>OW285238.1:34360877-35560877 GCA_935421215.2 Melolontha melolontha
ACGTCATGCATTTACCTACTTAGATATGTTTTTATTGCAAATTTCTTTCTTTACATTTGCTAAAATGAGATGAAATTTCGAAGCGCATTTTCGTTCTGGTTTTAGAAGTGATCGAGCGGGGTTGTTCCTGGTTGTAGCAGGTATTTTGTAAATTTCTTAAATAGATATATTTAATTTATCAATTACACTTTTAATTTTTCTAGTATTTAGCTTAATTTTATTCTAAATAAAATATTAATTACTTATGTTTTAAATAAAGATATAAATAATATTTTTTTTCTTCTCAAATCTACAATTAAATTAGTAATTCTAGATATTTATGTATTTCATAATATTTTTAGATTTAGTATTTTTACTTGACAACTATTAGAGAGCTTCAAATTATTTTTTTTATATAAAAGTTTTATTCGCTTCTTCACTTTTAGTAGTGTAATAAATAATTAATTTTCATCAAATTTAATATTTTTGGCTTGGGGCTACATTTTTATAATTTCCTTTTTACAGATACGAACCGGGAAAATGATCTTTTTGTGCTCGTCGTTTAAGAAAGATTACGCGTGTCTACGATGACTAATCGAACTATATGACGTACTATCGCAGAATATAGTCAAGTGTTAACTAAATATACGGTGCGTTGCTTTAAATACGGTTAATATAAAGTGTTAAAAGCGCTATAAAAATTCGTTCGCGTACGGTTATTAAATGAAAGTGTTTGGAAGTGATTGGAACCACGATAAATGCTGTCCTTTGTCCCGTGAAGGTAATGAAAATATTTTTATTGTATTGATTTAATTTTTATTTGGTACAGATTAATGGTATATTCATTATACAATAAATTTATAATTTAAGTAGACAAGTAGGATTTGCACGTACCTGTGAACTACCCACAGGGTTCACTGTAATCAAATATGAAAGATACATATTTGGGCTTTAAATTATTAATAAATATCCTTGATTTGTATTGATATTTATAATCTTTATTAATTATTTCGGTATTTGAAAATATATTTATGTTAAAATCGAAAGCATGATTTCCCAATTAATAGCGTATCAATGTGATCTTTTTTGTATAAACTCTTTAAAATATAAAATAAACCATTTTATTTTCCTCAACTTTTAACATTTTAAATTTTGATAGTACAAGAGATATACTTAATAATAAACTAAATACTTTCAATATGCCCAGGGTTTAATAATTTGTTTCTTTGTTGCAGATTTAAACACAGACACAAAGTGTTATAAAAAATTCGTTCGTGTACGGTTATTAAATGAAGGTGTTGTGATGTGTCGTTTGAGCCACCTTAAAGATGTCCTTTGTGTATCCTTTGTAGCAGGATTCTACGACGAAGGTAACGATTTTTTTTTTTATTTGACTGTATCGTGTAGATTAATTTTATTATTTCTTAATTCGATTAAATCATATTTAATATTGAACATATTCTTAATTAGTCTTAATTAACATATATCTTCTAATATTTAGGTAATAAACCATTAGATTCTTAAAATTTTTATTTAATAAATTTAGTATTTTCTTTCCTCATATCTCCAGCTTCTCCTGTTCTTTATTTCCATCTTGTCACCCACAATTTCCTTGTCATGATTTTTCTGGTCAGTAAATTCGACTTCTGTATTTTGAGCTGCGACACTACATTCCTACTTCCCAATTAAAAGTCCTGAATTTATTTCTTTTGTTTGTAGGTTCTCGTTGTTAACGTTGCTATTCAAGTATATTATTGAATTTGCTCACAGAGATAACGTTATATATTCTTAGCCTACTATTGAAACAATTTAAAATTGGGACTTTATTATTGTTATTATTATTCAATAGTCTCTTAGTCTCCGCTTAAATTATACTCTTAATACAGCGATCCTGCAACGCCTTTAACCCATCTAAGAAGAAGATTCTTCTTTGTCTGCAAACTAGATCTTAGAGAACCATAATGCTTCCACTTCATCGATTGCTGCTTTGCTTTTGGATTGTCAAATGGACCCATGTTTCATGCAATGTCACAAGGCTGTTAAAAAAATCTGGACCTCCTTCAAAACGGGCAAAGATTGATCGTGATGCTTTCACTCTTGCTCGTTTGTGTTAATTTTTTTCGTATCTAAATCTAAATCGACGTGAACTATATGATGGACGCGTTCATATGAAATCTTTAGTGTCTCACCTATATGTTCCAGCCCAATTTGGTGGTCTGATAATACCATATCATGATCTGCCTCAATATTTTTGGTGATGGACATCGAAATCAGTCTTCCTAATCGCTTCTAATCTTCAACGGAAAGTTTTCCTCTTTTGAATAACGCAATTTAATTTTTGACAGCCGCATATGATGGGCATTGATCGGCAAGTTATTAAGCAAATCTTCATAAATTTCCTTCACTTAACCTCTTCAAATACAAGTATTTGATGATGCCTCGATACTCCAATTTATCAATTTTCACATTTACATTCGACATGCTTTTTTCAAAGTTTACTGCACAGCAATACTTCAACTTCTCGACGTAAGATTTTACACGAACACTTTCAATATGTCGTTATTTCTTGTCAATATAACATGATTTTGTTTCGCTCAAGGAAAATGGCCTAAGCAAACTAGATATCAATACCCACTCGTATTGTTACACACAAATATTCATAGGATATTCGATGAACATTTTCCTTCTGCGTAACTTTTCAGATATCCTCTACATTTCAGAAGACAGTTATAATAATTTTTACATATGAGCTGATATATCAATTTGTAATTTCACTTGGTGGATGTATGAGTGATCTAACTACCGATCATTTTCGCTATAAATATCAAATATATAACATTTGGATTTTTAAATTATTTACAAACATATATTTTGTTAATCGATATCTATAAACTGACTTGTTTTGATATTTAAAATATATTTAGGCCCATTTTTTACTTATTTGTTTCTATTGTTACAGATTTGCAGAGGTTTGCAATGATTCGTCGAAAGGTCAGAGTTTTTTTTTCTAAGCATGCTTCTATACATATTTACACGTCTGTTGTTCCATCTATTTATTTTGTTTTTGATTATGTATATTCCGCTAATTTTATAAATCTAAGTATTAATTTAATAATAATTATTAACTATAACTTTTGAATATAATTGGTAATTTTGTTCATTTTAAATAAAATTTAATTTTTTTCAACATTTGCAAAGTTTAACAATAACTAGTTGTAAATATTTAATGCGCCTTTTTTTTAAATTTGTATCAATTTCGTTTGTTAGTGAATAGGTCGACATGTTAGCGTTAGGATTATTTATTGAACGACGTTTAATCCAATATTTTTTTAATATATATAATATAATGTTAAAATAGACCTAATTGTATTTATATTCGATATTCATATAAATCTCAAAATTAATATTTTATTATTTAGTTAAATATGGCATTGTTCAATATTTAATTCGCATGCTCTTAGATGGACAATAGACGTGGTTTTTAAGCTTCAATTACTGAAGTTTCCGGTTGATGCGGTCATTTCAAGACGGTCGTATTTACATTTTGGGACCCAATTGGGAACCCTGTTTCAGTTTGTTTTTCAAACTAGTTACGTTCTTATTGGCGGCTCAGTTTGTGTATGTAGGAATCGTAAATTGAGCAATAATAGTTATACAAAGTAAATCTCATTATTTCTCATTTTTGAGTATACCTTAAGATATTCCGTTTTCACAAAATTTCTTGAGGAAATAAAATGATACTAAGTACATTTTCTCTTCAATAATGGAGACAATATCTGCAATTATAGCTCGCTAATTGTTTGTTTTTAAAGCACTGGTACTCTACCGAAATGCAATTGATAAACTCACCAATTACTTTAATCATACCAATTCTCAGTTTCTACATAAACAAGTGAGATCCACGATTATATATTTTTATACTCGTGGAAAAGACAAGTGAAATATAAGTGGTTAGTTCTTTTAACTGGTGGATGTGACCGAATTAGGGTATGTGTCATAATATATTTCAAAAAATATCTAATTTTACAAATACTGTAATACTCGAAATTTCTTTTTTACAGATACGTACCGGTAAGGTAAGGTAAGGACTAATCGAACTATATCGCGTACTGTCGCATAATATAATCAAGTGTTAATTAAATATACGATGCGTCGCGTTAAATACGCTTAATATAAAGTGTTAAAAGCACTATAAAAATTCGTTCGCGTACGGTCATTAAATAAAAGTGTTTACAAGTGATTGGAACCACCAAAGTGGCCTTTGTCTCAGGATTCTGTGATTGAGGTAATGAAAATCTTTTTATTTATTGATTTGACTTTTATTAAGTATAGACTAATGGTTTTATTTATTATTCCAACTAAAACATTAATTTAATATTGCTTTGAAAATTTTAAGAAAATATATTTTCATGTCTATTAATAATTAATAAACACACGATTCTTTTATACAGAATTATACATAACAGTTCTTTCGTCACATAAAAGCTTCTTTAGATATTTAACATAAAGTAAATGCTAAGTTTCTTATATAAGAATCCTATAACCTGGACACCAATTAATTAAAATTTAGAAGAAATTCCTTTCAAAAAGCTGTCAAATATATTTTCAAGCTTTTATAAACCACAACCAGATTTAGTTTTTATTAATTGTTTATCTCATCTTGTTCATTTATTAAATAAATTATTAAGCCCTTAATAAATTAGCAAACACAGGTAATCAATAAATCTCTTCGCATAATAATAATCTCTTGAACACATCTAGACAAATTTTCTCATAATTGCAACTTGTTGGTCTTTACTTCAAAGGTTTATTATGCATTGTATAAATACAATAACCCTTATGAAGTAATTTACGATAATAATTGTATAATTAGAAAAAAGATAATAGAAATTGTATAATAATTAAGAAATGAAATACAAAAAGCGAAAATTTTAACAATCTGTGTTTATTGTTAATGAATATAACACAATATTAAAGAGTAGCATCCACCACCTGATTGGTGAACTAACGGGTATCCGTTAATCTTTGAAACTGACAGTATTTGTCAAATTTTGGTTAAGTTACAACCACTGCACTTGACTTCGGACAATTAACATTAGTGTATCATGCGGTAATCACATTTCATGTAAACATAAAAATTGATAAAATCAAACACGATAATCTTACTTTGCGAAATGTTTATTGCCAATATTTGCTAATTGCAATTATTTAAGAAAATGGGATAGGTAGTGCCGCATTCCAAGTAAAAAATGTTAACAATGAAATCTAACGGAAAACAATACGCACGTTTATAGTAGGTTATAGCTCATTTACAGTAACTTTAATATATAAATTGTGGGATTTTACCAACTCAAGTATGTTTCAAATAGCTTTACCAAATAGGTTGTTTATTTTTAACTCGTACAGTGTGTCTTTAAAAGAAAAAGACAACGCATGAAAATGGAAAAATGCAATTATATGGAATATTAATCTAAAAAATTGTGAGTTAATTACGACGCGAACCGCAAAATTAAAAACCCTCTGAAAATTCTCGCACGTGGATTCAGAATATCTATAAAAAATACCGCTATTGAATTTACTCACAAACACACGCTACAATGTTTATGTTTATAAACACTCTAGAAGATAACATTGTTTATACAGTTTTGTATGGTAAGAGTTCGATAACCTGGTATAAAAAAGTCAGATGTTAAAAATTTATACTTGCATAGGTGCATTTGGATATCACCAATTAAGCCAAGACATTTCCAAAATTTGACAAACGGCAGCTTCAAACATTAACGGACACTTGATATATAAATTTAGGGTTTAAATTATTAACACATATGTATATTTAATTTTTATTTATATTTAAAATATTAATTTATTTCAAAATTTAAAAATATGTTTATATTAAAAGCTAAGACATGACTGTTCAGTTAATAACCTTTTAATGTTTTTTCTTTGTTTGGCAAAAAATATAAAATAATAAAACCCTTTCATTTTCCATAAATTATCAATTAAAAACATTTTTGTCTTTGGTATAGTATGATATACTTAATAATAAAACAAATACTTTAAATATGCCCAGGATTTCATAATTTTTTTCTTTTGTTGCAGATTTTAACATGAACACTAATCGCAATTCCATCGTTCTCGTTAAATGAACTGCGTTGCGTAAAATACGGTAAATATGGAGTCTTAAAAGTGTTTTAAAAATTTGTTCGCGTGCGGTTGTTAAATAAAAGTGTTAGAAAGTGATTGGAAGCACCATAAACGTTTTCTTTGTACCAGGATTCTGCCATGAAGGTAATGAAAATCTTTTTATTGTATTCATTTATAATTTAAGTAGACTAGTAAGATTTGTACGTAAATACGACCTAACTACTCACAGTAGCCCCTGTAATTAAATATCAAAGATACACATTTAGGTTTTAAATGATTAACAAGTATCTTCGATTTTTATTAGTATTATTAATTATTTCGTCATTTAAAAATAAATTTGCATTAAAATGAATTTTCAAGACATGAATTTCAATTAATAACGTATTAAGGTCATCTTTTTTTGTATAAACCCTTTAAAATATTACAAATGAAACAGACATGTAATATACACATCTGTAACTGTACACATGGACAATTGGACATGGACAGTTACAGATGTGTATATTACATGTCTGTTTCATTTGTAACAAATGCGTAATACGTGCTTAACGTATTGATATACTTAAACCTTTTTTGTACCTTTAAAATATATATAAAATAATAAAACCCTTTTATTATCTCAAAATTTTCGATTAATAAAATTTTTAATTTTATAGTATAATATATTTAATAATAAAATAAATACTTTTAATATGCTCTGGGTTTAATAATTTCTTTCTTTTGTTGCAGACTTCAACACGAACACTAATTTGCGATTCCGTCGTTCTCGATAAATTAATCGCGTTGCGTAAAATATGCTTAAAATAAAGTGTTATAAAAAATTCATTCGTGTACGGTTATTAAATAAAAGTGTTTTGTTGTGTCATTGGAGCTACCTTAAAGATGTCCTTTGTCGCAGCAGTCTACGATGAAGGTAATTATTTTTTGTTATTTTGATTTGACTATGTCATGTAGATTAATTTTATTATTTTTTATTTTAATTAAAACAATATTTAATATTGAACTTATTCAGTCTTAATGAAAATTCGTATTTATACGTGGGATAAACTGAATTTATTGGAATAAGAAAATCTAGTAGACTGTGCAAAACAATTATACGGTGTTTATTTAGAGCAACTCTTTATCTGTCATTTGACGTTTTTATTGTTGAAGTTATGTTCGTTATAACTCAACTACTTATGGAATTAACCAGAGAGCACTTTCGAATGATAATTTATTAAGATTTTAAAAGAGGTTTAAGCGCTTGTAAGTGCAAAAAGAGTTTAGATTCAGTTTTTAGTGAACAAGCAGTTTCTTTAGCTACAATTTACCGAAGGTGTTGGGGCAACTAGTGTATTTGGTCGTCGCTCCTATGTTGACTCACCACGCACGGGTTGAAAGGCCGTATACGCACTAATTTTTTCATCTTCGGTGACAGTTATTAATGAAATGCGGCACATCCAATTTAACACCTTTATTTACATATATACATTACTTCATACATAAAAATTTGTTATTTAATGAAGGACGGTTGTCTTTTGATAAAATGTGAGACTGGTGTCTCTTGATATTAAAAGTCGATTGCTGTCTTTAACATTGTTCTTACGACTGTTTGTCTAGAACTTTATTATGTTAAGACTCGCGACTGTTATTGATTAATGTAGACTGTTGCCTTGAACATTGTTCTTACGAGTATTGTAAGAACGTTGCTCTGTGGCAAATAGCTACTCGACTTGTCTTAGTGACTTGAGTTCGCCGCTTGCTTTAGCGAATTGCTTTATTGTAATGCTTCTGTAGTCATCGCGCGCAGACCTATTTAAAAACTTTTTAAACATTGTAAGCAAAATTTACCCTTCCCTTCAATTAACAAAATAGGCCACATGCGGCTAAATGACGAACAAAGGTCGGCAAGTTACAAAGAACCGCCTTGATTGTAAATTGTGCCTACAAACGTTGCATCTAGTTTTTGAATCTAACTGTATACATGTGGAGGCACGTTAACCAATAAATATAACTTGAAACTTATCTAGAAAAATGCAGCGATAAATAAGCGCCGGTATAAACAACGGTCTACAAATATGCGTGCGGCAGTTTATTGACGCATACATATACACAAGTGCCTGGCGTGAATATCTGTTGACAAATATGTAATACGCGGTATCATAAATTTATGAAACGTTTGCATCTTAATCTAATAAGAAAATATAATTACATATACAGAAGGTTTTAATTTTGTTTCTGATTCTTACATTTAAATACTATAATCTATGATTTTATTAAAATGAATGATACTTATATTTAATGTATAATGTAAAATTAATAATATTTATGTTTAATATATCATATATAAATTGGTTTCGCTTATAAGACGAAACAGAAGGTATAAGGAATTTGAACGCAAAAGGAATTCTGTTCAACATCAAAAAGAAGAAGCAGGGCGTCCTCCTAGGGTTGTTACCGACAAAAACATTGCTCCTGCTAAAAAAATAATTCAAGAAGACAATAAAGCCACATATGCGGTAATAGAGCATCAACTCAAGATTGGATCCTCAACTGTTAAAATAATCATACACGATCACCTGAATTTAAAAAAAAATGGCAAGTCGTTTTGTGCCGCATCACCTTTCTGACTTCCATAAAGTAAAGCGTGTAAAAATTTGCCATGAAACTTTAAATTATTAAATAATGGCGGGCACCATTTTTTTCCCTTTTTCAGTCTTCCTACCCGCCAAGAGAGTTGTGTATGGATTCACGAAGATGAGAAAACTCCTGCAATGTCTAAGAAGCAGTGAGCTATGAAACAAATTATGTGTGCAGTATTCTTCAGAAGTACGGGCTTAGTAAATGCAATTAAGCTAGATGGACAAAAGACAGTTACAGCTAAGTGGTACTCGAAGTTCGTGAAAATATTTGTACTTACACTTTAAGTGCCATTGAAAATGACCCAAACTTCTTGGAAAGAGTGATAACATGTAATGAATCTTCATTTTTCACCTATGATCCACAAGCTAAGCATCAATCAATACATTGGAAGAGCACAATTTCTCCGAGAGCTAAAACAGCGCCGATGAACAAATTAAAATTCAAAACTATGATGATTGTTGAGATTGTGTACCTACCTTAACTGGATTCCTGAATGTAAATCTGTTACACAGTATTACTACCTTGAGGTTCTTGTTTAAGTCCCTGAAAAAAAAAAACAGAAAAAAAGACCTAAATTGTGGAAAAAAGAGTCATGGATTCTTCATCAGGACAACGCGCCAGCGCACACTGCAATGTCTCTCAAAACACTTCTAGCCAAGTTGTTAGACCATCCTCCTTATTCGCCCGACCTGATACCACGTGACCTTTATCTATTCCAAGGTAAAATCTGCATTAAAAGAAACAAGATTTCAGACCGTCGAAACTGTAAAAGGCGGCACGTGCTATGAACGAGCTCGCAGACGAAGATTTTCAGTACTGTTTTGCACAACGGAAAATTCGAATGAAACGGTGTATGGATAGAGGTGGAATGTGTATTAAAGGCAATAATAATTAAATACGTATGGACAAATTAGGAAGGAAAATAGAAAGATAAATAATAGTTAATTACGTAACATTAAAATTAGACAAATAAATTTAACAATGTTTGTATCTAGTTGGCCATTTAGTAAGTTATTTGAAATTTTATTTTTGTTAATTTCTAAAGATTCTAATAAATTAAGTTTTGCTCGTTTATTTTCTGTGTGTAATACGTCTAAGTTGAAACTAAAACTACGATTCTTACAAGTGGTTGGAGTAAAAAGAGTCATTTTTTTCTAATTCTAAAAAATCTTCAGTGTTCAAACATCCTTTTGTCGAAAGTTTTTGCTGTTTGACCAAATTTAGGGCATTCTCTATAATTCAACTTATGACTCCTGACTGTTAATATTTAAGGGTTTTTTCCTTATATCAAAAAATAGCATATCGATGTGTAAATACATCAAATATTGTGAATACAAATATATTAAAAACATATCTTGTTACATTTTATTTTTGACGATAAAGTTTTACCGCCCTGTAGATATCAAATCTAGTTTATTTTATATTCGTTACTTTCTTTGCAATCCCGGTCCCGCGATTTTCAAGAAGGTCTGCTGTTAGATGTACGAGAGAGGGGACTTGAGTTTGTCGATATAGTTTGATGTGCTCCGATATTCGAAATATAATTCACGCTCGCCCCCTACTTGTTTTTGAAATTATCGCAATTGCGGATTAGACTTATTGCGGATTAGACTTATGACTCCTGACTGTTAATATTTAAGGGTTTTTTCCTTATATCAAAAAATAGCATATCGATGTGTAAATACATCAAATATTGTGAATACAAATATATTAAAAACATATCTTGTTACATTTTATTTTTGACGATAAAGTTTTACCGCCCTGTAGATATCAAATCTAGTTTATTTTATATTCGTTACTTTCTTTGCAATCCCGGTCCCGCGATTTTCAAGAAGGTCTGCTGTTAGATGTACGAGAGAGGGGACTTGAGTTTGTCGATATAGTTTGATGTGCTCCGATATTCGAAATATAATTCACGCTCGCCCCCTACTTGTTTTTGAAATTATCGCAATTGCGGATTAGACTAGGGCGTAGTGAGAAAATTTTAAAAGAAAGCTGATTACCGTATCGAATAATTGGACGACTTTTGTTTTGAGGCAAATAGACGTATGTAGGATTTGAGCTTTTCCTTTGTCTGTCCATTTGGTGGGAATTTAGAATATCAATCAGTCAACGTGCTAGAAAGTCAAGGCCAACTCGTTCTGAAAAATGTTTGCCTAAAGTGTCCACCGCCACAAGTGCTCCACCGTGATAATGCAGCGTCCGATACAGCAGTTTTAACTCACCAGTTTTTGGCTGGGAAAAATACAAAAGTAATAGAACAGCCGCCGTACTCACAATGTGTGACTTTTGGCTATTTTTTGGGCTTAAACCCAATTTGCGGAGTAAAAGGTTTTCGTCTGAAGAAGATATTGATACCGAAGTTCATGGATATTTTGAAGGTATTCCGAAAGAAGATTGGTTGGGAAATTACTTTAAGCATATTTAAAATTAAAGCCTAGAAAATATTAACCGTGTCTTTTATTCTCAATAATTTCAGCTTGTCCCCCGTCTTCATTGATAATAAACACACATTCTTAAATTATAATTTAATTATTTATATATAACCATTTTGACATTTGACCTGATAAATAAATTCATAGCTCACAGCTAGCTTCGTAGCTTAGGATTTGAACGTTAATTATTAACAAACATATATTTTGATTGATATTTAATAAACTAACTTATATTTTAATATTTAAAAATATATTTAGGGTCATGTTTTAATAATTTATTTCTTTTGTTGCAGATTTGTAGAGGTATAGAAAATTATTCGTCGAAAGGTCAGAGTTTTTTTTTTCTAAGCATGCTATACATATTTAAACGTCTGTTGTTCCAGGTTTTATGTTTTTGATTATGTATATTCCGTGAATTTTATAAATCTAAATACATATTAATTTTTAAATATTAATTAACTAACTACTAATTTTGATGGCTTAAAATTAAATTAAATTTCTTCAACATTTGAAAAGTTATTATTATATTATGTATATTATAACTAGTTATTATAAATATTTAATTCACATTTTTTGAAGTTTTTATCTACAGCGTTTATTAATGAATAGGTCGCGATGTTAGCGATCGCGTTAGAATCAGGATTAGTGTTAGAGGTGCGAAGAAGGAGAAGGTAATTGGAACAGAGTCTACGAAAATAGGCTCGATGTGCTAAAAATTAGTTGAGTTAGTTTTATTAGCTAATCACTTTTTAGTTCATAATTCTCGAGTTAAGGTTTGGATTGTTTATTGAACAATATTTGATCCAATACCTTCATTTAATATATACAATATCGTATTTAAATAGACCTAAATGTATATATATATATTCGATATTCGTATAAATCTTAAAATTCATATTTTATTATTTATGTAAACATCGCATTGTCCAATATGTAGTTTGCATGGTCTTAGATGGATAAAACACGTGCTTTTTGAAACTTCAATTATTGAAATTTCCGGTTAATGCCGTCATTTTGAGACTGTCATATTTATATTTTGGGACCCAATTGGGAACCCAGTCTCAGTTCGTGTTTCAAACTCGTTACGTTGTTATTGATTTAAATATTAGTGGCTCACTTTATTATGTAGGACTCGTAAATTGTTCAATAACAGTTACGGTATCTGCAATTACAGCTCCTTAAAAACAGTGTCAAATTTGAAAAGTGTTTGTTCTTACTTTATCGATTATTTTTTCGATTTCTACATAAACAAGTGAGATCCACGATTTATATATTATTATACTCGTGGAAAGGACAAGTGAAATATGGGAGCCGGAAAATTCCCCGTCAACAGTTCACCGACGAAAGATTCCTCGAGAACAATTCCTCGACAAAAAAATCCACGACACGAAAATTCCCCGACAGTATCATTTCCCGTCAAACAATTCAACGAATGGAAAATTTCCGACAATAACAAGTTTTTTTTTTAAGTTTTTATTTTTTATTTCTAAATTTTTTTTTGGTTATTTTAATCTTTTGTTTGCTTTTTTTTACATTTTTATTGGTTTTTATTTTGTGTCACTAATAAGCTAAGTTGTGGGCTATCCCACGCAAGTAATCGGCAAGGTTACTCCCATCATATGTCCTTACATGGGCTCCTATTCGTTCAGCACAATCACGGTGCTTTTTACGACCTGGAGGGCCTTCGGCACCTCCTACGTATTGCTCTATCTGAAGCTCATGTAAACTCTGTTCCCGTTGTATAGCTTTAATAAACTTCCATATATTGGGATGATCTGCTGAAACTTGTTTCAAAAGCTCGATGCCACCCTTCTATCGAATTGTTCGTTTTTGGTAGTCCTTCTACCACAGTTTCGTAACAATTCCACATATCATGAGGAAATCGTGGTGAGCGGCGACGTTGGCGTCTTTGCGGCCGTCCAATCCAGGTGTCCTCGAAGTAGTCCACAATTGGTTGGGCGTTGTCGGGTAGCATATTTTCTTCGCAAATCGTCTCAAACGCATCTACTACATTTGCTGTGGGCACAAATGCTAACGGTAACTTCAGTTTCAGTGCAAATTCCGCATCGGTTTCGTACTGGTTCCTTAAGCCTTCTGATTGAATCTTTCTAAGGATGCACTGTGAAAAATGGAAGAAGCAACCACGATGCTGTGAAGCTGGAAATTCTTCGAAAAAAGCACTTATCATGCCAGTTTCGAAATCCGTGAGAATGATGGTTGGTGACACTCCAGGCATAAATTCTTTTAACTTTTGCAGCAATCGAATGTAGGTATTTTTTGTTTTGTCCGGTAAGAGCACATATACTAGTGGAATTGAAATATTTTTCTGTAACCCATGTATTGTAAACAGTTGACAAAACAAGTGTGGCACTGTTTTAAATGTCCCGTCCTCGTACCAATGTCCGCTTTGAGATAGAAGTGAAATATTTCTTCTTGTACTAAAAATCAGCATTCTATCGTCATTTGGTCCAGAATCGTATAGTAAAAAAGTTTCTCCGTTTTCTGTTAATGTGTATTCTTGCGGAAAAATGATCTCTCTTCGATGGAGTGGCAAAGCCAGGGCAGCCTCTTTTTTTTTACGAACATTTCTTATAGTTCTCTTCATGCTGGAAACTTTTGGCAAACATGCTGCAGTAGCCTGGCCAAGTCCAATAGATGCAGTAGAGATGACATGATGTGGTGCATTTTGGGTACTGATCGCGTGTTCATGTATCTTATTATAAAGTTTCGTTTTTTCTACTTCTCTGGCATCTGCAACATGGATGTTCTCCAGTTTTCTTAAGAACCGTCTCTCCAAGAGTTGTAACTCGAGCATTGCACTTCACTTTGTAGTAGTAGTCACATCTCCAAAACACTTTTTCGTCTCCTTTATCTTTTTGGTATAAATAACCATCAAGCAACAACTTCTTCTTCCTTTTCTCACTAAGCACAAATTCAACAGCCATTTCACGATGTTAACTGTTGCACAGACTTTTTCGAAATAAACACTATGAAGAGATTGGCTTTCTTTTATAACTATCAGGGGATCATTACATCTAATCCCCTCATGTAAATGCATGTAAATAACTTCTTATCATGCATAAAACTGTTAACGGTAGATTTTATACATGTGGGATATTTATTTATTAGGTGTGTGTATACATGTTTTCATATTTTATATATATATATATATATATATATACGTATAATAAATATTGTGTATATAACGATATAATATATACAATAGTATATTTACATTACTTGTATTAAAAAATTTGTCTGTATCAAAGTTTGCGCTGTACAAACATTAGTGGAGGATATGAACAAATTACTATTACATGTTAATATTTTGAAAGAAAGGTTCAACTGTCTTATAAAACCTTATTTGTTAATAATAATAGATTCGGTATATCATTATCATTGCCTAACATTTAGAATTACGTCCTTGCGCTGACACGCCTATATGAATGCCTGTCTGTAAAATGGCCTGTCGTATAATGGTCAATTGTTATGATATATTGTTTGATTGTTTGTATAAACATATTTTGTTTATTCGAGAGTAGAAAAATATTTTGTAATCTTTATTTAATCTTGCTTGGAATGAAGAAGTAACCAAAGCTAATGAATGACATTACACGATGAATGATAATATATATTCATTAATTTTTAAATTAATATAGATTTATATTGGTTGGTTCAAAAAGACATGCTTTTTTTAGATGATTTGCAAGACCTTTGATCTTATATTAAGAATGAACATTTCTCAATGATACATTGCTCTTTTTTGTCATCCCCGGATTATAATATGATTATATGATATGATGATTATAAATTATAATATAATGAAGTAGGTATTTCTTGTAAACTTTTTAATAATACACATAGAAGACAAACTGCCGCTGAACCATCGACGAATTACGTTGCGAAGTGAAGTGAAGTGCGTTATAGTCGGTAAATTTTCTGTTCGTTGAATTGCTTATCGAGAAATGTTACTGTCGGGGAACTTTCCGGTCGGGAAATTTTTTATCGAGGAATTGTTGTCCAGGGATTTTTCGTCGGTGAATTGTCTTCGGGAAATTTTCCTAGATCCGTGAAATATAGTCTTTAGTTCTTTTAATGGATGTTACCGAATTAAGGTATGTGTGTAATATATTACAATTAGCTTTCAAAAAATATCTAATTTTACAAATTACGTAATACGTGATATATCTTTTTTACAGATACAAACTGGTTAAGTGATTTTTTGCGTTCGCCGTTTAAGAAACATTGCGCGTGTCATAATAGATGACTAATTGGGACTATATCACGTACTGTCGCATAATATAGTCAAGTGTTAATTAAATATACGGTGCGTCGCGTTAAATACGCTGTTAAAGCATGGGTACTTCAGCGAACTGCGATTGATAAGCATTAATTTATTATTAATTATCTCATCAATTATTTTAATCAATCAGATGGCATCTGATTAATTTACATTTTCTACATAAACAAATGTGATCCACGATTATATATTTTTATACTTGTGGAAGGGGGAACAGTTATAAACAAAGTTGCAGTGTTTAGTGCATAGTGTTTTATTTTTTGTTAGTGGATGTTACCGAATTGCGGTATGTATTATGATACATTATTGTGTTTATTTTCTCAAATATTGTAATACGTGAAATGATTTCAATATACAATTTTTCTAATACGTAAGGTTTATTTGCATTAACAGGAGGTTCAAATAATATGAATTTTATCTTCATTAGTTGCGTGTCTTGTCCGTACAACAGAGTCGAACGGGCCCAACTGCTACGTGAATATGCATAGGCATTTGTTTTAAATGTGGTTTCATTCTACCGTATTTATCAAATAAATATATTCGCTACTTATAAAGTATATACGATAACACATGGGTAGCTCTTTGGTATTATATTTTTTACTTTGCGTGTTTGAATTAGTCCGAGGCCGGAAACGAGACGCCTAGTCCGATTCTGTTGTACCACATGAACAGGTATAACTGAATGTTTATATTAAATTTATGAATGTTATTTCTTTAAATGAATTTAATTATTTTTTTGTTTAATTATTTCATCCAAAGATAGGTTAATAGTTGTGTTTCTGATTAATTGATGTAAGTGCAATGATAGATTGTATTAACATTATGTTACATAACACATATTAAAAATATTTTGTTAAATAAAATGATAGGAATAATTAACATTACATATTTCAATAATTTCACATATGTAAATTAATTGGAAGGTGAAAGGTTTTTACTTGCAGAAGTAAGATAATTTGGAATCATGTACTTCTTCCTTTGTGAATTTCCTATTTTCAATACAAAACTGTTTGTTTTTCTTTTCGTGTTTTATTATTAATTTGTTTGACGGGTTTCCAACTTAAATGTATCTATTTCATTATTCATATCAAGAATAGAATAGGTACCGTTTCTCCGTATTTAGTCATATTATATTATCACTCTTGGCCTCTTGCTTCCTTTGCATATTTAATTTAAGATACTATCTTCAGCCGATAATCTTTAGTAGGCAAATGAGTAATTTACTGCAAAATGCGAAAGGCATTCATTTAAATAATTCAAAAGAATTACTCCAGTTATTTGAAATACGACATAGTAAATAAATTAAGTTTTGTCAAACAATTACAATTCTCAAATCTTAAAAAGGGCCTAATGTGGTGAACGAATGAAGAAAAAAAGTCTGCAAATAATTTTAATTTTAAATCATGAGTTATATCGAGATAATTGTTCGATTTTATAAACACATCACACTATTTCTTAGGATAGACCTATCAATAATCCAAATATTATTCCAATCATTTGATGACAATGTCAAGGTAATGAAGCGGATGCTGGAAATATTTAATTCTACATATTTTGAAAATTGTGCTAGTTTATTGGAAAAGTCTATTTGCAGCAACAAATTTAATTCAGATGTACTTCTTTTTGAATCAACACTATAGTAATTCATTATTTTGTTTATTTCTCTGCTATTTTTGTTTCAAAATAAAATGATAGATTTAACAAAAAATAAAGATATTCATTTACATGGGGACAAAAGAAAAAATCCATCCCGAAACGTGTATATACTAGCATTTCATTTTGTCGGTACACGATATTCGTACTGACACTGACGAGATCTCAGAGGATAGCGTGCGATTTTTGAGGTACGCGATGCTCTACAAATGTAACTACACCCAACATTCTGAACATTTTTTTCACTATTTCCTTAGACAAAGCTGTCGTTTGTCCAAAATATTACTTTAATAATTTCGACGCAATTCCAGAATATTAACAAAAGCTAGAAATATATAAATTGATATCTTTTATGCCCAAATTTATTTGAAAGATGAAAGGTTTTCTTGCGACAGCAATAATTATATATATAATTTAAACTACTAAATACAAACCCTTTGCGTTTTGTCGTATCCTATTTTTGTTTTGAGATCTTCAGCCAGTGACCTTTAAAAAGAAAATGATTAATTTACTATAGAAGTGCAAACAATCCAAAATATGATTTAATTACTCCACGACAATTTCAAAGTACTGAATTACAAAAGCTATAAAAATTTAATTTAACTTATTTTATTATTTTAAATATTCAGACAGGGGATATTCTTTTATTCTTTAATTTTCTGCAATTTCAAAATTCTTATTTCCTTCTCTTCTTATTTATTACTAGATAATCTAATCTAATATTTCTATTCTAATTCTTTAGAATTGGACACCAGTAAGTCTAGGCACTTGAGCATAATGTTCTTTGTACCATCCGCAATAGATCTCTCAGTTTCATTTTGTTAGTCATGTATCCTCGATAGAAGTCACTAATCCTCCTCAAGAAAAATCTAAGCACCCTCGCAAGATCCAACAGATCTTTTCCTACATGTTTCTGTCTGAGTCCCTTCAGTTCCTCACGACAGCTCGATAACCAGACCCATGCTGTATAGATGCTTTCTTAAAGGTCAATCGCCGGTTATAGTTTTAATTTATTTGTTCTTTACTTCTAATTAGGTTGGCTGAAAATCTAGCACCCAGCTCTCTTAGTAGTGTCTTAGTGTAGAATTTATATTCATTTCTTTCTAGCCATAACCAGATCTTCCTTCAAACGGAATCCTTAGCGATTATAGGTGCAGATTCTGGACCTATGAAGTTCTCCTTACCCAATTCATCGGCCATCTCATTACCTTTAATGTTTTCATGTCCTGGCACCCATATCAGTGATATAGTATGGACATGCCAGTCTGATGAGTACTTGCTTGCAATGTTTCACCACCGCCTGTCACTTTGACTAGGTGTCTGCTCCAATTCGGTTTCGCACCAAGTGTTATACCTAGATATTTCACTTCATTGGTTAGTACTAATTCTTGTCCGAACAGTCTTATGCTGCCCGGACCATTTAGTTTTCTCATGTTGATAAAAACTACCAACTTTGTTTTTCTGTATTAATAGTCAGTCGCTCTTTAAGGCACCATCTTTCCACAATTTGCAGAGCACATCGTAGAATGCTCGCAACTGTCCCTGGGAATTTCAACTGGAATACAACAAAAATGTCATCAGCAAACCCCTGCGTTTATATTCGCTGGTTATTTAATGTCCTGATGAGATTATCAACTACTAGACTCTAAAGTAGCGGTTTCAGTACTCCTCCTTGAGGACACCCTCTCATTGGGTAATTTTTATTTTCTGATCATTTGAAGATCGAATGATGGAAGACAACGAAGTATGTATTCTCAAATACTGCCTCTATGTCTAAAAATACTTCTTCCGCCTAAACATCACTCCATACCAAACTGTGCAGGGCAGCTTCACCTGATTTCTGCATCTGGTATGCCGATTAGAGTGACTGTAGAGGAGATCTGTCCAGATCTCCTTTAAAATCTAAATATATAATTTTTCCATATATTTAACATAAAAGAGATAAGAATAATAGGTTTAAATTATTTGGAATGGGTATACGTTTCTTTTCCAGGTTTGGTAATAAACATTACTCTAGTTTCTCTCGATTCCCTCGGGATATATCCCATGGCTTGGCTAGCCCCGAATATCTCCAATAAAGGTCACATAATTTTCATAATTCCCTTTTGTAGGAGCTTGGGAAATACTCAAATCAGATCCTTCCGATTTCTATGGTTCAAACGACTCTATCGCCTGTCTGATTAGATGAGGCTTAAAGATTCCGTTTGATAGTTTCCAAGTCGCTCTCCATGAGGTGACAAGTTGATTGGTATCACTGTCGTCCAAACCTGGAAAGCGCACCCCTAAGGTTTTTGTACAGATCTAATTGCGTTGGAAGAGCTTATATACCTTCTTTGTGCGTTGGAAGAGTCGTACTTAAGAATTCTGTTAATTTTGACCATATCAGGGACACCTTGAGTGTCCTCGCAAAATTTTCTCCATGCCTTCCTCTTGCATTCTTTGATTTTTTCATTGTATTTATTTAGGAGAACCCCATAGGCTTCCCTATTATCTATTTTCTTCCCTTATTGAATAACCGAATTTCTTTCCTTAGGTTGGTCAGCTCTGTGTTCCACCAGTCTGAACGGCACTCTCTAAGAGGACAGTTATTTTCATAGCAAGAGAGAATGGTCAATTCCAGCTCTTCGAAATTCCCTGTCCTAACAGAGATGTTACGGATCGCAGTTGACAGGGCTTCCTTGTAAGAATCCCAGTTAGCAACAGTTAGGCACCCTGTATAGCCTGAGTTCTGTTATATCTATACAAAGTTCATAGTAAATATGCTGATGATCAGAGAGCGACGGTGCATCGGATATATACCAACCTCATACAATATTCCGTAATACCAACGTGCACAACGTTGCAACTATAAGTGTCTTATATGTTGGTTTATTACTTTGGTTCAGACAATCAAGTTCAGTATCACACAGATAACTAACAAGCGACTTACCTCTGTAATTATAATCTCTGGTGCTCTAACTCTTATGATGAGCATTGATATTTCTAGATAGTTTTAAGATTAAGTCAATATTCCCACCAAGAATTACATCTTCTCTTGAAATCTAATTCAAAACTTGTTAGATATGGTGCAACCAAAATACCGTCATTCTATTATTTGCTGTTTTGTTCATAGATCGCAAACATACATCCATATTTTAAATCTATGGTTACAACACAGAAAACAGAATACATCTCCTTCTTCAAAATATGCGTTCTCAAATATCATTTCAAATACTTCTTGAATCCAATTTGTTCATCATTGTAAAATTCACCTCAATGCAAATATGCAACCTGATTTTCACAACCGTGTATGGAACTCCTAAATGGATTCCAATGAATATATTCATGCTATAACAGCTTTAGATTGAGGTAATTATTGCTGGCTTGGTTTTCGCAAATATTCTTAAAATTTCTTTAAAATTTTATTAGGTTGAAGAGATGCTAAGGTTTATATTTTAAGAGTGAGGAGAAGGCGATATAATTCATTTGGAAACGGAGTTGGAAATTTAATTATGTCCACTTTTGACTGAAAATATCTACAGGTAACGTTACTGTTATCCAATCGTTATTTGCATAATATTTCTTGAAGTATGTATTTTGTTTGTGTTTCTATTTATTTCAGGTAATAAATTTATTAAAAGAAATTTATTTCAGCATGTTTTCAGATTATAAAATATTAAGAATTTTCAAATCGAATACGGAAATTTTAATATTCTCTTCTGAACTGAGCAAGTCTACAAGGTGTTCTAATTTTTTTTGTATACCTTTTTCAGGTGGTAAAAATAGTTTTATATTTTCGTCCTCTAAAATTTGTACTTCTACATTGAAATATTTTTATTTCAGGAGCATGTTTATCTTTTTTTCAGTTTTTATTTTATTTTTTTAATATTTTTTTCAGTCAATGTATTTTGAAAACCGATGTTTTGAATATTTTGAAAATGTTTTTATATAAAAGATTGTGAAGGAAACGTTATTTTAGAAATTAATCGAATTTGAGGAATTTTCTTATTTTAATTGAAGATCTGGTGGTAAAATTATTTTATTTGTATTTATGAAAATTTGTACATGTTTCGCCATTTTGTGTATTTCTCAACAACCTAATGGACAACGTATTTCTCTTGTTTTTTGAAATTTATTTGATCCTTTTATTTCAATACTTTTAGTATATATGTAGAACGTTGAGGCAATATTGTTTTAAATCATTTCACATGAGAACTGGAAATTTTAATTATGACCACTTTCGGACTGCAAATATCTACAGGTAACCTAATTGTTATTCAATTTTTATTACATAAACTTCTATTTCTTCAAGTATTTTGTTTGTGTTTCTGTTTATTTCAGGTAATTAATTAGAAGAAATTTCTTTCAGCATCTTTTCAGATTATGAAATATGAAAAATTTCCAAATCAGGTATGGAAATTTTAATATTCTCTTCTGAATCGAAAAAGTTTACAGGTCTGTAACCTACAGGTGTTCTAATATTTTTTGTGTATTTTTTTTCAGGTGATAAAAATAGTTTTATGTTTTTATCCTTTAAAATTTGCGCTACTAATTTGAAATACTCTTATTTCAAGTAGATGTTTATCTTTTTTTAAAATTTGCATCTTAATTTTTTTAATATTTTTTTCAGGCTATATTTTTAGATTGAAAATTATGAAGATAACGTTGTTTTATCAATCGAATTTTTGGATTTTTCTCATTTTCGCTGATAATCTAGAGGTAATATTATTTTGTTTGCATTTAAGAAAATTTGTACATGTTTCGCCATTTTGTGTATGTAGTTTTTTTCAAGAAAAAAATACAAAATTGATAATGTGTTACTCTCGTTTTTTTTTAAATTTATTTGCTAGTTTTTTTGTTTCAGCATTTTTAGGGTGTGAAACGTTGAGGTAATATTGTTTTAAATCATTCCACATGATCTTGTTTGTATGTACTGTTATATTTAATTATGTACGCTTTTCTACTGTAAATACCTACAGGTAACGTGATACCTACAATTATTTTTTTTTATGGAAACTTTTATTAGTTGCAGTATTTTGTTTGTGTTTCTATTTATTTGAGATATTTCAAATTTGTTTAAAAAATTTTCTTTCACCATGATTTTATATTATAAAATATGAAGATATACTCTTGTAAGTCGTCTTGGAAAATTTTTCAAATCCAGAATGGAAATTGTAAACATTTTCTTTCCAACTACATATAAGAAAGTCCGCAAGTAATAAAATTTTCATTGTTTATATATTCTATGTATTTTTTTCAGGTGTTGAAAGTGGATTTACAATATTTCATTTGTTCGAATTTCTTATTTTTTTAACTAACATTTCAGCTTTCTCAAGTTGGAAGTTATTGACTTTATTTTAACGTTATCAATCAGGATTTCGTGATTCCCAAGTTATTTCAAAAATTCTGTGGTAGTATTACGTACTTTAGATGTTTCATATTTATGATTTTTTAAAAATAATTACTAGACTTTCCATAAATATATTTATTGCAATGTTTTATATAGTTTGTTTCAGTCTATAAAAGAACATGGATATATAGCAAACGCCAATTAAGTTGGCGCGAGGAGGGGGTGCGCAGAAGCCGTTTTTAAAAACGTCCACCCCCACTACTCAAGTACTTGTAATACATTTGTCATTGACGTTTGACGGAACATAATGTCTTTTCTAGGGGATCATAAAGTGATACACGCTTAGAGGTTAGAATTATCTGACATTTGATGTAAAACCAAATACAAATCTCCCCACTACTTATAATCCTGGGCAAACTTACCCCTCCTCGCGCCAACTTAAGTGGCGTTTGCTATACTTTCATATGTATTATTATTAGTTCCATTTTTTGTCCGCTGGAGCGGCTGGAGGATTTACAACAGATTCAAAGGAACATCGACACACATGCTGTTTAACTATTTTTATAAATTTTATTTTTGGTAGTATATAGTGCATTATAGGTAGTAGATATTAGTAGAGTTACAGTGGTGTTGTTGCTTGTATGTTTGGGTTTGTGTGATTGTTGGCTTAGCATGACCCGTTCATGAATTAGTACCGTGACGTATAATCGACATCAAAAAGAAAAATAAATATTTAGAACACATTAGGTTGTTACGTAGTTTGTTTCAGTTTATAAAAGAATATACGGATGGACATACTTTTTCATATATTGTTATTAGTCCATTTTTTTTTAATCCGCTGCAGTATTTACAACAGCTCCAAAGGAACATGCTGTTCAAATATTTTTATAAATTTTCTTTTTGATAGTACAGATATACTTTACATTATAGATAGTATTAGTAGCATTATAGTTAAGAGTTGCGAATCTTGTCCGTACAACAGAGTCAAACGCGCCTACCGGTACGTGACCGTGCATATAACTTGATCTACAGCATTTGTTTGAACATGCTTTCATTCTCCCGTATTTATTATATAAATATAATCTCTAATTTATAAAGTATATACCTAACGCATAAGTTGCTGTTTGATATTATATTTTTTAACTACGCATGTTTGAATTAGTCCGAAACCGTAAATAAGACGCCTAGACCGACTCTGTTGTACGGACAAAATATCTTGTATGTTTGGGGTTTGTGTGATTGTTGGCTTTGCATGCCCCACTCATGAATTAGTGCCTTGACGTATAATCGACTTCAAAAGAAAATAATAAATATTTAAATACTGTGGGCCATTAGTTTGTAATACTTCATATTTTATAAATAATAAAAACACATTCTACTTTCTAACAACATTAATTCATTGAACTCAACCAGCGACTTCATTTTAGACATCCACTGAGAAAAATATGTAGTATAGGTTTACAAAAAGGTTAAGTATGTAAGTTACGTTATGCACGTATTAGGCATTTGTTACAAATGAAACAGACATGCAATATACATATCTGTAATTGTACACATGGACAATACACCTCGTATTTTCAGCATTTACTTCTGCTTAAGACACGTGTTTCTGCCATCTAGGCGTCGTCAGTCAAGCTACTGAAGCAATGTAATACAAATGAAACAAATCTTTATGAATAGATTTGTATCTGTATATACATTTCATTGAAATCGCCTACAAGATAAAGCAAATTTCGTCCTATTACATAAGCGAAAAAATACGTATTTTTTCGCTTATGTAATAGCTTAGCTATTCAAGCGAAAGGTCGCCTTTTTCGGCAAAGTCTCTTTCGTCCGTCAGATGTCACTTATGAAATAAGTGCCACCTTATAGGATGAAATTTGCTTTATCTTGTAGGCGATTTCAATGAAATGTATATACAGATACAAATCTATTCATAAAGATTTGTTTCATTTGTATTACATTGCTTCACTAGCTTGACTGATGACGCCCAGATGGCAGAAACACGTGTCTTAAGCAGAAGTAAATGCTGAAAATACGAGGTGTATTGTCCATGTGTACAGTTACAGATATGTATATTGCATGTCTGCTTCATTTGTAACAAATGCCTAATACGTGCATAACGTATTGATATACTTAACCTTTTTGTATATTTACCGCCATCTGGCTCGTGTTAATGGACTACACCTATACGTATTTTTTCGCTTATGTAATAGCTTAGCTATTCAAGCGAAAGGTCGCCTTTTTCGGCAAAGTCTCTTTCGTCCGTCAGATGTCACTTCAGTGGCGGCTGGCGCATAAGCGCTGCAGTGCTGCAGAGCTCCCAAAAAATTGGGCGGGCGAACCTGTATTAGTTATAACTAGTTTTCTTTTACATAATTTTTCCGACATTTCTGATGTTTATAAAAGCGTAATATATTGTTGTGAAAATTCTTCCCCTGTATATCAAAAAATTTGCATATTTTTCTACATCATCCTGTAGAGGACATCAAACCCTACAATTTGACACCTTAATCATCAAAATCCGATCAGTAGAAGCCGAGATATTCGCTTCCGAAAGTCCAACACTTAACGCCGGTTATATACCTATAGTATATTATCAAATAATATACAATAGGCGACCAGTGGAATAACCAACCTAATTTGCGCGATCGCTCACTTGTTCCTTATCTGGTCCACACGTACGTGCGCTCAGAGCTCTTTCAAACACCCGCGCGCACCCCGCTACCCCCGGGGCTGTCTTAAACCAATGCGTGATTTTACCAGGCATTTTCGCTGCATTTACACCAGCACCGAGGCCGCCGAGGGCGATATGACGGTATCTAAACTAATATTATAAAGAGGAAACATTTGTGTTTTTGTATGTATGTTTGTAATGCTTTCACACAAGAACTACTGGACCGATTTCAAAAATTCTTCCACCATTAGAAAGTTGCATTTTCACTGAGTGACATAGGCTATATTACATTTTCAAAAAAAAAAGATATCCCCAATAAAAATGCATTAATGTAACCAAAGGTGTGAAAAAATTAGTCACAAAAAATCTGCCATCGCGTACGCTGCGGAAACTATTGTTGATAGAACAAAAAAATGTTCTACAGCATTATAGACCGTATTAATATCTACAAAAAGTCCGCGAAACCATATGTCCAACTACTGTAGTTATGCCACTATAACTACTTTTTTACATTTTAAAAGTTAATAAAAGTGCCGACAATAATCAAACCATATTATCCATACCTCTGTATTATTTCTTATCCTATTAAATGATATTTTATTAAAGACCATTTCAATACCAGTAAAATACTTTTTAAATGATTAAAATCGGACATTCCATTCAAAAGATATAACGAATTTAAAAATGTCAATCTAAAGAAAATAATGTTATAATATAATGTAGTAGTATTGCGATGGCCATATTCATTTTGTTTGTAATAAATTGACAATCGAAAAATTATAACTGGAATAAGAATAGTATTGGCAGAAGGAATTTAATAACAAGTTCAATGAGAATGAAAAGTAATAGGAAACAGGCACAGAGAAGCTGTTATAGAAAGAAGTTAAACATAAAGTGATATAAAATCCAAAAATTAAGGATCACAAGAAAGGAAGATTAAATATTTAAGAGAATACACTCACTATTGTATTTATTCAAGGTAGGATCGAAGAAAAGACAACATATACGATACAAATTTTATTAAAAGAATTTAAATAACACTGAGATATTTGAAAGATGACGTTTTTGAAGTAATTTCGACAATGTGTCAAAAGCCAAGTGACAGGAACATTATTAAAATAGCGGGTTACATTGTTTATAAGTTATGTTAAATTAGTAAATGGACTAAATAGATTTAATAAGCGATGAGCCACCACCAGAAAAACGCAAACGTCCAAATAACAGCAGATTTAATCATCGAATTTCGGCTTTAGAGGTGTGTGATGTTATTCTAAATTGTGCAAAAGATCGATTTAATTTTAAAGAGCATCTAGTAGTGGCATCACTTTTTTTTTTCGGAATGCTTTGGAGAGTATTGCAGTAAATTTCCTGAGGACAAACTCACTTCCGCATGCTCCTATTATCCCACCCTTGATAAAAAGATTACGAACTGAATTGTCTGTTATTTACTCAAGAACTGATTGTAGATCTTTAAAAGGCGCACTACCTCTTCTAAAATTTTTAATAAAAAACAATCTGGGAGATACGTTGAAGGAGACTAGAAAATTATTAGAAATTGTAATAACAACTCCCATGACAACATCAGTGGCCGAACGATGCTTTTCAACACTAAATCGAATTAAGACGTTTCTCAGAAATTCAATGACCGAAGATCGTTTAACATCTCTTTCCATGCTATCTATCGAAAAAAAGTTTATCTCCGAAATAGACAATTTTAATGACAAAGTGATAACAAAATTTGCAAATCGAAAAGAACGTAGAATAGATTTAATTTATAAGAAATAATTTGTTAGTAAAGTAGTGCTTAGTGACTCTTATTTTTTTGTGTGACAATTGACAATCGTTCCAGAAATACATTACTTCAGTGCGGAAGGCGAAGAAAGCACGATAAGATCGATGGGAGACAACCTCTTACTGCCCGTGCAAGGTAATTTTTTTTGTAAAACTTGCAGAACACCTTAAAATTTTTAGCACGAGCCGCCACTGTGTCACTTATGAAATAAGTGCCACCTTATAGGATGAAATTTGTTTTATCTTGTAGGCGATTTCAATGAAATGTATATACAGACACAAATCTATTCATGAAGATTTGTTTCATTTGTATTACATTGCTTCACTAGCTTGACTGACGACACCTAGATGGCAGAAACACGTGTCTTAAGCAGAAGTAAATGCTGAAAATACGAGGTGTATTGTCCATGTGTACAGTTACAGATATGTATATTGCATGTCTGTTTCATTTGTAGTATAGGTTACTACAATTGTAATATACGATACTATAAACGATATTTACTATAGTAACAGCTATTGGGGTATCATAACAAATACATTATTATAGTTTCTTAAAGCAGATGCTTGAACAATGCAGTTGTAGTACGAAATAAACTATGCGGCGGGGCGTAGGAATTCTTACAGTTGATGTACAAAAATAGTAGGTACTATGTATAAACTAAAAATCTTACCTTATTGTGTTATTCCCTCTGTTAACCTTTCGGTGTCCATGGACTATACAGGATGTAAATGAAATACGCCGACGTACGTTAATATATAATAAATAACAAAAGACAACAATTCAAATCTACAAAAATTTTATTCTATCAAAACTTTAATTTTTGCGGAAATTTAGGAACACAAACTTTTCAAATACGGTACGAATCTAAATAAATAGAAATTCATTTCCTAGACATAAACTTTCTTTTGCATCAGCTGTTCCGTTGTTATTTACAAGTAGGTTAATGACCTGGCCTTTGCAATATCCCGAAAAAAATACAATATCGATTTGATTTAAAAATGTCAAACGGTATAGGTAACAGTTTTATAGTGATATGGAATTTGTAATTTAGTTGTCTTAATATTAAATTCACGCCGAGAAATAATAAATTCCATTTGTAATTTTTAATTGAATGTTCATATTTTTTTCTGTGTTCTATTTGCCTCTTCTTTTAAGGACAATTTCTTTGCTCTAAAAAGGGCAGATTTGTGTCTACCCCACGTGGTCTATCATGGTCACGTCCTTCATAACTTGGATGCAATGTACCGCGATCTCTCATCTGCACACGGTTTCTAAAATTAAATCATTGGTTGGACATCTTCGGTTAGGAATCCGCCCTTCATAAATACATCTAATAGCTCTAACATTTCTACCTATTTCACAGTATAGCAGGACGGTATGTATTAATTCGTGATTCGAATAAGCCGCCATACTTCACGGAAATTGATAACAGACTGACATCTGACTTACAATATGCATCATTGCACCTATAACTCCCACCATTACACTTCAGTAGGGGTAGCGCTACAGTTACAAAGGAATACTAAATTTACCAGAGTCGGATCGAGCTACGCGCATTTATTTTTTTTTTTTTTGATCTGGTTCGGATAGTGTTTTCGTGCATTAGCATTTTATGCTTAATATTATTACATCAATTACATATTAAAGTAAGTCGGCATATTTAGCTTACACTCTGTATACACCGACCCGTAGTACCACTGTTTTATCGCTTTAATCGCAATTCCGTTACCTTGATTACTGTGCCGTATTGTCTAAGATATTATTACACATACGAGGATGGTATGATAAATACTTGTGTTAAGAAATACAACGCAATTGTTTTGCATTTAGTAAATTGATTTCTCGACATAATCTCCTTGTAGATCTATACACTTAGTCTAGAGATGTTCCAACTTTTTTAAGCCATTCAAAATAATAAGATTTAACTCGGCAAAATAGGCCTCCGTTTCGGCAAAACCTCTTCATTTGACGTGAATCGCTTTCCGATTCCGATAGATGGGGCACCAATTCGTGCCATAAATCGGCCAATTTTGCTATTGCGATTGCCGATGAGTGGATGCACTATCATGATAGTAAAGATTTTTTTTCTTTTTAGTACAGCGTCAAATCGAACCAATAAATCAGCATAGTACTGCCCAGTGGTTCTCCTTCCCTTCTGCAAGCGATCAATTAAGAATATCAAAATTTCGTCGCCATAACTTTTCCGGATGATGGAATCGTCTTCGCCTTCTTTGGTGCCTTTGGTTTCTGGCATCTAGTGATGTATTCATGTCATCTACAATCACATAACGTCGCAGAAACTCACTAGTATTTCACTTAAACATGTCCAAACATTGCTTTGGAGTTATCACGCATTTCCGTGTTTGATCAATCATCATTTCGTGAGGGATATTTTACACATGTTCAAATAAGATGTTTAGTATATTAGCAAGCTCTTTAATCTTCATCCTGCGATCTGCTAACTCCATATCATGAACTTTATTGGTCATATCGTCTCCGTGGTCACCGCGACATAGCCGCTCCTCATTTAGCCACCTTTACATTAATTAAACCAGTATCTGACGGTAATCATTAAAGACGCCAGACTATGTGCCCCAGCAGTAGCGTTGCGTGGAGAGTTTAGCAGAATAACAGTGCGCTTACTTAAAAATAAATATATCGAATCCCTATACAAAACGTTAAGAAAAAACATAAATAACTTACCCAACATGTTTACATTGTTGCAAAAAAATGCGGATGTGCGCGATGAAAAAACTGCACCATAATGTTTTAATTGGTTTAATTTAATAATGATTTAATTTTTTCAAAATGTTTATAATTTATAAACATTTTGAAAAAATTAAATCAGTGATTTTACAACTAGATGCCAAAGAAGCAGCTGCAATACGGCTCAGCCAGGTTCAATTTAACAATCCTCAAGTTGCAGCAAATTTAAAAATTATTTACGACAGTTACGTTCCAATACTGGACGCAATAAAAAATTTACAGAACACTGCGCTGTCCTTATCGGACTCATTAGCAATTATTGACCACGTAAAACTAGTGCTGCATATCCTTGAAGATGAAAAAAGTGATTGTGTCCGTGAAAAATTTAACAGTGTATTAGGTAAAAATGTAGATTTTACAAAATTAGGGCAACTTTTTACCAATACTGAAGATCCGTTGTACAGATATAAAGAGCGCTATAACTATGCAAATATAACATCTCTCAACGTCGAACAATCCTTCTCTGTATATAAACATATATATATATACGTCGCTACGTACGAACCTTTCCGAGACTAATACAGAAACATATATTATGGTGCAGTTTTTTCATTCGCGCACATCCGCATTTTTTGCAACAATGTAAACATGTTGGGTAAGTTATTTATATTTTTTCTTAACATTTTGTATAGGGATTCGATACATTTATTTTTAAGTAAGCGCACTGTTATTCTGCTAAACTCTCCACGCAACGCTACTGCTGGGGCACATAGTCTGGCGTCTTTAGTAATCATCGCCGGTGCATAACCCTAATAATCTGCATCTAACTCCTCTTCGATTTCTGCACACGTTTTCCCTTCCAAAAAATAAAATCGAATCACTGACTGGTATTGTTCTTCTTCCATGATTCCACAAATACATAAACTAACTCACTTTCAAGAGTTCCCAAAACAATACTACTCTCCGAAATTTTTTGACAGTCGACTAAAGAATTCGCCAAAGCCAAGGATTGTAGATGGCGCTAAAAAAACAACCAAGATGGCGTAGGAATAGGGAAAACAATCGTCATTTTAGTATTGGGGTTAAGGTGTGTTGAAATCGAATTTGCGTGTTATAAAAAAGAGAAATGTCTATACAAGTTAGTGATATTTTTGTATATGTGGGTGATAGAAGAAGGCCTTTGGAAGAAGGAGAAGCTGTTTTCAAAGCTGGACATATTGTTTTGTGCGGTTTTTTAAATTCAAGTATAATAGGATACTGTTTGAAAACTGCGTCATTTGATAATTCTTTAGTCGACATAAAAGTTAAGTATAGCAAACGCCAATTAAGTTGGCGCGGGGAGGGGTAAGTTCGCGCAGGATTAGAAGTAGTGGGGAGATTTGTATTTGGTTATACATCAAATGTCAGATAATTCTAACCTCTGAACGTGTATCTCTGTATGATCCCCTAGCAAAGACATTATGTTCCGTCAAACGTCAATGACAAATGTATTCTGACAATTACTTGAGTAGTGGGGGTAGACGTTTTTAAAAACGTTTTCTGCGCACCCCCTCCTCGCGCCTACTTAATTGGCGTTTGCTATACTGTCCAACATACAGCTTCAACTTACTTGAAAAATTAAAAAATGTTTATTTTAATAACATGTTACATTTTATTTGTGAAAATACATAAATCTTATACATGTGTAATTGTTGTTTTATTTAAATAAAATCTTAATAGAAAACATAATCCAAAGTAGTTCTAAACTAAATATAGATACAATATTATAAATTAAATAAATTTATCATCGCTTAAAATTGGCTTTGATAAATTCACTAGACTACAAACAACTATTACAATGTCATCAATATACGCCAAAATATCCCATTCTAATTTTTTGGGAAAGAATACGGAATGCTTTTATCCTTTGAATGGTTCGTTCCACATGGACTCTAGCTCTTGCAATAGTAGCTGTATCTTCAGCATCTGCAGAAGAAAACTGTACGTTATCCCTCAGAAATGGAGGTCTAATCAATTTAATACCATGCTTCATACATTCATCGTCTATGTGGAAACCTTTGTCAACCATAATTGCATCAACAAATGGTATACATTTTCTTGACATTTTCATTTATGAAAATTTGCTTATCAGAAGCCGTTCCGCCATATAGAGCACTCACGTAACTAATGGAACCACTAGGAGTAACACCAAGTAATATTTTAACTGTGTGCATTTTTTTATAATATGAATAAGTCCTGATACGGCATTTAAGACAGTTTGTTTTTTTTACTGGTATTTCAGTGCAGTCGAACACAGCAGCTGTATGTTGAAATTTATCAAAACATTTTGGCATGTTTGACATATTTTCTTCCTTACTTGGCCAATATAATGTGCATTTCAGCAATTTACTTAATAAAAAAATTGTATCTTGAAAATATCTTCTGATTGTTGTATCACTTTTATTAAATAAAACTGCCAAAGACTTAAAGAAATAATTTTGTTTTAATTTTATTAGAACTAATAAAATTTTTTCATCCATGTTTGGATCACTAATATTTTGTTCCTTTAAAATATTTTCTGCGCATAATATAATTGTGGAATATTGATCCATGGTAATTCCAGTAAAAGTTGATAATTTACTATCAGTATTTAATATATCCTTAATGGTACATGTATGCACAGAAATAAAGTCTGCTTGTGTGCTTTTGGTATCGTATGTACTCGAATAATTATGCTCTCCCATCAAATGTACCACGTCCATTTTGCTTGAAGCTGCCATCTCCTCTTCCTCAGATAAAGCACAGGTACTTTCCTCTTCCCGAGACAAACCACAGCTATCCTCTAACACAGATATTCTGGAATATTAGTACTTGAAATGAAAATATGTAAATAAGAAGTTCTTTGATTTCACCTTTTATCTCGTTTCTCGTATCTGTGTTGCCTTCCATTATCTGGTAGATGTACTACATCATGTCTTCTGATTGGCAAATTTAAAGACGGAACAGAATTTTTCTTCAAATACCTCTTCCTTTTTAATGGTGTACCTGCCTATGCATACCAAAATATATTATACTGAAGATATATAACAGAAGTCTCAAATACTTTTACCTGGGTGATAATCTGTTTCTTTAAAATGTAGACTACAAACTTGCATGTATTTTGTCACTGGTTTTCCTATTTTTAACACGTGTGCCCACTGTTTACATAACATATGTTTTTTGGGAAAGTAATGCAGCGAAATATTTTTACTTTTATAACTACGGCACTGGGATACACAACAGTACATTTTACTTTTAGAAGACATTATATATTGTTTAATCTTATTATTCCAGGTAATTTTAACCTGTAAACAAATCACTACTCACACAATTCGTTTTTTTGACAAGGCAATTAACAATATGGTACCATATGCTTTGAACTTGTTTTCCCTATTACTCTAGTTTGCAAAAATACCGCCAGGCGGAGACTCTTTCGATGGCGTTAGCGAATAGTACTCACAGTCGGTAATGCAGAATCGCTACAGTACAAAATAGTAATATGTCTAATAATCAGACATGAATAATTTAATTATTATAGCATCGTATTAAAAACAAAAAATACTAATTGTTTCGATTTTAATAATCTCCTTCGACAAAAATTGAATGCATTATTCTTCATATAACAAATAATGGTTTGTGTTACTTTTGGGATAGTCAAATTTGATATTCACATTTTTCTATTTGACTACTAATTGTATTGCGTATTATCACAACATGTTAACTTCGGAAGTATCGTTTTAGGCACGTATGAAACGTTTATAAAATCCACCACAATACCAAACTACAATAAAATAGTTTCTGGTACTTTTGCTCTAGTTGGATTTAGTTGGTTTTTGTTTACTGAACTACAGATGTACATACTGTATATTTCTATAATACATTCACTACAAATATTTTGTTCTCTCTACATAAGTATTTTGCTCAGTGTCCAGTCAAACAGTTTGATAACGTATGTGATTTTATTATTTAGAAAAATACGAATTTATTATTATAAATTAAGCAAACACCATTTGTTTTAATCAGTTAAAGTAAAGTATAACTATAACCGATTGTAGATTTAATTAAAATTCTTTGTTATTTTTATGAAGATGATATTTTTAAGTCGATTAATTTGGCGAGTGGGCTTACTTGAATGCATCTGTATATTTATATTTATTTTTTAACAAATTTGATAAATTATTAAGTACACTTGCATTCAAAACTAAACTAATTCAAGTAGATTTACAGAAAAGTTTACATTTGCTTTAGTATTTTGTTTGTGTTTCTATTTATTCCAGGTAATAAATTTATTTAAAACAAATTCTTCCAGCATGTTATTATAAATTGTAAAAGATGAAAATATTACTCTTCCAACTTATCATCTTGAAGAATTTCCAAGTCCAATATGAAAATTTTAAACATTTTATTTTGAACTAAGAAAAGCCTATAAGTAAAATTTTTATTGGTTATATTTTTTTATGTATTTTTTTCAGGTGTTGAAAAACGGACTTAACAATATTTCGTCTATTAGAAATTGTTAATTTTTTTCAGCATTTTTTAAATTAGAAATTATGCACATTATTTATATTGCAATACATAGTATTAATAACAATAATTATTTATTTGCCCAACAAAATAACAACAAATACATGCATATAATTACAGGAGAAAAAAATAATAAATAAGCGATAATAAATTCTAACAAAACATGATTTCCTTATGTTTCAAATAATATACCGCCTGATTCTAAGCAAACGCAACGGCCTGAATGTACGAATATTTCTCCCGCTCCGAATAAAAATCCCCTGAACGCGTTAAGCCAATCACAAAACAGTCTGTTGCTAAACCCCCTCCTCGCGCCAACTTAATTGGCGCTTGCTATATGTACGACATCGATGTTAAGCCAATCACAAAACAGTCTGTTGCTAAACCCCCTCCTCGCGCCAACTTAATTGGCGCTTGCTATATGTATGACATCGATGTTGACGCGCCTACAGCATTCAGGGGAATTGTATTCGAAGCGGGAGAAATATTCATACATTCGGATCGTTGCGTTTACTCAGAATTAGGCGGTATTGTGATGTGAGTTACGCGATGACCGTAATGGATGATGTCACCAAAAGCGTATGTCCGAGAACTTTCCCAAATAGAAAATTCAAGAACACTGATGTACTATAAATGACGCTCGATAAAGAGGAAGAGGATATTCAAACAACGGAACAACGATCGTGATGTTAGAATATATGTAGTTATAAATGTGAAATAAATATGTACTGTTACTGTTGTTATTAGTTAAGTATTTTTAGTGTATTTTTATTACTAGTATAGTGTATACCGTTTATTATAATATAAAATAATATATACAGTGGAATGGAATAAAGTAAAATAATTGAATAAGACACAGATTAGTGTGGCTTGTTATGCGTCACTACCAAATGTATTAGACACACGATATATTGCAGACTATGCGAAAATGTTAGTTTTTGTCATAGTATTCAAAAAGTGGCATAGACTTCTGCTATATTGTGGAACTCAAACCTAATATTGTTCAGCAAAGTTGATGTATCTATGCCATCATGGAACAGACTAGAGCAGACTATAAATATACTATATTGTGATGACTCATCCAACGATACGTCACCTATCACACCTCTGGCACCTTCTCGACAGATATAGAAACGGAAAGATCGAGACTAAGAAAACATGAGAGAGGTGCGGCGGCCGATATGGCTTATATATCGGCCGCCGCACCTCTCTCATGTTTTCTTAGTCTCGATCTTTCCGTTTCTATATCTGTCGAGAAGGTGCCAGAGGTGTGATAGGTGACGTATCGTTGGATGAGTCATCACAATATAGTATATTTATAGTCTGCTCTAGTCTGTTCCATGATGGCATAGATACATCAACTTTACTGAACAATATTAGGTTTGAGTTCCACAATATAGCAGAAGTCTATGCCACTTTTTGAATACTATGACCAAAACTAACATTTTCGCATAATCTGCAATATATCGTGTGTCTAATACATTTGGTAGTGACGCATAACAAGCCGAGGGAGGGATTTAGGGGATTCCATACCAAAATCATCGCCGAGTGAACTTACATAAATATAAATACGTAAATGTTCTTATTGTTAGTAATTAGTTTTTAAATTGTTATTCGTTTTTATTATTAATATAGTGTGTGTCTAAATTACTTTTACTAAATTAGTTTTATTTAAGGACCCAGAAAGACAAACATTATTACAATATTACAACTCAAACAATAGACATGCCATGTCTTATAAATTTATAACTTTGGGATCGCCAGTCAGGGGTACATTTCAGGGGAGGGAGGGACTTAAATGAGTTTGTAGCAGGCCAATCTATTGTTTAGTTTAGTTTTATTGTTTTAGTTTTGAGTTACTTGAATATGTGACGGACAGCGACACGGTAATATCTACACATCTACTTGCATCTAAGAGAATCTAAACAACTAATGCAGAATTTATATCACGTAACGTAATTTCGTGCTTGGGATGAAAAGCACAATATAAATAATGAAGAACTGTTATTACTTGTAACAGATGGAGCTGCATATATGAAGGCAGCTGGTCAGCTCTTACAGCAAACATACAATAGTGCGACGCATATCTCATATTGCGCACATGCTCCTCATCGAGTATCAGAGGAAGTCAGAAAATGCTACCCGAATCCATATAAACGGATATCTTCTGTCAAGGAAGTTTTTGTGAAGGTACCTGCACGTGAGAATTTATTTCGTGAAAAACTGTCAAATGTGCCACTACCGCCAGAACCTGTTTAAACTTTTCGTTTAATAGTTTAATATTAAGTAATATTAAGTTTAATATTGCTTGACTATCGGAGAAGATGGTGACAGTGCGATCTATTTTACCGTCTTTTAATTTTCCCAACGCAAATTCAAATTTGTTGAAAATTAAAAAAAGTAAACGTGGACAAGCATATAAAATACTTAATCCACACAATTTAGTCGAAGTACCATTGCCTTGAGTTATTGATGTTTACTATTTTTTCTATTTTGCGTTTTTTACATTAATAAATTGCTTAAATTGGAATTATTTAATTTGAAAGTTCTGAGTTTAATTTTTATATAAAGCATGCAGTTGGTCACAATGATACTTGACATTATCAAATTTAAATCTTGCTATCCGCGAAGTATATTATATTACATATTATTTATTAATTTCCGTTAACATTACTTAAAAATATAAACATGAGTGACATAGAAACATATATATGTTGTCAATTGTATACAACATACGTTGTTCGTGTAAAATACGGACATATATCATATCTGTCAAATGTACACAAATTCCTAAAATCAAATGACAGCAATGATATTTATTTCTGTATTCGAACAACGCCAACATTGAAAAATGAAAAAAAACGTATCGAAATGAAACTCAGATCTCTGGCTCAGATATTCTTTTGAGTTTCATAATGAGTTCATTTCGAACGCAAAATAGAAAAAATTGTTTTTAGTTTTCGAAATGGGAAAGGCTGGTTGTGCCGTATTTGGATGCGTTCCCTCAAAAATTCAGATTCTCGGCATTGTTTCCCTAACCCTGATAAGTATGGGGAACTGTTTAGAACGTGGCTATCAGTTATTGGGAACAAACAACTACTTAAACTGACTGATTAATATATTTATAGACATTACAGAATTTGTAGTAAACATTTCTTGACTACCGATTTTGGACCTAATAAAATTTTAAAGAAAATGGTTCACCCTAAACTGTTTCTGATAGGTATCGAATATGTTTATATATGTATATAGATAGGTAATCATTTCTGGACCTTTGTATCTTACAGCTGATTTAGAAAATAGGCAATTTAAGGTCTGTTTTACTTTAATATGTAGCAATTGCAAAAACATGGAAGAGATTATTTTAAATATATGCATATTACAGTAAAACAGACTTTAAATTGCTGACTATCTAAATCTAGTGCTTTATTTATATTGATACTGTGCAAGAACTACAAATATAGATCAATTACGAATAAAGTGAAAATAGATAATTTAAAAATTATTTTCTATTTTTTTTTTGTAGGAAACAAAAACATGTGGGTCTAGTACAAGTGAGGTATCCTTAAAGCATGCTTGTACATCTTTTGTAGGGACATATACAACAGAACCAAAATATGAAGACACAATTGACACACAGCATGAATCCATGTCAGATTCAGGCACAGAAATAATGGACAATACCTTTACACGGAATACATCACCATTACCTGGTAGTTATAGATATATGGCATATATATGTACATAAAATATCTAATATATATATGTAATAGGTACAAGTGGTTTAATGAATTTAGTTTCAATAAAAACGGCAGCTCTTTTAAGTCCAACATCTAAAATATTATACACAAAAGGTACTTATTACAAGAAAAAATATTACCTTCAAAAAAAGAAAAGTCAAAAATATTTGAAACGTTTGTCAACTGCTGCCAAATTCTCGCAAACCCATGCTTTTCATAAATTGACAAATACATTGCCAGAAACTTTTTTAAGCGCCAAATCGAATGCTCCACAAAAAAGAAATCTGGTCTTCAATTTTCAACTGACGACAAAATAACTGCATTAGCAATTTATAAACAAACAGGTTCTGGGTACAAATTCTTGTCAGAGATATTTTCTCTTCCATCCAGGGTTACAATAATGAAACTTTTGAACAATATTTCCATTGAACTTAGAATTTATGCGAGTATAATAAATATTCTCACAGAAGTAGGTAAAACTATGAAAGCAATAGATCGATATTGCTTTTTAATGTTTGATGAAATGAGCATCTCACCAAACCTTAATTACAATCAATTTAAAGATGAAGTTGAAGGTTTCGAACATTTCGAAAATAATCGAACAGAAAATATTGCTTAATCATGCCCAAGTAATGTTTTTTATAGCAAGCTATTAAAAAAAAAAGAAAAAATGATATATGTATTTGTTTTAGGTTTTTATGCTACGTGGTGTTAATAGTAAATGGAGATATCCCATATACAATTTTGTGAAAGGAGCAGTAAAAGGGGTTCAAATTATCAGATCCCTTAAAGAAATTATAAGAACCGTATTTAGGGCTGGATTTACTGTTTTGGGCACAATATGTGACCAAGGCACTAATAATGTTAGTGCCATAAATACATTAATCAAGTACACAAGACCCAATTACCTGAGAATTGGAAAAAATATTGATGACAATGTGTTTGAAGTAGATGGACTTCAAGTTATTCCATTTTTTGATCCTCCGCATTTAATGAAGGGGGTACGTAATAACTTATTGGGTAAAGACATTTGTTTTACAATGAACGAAGAAAAAAAATTGCTTAATGGACAGACATCTACACAGCTTGGCAGTTAGACAGCTATAGTGGCGAATTAAAAATAATGCCAAAACTTACAGAAAACCATGTTGCCAAAGAAAAGATAAAGAAAATGAAGGTATCTATGTGCACACAGGTATTCAGCCATACAGTTTCTTCAGCTATTAATTTAATGACCAAAACTGGTAAGTAATGGCTTAATTTTCTAGAATATCAGTTTTAGTAATTCATTTACAGAACATGGTGAAGGTAATTTAAAAATGGACAGGAGAGCCATTCAAACTGCGCAATTTTTAAAATTTTTTGACTCTGTTTTTGATAGTGTAAATTGCCATGCACCATTCCATTCTGGAGCAAAAATTTTAAAAACAACGATAAGTTTTACATCAACCGACAACATTCATGTTGACTTTTGGAAATCAAAAGGTAGATTCGAGTAAAGAAATACCTCAACAGTTGGCGTTTATTAAAGCCAATTACAGTTTTATTTCCACTTCTATATTGCAGTTGGAAAGACAATTTATGTCGCTAATCGAGAGCGTTGAAATAATAAACAAATTTGGAAAGTCATGTTTTGATCTTAAAGGAGTGGGACAGTCCGTGTATGAAAAATTTTTAAGTGTAATAGGAAAAAATGAGGGTTTTAAAAAGCTAAACGACATTGCTAAAATCTTGTGTCGTGATTCAGTAGAAAATATTGAGTTGACAATAGATGATATTTCTAATTTGAAATATGCTTCTATAAGCGTCGACGTAGAACGAACCTTTTCAATATATAAATACATGTTTTCAGACAAGTGTCACAATTTTTCTGTTGAAAACTTTGAGAAATATGTTATTGTAAATTGTGTTCATAGTTTATGTTGTAAAATGTTCTAAATAAACTTGCAGTAAACATAATAAACATTTTTTTCTACAGTATTTCATTTTCCAACATTCCTCGTATTTTTCATAAGGATGTGCATATTTAGGCTAAAACATCTGAATATTTTCAATTTTTTTGCATTTAATCCGGCCTTTAGGTAATAATACTACTGGAAATTAAAATAAATTACGGTGTAATTACAAGAAAAAGTTGTAGAACTGTAAATGAAAAAAGTAATATAATTTTGAAAGTTTAATAAAAATAAATTTAATAAAAGACAATCTTCTTTGCATGTTTACATAAATTTCATTTATAATAGAGGATAAAATACAAATAATTATCAACTAGTAACATTGATTAAATCTATTTAAAGCCAAGCTTAAAGTCTCTGACTAGATATTTTAGAAATTTTATCTTTTTCTTTGTTTTTATACAGATAAATAGTAAGTGAGTATTTCTAAAAACATTGATATAACATTAAAGTTCTGGGGAATACTAGGAAATCAAAAGTAAAGCAAAGAAGTAAATTAACACAAACACATAACCCTCATTCGAATAGATACAGCTACTTATTCATATTATCATTAGTTTTATTAGCACTTGCATATAATCTAATAGAGAGTCAAAGATTGATTTATTCCATTGTTTAGGTCGAATCTTTTTTAATACATAACAGAAGTAAAATTAACTTAATTATTTGTTATTTTTATAATAAAAAAGTATTCAATCACATGTATAATGTAAAATTATAATATAAAATATAAATTAGTAACTATTAGTATAAATATCCACGATAAAAAATTAAAATATCAACAAAAATATGATAGGTACAGCAGTACAAATAAATTAAATTACAATATTAAGATCTAAGAAAACAGATCATAATATACATTTAAATATTGCATAAGGTACATTCATTGATTGGTCATCCACTAGCACAATATCAAACATATCCATGTATGCCATTAAATTTTCTTCTATCTGAAATAAAAAGAATGTTGAATTTATTTATAGCTAACAAAGATTACTGAGTTGTACTCTTGTATTGTTGAACTAAATTATAGTTATGAAAAGAGAATTTGGCTTATATCAAATACATATGGAATATAGAAGCATTAATAATCTTTAGGTTTTGGATTTCCGGTAAAAATAAATGAGGTAAAGACGGTTAATTGAGACAGTGGAGAATTTATGTAGAGGTATTAGAAATTTGCATGAAATAAACAAATATTCTTTTTGTGAAAGTCTTATAAAGTACAAAGTATTTAAAGTAATATTGAAGTTTAAACAAAAGCTAAAGAAAATTGTTTCAAACTAAATATATAATTCTACTTTACTATAGTTGCAAGTTGCAGTAGAACAAATACTAAATAGTTTATCATTTTAGGTCAAAAAGGTTAAAAATCAATATGTTGCAATATTTATCAATGTAAGTAAACATGATGCACTTACATGTTCATATAAAAACCCTATCTTCAATACAGCATTGCCATTTTCAACACCATCAAACATAGAAGCATCTCCTATTGAATCACCCACTACTATTGCATTATTTCTATCCTGAATACTTTTATAGTAATTTGTTCCACAAAGTACAGACTCATTCTTGTTAAAAACATTTATAATTATATCATCACAAAATCCTTGTATTACATTATTTTCATCATATTTTAAAAAGTTTGCAACAACCTACAATAAAAATGTTTATTTTTGTTAACACACAAATAATTGACCTTACTTTCACATTTTCATTCATAATATTATGGTATTTTAATACAGCTTCTACAGTCTGACCTAGGCCTGCCGAAAATACCAATATAGGTACAGCTTCTTTTGTAGCATGATTAAAAAAATCTATACAATTATCCCTGGAATTATTTAACATTCATTGTCTTTTTTCTTTAATATAAGCGAATTACCTTAATGCAGGTTTAATTTCATCAATAACCTCTTTAATTTCACTTGGTGAGATTGTTAATCCTCTAATAAAAATATATTATTACATACTAATAGGTTTAATTGATATACAACACACATTACTACGTCTTCTGACAATTTCCACCATTCTTCCATATGTCGCTTTTTATCTTCGTATGGTATTTTTGGATTATATTCAATGGGCATATACTTTTGATTTAAACAATGAACAGTGGTTTTATAGGTTTCTGGTAATGATGGACATTTTTCAAACATTCCTACAATCACAATAATTACATACTTCTAATTATTTGACAAACTCAAACTTACCAAAACTACTCATTTGCCTTTTTCCATCAATATGCTGCTTTGTAATAGTTCTATCAAAATCTAAAATAACTTGTAATTTATTAGGCCCGCCTTTGACTAGTTCGTTTATAATTTCGTTTACTTTTCCATTATCTTTTATATATACATTACTTTCTGATAACTCCTTTATACCATTTAAGAAATCTTTATTCATTATGACCATCGTACGACAATCTAAAAAAGTAGAACAAATGTTTGTAGGGATGAATTTTCGTATCATTTATTAGATAAGAGTTCAACTTTTAGTGTCATCTATTGCTGCACTGTTGGTTCTTAAATACAGAATTCTATGATTAGACTCGATCTTTTGATCTTTATCATAAATTTTGAGCATGGTAAACATGTAATACGAACATATAAAAAATAATAGTTATCTCAAAAAAATATTGTAATCAATTATTATAAAACCTACTTTGTATTTGGTGATTATTACCTTAAAATACTGGTAAATGCAGAACTCAAAATAATTTTGACACTTAATTGACTATTTGATATTAAAAAAAAACAATAACCTATAAATAAAACAAAATATTTAAACAACTAAAACATGTTTTATAATTATTTAAAAAAATGAAATTTGTAAATTATACGGGTAGTGAAAATAATTGGATAAACATATAAAGAACCTAAAAGGGGAACAACTTTGACATTTATTTTCAATACAAGCAAAACAAGCCAAATTTCGGATAATCGTGTTAAATGTTTGATTTTTTAAATTTTATTTTTCAAATTACGTTTCACCTTTTAAGTTTATACTTAAAATTGTTCCTTTTTAGGTCCTTTACATGTTGCACTACTTCTTATCTGATAACTTTGACTACCCGTATACTTAACGTTAACAAAAAAATATATAACAAATCTATTTAAAATAGTATATGGGAAGTTACACAATTTTTGAATTTAAAACAATTTTTTCAAGTTTCTAGATTTTCTAGCAATTTTGTTTGCCTGATAAATTAAAATATTTATAAATTAATTGGCACTTGAAATTAAATCAAAATGAATCAGAAATCTATCATAGGAATTAATTAATCTCAAATTTTAAAGAGCTTACCTGCACCAGTGTGATTCACTATCAAGAGTGAAAACTTTATGAAAGCATATTTAGAATACCTATACTAGAATCGCTGAACAGATTCAGTAATCACGTTGGGTTCACGTGATCACGCCAAAACCGTATGCACAAAGGCACATGGAATCATTCAAGTATCAATGTCGGTAAAATAGTTATCGCCGTAATATTTGACATAAGAAATTGTGCATATTCAAATGTTTTCTATCAAAACGTTTTACAATTGTATTGTCTCTATAAATTAACACGTAGTAATCCCCAATATGAACGAATAAACTATTTTGCAGATGAAAAAACTGTTATTTTAAATAATTTTTTTCAGTTGTTTAAAAACGATAAAAACATATGAACACTCAAAGTGGCTATAATCATAAAACATATTCAAGTACGTTAAATAAATGAAATATTTTTATTATTGATGAGAACTTTTACATTTTATAAGTATAAATATAATAATAATATCAGTAAAATTAGGTAGATTCTTCTTTTTCTTTCAAGATGCTATTGCGCTTTCTCTTTTCATACCTAGAAATATAACATAAACTACTATGAAACACGTAATACCTAATATAAATAATATTTATGTAGTAAAGTTCAGGTTACAGAACTTAGTTTACCGAAAATTTAGTTCCTTTAAGATCATCCTGAATGTCGTTATTTTAAAATTAGGCAGATCTTCTGTTTCATTTACAGCTGCGAGAATTTTTTGCACACTTGGTGGTTCGTTTTTAAAATAGAATGAATGAACAATTCTACGAATTCTGTTTTTCGTTTCTTCATCAACAGTACCCAAAACACCCCTTTTCCTCTGATATTTTTTGGGTGGATTAAATTGTTGCTCAGTATTATGTTCTTTCAATATATTATAAACACTGCGGGTGGTAATTCCTATAAATATGATAAAAATAATATCAGTTTGTTATAATTTCTTATAACAAAAATAATGGCTACCTGCCGCTTTTGCAGTCGTTTCAACACTATCAACTTTTGATGTACCTGGCTGGTCAAGACTGGTTTTAAATATATTCAAAACCACGTTTTTTTCTTCCACTGAGAAGTGTTTTGCTGGCCTCTTTCTTGGAGGTGAATATTCCATAGCTTACCACGTATAACTTAGCTCGAAACAAAGAAATCGAAGTAATATTTGAATTCCTATCGAATTCTAACCTAGAAGATAGAATTACTTATAATTCGTTACATTTCGGTTTACTAGTTACTTACGTGCGTATTTAAAAATACTGATCAAAATATCCAAAAGAAAACAGAATAAATGCAAACAAAACAGAATTAACGCAAACAGATACGTAAAAATAAATAAAAATCTGCCATCTGTGATTGATCTGTAATACTGTGACAAACAATTTAGTTCGCCGAATCGCCTAATGTAAACGGTCGTGGCCGCCGACCAATAGAATGCATTTTTGTCTTGCTCACGAGGTGATCACGCGCTTTTATTACTGAATCTGTTCGGCGATTCTAGTATATACAAACAATTTATGTTACCATTATTCAGTGGAAGATATCTTATCTAGTTCTAAAATTAACAATTACTTTACACAATAATGTTTAATAATGTAAACAAAGGAAGTATTTGTAATATGCAATTGTTGCAATATAATAGCAGAAAAAATTAATTTCAAGGTTTTATACTTAAGATACCTACTTGTTTGCCAAGTGTGATAATTTACAAGTCTGATAATTTACTAAAAAAATATATATCAACGTTGTGTTCAATCTTTATTGTACTTTATAATCAAGACCACAGAACTTACCAAAAGAAATTTCAATGTTTGATAACCAAATAGACCAAATCTATACAACATAAGTTTTGTTTTCATCTAGGTATGTTACAATGCTGACACTAGATGGTAGGGCGGGTAGGGCCAGTGGTCATAATTTCCTGGTTCGAAGATATACTATTTAGAAGCGAATTTCATGGTTATAAATTCTTAATATGCCACCTAGCCGACATGCGAACAACTAATGTCGATTTATTAGAGTTCTTTAATTCTGTCATGAAAGAGTTTTTCAAATTTATTACTCAAACGTAATTAATTATGTGTATGTATTTATATTTCCTACTTTCCCATCTTAAAAAGAATTAGTATATCATTATTATTACATATTATTTCTATCTAAAATAAAAAAATAAGAAACCACTAAACTATAAGGACTTGAATTAAATTTTTGTCGACAATAATTATTGTAGATGAATTTCAGTACCTAGTACTTAGTAACCTAGTACCTAGTAACTTTAAAATAAATTTTGCGAATATAGTTTTAACAAATAAATTATTTATATATCACAATACACATATATAAAACAAAATTTCTTATATATATATTTACTATAATTAATATTTACTATAAGTACTGTCGTGAGCAAAAAAAACGGGACAGTGTCAAAATCGTTATGTCAATTTCCTTTATTTTTTAGCGTTGTAATTTTAACATTTGATTAACTTTCAAACTCTACGTAAAATTATATATCATAGTTGATAATTCAAAATTGAAAATGCCGCCTTTTTCGAAAACTGATAAAGCTAGACTTGTTTACTAGTTTGAAAAATGGGAAATCATTAAGAAGTGTATCGGTTCAATTTAATATTGGTAAAAGTTCAGCCGCAAGAATATATAAAAAAAATTGAGCGAAGAGGATAATTTAAATCGGAAAATAATTTCCGCACGTAACAAAATTTCGAATACGCAGGAAGACGAAACATTAGTTACTGACATTAGGCACAACTCTTTAAAAACATTAAAGGAAGCTATAAGAACAATACAATTTCCTGTCTCATCTTGTAACAGAATGGTTACAAGAGAATGAAATTCAAACTTGAGATATCCAGCCCTACAGTCCTTATCTAAATCCCATTGAAAATGTATGGCGATTAATGAGATAGAGCTTCTACACAGGAAGAATTTTGGGAGATTGGTCATAATGCTTGGCATCAAATTTCTATAAATTTTGTACAAAATATTATCGCTTCAATGTCTACAAGATTAGATGCAGTTTATTAACTGTGTTATTATTATAACGGTGGAATGACGAAATACTAATTATTTTAATGTAATAATTATTTTAATTTAATAAATAATCTTTCTATATCGTTTTTAGTAATTTTTATTTACATTTATTTTAAAAATGTTTAATAAATGTCAATAAGACATACATTTTTGACAATTCCTGACTTACTATTATGAGTAAAGATAGCCACTTAAGTAGTCACAATTTAAACCCACGCAGAAACAGTGTCCCGTTTTTTTTGCTCACGACAGTATAATACAGTTTACACATCTATTCAAAGTACATCTATTCAAGTACTATCGTGAGCAAAAAAAAGTGGTACAGTCATATTTTAATCGGATTAAATTAGGCTGCGTGAATGTAGATATACATACATATATTAGATGCATGCTCAAATTTAAATATTCAAATAACCTATAAGTATCAAATATCATATAACGGTTGTTCAGAAACATTCGAAGTCAAGTGAGCTCTGAACAAAAAATCGTATATCTTTACTTAAATATAGCAAGCGCCCAATTAAGTTGGCGCGAGGAGGGGGTGCGCAGAAGCCGTTTTTAAAAACGTCCACCCCCACTACTCAAGTAATTGTCAGAATACATTTGTCATTGACGTTTGACGTAACATAATATCTTTGCTAGGGGATCATAAAGTGATACACGCTCAGAGGTTAGAATTATCTGACATTTGATGTAACACCAAATACAAATCTCCCCACTACTTTTAATCATGCGCGAACTTACCCCTCTTCGCGCCAACTTAATTGGCGTTTGCTATATCTGATTTGTAATAATTATTAAATGTCAACTGTTGTCTGTCAAAAATCAATCTATCTCAGACATGACTTCATATTTTCAAGGACTACTTTGACTTCGAATGTTTCTGAACACCCGTTATGTTGATATACAGATAGGTGTAAGAGTCAAAAATGACTTTCGCACGTTACTACGATTTTAAGTACCTTAGCAACGTCACAATACTAAAATGTTTAAAAATTGACTTTACACATAACTTCACTACTGTACCACTGCTTTTTTGCTCACGATAGTACATATAGTTTTTTATTTGAGACAGTGGCGTAACTTTTTGAACTGCCCCCCCCCCCCCCCCTCCCCCCGCGAGAAGTACAGACGGGCCCCTGGATTTTTTTTTGGCGTATGAGGAAAGAAGGGTTTATAATATAGACAATACCTATAATAAATATAATAATCTTTTATTAGATAATTTACATACCTAATATAAAATATACAAAAACGAGAACATAAATACATTGACATTTTAAAGAAAACGATTTCTGCGATGTGCTTTCTTAGTTACAAATTCGTCAATTAAGGAAACTAAATTAAGGCTACTGGTTTCTTGGTGTTCTATGCTTATAATTGCTAAACTTGAAAGCCTGCTCTCACTCATTGTACTTCTTAAATAGTTTTTTATTAATTTTAATTTTGTAAATGAACGTTCAGCGGTTGCAACAGTAACTGGCAATGTCAGAAATAAAAGAAGTGCACTACATACGTCTGACAAATTGTTCGCTGTGTAGTTATTGTCTATTAACAAAAAATGTCCTAAATCTTTTATGGAATTTAAATTTTTAATTTCATCGACAAAAACTTTTTGCAAGGTTAGTACTTGCTCTGGAAAATCTGTAGATAGGTCGCGGCTGTAATAAGTTTGTAATATTGCTGCAGAACTATTAAATTTTTCTTCGACAAATTCGACCATATTTTTTGGAGACAAAAACTAAATCTGCCATAAGTTTCATTCAAACTTTGAAATCTGCATCGTAATTGACTCACATATATATCAATAGTGCTTTTGAAGACACCTACTTCAAACAAGCGTTCTGCATTTTCCAAACGTTCATCACACAGTAACTCATCAAAAAAACGTTTAACTTTTCGATGCCGTTTATTTGAGAAATTTGGATTTATTCTCCACGAGTTAGCCAGAACTGTTGCTTTTTCTTTGAATTCAAGAAATTTTACCCGAAGATTTTGAATACCTTTCATAGTTGAACCTAGCATTTTAGTAGTATTTTCGAGATCAGCTGTCGAATTTTGAAGTAGCTTGGACGTCAAATTGATTCTTCCTAATACATCACATTGAAAAATAAGTATAAAAATGAATTCAAAATTTTCTATTTTCCTTTTTATGGCGAATGCTGCTTCACGTTCGTCTCTTTTTTTACTTGTGAGTGCAATATTAGAGAGTACTTTCAAAACTGACGTAAAATTTGCCTTTATTGCTATAATTGATTCATAACGAGAAGACCACCTTGTATTACATAAGCTTTTTAATGTACTCGACATTGCTTCAATTTCTGTTTGAGTTCTTAATTCCCTCCATCTTTTAATGCTGTGTCCAAAGAATGTGTATATTTTTTGACATATATCATAAAATCTTTTTATTTCAGGCACGTCTTCACATGCGTCATTTAACACGAGATTTAAATTGTGTGCCGAACAATGAACGTAATCTGCTGTTGGTACTCTATCCTTAATTAGTTTTTGCAATCCAGAGTATACACCGCTCATATTAGCAGCGCCATCGTAACCCTGCCCACGACATCTGTCTATATCAATACCTATGTCAGCTAAACTGTTTAAAATATCACTTTCCAGACCTTTTGAGGTTTGGTCTGTGACTTCACGAAATCCTATAAAAGATTCGTGGATAGTTATGCATATGGGTTTCTGATGTTGATTCGTTTCTATTGTGACATATCTAATAACTTGTGATAACTGGTCAATCTTGGAAACATCTTGTGTTGCATCTGTTATTATAGAAAAAAACGAGGTTGCTTTAATTTTGTTAACAATATTTCCTTTATCATTTATAGCCACTAATGTGATAATTTCATTTTGAATTTTTGGAGATGGATATTTCTCGAATTTGTTTTCTTGTATGTGTAAATTAAGTACGTTATCGTATCTTGCAAGAAGATTAATTATCGACAAGAAGTTTTCTTTACTTGTTGAATCCGTTTGCTCCCTATGGCCGCGAAGTGGAAGATTGCATTTTGCTAATGTAATTATCACGTCTATAATTATTCTAATTATTTGTCGCCATTTGTTCATTTCTTGATTTAGTGACAAAATGACCGCCTTATCAATGGTTTTGTATTTTTTCCAAGCATCATACGTTTTACATGTGCAAATGTGTACAAATGTTTTTTCGTGATCTTTGATCTTTTTTGAAAGACCCTGCCAATCATTAACTCCGTTACACCAATTGTCTCTAAAATACATGCCATTTCTGTTAGCAAAAAGCCAACAGGGTTCGCAATACGCAATGTTCAACCTTGCCGAATAACACAACCACATACGTTCCACGGTTTGACCAATTTTATTTTTGAATGTCTAATAAGCGGTTTTAAAAGATCTACCTTTAGCATCTTTCGGAAAATTACTATTGGGTTTACACGGCTCCGCACCTAATATATGCTTCCTAATGTTATCATCAATTTCAACGTTTTGATAATTTGCAATGTCACTTATGAACATTTTTATCTCTTTATTTTTATTTTGACTTTCTACTTTATACACATCTTCTGCAGGTTCACTGGGTTCAGTTAATGCCACATGTAATGTGGTTGGTTCATTTAAGCTATCATTCTCCTGATACCGTTCACTATTTTAATCATTTTCTTCTTTAACTATCGCTTGTTCATTGAATGGAGCACCAAAGAAATTGTCAAATTTTCTATATTTTGTAGCAATAGTCTGTTCCTTTTCCCTACGAAGTTTTCTATTTTGATATCCACTTAAAACTTTGTTTCCGCTCATGTCTTTTAACAGCAAATATATTATTTCTAATTAATTTATAATAGGAAACATTAACTAACTTTTATTTTTCGCTAATTTATTTTTTATAACAGTCATGCTTTTCACAATTGCAATCGTTATAAAATAACATTTAAAGAAAGGTCGTGCTACTAAAAATTTGTACTTACAGTATTTTACTGCTTCAAATGAAGGATTAAAGTGTCCAATTTCAAAAGGGAAGCGTTTAATAATTGTTCATGCTGATTCTGCAGAGGGTTTTGTTAATGATGCGTTATTAATTTTCAAATCAGGTCAAAAAAGTGGCGACTACCATGACGACATGAACTTCATAAATTATAAAAAATGGTTAGAAACATCTTTAATTCCTAATTTGCCTGATAATTCTGTGATTGTTGTGGAAAATGCCAGCGACCATAATGTTATGTCATATAAACATCCAACATCAGCCGGTAGAAAGTGTGATATGATACAGTGGTTAAACGAAAGGGGCAAATACGATGCAAATTGTACTAAACCAGAGTTGTACAGTTTAGTAAAACTTCACAAGCCAAAACATATACAGTACAGCATAGATGGTATATTTGCAAAAAAAAGGACACACCGTCCTGAGATTGCCACCATACCACCCAGAACTAAACCCGATTGAAAAAATCTGGGGCAATGTAAAGAATCGGGTTGCATCAAGAAATGTTACATTTCATATAAATGATGTTGAAAAATTGGCGAGAGAAGAATTTTCAAACATCAAGGTAGAGGAATGGTCAGAAACTTGTCGACGTGTAGAAGGTGTAGAAAAAGTTACATTATGAAGGAGCACATAATGGATGATTTTTGTGAAGAATTTATTATTGATGTCAATAATGACTCTGAAGATGATTTCTACGATTTTTCAAGCGATGAAGACTGAAGATTTTAAATGTTTCAAAATATATTATATTAATTTTGTCATCAGCGAAAATAAATATTTGATTATACATTGTATGTATGTATATTTGTTTTAATAAATACAAACATTTTTCTAGGCACATGCTTGTGTATTTATCTTCTTTTAATGTCTCTAAAGTGAGATTTTGGTTAGGAGTAAAATTATAATGAGAAAAAGCAAAATTAAGGTTAATGAAAACCATATTACAAAATATGGATTAATATAATAATAATTTGTAAATACAAAGACTTAAATGTGAAAGCACTATAAAAAGAAATATTTCATTGTAAAATACAATTTATAAAAAATTTGTTACATAATACCAATTGATTTAATAATTATTTTATTCTTCGCGAAGTAATAAGTTTATTTAAAATCGACAACAAAACATAATTATTATGGTTTAATATAACTAAATATTATTTAAATTTAAAACTGCCGCCTATATTGTCAAGACTGCTTAATGTTTTTAAGGTGTTCAGTATTTTTGTAACGTCATCGCTCGCGCATCTTCAGTCTCATCCGAAAGTAATTTTACTCTAATATTGTATTGACCTAAATAAATGAATTATTAAATTTTATACTTTCTTTATATTGTAACAGGTCTTATGTAAGTAACTGCTTAGCCGCATTAGTGATTTTTCAAAGAGCATAGTATAGTATACCGTTTAATTTTGACATTATACGCAAAAAATAATAGTATTTTCAGATTTAGCACACCCGAATTATTAAAAGACAAGTGTCGCTTAGAAGTCAGTAAAAATCGTGTTGGCCAGTGTAATCTAACGATTTAATAATTGAGTATAAATTCTGTTTCTATATCATATCTAAACATGTTACATCACCTATTATAGTAAATATATGAAAATTAATTACCATATACCTGTATATATTATTACATTCCGCTTGCATGCGTAGGGGGCCGTAATATATATATACCGCATACATGTAGTTTTATGTCAGGGACAAACTGATTTAGTGTTAGCATTCGCATCATATATGGGGGGTCGCGCTAAAACTGAGAAATGGCAAGTGCCTTTCGAGGTCGAAGCTTTGGCGGATTACATTCAATAGAGAGTGCAAGTTCCGGATCTTAGCTCCAGCAGGAATGCATTGGCATGTATACACATGTTTAAGACTCAATGTTCCCACGGAGGATTGTTCTCGCATTGTGTTTCGTCTCTGTTTATCTACATTTATATTAACCAAAAACAGACAAAGAAGGAGAAAGATAAGAGGAAGAGGTTACGTCGCCTAGAAGATTCTTAAATTGCTAGACTTACATCGTCCTCGCAGTAGAGATGGAATATTATTGTGACATCAAGTGATTTTGAATGGAAACATTGTTGTTTTTAGTAGCTTAATTACTGCAGAGTGCAAATTATGTGATAAAATTCAATATTTGATATACCGTAGAAATAAAAATAAAGGTAGATTTCCATACGGTTGCCAAAAAATAATTTGTATAAAATTTTTTTGGTAAAATGTTTCTGCATTTTTTGAGAGCATTTTATTTATTATTTCGTTTAAAGAAATAACATTGTTTGTGAAAAGAAATTGGTATTATTTTCAAGTAGAACATGCTTTTACAAGAAGCTATTTGAACTTTCATAAATATATGTATATATATTTTGAAATATTGCTGATGAGCTATGTAATAGTAATATGTGTAAATAAAATGTGTAATTTTGAATAAATCGTACTTCAACTGATAGATTATGTTGGGCGCCTTTAATATGAACATATGATATTGGTCTACCAGCCGATAGTACGCAGTATCTTTAATTACGAATAGATGTCGTTAGAGCATTACTAAGATACTGAATTAATTCGACTCTTTCTCTGGATCATCGCCGGTGATATTATACTCCTATAAAACTGATAAATAATTAATTAATAATATCAATGAGATATTTTTAGCTACGCATAGATAAATAAAAGAACTTCTTTATAAATAATAAGGATAAATATTTATTCAACGAAAGATATCTATACACTATAATATGTAACTTAGCTAACGGGAAAACAACGAATTATGAATTTATGAATATAGTAACATATGTGTGAAATTATGGTTATGTTTACGAGTTGATATAATTAAGCAAAGTTTGTTGTAATATAAATAAGTTAGCAATATTATGGTAAGTACTACAAAAATCTCAATAGGTAATATTCTTTCCGTTAAACTTATCAAAATAGTGATATTTTTAAAGCAAAATCAAGATACAATTATTAAATTTTGAATTGATAATAAGGAGTTGCTAATTAGGCTTTTACAAGAAAATAAATTAACCTGTGTTTTGTACGGAAGGCGGTAATGTGTTTAACGGCAGGACTACAGCAAATTAGAATATTCGGTCAAACAGGATCGAGAGAGATATTCTGGGATCAGTCCGCTGTGGTTTTTTCTTAAGTCTCGATCAATGTAGGACAGGGTGCCAGGTATGTAAAAGTTTATTATATTCCGTAGCTTTGATGTCGACGTTCCGCAGCAAAAGATGCTTGCGCAGTTTTCTTGCCGGTATCTGATCTTATTCTGGTAAAAATTGACTCAAACGTTGCGCTGGTATTATTTACACCTTTTATATATAATTTTTTACCTGTATCACTGATATTCCGGTATATAATAAATTTTAAAGAACGGAGAATCTCTTTTCGAGGCAACTTTGTGCAAAAATTCTACTACTACCCCTAACGCTAACTTTAAATTATTTTTCCCAAAGCCTTATTAGAAAATTATCTTGATTTGTACTTTTTACAACTAGTTATATTAATCAACTTATAAATATAATATTGATTTTGATAGACGGAATAAATTAATATAATAATTTACAGGTATATGTGACTTGCTTTTAGGTGTTAGGTTATGTTATAATTTTGAATATAAATATAACCTGTTCGCGGTTTTTCAATATTTTGAAAAGTGGGTGTGTTCAATTAGTATCGATATAAAATTCAAATGTAAATAAATTAAATATCTTTTTTAATTTCGCGTAATTGACTTCAATGACAAAAATGAAAATTAAAAATATAAAAAGTAAATTTTGAAATAAATATAATTTAATTTAAGATATACAAAGTTGTGGTGATATTAATTATTAACATTTCGATACTAATTTTATAAGTTGTGTCCACCAAATGCAGCTATTCAATAGAGTGTTTCTCTTGTGTCAATTCTTACCCTTTCATTTACAGATAGCTGGAATAACCAAGCTGTTTGTATCACAATAATTTATATATATTTATAAAAAGATACTTATTTCGTGACCTTTGTATGTTATGGTATATTCAATTAGTTGGCGATTTAAGGTCTGGTTTTACTTCAAAATGAATATATTTAAAACAATCTTACATGTTTCGGCATATGATGCCTTCTTTAAAGAATTTAAAATATAAATGAAAGTACAGTAGTACCCCCATATCCGCGGGGGTTTGGTTCTGTGGTCTTCCGCGGATACTGAAAACCGCGGATAGTAGCGACTTTTTCAAAGAACATTGTTATTGGTAGTTGTCGTTTTTGTCTTTTCATTTCAATAAACAAATCCTCCAAAGGTTTCAAGGCTTCTGTTATAGTGCGAGTAATTTTTATACTGCGTTCCATTATTGGATCATATTCTACTATCTGTTCTTTTAATGTTTGAGCAGTTCGAAATATCGCTGAAAATTTTTCAAGCGTCCATGCTGGCGGTTCTTGTTGACCCTCATCCTCATCGTCACTCGCTTCTGGAGAAGATTTCACAAGGTCTTCCAATTCCTCGTTGGTGAATACTTGATCCTCTTCGTTTATGTAATCACTGAGTACCTCTTGGGTTATATCGTCCTTCTCCTTCTCCATCTATTTTCTGCGCTATGTTAAATATCGTTGTTAGATGTGAATTAATATAATGTGTGTCTTCAGAACTAAGAACGATGTGTATCGTTTCTGACTTTAATTCCTCCATCGCTCCTTTGATAAATAGAATTGCGTCAGCAATTGTAAATGACTTCCAGCATTCCATGAGCCCGATATCAGAGCATTCGTTAGCCATTGTATACAGCATTTCGAAAACCTGTCGAATATATATGGCTTTAAAGCATCTAATGACACCTTGATCAAGAGGCTGAAGCATTGAGGTCGTGTTAGGTGGTAAAAAAAGCACTTCAACATTTTTATCTTCTGTGCCTAGTGACACAGGATGCCCAGGAGCATTGTCTAGTATCAGCAGCACTTTAAATGGTAATTCTTCCTTTTCCAAATATCTTTTCACTTCCGCAATAAAGCATTGATGAAACCATTGTGTAAATAGAACAGCCTTAACCCACGCCTTTCGATTGCCAAAACACAGGCAGGCAAGCTTTATCTTTGTATTTAAGAGCACGTGGATTCTGTGATCGGTAAACAAGTCCGGGTTTAATCATATGACCAGCTGCATTTGTACAAAATATCAAGGTAAGTCTATCCTTATTTGCTTTAAAGCCTGGGGCACTCTTTGCGGTCTTATGAACATAAGTCCGTTAAGGCATTTTTTTCCACATAAGACCAGTCTCATCGCAGTTAAAAACTTGCTTAGGATGATAATTCTTTTCTGCAATAACTTGTTTAAATTTTTCTGGAAACAGGGCAGCAGCTACATGATCAGCCGACGCAGATTCCCCTGTCATTTTTATGTTTTTTAGATTAAACCGAGTTTTAAATCTATGCAGCCACCCCCTACTTGCTGTGAATGATTTTCCTTCCTCTTCAGTATAATCTTGGATCTACATATCTTCAAATAAAACCAATGCCTTTTGTTGTAGCACTTTGCCATCGATAGGAATATGTTATCTTGTCATATCTTCCACCCATAAATTTAAGGCATTTTCTACCTTAAGTAACACTTTATTACGTATTGTGGTTGCAACTTTTGCAGTTTGGGGTGCACTAGAAAAACTAGCTCGAATCTTATCTTTGTTTTTTAACACTTCTCGTATCGAAGATTGGTTTTTATTGTATATTTTAGCAACAGTTGCAATAGATTTTTTTCTATTTCAATCATATTAATGATTTTTATTTTTTCACTAATAGTGAGCATTTCACGTTTTCTTTTTGGTTTAGAAGCCATTTTAAAATGATTTTCAAATTTACTTGCTTTATTTAAAAACTATTGCATGCACTGTCTTGTCCGACAATTCGAATAGTACTAAACTCATAGTTAACAGGAGCGTTTATATGTACAAGTAAAAGCGAGTGGCACCTTAAGCACGTTCCAACTTGTTTAACTTATCATAAGAGAGCGCCGAATTCAGGGGATGACTCATATATACGACGATATATCGACAAATGCTCCTATAACTTTTATATTTATTGATATAACGCGTTTTCTGCTCATCATAGGTAAATCGCGGATGACTGAAACCGCGGATACGGAGTCAGCGGATAACGGGGTACTACTGTATATTAATGCCATACTTATACATTTGTAGTTGTCATGGATAAAATTATTCAAAGATGCATTTCAGTTTACTAATAATAAATCATGCCTTAGTATTCTCAAAATAGTTAGACAACAAAAACGGGAAATGGCAAGGCATGAGTTATTATTATGGATGCGCCCGTGGAGCGGCTTAAGATGTTAAGCTGTCGGCATTCGCCTTAAACGAAAAGGAAAACCACGAAAACCTACTCGGACAGCCAGTTAGGGATCTAAGCACGGAACTGTCAACATAATAAGCAAATGTACAGATATTTAAATAACACAAGATATATATATAACAGCAACATATATTATGATGGTACCAACTAATCACAAAATGATATCATTTGATATACTAACATTCCTACAGATCTAGCTATAATAACATAATAGAATAATAACATAATATAATCCAAATGGGATGAAATTAGTCCACACACATCACTAAATAAAAACTAATTTATTAGAGGTATACATTTCTGTCTCGACAAGACATATTTTCAATACACAAATTCTTTTTATAGTCTAATATTTGGTATTGCAATGGGCTCTCCTTTAGCTGCTTCTATTGAAAATCTGGTAATGGAACATTTGGAACAAAACGTTATTAATTCATTGGACTTCCACCCCATTTTCTTCAAATGTATATTACATCATAACTACATAAAATAAACTACCTTTTAAATAAATTCAACAATTTTCACAACAAATTAAAATTCAACAATTTTCACAACAAATTAAAATTCACTATTGAAGAAGAAATTAATAACAGTATTAGTTTATACAAATTGGTATAATAAACTCATAGCTTCTTTTCGATATATGAATTACTACTAAAATGCACCTACAGTATTCAATAAAATGATTATAAATAATCTGACTGATAGAGCAGTAAAACTATCACATACTCAATACAGAAAAGATAACATCAAGAAAATTAAAACAATCTTAACGGATAATGGCTGTTCACCACAACGTATAGACCAAACAATTAAAAAAAGAATCCACCAAATATACAACACTGCAGACACCAATAACAATTTAAACAATGAAACAACATATATCACGATTCCATATGTTCCAAAATTATCAGAAAAAATTAAATACACAAAATATGATATAGCTACAACATATAAACTTAGTGATACTAATTAAACATCTATTTTTAAAACTAAAACCTAAAATTGAAAAAAATCGAGAAGCGCATGTTATCTATAAAATACCATGTCGCGATTGCGATAGTTACTACATAGACCAAACTAAACAATATTTATACAAAAGAATACAAGCCCACAAATACTCTAAAACAGACAAAATTGCTTTATTTATACACAAACTACAACGCAATCACCATTTCGATTTTGAAAACACACAGATAATTGATAAAGAACAACACTCAATGAAAAGGGAAATTAAAGAAATGATTAGTATTAAACAGGAAAAAAATTGTGATATAAAAAACTTAAGCAGTATATACTATAACCAAATTATGTAACGATTTACCATCATATCTTATGTTATTTAAATATCTGTACATTTGCTTATCATGCTGACAGTTCCGTGTTTAGATCCCTGACTGGCTGTCCGAGTAGGTTTTCGTGGTTTTACTTCTCGTTTAATGCGAATGCCGACAGATTGACATCTTAAGCCGCTCCACGGGCGCATACATAATAATAACTCATGCCTTGCCATTCCCCGTTTTTGTTGTCTAACTATTTTTAGAAAACTCAGGCATGATTTATTATTATTAAACTGGAATGTATCTTTGAATAATTTTATACATGACAACTACAAATGTATAAGTATGACATTAATATAATGTCACTTATATTTTAAATTCTTTGAAAAAGGCATTATATGCCGAAACATGTAAGATTGTTTTAAATATATACATTTTGAAGGAAAACCAGACTTTAAACCGCCAACTAATTGAATCTACTATATATATATATTATATTTATTTATATATATATATATATATATATATATATATATATATATATATATATAAATAAATATAATATATATATATAGTAGATTCAATTAGTTGGCGGTTTAAAGTCTGGTTTTCCTTCAAAATGTATATATTTAAAACAATCTTACATGTTTCGGCATATAATGCCTTTTTCAAAGAATTTAAAATATAAGTGACATTATATTAATGTCATACTTACATATATATATATATATATATATATATATATATATATATATATATATATATATGTGTGTGTTTAGATAATTTCTTAGCCGTTTATTAAATATAACAATTGATAAATTATTGGAGTTTCTCGGCTTTTATATGAAATATTTACAAATATCAAATTAGAATGTATGTAATTGCAGAGTAAGTGGGAATGTAAACATTGCTGTCTACAAATTATAAAGCAAATCATACGAAATTTTTTTATTTGAAAAATATGGTCTACGTTGGGACTCGAACCCAAGTCTACAGCTTGCCGGGCTGTCGCTTTTACCACTAAGCCACAATAGACCCAGGTTCAAGCTATTTAGAAATGCATTATAAAGTAACAGTGTTAATGAATCAGATGTCAGTTATTGAAGGTAGATGTCAAGTTGAAAGCAGAAGTCAGTTTTGAAAGCTCATGTCAGTTTTGATAGCAGATGTCAGTTAGTGAAAGCAAATGTCAGTTAATGAAAGCAGATGTCTGATTTGAAAGCAGGTGTCAGTTATGAAAGCAAACGTCAGATTAGAAAGCAGATGCCTATTTTGAAAGTAGATGTGAGTTATTGAAAGCAGATGTCAGTATTTTGAGAGCAGATGTCAGATTTGAGTGTTGGAAATGCTAATTATTACTCCATAGCTATATGAGTGTTTAGATAATTTCTTAGCCCTTTATTAAATATAACAATTGATAAATTATTGGAGTTTTTCGGCTTTTATATGAAATATTTACAAATATCAAATTAGAATGTATGTAATTGCAGAGTAAGTGGGGATGTAAACATTGCTGTCTACAAATTACAAAGCAAATCATACGAATTTTTTTTATTTTTTCAATAACTCGCGTATACGTTCAAAATAGGCATCTGCTTTTTAATCTGGCGTTTGCTTTCATAACTGACACCTGCTTTCAAATCAGACATCTGCTTTCATTAACTGACATTTGCTTTCACTAACTGACATCTGCTATCAAAACTGACATGAGCTTTCGAAACTGACTTCTGCTTTCAACTTGACATCTACATTCAATAACTGACATCTGATTCATTAACACTGTTACTTTATAATGCATTTCTAAATAGCTTGAACCTGGGTCTATTGTGGCTTAGTAGTAAAAGCGACAGCCCGGCAAGCTGTAGACTTGGGTTCGAGTCCTAACGTAGACCATATTTTTCAAATAAAAAAATTTCGTATGATTTGCTTTGTAATTTGTAGACAGCAATGTTTACATCCCCACTTACTCTGCAATTACATACATTCTAATTTGATATTTGTAAATATTTCATATGAAAGCCGAAACTCCAATAATTTATCAATTGTTATATATATATATATATATATATATATAATAACTTCGTGACCTTGGTATGATATGGTAAACCTAATCAGTAGGCGATTAAAGGTCTGTATATTACTTCAAAATATATGTATTTAAAAAGCTCTACATGTTTCGGCTGTATACGCCTTTTTCAAGAGAATACAAAATATGAATTGATTTGATTTGATTCATATTTTGTATTCTCTTGAAAAAGGCGTATACAGCCGAAACATGTAGAGTTTTTTAAATACATATATTTTGAAGTAATATACAGACCTTTAATCGCCTACTGATTAGGTTTACCATATATATATATATATATATATATATATATGAACTTCATGTGTATGAGAATTAATAATTATTAAATCTCATTTTACATGCGATTGTCGCTATAATTTGTTGCATTTAATTCTACAATTCGGCAAATCACTTTTGCCCTAGATTGTAGACGCAACAAGCCGCGACATCAACTGTACAAGTTGTCAGTACAAATGAAAAATTTTGTGAAAAACTTATCTGCGCGGAATGTGCATATATCGATATTTCACTGTTTTTTACAGATCATCAGTGCACCTTACCGAAGACAGACATGATATTCACTTCTATACTACGTGTATATATACGAACTGTAATGAACTTCATGTGTATGAGAATTAATAATTATTAAATCTCATCTCATAAATCTCATGAGATTTAATAATTATTAATTCTCATACACATGAAGTTCATTACAGTTCGTATATATACACGTAGTATAGAAGTGAATATCATGTCTGTCTTCGGTAAGGTGCACTGATGATCTGTAAAAAACAGTGAAATATCGATATATGCACATTCCGCGCAGATAAGTTTTTCACAAAATTTTTCATATATATATATATATATATATATATATATATAACATTAGATAAATTATTGGAGTTTTTCGGCTTTTTATATGAAATATTATATATTAATAATTAATTATTACATTACTACATTACATTATTATATTAAACAATTATTAATATTATAATTTTATATATATATATATATATATATATATATATATATATATATATATATAAATTCAGCCTGCGTATTCGAGTTTTGCGAGTGCAAACTCGCAAAACTCGAAACGTAGTCGATCGATTGACTTGATATTTTGGTACAACGTTACATTCGAATACCCGAGTGTTTTTATAAAAATGGAATTTTTTTTTACACGGCGCGATATGAAAACTTAAAATAGATTAGATGTAAATGTCAGGATGATGTTATTAAAAAAAAATATGACAAACAAATGTCAAATTTGAAAGGCGAAAATATTAATGATGTAGAAATTTGAAAAACAATTAAACTAGTAGCTAGGTTTTTGAAAGAAAAAAAAGGAGAAATTATTACTAATTTTATAGAGATGCCTTGCTCACGTTCGAACATAGGCCGCCGTTCTCTATATATAATCACAGAACGTCAAAAGAGATCAAACTGCAATGATTAAAATGTTTAGACGAAAATAAATGTGTTAGAGTCAGAACTTCTCAAAGGCTAGCAGAAGTATCGGCAGATTAACGGGAAGAAAGACTTGAGGTCTTATGAGTTGAATCGAGAAGAAGAAGAGCAGCACGATTGTCTCAACAACGCCAAGAACAATTAGATCAACAGCGAAGACGTATGCAGTTACAATATCTGAATGATCGATCTTAATATCATCGAATTCCTTTTTCATACGAACCGGATATTAAATACAATATCTCATGTAATTTCGTTCAAATCAGAAAATTGGACAAAGTACAAAGCATACGATTAGTATTGTGCGTTCAAAAAAATGGCCTCTAGTGAGCCATGACTTCTAAGTAACATCAAAAAGCATATCTTAACTTTACCAATATGAATTTTTTTAAATGACAGTTACATCTAAATGACAAACGGCTTTAGAAAATTGCAAGGTTAGAAAATTGTAAGGTTAATTGCTAGGTTATAATCTGTCTGTCATGGATAAATAAAATTTCGTGTTAGCGATGACACTAATGACATTAATATTTGACAATTCAGAACGGTGCGGGTAAGTTAGGATATACCTAAAAAATTCATGGCCAACTCTGAGGCTAGTTTTTTTTGAACGCGCGATAGTTAAAAAAATTGTTGAAGAATCTAATTGAAGCAACAATTCTGATTGGACCTCAAAAAGATGAAAACGTACTACTTCCACGAATACCACTCATTCCGACCGACATAGCGTTCGATTTGAAGCGACTTCAATTTCCAATATGTTTTGCGTTCGCTATGACTATCAATAAAGCGCAAGGGCAATCTTTGCAAGCGTGTGGTTTGAATTTAGAAAACGATTGCTTCTCTCATGGGCAATTATACCTCGCATGCTTCAGAGTCGATAAACCGTCTGATCTTTATGTTTATGCAGAAAACTGACAAACAAAAAATCTAGTAAATCCACTAGCTTTACAATAAAAAATAAATTTTGTGAAAAACAACTTTTTCTTCCTTTCCTTTCATTGCACATAGTTACAACAGCGTAAGGCAGGGTATTGAATTCACTCGATGAATTTATGTTCGCTACAATAATTTTATTTACATTACCATTCATTTCATAACAGCTAAGCATGGCCGGGTTTAGCTAGTAAATGAATAAAACTTAAATATTATAGATTTTTGTGAAATATTGTTAATGGACTAACATCCATAAAAATTCGGTAACAAATTCTTCGTTAAAAACTTAATCCCTTGGCTACGGATGCAATGGAAATTATTTAGATAAAAAAAAGTTAATCCAAACATATTAATGCTATTTATTCTAAGCAATTACGGTTTACTAGTTGAGCATAAAATGAAAATAGCAGCTTTTGTATTATCATTGCCTATTAACGTCCAAAAAAGAAATTGTTCGTTCAATGTAATCAATATAACGACTGACATTATTCTCAGCATAATCTATACGAAAATAAGATGTCAACCCAGAAGAGAAACCTAAAAAATCGATCACATTTCGTAGTGGTTTGAAAGCCAAAAATCTCTATTAACTGGTAAAACGTTTATTAGGCGATCCTTTCTCCCGAATAAAGTGTCTGTCGATAAAGTTTAATCTGAAATAAGAGATCAAGTAAAAATTCAAAGGACCCAGTCATATTTTGTGCTCCGTTGGTCTTGAAAACTACGTTTGCGTGTGGCGGGCGACGAGCAAAAATGACTATGAAACAAATGAAGTGTAAAGAGATGGTGCCCGACGCGGGTGCATACATTTCACGCGCTCATAGCCTCGAAGGACCGGGGACAAATGTATCAATTTGGTCCTTTGCCGGAACGTCCATGACACGGCGTCGCCATTGTGTTAGGGATGGTGTAAAAAATACGACCTTTTAACGAGTTAAAACTTTTCCATAGTCCAAACAATAATAAAAGCGTATTGGCAATCGTTAAGATGCGAAAGGCGACGTCAAAATGTTTTCTATTATTGTCGTACGGGATGACTTTTTTTATACGCGTCGTTTATAAAAATATGGCCACGTAAAATGTAATCTAAATTTTATGGTATCGGTCCTTTTATGTAATTGTTCCCCTCATCATAAACTCTTGTCGATAATATAGCAATAAAGATATAGGTTAGGGGGAAAAGTAATCATTATAATTGATTCTAATGCAATTGCTATCTAGAAATTTATTTCCATTTACAACAGTTTAATTAATAATTAATAATAATTTATTAACTAAATTACATATTTATATATCGTTTGGAGTGATTTACCTGTGATATAAAATGTATATCAAAAGTAGAATTTAAAGTAAAAAAAGTTTCTAAAATCTTGACAATGAGGTGGATTTGCATCTTACGTGAATACATTTCACATATTTATCTTAAATAATTACGAAGGGGGATTGATATCTACTTAACCCCTAGGCCATTTTCCTTGAAAAAAACAAAATCTTGTTATAATGGCAAGAAATAACGACATTTTAAAAGTGTCACTGTAAAATATTACGTCAAGAAGTTGAAGTATTACTCTGCAGTAAATTTTTAAAGAAAGCATGTCGGAAATGTAAAAATCGATAAATTGGAGTATCGAGGTATTATCAAAAACTTGTATTTGAAGAGGTTAAGTAGCAAGGAAATTTACGAATATATGCTTAACATACTTGGCGATCAATGCGCATCAAATGCTACTGTCAAAAATTGGATTGGGTCATTTAAAAGAGTACAACTTTCCGTTGAAGATGAGAAGCGAGTGTGATGTGGGCCCGGCCCTGAGGGCCACATCGGTGAGTCTTCACGCAGATATCGTCGTAGCGTTAAATAATGCACAAGTATGATAGGTTTAACATAGTTTAATAAACCAACACTTATAACTATTTAACAAGATGGTAACTACATAATTAACAATGTAGACGATAGTCGAAAAGAGAGATTTACGTAGCCTTAATTTCGCTTTTGCCGATAACCGAGTTTTGAGAACGTAATTTATTAAATTCTCTTTTCCCGCGTCATCTAATAATGATTCATACAATTCAATTGCATCTATCAGTTGATGTGTGACCTCCTCTTTGCCATTCATGACAGGTAATAAGCTCGAGGCAGTGCGTAAATCGAATTTTTCAGCCATTTTAATAGGTTTTACACTTAAATTACTTAGTCTAAAATTTAAAATATCTACAGCTTCGTCTAAAGTACTGATTATACTTCTGACACAATTTTTGGTTGATTCTAATACGCTCGAACTATGCGACACTTTATTAAAATTGTCTTTTAAATCGTTTAGTCTATGTTTAAAATTGTCTATTTGCGCTAATTTGCGTTAATAATATTTTCATCACTCCTTATATTAGCATTGTCCTTTTTTAAATTAATAACAAATACCTTGACTTCGTCTTGAAGTAGAGTAAATCGATCCGGGGTGGACATAGGGTGGCCTAGACTTTCTCTTGGCTCCGGTGGAACTCCATCTGGACCTGGGCGGTGAGTGCCTTCGTCATCCTCCGGTTTACGTGCTTGTATACACCGTAGCAGCAGCAGGAGACCAGGATAGTGATGACTCCCACGAATGCCACTATTCCGAGGATGTCGACCGTGTCCACGCTGTTCTTCACGTTAGCGTTACTGCCCGCTATGATGACTTCTTCCTTAGACGCGTAATTGCCCATTTTTGGTTTACCAGTCTGCCATATATGCTTGACGGCTCGTTCCGGTCTTTCCACTTACTTTCTTTAGCCTTAAGTGAGTGGCTGGCAAGATCGCCATGTGATGTGGGCCCGGCCCTGAGGGCCACATCGGTGAGTCTTCACGCAGATATCGTCGTAGCGTTAAATAATGCACAAGTATGAAAGGTTTAATATAGTTTAATAAACCAACACTTATAACTATTTAACAAGATGGTAATTACATAATTAACAACGTAGACGATAGTCGAAAAGAGACACTAACTCATTTGTACCGTCTGAGTATTGTTACTCTGTACTAAGACTGTCTCTCGACTGTCTCTCGACTGTCTCTCGACTGACTCTCTACTGTGTCTGATAAGACTCCGGATGGGATGTCTTATATATTGTTAGAGTGATCTCCTTTTCGACTATATGTCCTTACTCTAAATAAACAAGAGTGTTGAAAGTGTGTAACGTACCTTGCGAATGCTTGTGTATGTAAGTTATGTCGGGCGAGGTCATGTTTGGATATAACATGCATTAAACACGAGCCGCGCCTTGACTTAGATAAAAGGTACACTGCATTGCTTAATTGGGTTATCACACGAGCAAGATGACCGATTTCGGTGTCCACCCCCAAAAATATTGACGCAGTTCATGACATGATATTATCAGACCGTCGAATTGGGCTGAAACATATAACTTAGATACTAAAGATTTCATTTGAACGCGTACACCATATAGTTCACGTCGATTTAGATATCAAAAAAATGTCTGCAAAATGGATTCTTAAATGCTTGAATGCCGAACACAAATGAGCAAAAGTGAAAGCATCACGATCAATCTGTGCCCGTTTTGAAGGGGATCCATATTTTTTGAATCGTCTTGTGACTATGGATGAAACTTGGGTCCATTTTTCCGACCTAGAAACAAAACAGCAATCGATGGAGTGGAAGAATTATGGTTCTCCAAAGCCTAAGATGTTTCGAGTTCAAAAATCCGCTGGAAAAGTCCTCGCTTCATAATTATGATCGATTACCTAAAAAAGTGTATGACCATCACTGGAGATTTTTATTCTAAATTACTAACCACCCTGAGAGAGAAAATTAAGGAAACAAGACGTGGCGTGTTAGCGAAAGGTGTGATGTTTTTGCAGGACAATGTCTTGGCACACAAATCGCTCATTACCATGAATACAATTGGGGATCTAGGATTCGAATTACGGGAACACTCGCCACATTCCCCAGACTTAGCCCTCTCAGACTATTATCTGCTCCCTCGATCGAAAGAAAGTTTAAAAAGACGCCAATTTTTGTGTAACAAAGAGGTAATAGCAGATGTGGAGGGCTGGTTTGCAAACCAAGAAGAATCTTTATTTTAGAAGGGCTTAAAGCTTTGCAGGATCGCTGTATTAAGTGTATTAATTTAAGAGGAGACTATGTTGAATAATAAAATATTCTCTCAACTTAAATTATTTCAATAGTAGGCTAAGAATATATTAATACCCCCTCGTATATAAAATTATTCTATAATTTCAACCTATCTTTATACAAAAAAAAAAAATAGTTCGTTCAATTAGTAAACGTTCCGGAAACATGAGTATACACCAATAACTATAAATGTTTATATGTCGATATAGAAAAGTGATTAATATTGCTCAAATTTTGTATAAGAAATTGAAAGCAATTAGAAGCCCTAAATATTGGAAACTATGGATGTTCCGCGTAAATCTATCGACATTAGTAGCCGTTGATAAAGTCTGGAATAGAACACTCTGACGGAAAATTAAAAAAAAATCCTGATAACTTACATATTATACTGAAGTTATATCCTGAAAACAGACATTTCTTAATAAAATATAGAGAAGAATATACATCTTTATATTCATATGTATGCTAATGTATGCTTCATGGTAATATAATGGTATCAATTCTTTATTTGATTGACATTGCTGACTTATTCACAGCTAAGAGAACGAGTGCTACCTTCGCAGATGACATTACTACACTAATTGTAGACAATAACCCAGCAACAACATCGTGTCACCTGTAAAATAATCTAAACAACATATAAAAATGGACAATGGCTTTGACATAGAAATAATCAATAAATTAATTAGAAAAACAAAATAAAAAATACAATCCGCGATTCCACAAGTTTGATATCTCAAAGTAACCAGGAGAAAAAGTACATGTGTTTACCATACCACCTCGTCACGAAAAACATTAATTTTAATTCGAAATCAGGTATATACGAAATTAGTTGCGAGGATTGTAATTTGAAATATATAGGCCAAACAAAACGACCAATAATAACCCGTTTTAAAGAACACATATCACATATTAAATACAATAGACCGGATAAATCTAACGTTGCCAACCACGCTTTAAGCACACTACACAATGTGTCGATCACAGGGTTGAAGCTGGTCAAAGGAATTAATAAACCCCGCGAACTTGATGCTTATGAAAGTATACATATCGCGAAAAATAAACAATATTCCATGAATAGCGATAGATCACCGATTCCTTTCAGTTGCCTCTTTTCATTTTTATTACCATAATTGTGTCATTGTCGTTTTAAAATTGAAGTTATTAGGACATGTTGGGTGCCGTTAAGAAAGGAATGTTTGTCGTTCTTTAGTTCGATATAATTCAACTCGGAGAATAAACATATGTGAATGCCTTTTTCCCTAAGAAGTAAGTGCTTTTCGATCTTTTCGTAGGTTATATGCGCATGTTAAAATTAGTCTGTACGTGGACGCGGTGTAAAGTAGTTGTTGCGTAAGCGGTTTTCTAGTTTTACTGTGCCCCATGTGCGACTTTTTAATTAGTGGTTTTTACCTACTGATGATGACAACTTAGTTGTCGAAATACATATTTAGGATACGATTAATAATTGTGGTAAGGGGTTATATACCTTTCTTAAGTTTAAACAACATATAATCATGGCTAAAGAAATGGCATATGAAAGAAAATAAAGCTAAGTTTGTCCAAGTGATCTTCACTATGAAAAAAGACAAGTGTCTTCCTATCGAATAAAATAAGAACCACAAATAAGTTAGTTGAAACTGAAAATATAAAATATTTAGATATACATTTAAATCGTAGGCTCACTAAGTCTAAACGTAGTATTTATAAAAAGGAAGCAACTGCGTTTTAAATCCAACAAACTGTACTGAATTATTGGAAGAACATCTCAACTACCACTTGAAAATAAACTTTTGGTTTATGAAGGTATTCTAAAACCTGTTTGGACTTGTTGTATGCAGCTATGGGGTTCAGTATCAAATTCCTGGGGAAAGATTCCAGTAAAAAGTGTTTTTGATGACAGTAGATGTACCATGTTTGTGCCAAGTGAAGTGAGTACTGATGAATCTGTAGAAAGATGATATATGTATCTACGTCTCTGTGGAGGGATATGTTCGGATACGTTCACAAAAATATTAATATTGAACTTGTATTTGTGTTCTTCACACCAGATTTTTATTAATATTTTATATTATTAAAAGTACTTTTGTACTGATGAATATATTCAGTTAGCAGCATTAAGCTAGACTAGTGGAATGTGAGCACATACATTACATATGATATATACGTATATTACATCAGTTTGATAATAATAAAGTTGCATACACAATATGTGCGAGACTGGAGCTAAGTAACTGATTAATATAATCTGATACTTTGCCCCAGTCTCGGTCTCTGTCCAAAATAAATGAATAAACAACAGTTTAAACTAATTTATTATCGCCTTAAATGTTGTTGATAAAACAACTTTTTAGTAATATTCAAGACAATATTTTTGAATAACTCTGAATCATTAAAAAATTCGAAATATAGTAATAACAGAAAAAGTACAAGCAACACAACTGCTTTCTGCACTTTTTCTTGTCCTTGTTCATTGGAAAACTTTTAAATTCTTTTGAGGTTTGTTTCAGAATCGATTGTTGTGTATCTGAAAGGTTCTCAGGGACAATTTAAAGCCTGCAAATTAAGTTTTCGGGGAAAACTTTCGAGTGACAGCGTAGTAATTGTGAAGTTGTCTCTGCTTGAACCAACTCTCCAGCTTTTCTCACGATTCGACTCACATTTCTCTCCCACCCGCAATCCTCCAGCTTAGTCTTCGCGCCGCAAGAGTCTCTCTTCCTTTTGCTAGTTCTCCTCTTTCTCCAACCATCATAGCATTGTGATAAATTATGCGTGAACGCTTCTATATTTCGCACCCGCTTTAATATCTATATAAATTATTATTTATAACCTGTTTATGTAACTCTGATAATTACTTTATAGTATACACGTAATGACGTACTTGGGAGTTAATTAATTGCCTGTTTGTTTTCAGGAACTTTTCAAGTTTCAATTGAGAAAGAAATTATTCGAACTCGAAATGACTTCGTACGAGCTTGCGCCCTCTCTCGACTGATCAGAGTATTACTTGTAAACGACGTTCGTCTCCAAATATTTACTTAATTATCTAAAAATTATCGGTGAAAGGAAAATTTAATTATGCTTTTATGGTTATATTAGCGGAAAATGGAATGTCGTATTTTGAATAAATGTTATTCAAACGAAATATTTTTTACTTCTGCTGACGGCTTCTGATTACATAGTTGTTTTAGTTATTTTAAAAACTCTTTCGTTAATATTAAATAAAAGTATTTTTAATAATATTAAATTTTATTAAAAATCAGTTGCGAAGAACACAATATAAGTTCATATATTTATTAAGGTATCTTCTTCAGAGACGCAGATACGTATTTCAACTTTGTACAGAATCATCGGTATGGCCCTGTTGGAGAGGATACATTCACAAAAATAAGAACTTCGCTATCTCACAGAGATTATTAAGAAAAACGTAGAAAAGTAGAAAAGAGTGTAGAAATTTTATTAACGTATACCGTATGAACGCCGGGGAGTGATTGATCTACCACAATGTAGCAAGACGAAGACGAATAGCGAGTTTATGTGGTTAGGGTTGAGAGAGTATATTCAATCTGTTCTACTGTCTAACTGTACGGGCGTTCCATACGCGACATTTCTTTATCCAACACATTCTACATACGATCTAAGTACGAATCAAATAATCTCTCTCTAACACATTGAATATTCCTATCAGTCGCGCAAGGCGAATATATTGAATCGGAAAACAAGCTTGCGACTGGTCATTCAGTTGCTCCTTGTCATCCGTAGGTAGAGTACGTATAGAAATGCTAACAAATGTCCGTCGTAATTTTTATAACCGATTGGGTTACTGCTCGGCTCAAGAGGGTGGTTTATTTGAGCATTTACTAAATAATTAGTTTTTCTTTTTAGAATGTTCTTTTATTTAATAATTAATATTTATTACCAATAAAGGTATTTTAGTTAAATTTAATATTTTATAGGTAGTTTATTTAAGGAAACAATTTATTTATACTGGTAAATACTTTATTTATATTCTTGCAAGAATCGTTATTGTTTTGAAATTTTATGCTATTACAGAATACTTTTTATTTTAATTTTTTTCAATAAGAGTTGCGGTTTTGTTTCATAATTTTATATTATTTATGTGTTTTCATTTGAATAAGAATTTTTTAAGTTCAAGCCACAAAGCTATGACGAAACTTATCATTGAATATTTAGCGATGAAAATATCTGATGCTTCGCCGGTAAGAATTATTATTATGCAGTAAACAAAAACTCTGCACTTTACGGCGGATTGTATTTTATGATACTTTCAACTATATTATATCATTTTATTTAAATTTAAATGTTAAATTTAAAGTATTATGTCCGAAGAGACATAAACAAAAGTATCCGTTATTGTAGGGACGTTGACAGCCGGCATATGACTAATAGTGCGAAAAGCAACGGTGTGGTCGGATAAAATATCCAAATTCGTACATTAACCATAAATAATATACTACAAATATTTTTGTAGTTTGTTAAACAATTAGTTATTAATTTGGAATATTTATTTTGATACATCATTTATTAATAAACAACCATAACGCTTTCTTAATTCATCATAATTAAATACGCCCTGTAGGAGTTTAACGTATGTAGCCCCTCCCACTTGCAGTTGGCCAGTCATTACTTATATATCCATCGATCGCTCGACGTTGTGCACACGGTATAATGTATATAATAAAATAATTTGAAACATATTTCAGTATGTAAAACCTCGCCAATTTAATAATACAAAAGTATTTTTAAAAATATAAAATATTTTTCTTTTTTTTCCAAAATTGGAAAAGTGGTTTGGCGGAAGGCGATTCATGTCAAATGAAGAAAAATGTTCTTGTCGAAACAGAGGCATATTTTGCAGAATTCGATAAATCTTATTATTTGGATGGATTTCAAAAGTTGCAACATCGCTGGAGCCTTGATAATTGTTTCACAATTCTTATTATTTTTTTATATAAGCGTATTGTGTCTTATTTATACTCCCTGTTTCCTATTATTTTCATTATAAACCAAATCAATCATTTGTATAGAATATAGAGCAGATATCTGCGATAATCAATGCTTTTTGCGAATAAAATTAAAACCAACTCTATATCGAATTTATTTAAACGCAACCTATTAAATGAAAATTCGATTGCTTTAAATCAGGAATAAACATAAACGAATTAATAATATTTTGAGTTTTTAATTTTATTTCGTTATTACTTCTAAGAAAATATAACTTGGAAATACCTAACAATGCTTACAAATCAGGTTTTTATTAATACAGATACGTTCTATACACATACGTATTTAATTATTTAAAATTGCCTCAAACCATAAATGTTTCATTTTGATTTAACATTATTGCCACCAACAAACGAAAGATAATATTACGATCCGAGTTTAATATCAATGAAAGGAGAATTTTAAGAGAAAGAGGGAACGCATGGAAAACGTAAGGGAGATGAAAACGCCAAGAATATATATCTATGTATAAAGAGGTTGAACAAGGAAAATACTCGCGAGCTAAAGGCGAAAGGTTCCGAGTCTAATTACCTCTCCTGAGATTCATTAATCACAAACTCGAGTAATTACATTCGCTAAGTTTATACATATTATGGTGCTTTCTGGCCTTGGGGCTCCTTGGTCCTTAAACAGACTAATAGTGATCTGATAGCGAACAAAAACGCCGGTCTTAGGTTATCACTTCTTCACTTATTATGGCTAATTTCTTATAACGTTGGTAGGCAAGTATCTATACTCACCTACCTCCAGTTACAGATAAGTTGCGTGTCTAGTTTTATTTACCAGTGTAAGAAAGAGAGAGAAAGAGAACGAAAGATGGAAGTTGAAAGAGAAAATCGAAGTTTTGTTCTAGAGAGACCATGATTTTAAACTTGGGGAAGTTTAATTGTACGGTGCAATTTGTATTAATTTATGCTATTAATCAAAAGCACTTGTCATGTATTCTCAAACGTTCCTTTGTTTGACAAATGAATTTTGGAGTATCGCTTCCTCGGCCGAAATCGCTTAAATTTGATCAGTTAAAATATGACAAGTCATTAGTACAGAAATTAAGGATAATATGTGACTAGGTGAGTATTGAAACAATGCTGCATTTTAAGTTTAGATTGAGTTTCAGTTTTGATGAAAATTTAAATTTGTGAATTTTAATATGTAAACTAGAAAAAAAAGTGCAAATTAAATAACTTTGAGACCAATTAATTAATTTATTATTAATTAAATTTTGAAAAAATACTTTTAAAACACAAACAATGTAAAATAAATTGTAAGCTAAAACTATTTTTTGCCCTTTGAATTTATCTATAAGCGACAAACTTATGGGACTTGCGAAACTGGTCTGAAATGTTCTTGGTCTCGCCCATAGATGGCAGAATTACTCACATGATTCTTTTCTCTCTTGTTGGTACAACTGTTGGTAGAGTCCGTGTAAAATTGCAAGTCATTGCAGCTAACAGTTGGCTGTAAGTAGACGTTCTAATCAATTGAGTGACGGGCGTTGTTGGAAATGGAGAATCGTGCGGTAGTAAAATAAGGTTTAACGACGAAACTCAGTTTAGGATCGTAAACGTGCATGGTGATTATCAGAGAGCGGACTCGAGCGATTGATGATTCATAACCCATAGGCGTCTGTCTTGTATTCGCAATAGACTTGTTTCTGTAAGCGATCCGTGAGTTTGGAACAATTTGATACGTGTGAGTAGCTGCATAAGTGGCACATACCTACATATGCAGTTAATATGTATCTGTAAGTGCACAAAAGAGTGAATGCAATAAATGATTTGGTAACCGGCAATTACTGCTGAAACAAAAGTAATGCTGATAAGCGAATTGCGTATCGAATTTTGAACAAAAATAATTTACAAAGAACAAAACTCAAAACTATGTATTTTCTGTGAAACTTTGAAAGTGTAAAACATTACTATGAACAACTAAAACTTGTTCAAGGTGTTCCTGTGTTAAATTAGTCCTCTAAGATATTAAAACGTCTTTAAAAATAGAAAATGTCCGTTCCACATCACAACTGGTGTTGGGTGCGTGATTAAGATGTTGCAAAAGTGCACCATACTCCAAATGCATAGATTTTTCAATCGGAATTGTGCAGAATTGATATAATATATACAAATCTGGATTTCTTCTAAATCTGGCATCAACTTTTTGTCTCAGCTTTGAGAAATATTTTTTTAAATGATGAAACTAACTTATTAACATTTGGAAAATAACCGCTGATGTATTCACATACTTTGTGTAGTGCATGTGCTGCACAGGTATCGTGTAGCATATTAGGATAAGATTGCTTTAATAACTTCCCTGTTTTTAACATATAAGCTGCCGCATTAGTCAAAAATAATGGCATCTTGTCTTCATAGTTGTTATCCGATGACAGAATATTATGACTACACTGATTAATTACTTCTGTAACTGTTTCACCATTTACGACTGGCAATATTTTAGTTGCAATTAAGTATAGTTGGTATGAAGTTGTCTGATGAAGAATACCAACAACTACATTTAACACATATCGTTTCATTACATCCGTTGTTTCGTCTGCACTTACCCAAAGATAATGAAAGGTTGGTTCGTATTATTTCAATGGTTCTCAAATAACATTTTGGTAAGTGGTATTTACGCAAAGTAGATTCATCTGGTATATGACGATCAGTATATTTTGTATGAAGCCTCTTGAAGACTGGATTGTTAAGCTTTGCTTCACACAGTTCTACGTTAAAAGTGTCAGGTGCATGGACATATGTTATCTAGATGAGTTTTCGAAGAAACATGTCTTTGCACATTACACTTTTGTTGACGCCTTAAACTTAATAAACATCATCATATCATTAATAAACAGGCACTGCAATAATCTCGGTATCATTACGAATATGCAACCAATCTGTATGGCCTCTAATCCATCCTACCATGGTTGCCCTACGAGAATCTTTTATAGTTAATGAAAATGAAGACAAATACTAAGAACACTGTTGAATTAATTTATGAAGGAATACACACAATGTGCTATTCATAATGACCGAAATAAGAACATCTGCTCGACGAATGCAATCGAGCAATCAAAATAAGAATTAAAATAGTGGGGCTGTTATAACATGCATACTATATCGAATACCGCTACAACGTTTTATCGGGGCAATTGATCATTCAATCGCTTCAGTCCGCTCTCTGGTGATTATTCTCCTTCAATTCCATCGTGGATAAATAACCGGTCAATTTTAAAAGTGGTCGTTAAAGCATCCAAAATCATCCACGTGAAGGACGTTCGAAAATTGCAACCATTCAGAGGAAATAATCGAAAAAGGGCACGACATGATTTTGAAAAAATTTACCGATGCTGTAGGGATATCAAATGAACTCGTCGGTTTCATTTCGCATGAGGAATTGCACTTGAACAAGCTTGTGCAAATGGATGGTAATGGATGGTAATGGGCAAATGGTAATTGTACGATATTTTCCCGAACAATTCTTGCCGAGTGTTACGAAAACAAGAGCGATTTTCTGCATCGATATATGACAATGGATGAAATCTGGATTCACTATTACTCACTAGAATCGAAACAATAGTCCATGCAGTAGATAGAAGCCGGTTCTTCAGGAAAGTTCTGAGGAAGGCGAGGGCGGTGTCATTGGCGGGAAAGTTCATGGCGTCGGTATTTTGGGATGCGAAAGGAATTCTGTTGGTCGACTATCTTGGCAAAGATAAAAAATAACTGTGGAATACTATTCTAAATTTTTAACGAAACTGGACGCTAAAATTCATGAAAACAGACCCGGCTTGCAGAAGAAAAGAATCATCATCCATCAGGAGAATGCTCGTGATCACAAGATGGGAAAATTGGCGGATGTGCACTTAAAGTGCTGGAACATCCACCATATTGCCCAGATTTTAATCTCTCGAACTATCATCTCTTTCCAAAGACCAAAATCTTCCTCGCTGGTCAATGGTTTTTGTACAATCAACAAGTGATTACGACTGTAAAGAGATACTTTGCAGCACTTCTGACGAAACACTACAGGGACAAGTTAATGGCAATGGAATACCACTGGATGTAAAGTATTAATACTCGTATTAATATTTATGTTTAAAAATACTAAGTTTTTGAAAACTTAAATCATCATTTTAACTGTGAGGCCGAGAAAATTTCAGACTACCCTCGTAGCTTCTACTTTTTGAACAAAAGAAAAAGTAATTCTATGAAGAAGCGTTATTGATTAGAATAGACGGTAATTCAACGAAATTAAACTAAGGCTATACGTTTTACATAGTAAAAGCGCCGCGCTTGCTTTGTTGTCCTTCGCAGGACTACCCTGATGACGGCAGTAGACGGACTGCCGAAACGTCTGAACGTCTGAGTTCTACAAATGATGGAAATAGCCCATCTAGCAATTAAAATTATTTTTATTTGTTTATATATTTGGGAGTATGTGATATTTTAATGGCTGAAATTAATGAACGGTTTTATTCCGCTGACTATTTAATAATCGCTAAACTAGTGCAAAAAATATAAAAATTATTTTACCGGTAATATTTTAAAATGACTTAAAACTTACTTTCCGAATATTTCCCACTTTTCGACTCGAAATTAAGGACTAAACTAGGGCACAGAATAATCAGTGACAAAATCGGCGGTGTCTTTGATGCTTTGGTATTCGTTTTTTGTGAATTAGAGCTCACTGTATTAGTGATAATAAGAGAAGATGAAATGAGCGACACAGCGAAGGCGCGTGTTTGATAGCTGGTAACCAAAATAAAACAATTAGCAAGTTATAATTTATAAAACGTTGTCAAGCGCTTACTCTTTTAAACAACTCTTTCAATGCTGTTACAAAATGGATAAGTTCGGTTAAACTTTTGCAGTATCAGTTATGTTTACTTTCTAGGCCTATGTAATTGCGATATAATTACAAATAGCGCCTAAAACACCGTAACACAATAGTTAATAACAGAATATATACTGACACCGTGCGCGTCAGATTCTGTCGAACTTTGTTGCACGCCTTTCCACAAATTTCCCGGACACAAGTCTTATGAATTTCCCGTAATTTTGCTATCTCTACTGATAACTTTAATGTGGCTAATTTACTAGATGTACATTAAAAAAATATATCATAATAATTTGTTGTTTATATTAGTAAGCATGAAGTTCCTTACAATATCACGATGTCAAACAATCTTTCAGTATACAGGGTTAGTTAAAAGTATGGAGACGGCGATTTATTGTCGTTAATATTCATTTTAGGGATTTATGTTCAACATAAAAGTTTGTTAGGATATTTTGATCTACATTTGAGAATACTTGAATTTTTTTTTCTTCAATTGTTTTTTAGTTACGCCTGTCCGCGCATTTTTTTTTAAATGGGAACTAGTAAATTTTTCTCTACCATTCGATAGAGATTTTTTTTCTATTTACAATAATATTTTTTGATTTTTCAAAATTCATTTTAATAACTTTTTTATAAGAAAAGCCGGTTCATGTGTTTAACAGATGTTCGGTACATCGCAGATAGACAGAAGCGTAGCGATAAACAAACTTGAGCGACATAATTTTAGCAGTGGTTATTGTGTACGTCAAATCTTTGACAGAAATAATTCATTTGTGCAATTTGTTGCTGTTAATATTAACAATGGCGAGTTTAAGTGAACATGAACGAATTGAAATACTTATGATGTTGGATTATGGAGATAGACGCAGAAGTTTACAAGACGTTAGTAATTTATTTAATGATACGCATCCAAATAGAAATCCAATTTCTAAATCCGTTGTTGGTAAAACTTTAAGACGCTTTGAACAAACGGGTAGCGTTAAAGATTTTTCAAGGAGTGGTAGACCTAGAACAGCAAAAAGCGATGATTACAAACTGGATATTTTATTGTCTGCATCTGAATATCCCCATTTATCAACCAATCAATTAGCGGCCAATTTCAATATTTCACAGTCATCGATCGTGTCGTTTTTAAAAAGTGAAAAGTATAAACCTTATAAGGTACACCTTGTACACGAGTTAACGGAGGATGATTTTGATAGGAGATTACAATTTTCTGAAGAAATGTTAAATATTTGCAATAATAATGAAAATTTTGTCAACAATATTCTTTTCTCAGATGAAGCTACTTTTTGCCTTACCGGTGAAGTAAACAGACATAACTGCAGATACTGGTCATCGGAAAATCCCTCTTGGTTTTTGGAGCACCATACGCAGTACCCCCAAAAGGTTAATGTTTGGGTTGGCATTCTAGGCGGTCATATTATCGGTGCCTTTTTCATCAATGGCAATTTAACTTCGGCTCTGTATTTGCAGTTATTGCAAAATGAAATAATACCTGCTAGTGCTACGCTCTATCCTCATCAAAACAATGAACACCTGCCCAATGACAGTATCTGGTTCCAGCAAGATGGCGCCCCACCACATTATGGTGTAAATGTTCGTCAATTGAATTGAATATCGCTGGATACAATACCATTAGGTGTAATACAAATAACCGTAGAACTGGTGGTATATTGGTTTATCTAATGGGCTGTATTAAATTCAAAGAAACATTGAACTTAAAGTTGGACTATGTGTGGACTGTTGAATTTGAGTTAAATATTAGGAAAGAAAAATATCTCATTAACGTTTTATACCATCCTCCGCAAATGAATGATAATTTATTTATTGAATTTATTAAGGATTATTTAGAAAATATTGAGGCTGACAATGTAATTATGATGGGGGATTATAATCTTGATTATAATAGCGACACATTTTATACTAGAAAATTAAGACGGTATTCTATGAAAATGGAGTGAATCAAATAGTAAATTTCCCAACAAGGATAACCCAATACAGTAGAACTCTAATAGATTATATAGTGACTAATAATAAGGAATTGAGGTGTGTGGTATATCAAACTCCAAGAATAGATGATCATTGTATATTATGTGTCGAACTAGATCATTATGAAAGAATCGATGAAAGATCTATGATAAAGAGGAAAAAAATTGCAACATATAATAAAGAAGATTTTCAGGAAAGTATAATACTATCTTCATGGAATGGTTCAAGTACTTGTGTTAAAGAACTGTCAAATAATTTTACTCACACCATCGCTAAGATTTTGGATAGAATGTGTCCAATTGTGGGGACACCTCTACGAAAGAAGTATACGGAAAACAAATGGATGAATCAAAAGATTATAGAAGCAATGAAACTAAGGGACCTCAGTTACAGAAGGGCAGTATTTGTAAACCAAGAACGTCAATGGAACGAATATAAAGTTTTAAGAAACAAAATAAATACTACATTAGTATTATAGACGAAAACAAATATAATAGCTACAGATTATGGAAAAATTTAAAATCAATGTTTCCCAATAAGAAGAATAATGTAGTAGGAGAAATAGAGTTTAATAATATAAAAATGACCAATGAAAAAGACATTGCCTGCAGTTTCAATAATTATTTTGTAGAAAGCATTGAAGAAATAGTAAGTAACATACCTAGATCGTATAATTATTCGACAGTATTAGATGGAGTTGATAATCATACACCGTTGAGTGAATTTAATAAAGTGTCAATGGGAGAGATATCATGCCGAATTTAAAGAGTTCTGGTGATATTGGTGATGGAATATTCACAAGTATTTTAATAGATGCATGTGAAGTTATTGGAAATAGACTCTTAGATGTAATAAATACCTCTTTGGAAAAAGGTGTATTTCCTGAAGATTGGAAGAAAACTATTATAACACCGGTACCAAAAGTTCCAAACGCAAAAAAATGTAGTGAATTCAGACCTATTAATTGAGTGGCGCCTTATGAAAAGGTTTTGGAATTGTGTGTGAAAGAACAACTAATTGAATACTGTGATAAAAACAACATACTTGTACCTAATCAGTCAGGATTCAGGAAGAAGCATTCTTGTGAACCTGTAATAATGGATGTATGTGATAAATGGGTTAAAGGGATTGATAAAGGAAATGTAGTATTGACTGTATTTTTGGACTTTAGACGAGCGTTTGAGACTATTGACAAAAACTTGCTGTTGCGTAAACTAAATAAAGTTGGTTTGTCAGGTAATGCTTTGAAATGGTTTGAGACTTATCTCTTGGGTAGGACACAAACTGTAAAGTTTAGGGGTGTGGTATCTAATGAGGTTTGCACTCAGTATGGTGTGCCCCAGGGAACTGTCTTGGGACCGCTTTTATTTGTATTATATATCAATGATATGGTGAAATGTGTAGACAACTGTGAGATCCGTATGTTTGCGGAAGATACCATGGTTTATGTTACTGGTAAAAATATTGACGTTATGGTAGAAACATTAAATAATGAATTAAGTAAATTATACAAATCAAATGGTTGTGTGATAATAATATGGCGATTAATCTGGATAAAACTAAATATATGGTGATTGGGTCAAGGTTTCGAATTGCAGCTGTCCATTTTGATAGTATGGATTTAACTATTAATCAATATAAATTGAAAGGAAAGGGTTGAAAGGGTTGAAAATATTAAATATTTGGGAGTGATGATTGATGCTAACATTAATTTTAAATCACATGTGCAATATATATTAAATAAGATGTCACAGAAAGTTTTCTTTCTAAGTAGAATAAGTAAGGATTTATCTTTGTATACTTCGTTACTGTTGTACGGGGCTATTATATCACCATATGTTGACTTTTGTTCGACAGTTTTGTTCAGCATAAACAGTGGTGAAGTGCAAAAATTACAAAAGCTGCAAAATAGGGCATTAAGAATTATATTAAAGTGCAATAAGTATACACCAATCAAGCTTATGCTCGAGGTGTTGAACCTGTTAAATATAAAACAATACATAGTCTACAAAACCATGATTTTTGTTTTTGATTTGATTTTTGATTGGAAGACGATGAACCATTGAATGGCCAGCCCGTTCGCCAGATTTAAGTAATTTAGATTTTTTCTTTTGGGGATACGTAAAAAACAAAGTTTACAAAGATAAGCCCGATAACGTCGAAGATTTACAAATCCGAATTACCAGAACGATACAAGAAATTCCCAGAGATTTTTTACAGAACTCTGTTCGGGGTTTTGTAAATCGATTGGGTCATTGTCAAATTACTAATGGACGACAATTTGAACACTTACTTTAATTTACTTTCTTATTAATTTGTTTAATTTTTCTTGTAAATAAGTTATTAAAATGAATTTAAAAAAAACAAAAATATTATTGTAATGAAAAAAAATCTCTATCGAATGGTAGAGTAAAATTTACTAGTTCCCATTTAAAAAAAATGCGCGGACAGGCGTAACTAAAAAACCATTGAAGAAAAAAAAAAATTCAAATATTCTCAAATGTAGATCAAAATATCCTAACAAACTTTTATATTGAACATAAATCCCTAAAATGAATATTATCGACAATAAATCGCCGTCTCCATACTTTTAACTAACCATGTATGTGCACAAACAAATAAAAAAAAGTAGAAGAAAGATATGTGGTTAAGAAGTTCAGAACATTAAAATTAGTTCTATGACAGATGAATTTTATTTTTCTTAAAATTTACAAACGTTTTAATAAATTTTAATCTTACAAATTCTTAATATTGTAAATAATTTAACACAAGAAATATTATAATTTATTTTATTATTACATTTCGTAGTATTGCTTAAATTTCAGGCTGGGTAGCAATTGTGAACAAATGCGTAATGAAATCTTGAACTAAAACTGGAACACCTGAATAAACGTATTTAGTTTTCTATGTTTAAGATAAGTTCTTGGGTAACAAATCAAAGTTTTGCAAAGTTCTCTCCTTTTTTGCAAGAGCAAAAATAAATTTAAAATAAATACATTATTATAATTAACTAAATTTTCGTCAGAATTTACCAGTGTTTACCTTTTGCTAAAATTATAAGCTCATGAAGAAAAAACATACCAACGTAGGTTATTTCTCTTCGATGTGCTCATTATTATTGTATGTATATTATTCTAATATACGCAAAAGTTTCAAACTGTGCCCCATGAATACACAATAGCTTCTATCGACTAGAAAAAAATATATACGAACTTAAAATTAGAATATTAGAATAAGACGCGAAATCAGCAAACTTATTGAAATCGAATATGTATAGAGAAAGACTACATCTGAATATTTCAACACTTATAAATTGATTGAATATTAGTTACTAGCTAAATTATGATTTTGATCTTATAAATTACGTACGTAGCGTCTAAAAAAAAGAACTTAAATTAACTGAAAGTGATATAGATAAATAACAGAATGATAAATCAATTCAAACAAAATAGAAAAAGTTCTTAGCTTGATTGCCCGTCTCCGTAGTGGGTAATTAACTTTGATCGCTCTGTCTCATTGTTCTTGGTTTCAAGTCATTGCAGAATCTCCTACGGTAGGCCTAGAAAAAAAGCAACATAGATATTTCAACGAACTGGGTTATGACAGTCGTCCATACCAAAAAACCATCTGTTGTAAGGATGCAAAAAACCGAATAATAATTAAATGAAATAAATGAATTTCAAAATTACGTACCAGAATAGTCTTAATGGTATTTTTTAACACAACGACAATATATTGTTAGTGAGAAATGAATTCCGCTCTCTAAACCGTAAAAAAATCCCCTGTTCGGGTAATTGATACTTCCAATTAAATTAGTGGTACCTAATTAAATCCTTTCAGTCAGGAGGGCTACAAAAACGATACTCTTCATTAAGAGATAATTAAAGCCCTATAAATAAGCGACGACGATGATGAACAAGAGCGGTAAAACAACTGATCGATATCGGTGTCAGTCTACATCTCCCCGAAAGATATCTCCACTCGATAATCGAGGTGGAAAGAAAGCCACGAAAAAAAACTAATACGCAATCATTTTTGCAGATATTTGAACGTAAGCAGATGCACTTACAGGTAGGTTCACAATAAATAGAACAGAATCAAATAAAGAAAGACGCTAATTTGCGACAAATAAATGAGTGCTTACGAACACGTAACACATTTCGGCGTGAAATTGTAGCTAGGAAATCCATGAATCCTAGTCTTTGTGGTGAATTAGTCCACATTCTTCTTTCTTTTTCTCACATACTTTGGTGACTTCTTGCCATCACGACTATTTTCTTCCACTTCTGCCTGTCTGCCACTTGTTGTCTCCATCCCTCTACATTCAGCATTTTTAAGTTTTCTTATACCTGTTGCTCCCATCTGCTTCTGGGTCGTCCTCTAAATGAAATAAATGAATTTCAAAATTACGTACCAGAATAGTCTTAATGGTTTTTTTAGCACAACGAAAATATATCGTTAGTGAGAAATTAATTCCGCTCCCTACACCGTAAAAAATCCCCTGTTTGGGTAATTGATACTTCCAACTAAATTCGTGATACTTAATTAAATCGCTTCAGTCAGGAGGGCTACGAAAAACGATACTCTTCATTAAGAGATAATTAAAGCCCTATAAATAAGCGACCACGATGATGAATAAGAGCGGTAACACAACTGATCGATATCGGTGTCAGTCTACATCTCCCCGAAAGATATCACCACTCGATAATCGAGGTGGAAAGAAAGCCACGAAAAAAACTAATACGCAATCATTTTTGCAGATATGTGAACGTAAGCAGATGCACTTACAGGTAGGTTCACAATAAATAGAACAGAATGAAATAAAGAAAGACGCTAATTTGCCACAAATAAATGAGTGTTTACGAACACGTAACACATTTCGGTGTAAAATTGTAGCTATTCCTTTTAAGGAAATCTATGAATCCTAGTCTTTGTGGCGAATTAGTTCACATTCTCCTTTCTTTTTGTCACAGATTTTGGTGACTTCTTGCTATCTCGACTATTTTCTTCCACTTCTTCCTGTCTGCCACTTGCTGTCTCCATCTCTCTACATTTAGCATTTTTAAGTTTTCTTCTACCTGTTGCTTCCATCTGCTTCTGGGTCGTCCTCTCAATCTATTTTGTGCTGGTTGCCATGTTGTTATTTCTCTTATCGGCGCGCCTTTCTCTCTTCTCATTATATGACCGTACCATCTTATTCTTAAAGCCTTGATTTCTCGCAGTATATTTTTCTGTACTAATAGTTTATCGATCTCATGGTTCATCAAAGCTCTATATTCGTTATTTTCTATCTTTTTTGCACCTACTATTTTTCTTATTATACGGCGTTCAAGAATATTAAGTTTTTCTTCTTCTCCCACTGTGAGCGATGTTGTATGTTACTATCTTATATAATCTCAGTTTGTTCTTCATACTTAATTTTTTGTCCTTCAGCAATTTTTTATTACAATAGTAATAAAACCTCTATATGCTTTCTGGATTTTTTCTTTTATGTTAACCGCCTCATTCCGCGTATTGATTATGACTCCCAGATAGTTGACTTCTTCTACCTCTCAAAAACTGTAAGTTCCACAGCTCCAACTCTTCATCTCCCTGTTATTTCTGCTACAACATATATATTTTGCTTTTTGCTCACTTATCTCCATTCCTCGCCTCGTACACGATTATTCCTACGACAGTTGCAGTTCTTCCCTCTTCCTGGATATTATTGCAACATCGTCCGCATATGCAACTACTTGCATAAGTTAAATATATTAGCTCAATATTTAACCGATCAGACCGTATAGTCCTGATTTGGCACCCAATTTCTGTTTTTTCCCGTACCTGAGAATAAACTACACTGTCATTGGTTTTTGAAGCCAGAAGAAGCGATTGATGCGCTCAAAATGTATGTTTTGCTATTGAGAAATCAACTGTAAATACCAAGAAACTAATGAAAGTTACACTGTGTTTTCCACGTTTTATAATAATTTTTTTTTGATTGGGTGATGCTTATTTTTTTGTATGACAGAAGTTTTGTAAAACTGTAAATGAAGTATCACAAATTCATGTTAGGAGGTCAGATTATAGTTTCAATTTTTACTGTACCGTTTTAGACAATTCTGAACGATCGGAAACTTTTTAAATAGAATTGTTCGCCGCAGTATTTACATCTGTATATGCATACATACATATACGAAACATTAGTACGAAGCGCGTTTCGTAAAATTAAACTTGATGCCGTAATATAGACTAAAGTTTTCCGTTTATTGACATCTAAATCCGGAAGACGTAGAACAGTTAAATAAAGGGTTAGACCGTCAGAAAGATAGAGAGAGTGTCAGGATATAAATCGGCAAAGTAAACAAATCCTTTGTGAGTTTGAATATATAAGAGAACGAATACGAATAAGAATGAGCTAAATTGAAATCAGGATCCTTGGTGCTTCTGCTGCTTCTACGCGCCGTTGGTACTAGCAGCGATGGCATATACTCGTTCCAAATAGAATTCATTCACTGGAAAAAATATATAAAAAATATATAGGACGGAGGTTTGGAAGTGGCATTGACAAAAAAAAATATTACGCTTGGAATAGAATCGAAAATCGAACCGTTTATTTATAAATATTAAATTTTCTTGTCACTTTAATGGCATTTTTGTTAATGTACTTTTTCCAATGCAGCAAAATAAGATTTGTTTATTTGTGCGTTTTTGAGAAAATGAGCAGTGACACTTAGAACTACTTAGAAAAAACGTTCTTTTTAATTAATAAATCTGTAATAATATACTTAATATAAGTATATACAGTGATAGTCTTTATAGATTACTTATGTTCATGTTTGTTGATATGCCTTTGCTTGTACAGTAAACTCTCTGTTAAGCGGACACCAACGGTTCATAAAATTTTGTCCGTCTAAGAGAGGTGTCCTCGAGGCGGACTCGAGCGATTGATGATTCATAGCTCATAGGCGTCTGCCTCGCAATTTTTGCAATAGGTTTGTGTCTGTAAGCGATCCGTGAGTTTCGAACAATTTTATACGTGTGAGTAGCTGCATAAGTGGCACATACCTACATATGCAGTTAATATGTATCTGTCAATACACAACAGAGGGAATGTAATAAACAGTTTGGTAACCGGCAGCAACTATTGCTGAAGCAATAGCTGACAAGAGAATTGCGTATCGAATTTTGAATAAAAATAATTTACAAAGAACAAAACTCAAAACTATATATTTTCCGCAAAACATTGAAAGTGTAAAACATTACTATGAACAACTAAAATTTATTCAAGGCGTTCCTGTGTTAAACTAGTTCATTTAGATGTTAAAACGTCTTTAAAAATAGCAAATATTCGTTCCGGATTACAACTAGTGTGAATTGATATAATATATTTAAATCTGGATTTCTGTTAAATATGGAATTAACCTTTTATCTCAGCTTGTTTCCAAATTCAGAAGGCATACTTTTCATTCGATCGAAAACGGTTTTAAGTTAATTATCGCCTCTTTTAGGTTAATATTTTAATTTTGCATGTAAGTAATTATATCTGTAAGGCACTGGAAATTAGCTTTAATAAAGTTTAGCTGGTTTTGTAAATTTTCAATTTGTATCAGGTGTTTACAATTAGAAATGCTTTGCGTATCATCATCTTAAAGATGAAAAACAAAGTTTTTAATTCATTCAAGTGTGAATAGCAAAATGTTGCTTCTAGTCAGGTTGCCCATCTAGTTAATATAGGAATATAGGAATATAGGGGTAAAGGCAAATTTGGAAGTATTTCTCTATATAATGCCACTCGTGAAGGTGCTATGAGAAATATCTTTTTAAATGATGAAACTAACTTATCAACATTTGGAAAATGACCCCGGATGTATTCACATACTCTGTGTAGTGCATGTGCTGCAAGAATATTGGGATAAAATTGCTTTAATAACTTCCCTGTTTTTAACATATAAGCTGCCGCATCAGCAAAAAATAATAGCATCTTGTCTTTATAGTTGTTATCCGATGACAGAATATTATGAATACATTGATCAATTACTTATGCAACTGTTTCGCCATTTAGGACTAGCAATATTTTAGTTGCAATTAAGTATGGTTGGTATGAAGTTGTCGGATGAAGAATACCAACAACTTCATTTAACACATATCGTCCCATTACATCCGTTGTTTCGTCTGCACTTACTCAAAAATAATCACAATATAGGTTGGTTCGTATTTTTTCAATGGTTCTCAAATATCATTTTGGTAAGTGGTATTTACGTAAAGTAGATTCACCTGGTATATGACGATCAGAAGAAGATTAAAGGAAATGGACTATAAAGAAGGAACGAAAACTACTTCAAAAATAAGGCAGTAAATTAAACTTAATATTTATAAAAAGTTATAGGATAAATATACAATTTAAAACGGATTTTTTAAAATTCTAAACGTTATAACCAAATAACACTGAAAGAAACGAAACCAAAAACAATCCCTTTTAAAAGAGAATACAAAATATACTATCTCAAGAACAATCAATACATATATGTATATGCATGTATAACAGCATGTAAACACGAGAATACACTTTGGAAATTAGCAGATATAATTTTTTAAGAGATTATTTCAAGAAGTCTAACGAAATAATATATAAATGTATATTCCGTTTTACACGACACTGTTGAATTTAATATATAAGGGAATACACACAATGTGCTATTCACAACGACGGAAATAAGAACATCTGCTCGACGAATGCAATCGAGCAAGCAAATAGTGGGGCTGTTATAACATGCATACTATACCTGAGACCTCCACAACGTTTTATCGGGGCAATTGGTCATTCAATCCCTTCAGTCCGCGCTCTGATAATGATACATATTCTAACAGAGAACTTTGTTTTAAGATAGTGTTTTGAGTTATATAATTCTTGAAACGTATTTCTAAATTGCTTATTATATCTAACGCTTTTAAATCTTTATTCATTCTAGAAAATAACTTTCACATTTTTAAGTGCCTCTTTATAATAGTTTATAGCTAAGATTTCTTGATATAAATTTTCTTCTTCATCATTAAACTCCAATTCCATTGGATTCCATCCAATAATTGTTGCCTAAGTTTGGATAATTTCATCTTATAAAACTAAATTGTCTTCTATATTCATATATTCCAGAAGGTCACCAATCTGATCAAGTCTTTTCATATTTATTAAATATTCGTTGAGCACAGAGAGCTATAAATTATCTTCGGCATCAAAATCTTGTTTTACTGTTGGATTTGGGTCGTTTTCACAAAACCTGCTTTCTTAAAACAATTCTTAATTGTTTAGGGAGGAGACTGTCTGCCATGCAGCTGTTATCATATAAATTGCATCTAACAAATCTATTTTTGTACCAATTCATTTGCAGACGTAACACTGTACATTTCGGGTAAAATACGTTTTAAAATCAGAAATCTGTATAGAATTTTAAAATTTTTTATGATTCTTTGAGAAAAAAATATGAATTTTATATTTTGGAGATGGGGCTGCTGTTGACGAGAAACTGCTTTGAACATGAAAAGAAGAATTTTTCTTTTTTGAGCATGTATTTTTATATCCAATTGAAGAAGCCACTCTGTTATGACATCACATGTCATCCAAACGTTCCGATTCGATTTCCGTTTTACTGGCAAACGTGCCAAATTAATTTTTTTAATGCACCAAGACGTTCTTTTGACATTTTTCCTTTACAAATTTTTGATCTTTCTGCGCAAAAGTCTTGTTCGGTAATGCACGAAAAAAAGTCCTGTTTAGTACGCGTTGAAAATGTCCTTTTCACTATAGCCTTCGTAATGATGAAAGATTTTCGAAGAATTGTGTCACGTCTTCAGGGTTGGCAGAAGCGGCTTCTCCGGAAATCGATCTAACACTGATGTTAAGACGCAACTGGAATTTTTCGAACTACCCGAATACCTGAAATTTGAATAACCCAAAGAATTAGCGATTTCCTTGGCATTCACTCGCACTATCGGCGCTGTTCGTAACATATACGAGGGACACCTTTTATATTTTTACAATCGACCACTAGATGGTGCTTTTGACATATTGCAGTGGATTTTTCCCCGAAGAAAAAAATTATAAGAAACTATAAAAGACTATATATTTATGTGTATTTTATTCCAGAAAGATATATAACAATATTTCATATTTCTTGAAAAATGTATTATAATGTGTATTTTAGTCCACGACTGTATAAGGTGCGAGCGTGCCGCCGAGGTTTGCAATTCCTGCTATGTAGGAAGATATTGTCAATTGTCGCTCTTTTGATTTATGTTAGGTAGGGTTTTGATGCTGTTTCCGGGATCCTGGTGCCTGTAGAGATTTACCAGCTGTCGTACAGATAGGTCTAAGTTTTTGTCACTGAATAGAAACTTCGTTTTTATTCAGAAATTTTATTTAATTGCGGTTTATGTTTTGTTGTGCCTTTATTGATGTGTTAAAAATTAATTTGCGATATTACGAGTCTGAAAACTTGTAATTTTGATTAAGGTGACCTATCTGGAATTTCTAATTTTTTTTGTGAAGTGACGTATACATTAATTAATGTACGTATATTTTTGCAATTATATTTATGTATTTAGAAATAATTTAGTAAGATAGTTGAGCTCAATAAAGTCAATAATTTTTAGTTTATAAAATATTTTGTAATCAGAGGAATATCAGAGGAAAATTTTCAGAGTTCTTATGAGGTTTTTTAGAAGTAAAATATTCTAGAAGGTTAGATTTGGTGGGAAAACTTATTTGTTTCATGTTCAATGTACGCATGAATTAATTTTGGTTGCGTGCGAAAACACATAGTTTTGCTGTTTGACGTTTAAAGTGGGAATAACGTAATTTAAAGTCTGACAATTTTCTTATATTTAATTAGTTATTTGCTCGGGATTCATTAGTGAGGTCTTTTGTCTAGTGTAGCAGTCAAATTTTACACAAGTTTTCCTCACAATCTGTCTCATATTAGATGTTTCAGTACGGCTTTATATTTGATAAAGTCTAATTTTTTTATTTTTTATTTTTTTTCATTAAAAATTTATGGGGGGAATTTTTGTTTGTCTTTTCTAATACCTTTTGTTTTATTATTGTGCGACCTACCCTATGAGGGTAAACCTTGAAGATTAAGAGCTCCTGGAAGGCGTATCCGATTTGAGTGAAGCTGGGCAAGCTACTGTGTATTGTGAGATAAATCTAAATAAGTAATCAACATCACAATTCACTGCACATGTAATCACTATATTCTTTGATTGAAGTTTGATATTTGTCAATGAGAAATCCGCGATAGCTTAGAAATTGAGTCAGTAGTTTGTTGACAGTGACAGTTTTAAGACAGTGAGTTTGTAAAATAATGGAGATTACTCGTGAAGGTTTTCGTTGGATGATTTTTACCGTTACAAAAAAGGCCTAACTCCACAAGAATGCATTAAATCGCTTCGTTCAACTTTTGGTAATGAAGCACCATCAGAGAAGACCGATTACAATTGGTTTGCAGAATTTCGTTATGGTCGTGCCTCAGTGAGTGATGAATCACGTAAAGGTCGAACAAAAACAGTTGTAATTCCAAAAAACATCGATGCTGTGCGGAAAATAAGAACACGATCGACATGTGACTTACAGTGAGGTAGAGGCATCTCTTCGCATATCGCAGACTGCAATTCATTCGATTTTACATGAACACTTATTTGTAAAAAAAAATTTGTTCCAGATGGATTCCACATAACTTGACCGAAGCACAGAAAGCAGCTGTGACAATTGGTATAAAGAGATGCGTATACAACATCGTCACAGGCGATGAAACTTGTTTCTTCAGCTGTACAGGACACATCGCAATAATTTCTTTAGAGGATCGAAAAACTGTTAACGCTGAATGGTATACAGTAATTTGTTTGCCAAAAGTTATAGACGAAATCAGAAAGAACAACCGAAAACGTCGCATTATTCTTCATCACGACAATGCGATTTCCCATAAAGCACGTATAACACTTGACTGTTTGAAGGAGAAAAGTGTTGAAATAATGTCTCATTGTCCATATTCACCTGACTTATCGCCGTATAATTTCTTTTTGTTCCCAACTGTGAAACAAAAAATACGTGGACAGTGATTTTCAACACCTCAAGGAGCAGTCGAAGCCTTTGGAAACCATGTTTCTGAGATACAAACTTCAGAGTGGAAAAAATGTTTTGAGAACTGGTTCGTACGCATGCAAAAGTGTATAGACCAAAATATTCGCCTTGAATATTTTGAAAAAAAATAAAATAGTTTGTTCCCAAAAATTTTGTTTTCTTCCCAGATTTTGTAAAAATATAAAAGTTGACTGACCCTTGCACATTGCCAATTTGCAGTTAGTCTTTATTCAAGAAACTTCTTATTTAATTAACATTGATACTTGACACTCTTCTAATTAATCTATGCGTTTGTCTAATGATTTCACTTGCTTGAGTTTTTACTATTTTAAAACGTTTCGCTAGATTGCGTACGCTATTTTTCTTTTTCATAAACATTTATTACGTACATTTTTTTTCTTTTAACTATAAAAGGTTTTTTTTTAAAGGCTTATCTTGAAAAACCAACATAGAACATATCTATGTACACAATTGAAATGTGAACATGAAACTGACTATTTCGGTTTACGCGAATGTTAAAGAATGCGATTTATAACTGCGTGAATACTATCGAGTTGTCAGGGAATTCCATGGACTAAATGTGTGTTGATAAGCAATCGAGTTGTCAAGGAATTTCCCGAACTAAATGCGTATTGATAAGCAAAATAAGGTCAGTAGTAGGTGTCCGCCTAAATGAAATGGATTACACTAAAATGAACCCATTTGTGACAAGTCAAAGGAAGTGCGCTTAACAGAAGATATTTTTAAATGTATGAGCAATTGAGGAGAATTGGTACCCAAAGATACGTCCGGCTAGGTGTCCGTTAGCAGAGACTTTACTGTATACAGTAAGAGTAAATAAAACATCGTTATTTTTAAGAAAGCTTAAGACAAAGGTCAACATTTGTTTTACATCGTATATGCATATATTCAATGCAAAAACAATAATATTCATAATTGTTTTGTGTTTCTTGTTTTACATAGATTTAGTTTAGCATATTATACAGTGTGGTCATAAAGTTTGGAACCAAGCTTATAACCGCATTATTTTACATTTTTTGGAAAAACGCTCGGACAGGTAAATTTTCTTTTTTAAAACGCCATCTTTTGACATACAATTTTTTTCTGACCTCATTGGTTTTCGAGTGATGACGTTATCAACACTTTCTTTAAATGGCAACCATATTATTTTTTTCTCGTTTTTGGTAGATCTTTATATCCACCAAATAGTGATATAAAACAATTGGTATGTTGCATAACAATTTTTTTGAAAAAATGATATAAATTTAGAAAAAAATACGAAAATTTTATTTTTGTACAAAATTAAAATTAAATTAAAGAAAATACATCTGAACTTAAAGTTATTGTAACAGTTAACGTAAATTTTCAAAATGGACCCCACCAACCAACTGACACTGTCCCAGCCGAGTGTAAATGCTTTGCGATCAATAGTAATCTGCGTTATTCGCTCCAGGTCAAAGGAAATTCGTCTTCCCAATCAGCCAATTACTTATTAAAAAATCTTATTTAACATTAAATAGTTTCACAAAAAAGGGCCAAAGAAGTTTAATTTATTTAAAAAATTGACATGATGTGGTAGACCTTCTTTATTAAAATGATCGCCCAAAAATTGAAGATTTCAAAAACTAATTAAGCTTACAAAATTTACTGAAATATGTAAGTAAGTTTTTTTCACACTTCTGTCTTGTGTGAGGACTTAAATATTCTTCTTGAACAAACCGGATCGTCAAAAGCACATGTACTCATGTTACTATGCAAAAAATTTACAAAAACAAAAACACGCACTTTTTTGCAAGATATTTCTTTATGACATTCTTACTTCTTTTTATACAATTTATGTACAAAAATTTTAGTTTGAAATTGTTTCTATGGCGACAACCTTGTTGAATTATTTACTTCTATTTTTGACGTTAAATTTTTGAGATATTGCGTAAAAATTGTTCATTTTCGCTAATATAAAAAATGGCACATTTATCTGAGCGAGAAAGAATAGAAATTTTAATTATGGTTGGGTATGGGGACAGACAAAGAACGCATGCAGAAGCATGCGATTTGTTTAACCATGAACAACCTGATAGACCTCCAATTACCAGGTCTACGGTGACAAAACTAGTTGGAAAGTTTACCGAAACTGGATCCGTAAAAGATCGACCACGGCAAGGTAGACCTCAAGTAGGAGAAGATGTGAAATTGAATGTGCTTCCAGAAACAGAAGAAAGGCATCATGTTTCCACCAGACAACTTGCGTTAGCCAATCAGGTGGCTCACTCATTTGTCGTCAACTTATTTAAAAAAGAACACTATCGTCCTTACAAAGTTCAACTTGTACAGGAATTACATGAGGATGACGAAGATCGTCGACTGCAGTTCTGTGAAGACGTAATGTTACGCTGTGACCAAAATCAAAATTTCTTGGAAAACATCGTCTTCTCAGATGAAGCTACGTTCTGCCTAAATGGATCTGTTCACCGCCATAATTGCAGATATTAGTCGCAGAACAATCCGCATTGGACTCAAGCGTGTCATACTCAGCGCATACTCAGCGCAGAGGAAAAGTTAACGTATGGGTTGGAATGATTGGACGACTCATTTTAGGACCATATTTTTTTGAAGGAAATTTGACTGCAGTGCAATATTTAGAATTTTTAAGATTTGAACTGGTTCCAGCGCTCGCTGTTATTTTCCCAAATCACGAGGATGGTGATGTACCCCATCCAAATATTTGGTTTCAACAAGATGGGGCGCCTCCCCATTATGGTGTAGAGGTTCGCCACTATCTTGACGAAATATTTCCCAATAAATGGATTGGACGGAGATGCGCCATAGAATGGCCACCTGGTTCTCCTGACCTGACTCCGTTAGACTTTTTTTTGTGGGGTTATTTGAAATCGAAAGTGTATTTTAACAAACCGAACAATTTAGAAGATTTAAAAGAACGAATTCGCGTAGAACTTACACAAATATTCCCCAGACATAATTGACGCGAGCATACGAAGTGTTTACACTCGGCTGGGACAGTGTCAGTTGGTTGGTGGGGTCCATTTTGAAAATTTACGTTAACTGTTACAATAAATTTAAGTTCAGATGTATTTTTTTAAATTTAATTTTAATTTTGTACAAAAATAAAATTTTCGTATTTTTTTCTAAATTTATATCATTTTTTCAAAAAAATTGTGATGCAACATACCAATTGTTTTATATCACTATTTGGTGGATATAAAGATCTACCAAAAACGAGAAAAAAATAATATGGTTGCCATTTAAAGAAATACTTTCATAGAAAAAAATTGTATGTCAAAAGATGGCCTTTTAAAAAAGAAAATTTACCTGTCCGAGCGTTTTTCCTAAAAATGTAAAATAATGCGGTTATAAGCTTGGTTCCAAACTTTATGACCACACTGTATATTTTTAACTAATACTGTCGTTAAATTCATAAGATTTTGCACTTGGGTCATACGAATTGCTATTCAATGTTAATTACATATCTTTATAATCCATTCGAAATTTCCAAATTATGTATATACTTAAAACTTCATAATTAATTTAATATAATAGATGTAAATAAAAAAATTAAAAAACCTTACCACAATAGAATTTAACAATTCTATATACGTATTTCGACAACCACGTTGTCATCCTCAGTAGAAAAAGCAGTGTAACACTTGAAAGCACAAAAAACACACAACACTCACTGAGCGCTATATTGCACGGCTTCTCGTTTAACACTAAATTTTAAAATTTTAAGAACCTGAATACTACAGAACCTACCTTATTGGAAAAATCCTACTTAAATACGTACATGCATTAAGAGACCATTAACCGATTAATGCTTTATTCTATAGAAGGGCCCTTTAGAAAATTACACAAAGGGGACACCCTAATTTCATATACATAAAGAAACCATTATAAAACTCATCTTAAATAAATTATATATGTCATTTAGAAATTAATATTGAGTCATAATATCTGTTAAAGGCTAATGTTGTAACGAAACGAAATTTAAAAAATTACATAGAATTAGACTAATTTGTTAATGGTTTTCCTATCTTTTTTTGGTTTAATAACATCTAACTGTCAATTAACTCGAATAATGATGGACCTGGTATAGGACCCAAATCTGCATTAATTACGTTATTCCTATTTTTAAAGATAAAAATGCTCTCAAAACTATCTAATTCGCGGGGGCTAGTGACGTTTTTTATTAATCTCAGACAGTCAGATGTTACGTTGTGACCTGATTCAAGAATATGTCGGGCAACACTTGATTTTTTAGGCCTATTGAATCTAATATGCGAAACATGTTCTTTATAACGAGTTAGAATCGAACGCTTTGTTTGGCCGACATATTTCTTATCACAATCCTTACAATTTATTTCATAGATTCCAGATTTATTGTTTACCTCAACTTTGTCTTTCGCGTGGCTTAAAAGAGATTTCAAGGAGTTATTCGACCGAAATGCTACTTGAAGATTATACTGTCTAAAGGATTTATTTAAATTTTTCGTAGTTTAGTGAAACGGACGTTTACCATTTTTAGATAACTTAGTAATTACCGACACAAATGAATATACAGAAGAAATTCGAACGAGAATCGGCCAAGCCAGGAATATATTCAACAAGATGAGGAAAGTATTGTGTGGCAATGACCTTAGTCTGCGTCTCAAGATCAGGGTATTGAAATGTTACGTGTTCCCGGTGCTGCTGTACGGGATGGAAGCCTGGACGCTAAAGCAAGACACTAACAAGCGTCTAGAGGCATTTGAAATGTGGGCATATAGGAGGATCCTGAAGATAAGATGGATAGATAGGGTTTCGAATAGTGAAGTACTTAAACGAATTGGGAAAGAGAAGGAAATATTGAACACAATAAAGATAAAAAAACTACAATATCTGGGCCACGTGTTGAGAGGGGAAAGATATGCTCTGCTACAGATAATTATTCAGGGTAAGATACAGGGAAGAAGAAATATAGGAAGAAGACGTATTTCTTGGTTAAATAATTTGAGACAGTGGTATAAATGCAGCTCCATTGAACTATTCAGAGCAGCAGCATCAAAAATGAGAATAGCCGTGATGATAGCCAACCTTCTGAGAGGAGATGGCACCTGAAGAAGTAATTAGGAATGACAAAAACTTAGAGTTTGATATTTACCGAAAAGAAACCAACGTCAACAGATTTATAACCGCAGATTCAAACCATACTTTTCATCACAAGAGTGCCTCTTTCAATTTTCTTATCAACCGTTTGTTAAGCATGCTATTGATAAAGGATAGATATGAAAAGGAATTAATTTTAATTAAGAACACCGCGAATTACAACGGTTTCGATTCAGAAATAATAAACAAGCTAGTTAGAAAACATAAAGTAAGAAAAGCAATTCAGGATTCCACATGTTTGCTACCTCAAATTCGAGCAAAAAAATTTTTAGCTTACCGTTTCGCGAAACTACGAAAAATTTAAATAAAACCTGTAGACAGTATAATCTTCAAGAAGCATTTCGGTCGAATAACTCCTTGAAATCTCTTTTAAGCCACGCGAAAGACAAAGTTGAGGTAAACAATAAATCTGGAATCTATGAAATAAATTGTAATGATTGTGATAAGAAATATGTCGGCCAAACAAAGCGTTCGATTCTAACTCGTTATAAAGAACATGTTTCGCATATTAGATTCAATAGGCCGGAAAAATCAAGTGTTGCCCGACATATTCTTGAATCAGGTCACAACGTAACATCTGACTGTCTGAGATTAATAAAAAACGTCACTAGCCCCCGCGAATTAGATAGTTTTGAGAGCATTTATCTTTAAAAATAGGAATAACGTAATTAATGCAGATTTGGGTCCTATACCAGGTTCATCTTTATTCGAGTTAATTGACAGTTAGATGTTATTAAACCAAAAAAAGATAGGAAAACCATTATCAAAATTAATCTAATTCTATGTAATTTTTTAAATTTCGTTTCGTTACAACATTAGCCTTTAACAGATATTATGACTCAATATTAATTTCTAAATGACATATATAATTTATTCAAGATGAGTTTTATAATGGTTTCTTTATGTATATTAAATTAGGGTGTCCCCTTTGTGTAATTTTCTAAAGGGCCTTTCTATAGAATAAAGCATTAATCGGATAATGGTCTCTTAATGCATGTACTTATTTAAGTAGGGTTTTTCCAATAAGGTAGGTTCTGTAGTATTTAGGTTCTTAAAATTTTAAAATTTAGTGTTAAACGAGAATCTGTGCAATATAGCGCTCAGTGAGTGTTGTGTATTTTTTGTGCTTTCTAGTGTTACACTGCTTTTTCTACTGAAGATTACAACGTGGTTGTCGAAATACGTATATAGAATTGTTAAATTCTATTGTGGTAAGGGTTTTTAATTTTTTTATTCACTTAAAAGCCACAGTCTCCGATTTTTCATATAATAGATGTAATTCTGTGGCCTCTTACGTGCCTGTTATTTTTGTTAAATATGCAAAGGCGTATTTTAATGTAAAGGTCTATTATGGGTTTGGCATTTACAGTTTATAGCACTCTTTGTTGTGTTTATTGAGGGTTTTTCCGTATGTCTATTGATTAATATTAAGATTTCATAGAATTAGTTTAGTTTTATTACCTTGTCGGAATAATTGTGGATGCGACCCCATAATTTACCTGGCACAAAAGACCAGTCAAGACTAGTATCAACGAAGAATTCACCAAGAAAACATCTAGCAAGAATTCATAAAGCATCGAGCTAGAAAAAAACTCGGCATTCGCTCAGATATTCAAAATAAATTTGAACGTCAAATAAATAAGTATCTTTTATTAAATAATTAATAGTTGTGCACATAGTAGAATACAATATTTTAGTTCACAAACGAGTGCTTTATTCTGAAAACTGTGCATAGCGAAAAGCTTCTCAAACCAGTTAGGCTTCAGATGGTCAATGGGTTGCGCCAGCCATGTTGTATCGAAGGATTGTCCTGATGGACCTGCTCTGTTACAAACCCATAGATCTTCAGGGCTTGCTATGGGTGCCCATTATTATTGCAACTTTTCTATTGCTTATAATTAGGTACCGGGCACGAGAGGTCCGTGACTCATCGCCCACGAGCGTACTGTTGAAAATTTATATTTTTAAAGAATTTTTACTTTTATTTATATAATTGGAAAACAAATGAGTGGTTATCTATAAAATACGAACTACATTTTTTTTGGTCATTTTGTAGTTCAAGTTGAGTAAAGGAGTATTAATATTAACTAGCTATACTTCCTCAAGGTTCTCTTTTGTAAGATTTGTTCTCTTTGAATGAAATACATCCTTGTAGATAGAAAACGTCCTTTCTACATCGCAACTGGTTATAGGTGCATACTGGAAATATTCTTTTATTTCAGCGTATTTAGCAGTTAGATTTTGAGGCGTCTCCATACACACAACTATCGAAGTTCTCTGAATAAAAACTAGTAGATTCCAACCATGTTCCCCATCTAGTTATTACTGGAGAGGGAGGCAGACAAGGATGGACGTTTTTCGCTGTAAAGAGCTACTTTCAATGGTGCTTTTTTGAAAACTTCTTTAAAAGTGGATACAAATCTATCAACTTCCGGAAAGGTGATTCTGATATATTCACAGATTCTGTGGAGAGCATGTGCTACACAAGTAATATGCAGCATATTAGGATATGTTTCCTTTAATAGTCTGCCTGTTTTTAACATATATGCAGCACTGTCACTGACAAATAAAAGTATTTTTTCTTTGTACCTGTTGTCCGAATGAAGCATTTGGTGCATATTTTCGTTAATGGTTTTAGCTACTGTTTCCGCATCAACTGTATTTATAACTTTTGTTGCTATTACATATGCGTGATATGGAATAGTTGAATGTAGTACACCTGCTACAACATTTACCACACAGCATCCTAATATATCGACAGGTTCGTCGGCACTTAACCATGGGTTCTAATTTGAAAGATGGTTTCTAATGCGTTCTACTGCTTTCGTGTAGCACTTAGAAACATAATATTTGCGTAAGGTGGATACATCAGGAACATTTCGACCAGTATATTTTTGGAGAAATGTTTTTAAGGTGGGATTGTTAAGATTATTTAATGAAATATTTGTCGCCATTAAAATTTCTGAGTTCCTCGTTAAAATTGTCAGATTCCAATGGGTCTAATTTCTGTGTATGTGTTTGCGATGCTAAGTGACGTTTTACGTGCGATTTCTTGAAATTATTAACGATATTTTACAGATACAAAATAATACAAATCTGTATAAAAACAAATTTGTATCTGTATATGCATGGACACACAGTACGTATTTACCAGCTTTTGCTTCAACTACCAGACGCATGCGTTTCTGTGTAACCACTTTGTCAATGATAGATTTACGAAGCAAAAGACTGTAGTACACTTGCGGTCATGTAGTAAGTTTTGTCCTATCCGAAGACAACAGATAACCTCTTGCCATCTGACGGACAAAACCGACCACGCCGGTGCAAAGTGTTCTTCTCGAATAGCGAAGCTATTACTGATAAAGAAGAAAAATACGCATATTATTGTGAGTCCATTAACTCGTCGCCAGGTGGCGTAGTATAGCAAAAAATAGATAGCATGTCGATGCGATAATTCACATCAAGCTTTGATACAAAATAATACAAATCTGTATAAAAACAAATTTGTATCTGTATATGCATGGACACACAGTACGTATTTACCAGCTTTTGCTTCAACTACCAGACGCATGCGTTTCTGTGTAACCACTTTGTCAATGATAGATTTACGAAGCAAAAGACTGTAGTACACTTGCGGTCATGTAGTAAGTTTTGTCCTATCCGAAGACAACAGATAACCTCTTGCCATCTGACGGACAAAACCGACCACGCCGGTGCAAAGTGTTCTTCTCGAATAGCGAAGCTATTACTGATAAAGAAGAAAAATACGCATATTACTTTGAGTCCATTAACTCGTTGCCAGGTGGCGTAGTATAGCAAAAAATAGATAGCATGTCGATGCGATAATTCACATCAAGCTTTGATACAAAATAATACAAATCTGTATAAAAACAAATTTGTATCTGTATATGCATGGACACACAGTACGTATTTGTTGTCAATGATAGATTTACGAAGCAAAAGACTGTAGTACACTTGCGGTCATGTAGTAAGTTTTGTCCTATCCGAAGGCAACAGATAACCTCTTGCCATCTGACGGACAAAACCGACCACGCCGGTGCAAAGTGTTCTTCTCGAATAGCGAAGCTATTACTGATAAAGAAGAAAAATACGCATATTACGACGAGTTAATGGACTCACAGTAATATGCGTATTTTTCTTCTTTATCAGTAATAGCTTCGCTATTCGAGAAGAACACTTTGCACCGGCGTGGTCGGTTTTGTCCGTCAGATGGCAAGAGGTTATCTGTTGTCTTCGGATAGGACAAAACTTACTACATGACCGCAAGTGTACTACAGTCTTTTGCTTCGTAAATCTATCATTGACAAAGTGGTTACACAGAAACGCATGCGTCTGGTAGTTGAAGCAAAAGCTGGTAAATACGTACTGTGTGTCCATGCATATACAGATACAAATTTGTTTTTATACAGATTTGTATTATTTTGTATCAAAGCTTGATGTGAATTATCGCATCGACATGCTATCTATTTTTTGATATTTTACAGAGTTTGCAATAAATTTCGGAATCACTGGCAATGGACATACAATCAGTAAGACCCTTAATCCAACTCGCCATTTTTTCACGATGCCATTCTCGACGTTGTGCCATATCATATCTGAAAAAGTAACTTAAACAATGTTCTAGATTTAAATAAATGAAAATAAAAAATATATTCGTAAGTTATTGAAACTTAACGAAATTCATTGCGACACTTACGTCAAAATAATTGAGAGAAGTGGATTCGATGAAACGATATCAAACAGGATCTTTTACAAAAATTACGTCGTATGGTAATTAACAATTAAAACAATGAAAAAAAGATACTAACTCAATGTACTTTATTTATCTTGCGAGATATAAATTAATAAGTAAAATAAATTATAAAATAAATTATGAAACCCCGTTTTTGTCTACGTCCATGAAGGAAGGAATTTCACTATAATATTGAAGTAATTGCGTCGTAATTCAACGACAAAAACCAGATGTGCGGTTAATGGAATGAATAGTGCTATTCAATAACTGCGTGTTGTACTTAGCGATGTCATAGACTATTTATATAGTCCATCGTAATTTCGGCCTGATGCGTCCGGTCTATACTTAACAATACTCTTGGAATAAACCTAGTGTTTTATTTAAATTATATGTCTCCAGAATTCCTTATAATTGTTATGTATAGTAAAAATTTTCTCGACATAAATCAGATCTGCTTCAAGATTAAAATTTTTCCAAGAAAACTCTTATTCTATTGTTAATAACAATGAATAGTGTATCATGGAAATAATAAATGAACAAACTAGTTCCCTTTACTATTCTTTTTCCTCTATTTATTCGTTTGACTACTCTTTTGTGGGATTTTAATGATAAAAAACATAGTAATGTCGTTGACTTTGAACCACAAAGTAAAATAAAAAAAGTTCAATATTCGAATACACTGAGATCTCCCGAATTTCCTTTCCCTTCATAGCGACATGATACAAGCTAGTGAGGAATTGATTTAATTAAATTTTTGAATAAAAGTTTTTTTCTCAGCTTCGTGCACGTATTCGACTTTGCACTTATAATGACTGTTTTTATTGCCTCTGTATCGATGTATGTTAATTGGAAGTTTATTTCAGAAACTTTTTATTCAGAATCTAAGAAATTCAATGAAAAAAGTTCTTTACGAAGCTCGCGCGCACACGTAATTAAATCTCACGGAATCCTGAACTTCTTTATCAATAGTATGCATTACAATGCCTTTAGAAGTAGGTTTGCCATTATTTAAAAATTCATTAGTCTGTATAACGGACGAGATGACGGCGCGGAAAGAGTAAGAAGACGATAGATAGACAGAAAAAGAGTGAGACAGGAAAACTAGGATGAGGAACAGTCGATAATGCGACCGAGAAAGCGATGGTACATAAAGGTTTCATTCCAATGGATTTGCTCTTGGTAATGAATTTCTACCGGATATACTGTCTCACTGAAGTTTCGTCGTTTCCATGTTTTTTTATTCGCTTTTTTTTTCTTTGTTTTATTATTATTTTCGTCGCAAATTCTAAGTAAAAAGTTACGTGTACGAGTATTTTGGCAAAATGGGAAATCCTTTTTGCAGTTTTTAATTTTCCGGGTCTTCTGCGGAAACCTAGTTGTTATATTTCAAACTATAGATTTGCGAAATAGATGCAACATTTACTAATTAAGTTAGAAAACTATATGTACGTAAAATTTTCCCCATAAAACAAGTTTTCGATTTTTATATTTAATAAGTACAAATTCACGTTGGAGTGATGGAATTTTACAAATTAACCGGATGAAATGAATGCTAAAGTTAATAACTGGAAACCTTGACGTCAATTTTAAAGTAACTTTATGAATGCTTAATTCTAAACGAATTTTCGTTTCGTCAATCAAACAAATTTAATACAATAATACATATATTTCACGGACATATTAGTTAGTCATATGGGGCACAACTTTGTGAAAGCATATCAGTTCAAATTTCTTCCCTAAAAATTGCCCATGCTACTTCTTTAGTATCTAACCAAAATACTTTTTCGTAAAAATTAATTTAACAAGGTCTATGATACCAATTAAACTAATAATTCAAACAAAATATTTTATCGCTTTAATTAGACTTCTCCGTTCAACTATTTTATTAAACTTTTTATAATTAACTCAATCCGCCAAGGATTAAGTTAATATTGTGATGTGATTCATCCGAGGATACGCAAGGCGATGATGTCAACACCAAGCTCATCCTAGTATATCTCGCGAAAACTGTAGAAGAAAATCTCTAACTCTATATACGAGGATGTATTGAAAAATTCTTAGCCTATTATAGAAGCAAACAAAATTTTAAACTCAAAATATTTTATTATTCAACATACTCTCCTCCTAAGGGAATGCACTTAATACAGCGATTTAACAACGCCTCTAGACCTTTCAAAAAGAAATTTTTATCTTGCTCTGCAAAGCAGGCCTCCATAGCTTCTATCACTTCTTCGTTGTAAGAAAATTTACGATTTTTTAAACTTTTTTTCAGTTGATTAAAAATATGATAGTCGTATGGAGCCAGATTTGCTGAATAAGGCGGGTGTTCGAGTAACTCGAACCTTAAATCACGAATTATTTGCATGGCAACATGCGATTTGTGTGCAGGGGCATTGTCCTGCAAAAACAAGACACCTTTGGATAACTTTCCGCGTCTTCTCTCCATAATTTTTTCTCGTAGAGTGGTCAGTAACGTCGAGTAATAATTCCCAGTTATTTTTCTACTCTTATCCAGAAAATCAATCATGACTACTCGATGGTAACCCCAAGAAACTGAAGCAAGAACTTTTCCAGCAGATTTTTAAACGCGCCTTGGAGAACTAGAGTGTCTCCATTCCATCGATTCTAGCTTTGTTTCTGAGGCGTAGAAATGTACCCAAGTTTCATCCATAGTATTAATACGGCTTAAAAAGTCTGCATCACTTTCAAACCGAGCACCCTTGCACGTTTCTGGTCAGCATACAGACATTTAGGGATCCATTTTGCAGAAATTTTTCTCATATTCAAATCCACGTGAACTATATGATGGACGCATTCAAATGAAATATTCAGTGCATCAGATATTCGTTTTAGCCCAATTCGACGATCTGATAAAATAATGTCATGAACTGCATAAACATTTTCGGGAAAGGCCACAGACATTGGTCTTCCCGATCGGTGTTCATCTTCTATGGAAAATTTACCCCTTTTGAAGCTTGCAATCCAATTTTTCACGGTCGAGTACGAAGGATATTGATCGACAAGGGTATTAAGCATGTCTTCGTAAATCTGCTTACCTCTTAACCCTTTCAAATACAGGTACTTGATGAAGGCTTGATACGCCAATTTTTCGATTTTCACAATTTCGGTCGACATCCTTTTTTCAAATTTAATTGCGCAACTTTGATTTGACTTTTTGACGTGATGCTTTACACAGACACTTCTAATATGTTATTTTTCGTTGCTATGGCGTCACGATATTTTTTTTATCCACAGAACCGGTCTAAGCTAACTATATATCAATACCCCCTCGTAAGTGTGTGGGAAGTGCGAAAAGTTATTCAACGATTAATCGCTGTTGTGCCGTTATTATTATATAAATACTGGTATATAATTATTGTGAAATAATTACTGTTATTATTAGTTATTAAATGTTATTTAGTGCGTTTTGTTATTAATATAGTGTCTGTTTAAGTTACCGTTAGTTTTATTTAAACGAACCCCAAAAGACAAGTATTTTACAGTGGTGTTTAGGTGTGGAGTTTAATAAACTGAAAAACGGGTTCCTAGGAACAATGCTCGAGTCTGTACCGCCGACAACCAGGAAAATGAAGAATTTGTGGAGCAAATGGGTCGGGTACTGAATCAGATAAAGCAAAATAAAAGAGCTCGCTGATGTTAGAATGGTGAAGAAATCGGTCACGTTGGAAACAAACGTGGAAGGGTTATCAAGAAGACATCGACTGAGCAGCAGGAAACTCCAAGAATGTTCGGCCAAATTACATCCTTACATCAAGCCAATACTCGTCGAACACTCGTGGCTGGTGACCACTGGCAACCTGACAATTTGCGCACACAACAAGAAGCTGACCCTGATCTTGCAATATTAAGGGTTTGGAAGAAAACTGGGCAAAGACCAACCTGGCAGGAAATTGTTCCTCGTTCACGAATAATCATACTGGGCACAATGGGATTCTTTGATGATGGAAGATTATCTTCTGGAACGTGAAGTGGAAAATCACGATGGAAGTGAAAAATACAACTTGTGATTCCTAGGAAGAGGATGCCAGAGGTATTGCGAGAACTCAACAATTATGTTTCTATGTTTCGGTCCACTTTAAGCCCTGGATTTTGCCTCTCTTTTTTAGTCTCTGGCAGACACGCTAAAACTCGTTGCTGTTTTGGCAGCTCCTCGCTCTTCACGAGTTTCCAAACAGTTTCCTTTTCCAAGTAATCTCTCGTAGTATTGTACGAGTCTTCATCTGCAGAGATGACTCCATAGTAGCCGTCCATAAGACGGGAGGATTCAAACCTCGGCGCCTTTTCCGTCCTATCTATGACCATCATCAGGGCCTCTTGTATAGCTCCTACATTTCCCTCAGTCACTAAGCTGACCAGGTAATCTTTAGGAATTATTGCAGCCTTAATACCTTTAAGAGCTGCTTTGTAACTCACGCCCGAAGCAGAAAACTTCGTGCGCTTAGTTACTTTATCCTCAGGAGTGCCCCTAGCCGACACGGTTCGCTTGACGGCCCCTGTTGGCTTAGGTTCTCCCTGAGGTTCTTTTTGGGAAAGGGGGAGCCTTATTTTGCTCGTATCCACCCCGTGTTTCCTCATCTTCTTTAATTTCTTTCTTTGTGCCCCAGAAAGATGTTTTCTTTCCTTGGGTGCACCCTCTGTTTTCGCAACGTTCTCAGTTTCAGTCCGTTGCGTTTCAGTTTTGTTTTTTGGAGTCTCATCAGTCTCCATTGCCAAAGGAATCTCTATAGACTCCTTAGGTTTTGGATTCTCCTCAGACTCCATCTTTTTAATATTTTGTTTTTTTTCTCGGTTCATATAATTCCCACGAGTATGGAAGAAGTATGAGGTCAATGCCTGCACAGTTTCCATTACAGGCACAAGGCGTAAATACAAGGAGGTGCCGCCTAGTGCCCTCAGGGGAACGTTTGAGACCACATATACCCCAGTGGCCATTCAGCTCTAAGCACGTTGCCTTACACCGTAGCTTGGGAGAGCCGGTCCGCGGTGACAGCTTTCGCTAAGGATTAAAAGGTTTATGGACCTATCCATCCCGCTTATGACTGCCACTAATCAGGTCCCCCAAGAGAGACCTGACCGTCCCCTTATCCGCCACCTAGGGACGCGCCTGGTGGGTAGCTCAACCCCCGCGGAAGAGGTCCGCGAACAGGATGTATTTTATACAAAGAGAATAAATTTTACAGAAGAGAACCTTGAGAAAGTATTGCTAGTTAATATTAATACTCTTTTACTCAACTTGAACTACAAAATTAACAAATAAAGACGTATTTCGTATTTTATAGATCACCACCCGTTTGTTTTCCAATTGTATAAATAAAATTAAAAACTCTTTAAAATTACAAATTTTCAATAGTACGCCCGTGGGCGATAGGTCATCGGCCTTCTCGTGTCCGGTCCCTCGTGATTATATAGGATGCGAACAGTTGAAGAAAATTAACAGTCATGCATGACGACAAAATTTTTGTTTACAGAACCATCCCATATACGATTTATTGAAGCAATTAATCAGAATCTGACTTGTAGGCTTTCGCAGTCGTTGTCCGTGTTTACTTCTGAATCGCTTTCTTAGCACTACTTTCTTCTTAGCCGATGTTTCGTCTACTGTTGTAAGGGACATTTTCAGGGCTGCTACTGTTACTGCACTGTAATCGAAAGTCTGCTAGTTTGGGACGGGGTTATATATGAGCTGTTCCGGGTCACTGGAGTGTCACGCTTATGGTTGAAATTTTTAGATGGAAGGGGTTGACAGATATTATGTAGGGGTTTACATCATCAGTCATTACGGTTGATATTATTGGGATGCTTTAGGATTAATATGGATCCACGTATTTTACCGTTAAAGTAATAGCTAAAAGTAATACATTGTGAGATAGAATCTGAGCAATTTAATTCGATGTCCAGTTTTCAACCTATATTCAGCAAGACTCGGTTACGCACAGCACCCTAGTATAATGCTCGTATTCAACAACACGACTGCTTACCGAATTATTTGTCTTGCCAATGAATACACTGCAACGCAAGCATGGAATTCTGTAGGCACCAGGGGTTGCGATCCTTAACAGAAAAGAGGGCCGATAATATGGTATGGATAATAGGGCGGTTTACAGATGATTTCGATGAGGATTTTACTGATACGATCAGTGACATCTGGTATATAAGATAAATGGGTTTTAGGAATGGCCGAAGTGTGTTGAGAAATGGAACTGGATGATCTAGTTTTAAGGTGCTGGTTTATGGTGCAATGAATATCGTGCTTGGAGGATAAGCTATTGGTAACAAGATTGATTGTTTTGGATAAGAAATTAGGTTCAGATATAGAGAAGGCGCTTTGGACTAAGAAGTTTATAATGCTACGCGTTGAGTACGAAGGCAAGATACTTTTACTTCTCCAAGATGGCTCCTGTAGACTTCTGAAGACTAATTGTTAAATTCGTCTCTTTATAATATGTGCAATATCTACAATTTCTGTAATTACCCATTGGATATATTTATCAAGATTCTTTATTCTTATTTCAGTCGCCAGAGTTTGCTTATTTTGATTTGTTTGGTTTTAAAGATTCGTGAAAGTTCACACCTATCCTGGAACGGTCAGATGCATTTGGCGTTTATTGGAGCTTGTCAATGTAATATATCCTGGACAGACATAACTTCTCACTTTTATGGTTCATGTATATATAGTTAATATTGTGAACTTATTGCAATGAGAATTAATGACTATTGAATCTCATTTATATATGCAAATGTCGCCTTGTAATGTCACCTGGTCCCGGAGGTAACATTGTTGTCGAGACAGTTCCATTTATACAGTAGGTTCATCAGTGTGATAAATAATATACAGGACAACGATTAAATAATAACATATAATTTAATAACGATAATAACAACGATACCAATAGTAAACACTACATTATAATTATGAGGCACTAGGCTTGTACTGACTGAAGCTCTAACTTTCTGACTCTGACTGTGACTGTGGAGACCTCTGAGTGTCTCGTTACATATTAGAGTGTGTTCCCTTAGCCTAGTAACCTGGTTACAATATGAAAACAATGTGGTGAAAGATCATAACTCAACGAGGTCGTGTTGACGAAATAGATGTTTTGTAAATACATGCCCTGGTTTAGTTATCACTTATCACAGCCTAATGTTTGTTTATTTTAATGTTGTTTGGTTTTGTTTTGTCTCTCTTAGTAATAATTATGTACTAATTTGTGTTTTGCCTTCACATCTACTTATTTGGTAATGTGAAGTTATAAGAATAATCTTGTAGAAAATACTTAAATAAAATAATTAAATTTAAATTTAACTATTAGGTATATATTCGAGAAGTAATTATTGATAACAATAAAATCCTGCAAAGTAGAAGTAAAATTTGTTTGCTAATTTAGGTTTCTGTACGATTTTCACAATTTTATAAGGAAGTTCATAAATTTATTTCATAAAATTATAATTAGAATAATCCTCTTTTCTGTCTTATAGTGAAAGCGAAATTAGTAAATCATATTTTCAAAGGTTTTCTTAATTCCATGAAGATGCTCATTCAAAGATGTCTCTACTAGATATATTTATTTATGCGATACCTTATCTAACGGAGAAATTCCAAATTCAGAAAGCGAGGCGACGGCATAGTTGATTGGCCTTCGGGCCGTTACGCTGGAGGCCTTCGAAGAGGCGCGTCCTCAATGACAAACGCCTAAACGAATTGACCAAACACCAAATACGGTTAGCGCGGTCGTCACCCGAATCGCAAAACAAAAACAAACATTGCCGCATCGGCTTCTCGGCCCACTGTTTACCCAAAATGGCAACAGAATTTCTTAGAATCCGTTCTGGATACAAGATCTCGTAACGGAACGAACGGACAAGGACGGCGACGACACTATTCGAAAGAAGAAGACGGAGAAGAACGGGAATATAAGATAGAGGACAATTTAATTTGGCCAGAGATTGCGATGAAAATTCTGACGTCAATTCGAGTATCAGCGAATGTTAATCAGCGGAAAGTTCTTCCACTTGAATAAATACAAGCAAAGAGAGAGAGAGAGATAAAGCCAATATACTATTTGAGCAATTTCACTTCTGTATTATAAATTCGCAAATAAAAGAAAATTGTACTTTAAATATTATAATTTGTTAAATAATTTTTAAGTCGAATACTTGCTTCTCGTATCAAGTTTGTATAGTTCCTATATCTACTCGTATTTCAAGTTTTGGGCTGTTTCTATAATTTACTAGTCGTTTGGTTTACATTATATAAAAAATAAGATACTGAAATTTATGTTTATGTATGGGTATTTTGAAAATCAAATTTTCGCCTTGAGAGGAACCGGAAAATTTTGTATATACTTATAATATCAGGTAACCAAATAAGTTCGTGAGGTTTTTGTATACAGTAGAGTGTCATGAATATTTTTTTAAGTTGTTGATCGATAGCACTTGTTTGTTATCTGTCATCTACTTTAGTATGAATCCTTCTTTTATCGGATACATACACATTTGGTGACAATTGTTTAATTCCTAGTTTGAAATACATGAAAATGGAAACGAATAAAATTTTAATTCGAGGTTGTTTACTTTATGAGTACAAAAGTGCCACAGCGCGTCTGGTGCAGTTCTAACGTAATGAAGATGATCGGTATGTTGTCAAAATCGGTGGTCGTAACGCACAATTTAAGGGAGCCTCTATTTATCCTATATGTCCTTAGTCAGTGGAGACGGGTGTGGATTGATTAAAATAGATGAGATAGCGTCACTTAGTTTTGCGTAAGGAGGCTCGAACCTGAAAACTAAGAAAAGGGTTTGTGCGTTCGTAGGCGCATGCGCTGACAGACTATTAAATTGTACTAAAACGACAAACTAAACTACAGGAAGGTGTACCTAAATACATAAAACAAAATCAAGTAATTAACAAGTGAATAACACACCGTAAATAATATTATATACAAATTAAGTTATTATAAATTGACACTGGGATATCAGATCATTAAATTATTGAACATATTAGTAAAAAAAGAAACTACGTGACTTTATACCGTATCAACTTGAAACACCAAATTCAGTTAGATTAAATTAATCTGCAAAATGCATCAAAATTATGACAATTAATTAATCGATTTCAATTAGCTTTAACCTAGAATCAAAATTCGTAGTTCGACGGCAGATCTGTTGTTGAACCTTGTATTTGGTATTACACACACACTATATATTACGAGAATAGCATTAAAATCCAATAAAAATTACAATTTAAAGGCATAGTCACAAAAAAAAAGGAAATATAATAAGAAGAGTTAAGTAGTTGTCGTAGTAATTGTGTGAAAGCAACTAATTAACCAACAATTAAAAATTCAAAATTATTACTATCTGAAAGCAACCAAATATAATCATTAATTTAATTCAAAAGTATTTAAGAGTAAATTTTTATAACCATAAAATTGTACGTGAATTAATTTTATAAATGTTTTAAGTAACAATTGTATGAGCGTTAATTATCTGGTCAATTGAACATTATTCAAATAAATTCTTTTAGAAATGACGTGTATCACGCAAAAGAGCAATTTAACGGAAATCCATAGATATATACCAATATAACTAAATTTATTTGCTGTTTTAATTAGCATTAAAATTCGAGATTGTAATTATAGCACATAAAATATATGCGAAATTTTCAGTTCACTGCATTTAAAAAAGGTCTTGTACAAAAATACCTCATCTCAAGAGGATCCACAAATGGTCGGCAAGAATGAGATGGCCTTGGCTTTCTAGTTACTTGGAATCCTTTGTGAATTTGGATTTTCTCCTCGATTAATGGAATATTTTTACTCCCAACAAATGAACAGACAAGAGAATAGTTTGAAGCCTATAAATGTCTGAATTGTCTCAGAACAAAAGGACGTCCAAATACTCGATACGGTAATGTGCTTTCTTTTTTAATTTTTTTCATTATGTCCTAGCTTGAATCCGCAACTGCGTTAATTTCTAAAACACTTAGGACTGGTGTGAAACATATTTCGATTAACGAAGTTCATTAAGATATCGACCTCACTTAACTGTTGTTCGTTTAGAAGTCCAATACTGCCGAAACAGGGAATGAAGATCCACACAACCCAGGCTAGGTGGAACGAGGCCAATATCATGATAATATATCGCGTTAAATTTAAATGTAAAGTATGAAGTCTAATTCTATCCACGCTAAATTTTTAAACAAAGAAAAATAACGTAACAAAGCTTAGTACCAAAGCTGCAGCGGCGGCGCGAAAAATATGTACCGAATTCGGAGATGATGCCGTAAGAGAACGAATAGCACAAAAGTTGTTCAAGAAATTTTCATCAGGAAATCACAGCTTGACTGATGAAGCATGCTCTGGGGAACTGAAGATCATTAACAACGAAGATATTCAACAGGTTATGGAGGAAAATTTTAAGACAACGATCCTAGAGCTTACAGAAATGTTTAATGTGAGTGATGAAACCATTCGTTTGCGCCTTCATCAGCTAGGAAGGATGTGGAAGTTAAGAAAATGGGTGCCACATGTATTGTCAAATGCTAGCAAATTAAGTCGTCTTGCGATTTGTTCGTCAAGCATTTTTCACGCAACGATAATGAACCATTTCTTGATCAGTTGTTACCTTGTGAAGAAAGTGAATATTGTATTCAAATTCTAAGCATTCGTATCATTGGTTGTTGCTTAACTGATTCGGTAAAACACACTCCCAAGATTTCCCTGCACCTAAACAAGATTTTATTTTGTATTTAGTGGACAACAACCGGAATTGTCTATTATGAGCAGAGAGCGGATAAAAAGCATTAAAAAACACGAAAAGAAACGAACATTTTCCCAAATAAGCATTAAAAAAGTCCGAACAATACAACAAAAGCTTTAAAACAAATACTTTAATACAATATATGTAAGAAATCAATGTTAATAACAATTTAATTTATTAAAATAAATTACTCGTAAAATAAATAAAACACCTTTAGGTGGATAATACTGCCTTAAACTTGGTTTATATTTTATCTTTAATAGAAATTTTAAATACAAGACCAAAATCAAATATATATTTATTATCCTAACTTTACAAATCAAAAAACTATTCATGAAAACAGTTAATTATCAGATGTTGCTGTATGTGTTCTACAGTAAAATTCTGCTTTCTATCACTTAAAATGTTCTTGAAGGCGGAGAAGCTTCTCTCCGCTTCCACACTTGTCATAGGCGCATTTTTAAATTTAGCGAGAATAATTGGATCCGTATCTAAAACCGAAACTCAGTCTCCACTCAAAATAGTGCTTATTTTGTTTAATGTTGAAAATCTCTCAATTTTTAAAAACACATCATCTGATTTTAATTTTACTTCTTGGCCAATGCGTCCTGGTACTTTCGAAATGGCATCTTTGAAATCATTAATTACACAGGCCTGCATTTTTCAACTCTTTGTATGTAGATTTAAAAATTTTAACTGTTTTCTAGTAATTTGGTAGCGCTGATTTCAAATCTGCTTTTATTTTTTTTGTATCACGTACTTTTCAAACCAGTAAAATCAAAAAATATAGAAAAAACACGATTTATTTCATTTATAACCTAGTTTTATATTATATTTAAAAAAATACAAAAATATACATATAGAAACTATTAGAAATAGTTATTTATTCTTCATGCTTCTTAAAAAAACGTTTTCGTTTTTCAGAAAAGCTTCGTTTGGTTGTTTTTCTGTCATGTTCAGCTAAAGGAAGATCTGAAGGTGGTTTCTGGGGCAAGCAAATTTTTTTGTTTCAACCTAGACTCAGTACTTCAGAAAGATCTTTTGAAAGTCCCAAATCTCTTACTAAATCATTCAGTTCGGCTTGTGAAAATAGCTGAGGTTGGTTTTGACCTGAGGTTGATGGTTCAAAATCACTATCCATCTGTACGGAGCCGGAAGTTGAAGAGGTTTCAATATCTTCTTGTAGTACTTTGGGGGGTATAGGTATAGGTACATGATCACTGTGAGGAACTGGTCTGATAGCTGATTTAATATTGTTTGGGTACAAAATATGTTTCAAAGTTTTTCTATTATGCCCCTTAATTCACAAAGACAAAAGTAGCAATCTTCATGATGATTTTGCGGTTCTCTCCAAACCATCGGTATTCCAAAAGGAAGGCTTTTTCTATTCCCTTTGGTCCAATGTCTTAAACCTTCTTCACATACCTTACAAACAACGTGCGGTGCCCAATCTTTATCTTGATCTCCTAATTTGATTTTGAAATAAGCATAATATGCATTTTTCACAAATTCGCCAATTGGTCTCTTAAACTTTTTCAAGACGAAATATCCACAAATATAACAGAAATCATCTGGTTTGTTTTTGCAACACCGGCTAGACATATTTTTAAGCAATGTTTATTTATCAAATACCACGCACAACACTAAAGACAAACTAATTTTACTTGTTTACTGATCGACACTCAGAGCTATAATGAAGTAAATGACATTAAAATATACATTTTGTTTGGAGTGATAAACTTGAAATCCTTCTTCGCAGTACTAATAAAGTGAAAGCATAATAAATAGGATTTAGCAGGTAAAAATTCCCGGAAATCTTGTCCAAAATTAATACATGTAATAAAAGATTTACATCAGGTAATGAGAGCCTATTTAACAAATTTCTTTAAAACCACAACAGAAAGTCATTTTTGGGTTAATACCTAGAATTTTAAGTAGTACATTCATTTTAAAATGTATTAAAACGCCTATTATAAGATTTTTTTAATATTTTTTTCTTTTTCTTTTGTGCAAAAAAAAAATCTGTGGGTGGTAGAGACCAACTGTATTTTAATTAGTTATTGCTATATAAAAACTGAGCTTAACAAACAAAAATCACGTCATCACAAATTTTATGCAGGCCTGTGCTATTTTTACAGATTCAATCGACGATGTTTCTTGCTTTTATAAAGATTTTATGGCGTGGCTTATAAATTGTAATGTGCTTTTACGAAAGGCAAATTATTTTTAAGTTCTTTATTTTTGAGAACTGTTTGGCAGTCTTTCACTGATTTACCTACCGATTCGCGAAATTGGAAGACAACATTTTTAAAACTTTCAAAATTATTGGTAAGTAAACGGCAGCATCTAGCCAAGTTCCCCATCTTGTCAGTAGTGGTTCTGGGGGTAGTGGTATATTAGGTACGATCTCCCTGAATAACTGTACTCGCAAAGGCGCTGTTACAAATTTGTTTTTCCATTTCGTATAAGTCATTTATTAACGCAAATTGCAATCTTATTGTCTCACTTACTACTTGTTTAACCCTAGGACTACCGAGCGGGTCCAATGGATCCGAAACGATTTCTAACCAATTTTTTTATTGTACTTATGGTTGGGCTAATTTACTGGTATTAATAGACTTTTTAAGTACGAGTTATAGCTTTAAAATTTTGCCAAAAAAATTATTTTAGAAAGAATGGTTTTGGCAGTATAAAAATACTTTCGGGATTTACCAACCAAATCCGTTAGACCCATATGTCGTTTACTGTATAAATGTAGGTAAAGCGAGTGTATTTTACAATGATAGTGATTCTCTTATAAATTCCGGACTTCCCCGCTGCTGATAAACCTTTCTTGACACTACCTGATGTATACAGAAAGGGGAAATCCCTTTATAATGCATATTTTGGGGACTTTACGTGTTTCAGCATATTTATAGCCGCACGTCGTTCCAAAAATGTGAAAACAAAACTAAAAGCGATATTTTCCAGACATGGTATCCCAGCAATAATGATTACAGATAGTGGTACTCAACTAATTAGTCAAGAAATAAGGAAATTTGCATGTGAATGGAAATTCAAAATCATACCAAGTTCTCCTTATCACCAACAATGTAACGAAATGGCAGAAAGAACAACACAAACGATAAAAATATGGTAAAGAAAACCCTAGATGATAATGGTGATATATACCTAGCTCTAGTTTCATATCGTAATATACCTGTTTACGATGGATCCTACACTCCATCACAAATATTAATGGCAAGGATACTAAGAGACAACGTACCTAGAACAGGAAATGGTTTAGGAACAAATCAGATAAACAAAGCACAATACCATAACTCTATCGTTACGTCACAGAATGATTACAAAAAATATTATGACACAAGAACAAAAGAAAGAAGAGATAATCTACACAATAAAATAGATTATCAAGACAAGCCAGGATCAACGTGGAAAAAAGATACTATTATTGATAGAACATACATAATACGAACAGAGAGCAATAAACTTTTAAGAAGAAACAAATAATATTTGAAAAATAGAATTGATGAAGATCCCAACTTACCTGACTTACCCGCATTTGACTTTAATAATGATAATAACCAAAGTACTCGTGAAAACATTAATGTAGACAAAAATTTAGAAAATGTAAATCAAACTTTATAGAATGTAAACAATCCTGTTAACTCAAATGTATATACTAGAATTGGTAGAACAGTTAGAAAACCTTGCAAGTTTAAAGATTATGTTTAGTTCACAAAATATTGTTGTTTATAAGTTTATATAAGGAAAGGGGATAGATGTAAGATTAGTTATAATTAGAGCAGACCAATTTCCGTGCGCGCCATGAGCGCCGGTATGGGAGTGTAATTCGTAATATATTAGAATATGCGATAGAATAGGGACGCAACATGAGCTTGTTACCGATATAAGTATAGAAGTAGAGACATTTATTCTATCAGAAATAATTAAATATACATTTGGTTTTCTGCTATTAAAGTAATATAATATGCATAAACACACGAAAAATAAGAATAGTACATATTATAGCAGCGTTGTATGTACCTATAAATAAAATGGAAAATGTATGAAATCAGTGATTGTGTGCACGACAGAGGATTTAAAAAAACACTTACCGTTTTAAGCGTCTTCCAAGGATTGACAAACTGGAGAAACTCGATTGTATATATTCAACATCAGGTGCGTTTCTAAGGTTATTTCTGAAAAACATGTCCGTCGTGAGGAAAAAATATGTTTATATTCGGAAAACGAGCGTTCTACATCTAGTGATGTTATATTCGCATAATAAAAATACTCTTAACTTAACGCTTTTAGTGCGGCTATTTTCTACTTTGCATTTTACTAATGAGTAAAATGCAAAGTAGAAAATTGCCGCAATAAAAGATTCAGAAATAACTACCTGGATCTTAGAAATAAGGAACATCTTACACAACAGCTAGAGACGATAGTAGCCGAAATGAGTGACGTTGAACACAATAGCGGATATGAAGCTTCAGACGACGATGGAGAGGGATGCAGTCGATGGAGATGATACAAGAGCAGCAGAAGAATCAGATAGCGAAGAATCTGCTGAGAGTAGCGATGATGACCACAACAGAAATCCGGTTGGAGCTAATTCTTTTATATCAAACAACAAACAAGTTGTTTGGTACCAAGATCCTATTTTACCTCATCGCGGAAGATAACCACGACGCAATATTTTACGAGAACGTTCAGGCCCGACACGTTTTGGAAATCGTGAGATCGATACACCTGCTTCTTCTTTTTTGATTTATTTTCGTAAACCTCTTCTTGAAATTATACTAAAGTGGACGAATGAAGAAGAAGAGATTGTTTTCGCCAAAAATTAGATAAAAATGGATGTCCAAGAATTGAAGAAATTTATTGGAGTTTTGATACTAATAGGTGTATACAACTCTTATAACGAGGACGTAATACAACTTTGGAGCAAAAACAATAGTCGCAAAATCTTTGGTACTATTATCGCTCGAAATAGATTTCAAAATGTACTTCGTGTACTTAGATGCGACGAGGAAGTAGGACTGGCGACAAAATTGCACCAATACGCGAATGCTTTGAGTTATGGAATACTTATTTGCGAGATGCGTATGTACCAAATTGGTGTATGACGGTTTATGAATAGCTTGTAACTTTCAGAGGCAGATGTCCCTTTAGACAATATATTCTATCAAAACCTGGACGATATGGAATAAAATTTTGGGTCATTTGTGATAATGTAACAACCTATGCATGGAAACTAGAAATTTATCCTGGAAAGCAGGGAGAAGAAAGAGACAAGAATCAAGGCGAAAAGGTTGTAAATCGTTTAGTAAAAGAAATTGAAAACTCTTTGAGAAGGAATGTCACCTGCGACAATTTCTTTAGTTCGTACAATCTTGCAAAGTATTTGTTATCAAAAAACCTAACATTAGTTGGTACGATCCGCAAAAACAAGCCTGAATTTCTATCTTCATTTGTTGATCCAAAAAATCGTCAAGTGTATTCCACACAGTTTGGTTTTACGGACGATGCGATGATTGTTTCGTATTGCCCAAAGAAACGCAAGATTGTAATGTTGCTGACTCCTCTGCACAGTGAGAAAAATGTTGATAATGGCCAAAAAAAGAAACCTCAGGTAACCCTGGACTACAATAAAACAAAAGGTGGCGTAGACAACGTGGACAAAATGACACACCCAAATCATACACCGTGAAAAGGATGACGAAGAGATGGTCTCTAGTAGTTTTTCATAACATGTTAGACATCAGCGCCATGAACGCATACATACTATGGAAGCTCTTGAAACCTAATTCAGCTTTTGATTTGGAGAACAGAAGAAACTTTCTAATTGAGCTAGGAAAGGAGCTAGCAGAATATAAGGATCACGAAAAACCAGAAGCAGAAGAAGAAGCTGAAGCATCTTCTAGTTGTGAGATTCCAAGAAAGAAGAAGAGATGTGATGTTTATCCATCTTCAAAAGAGAGAAAAACAAGAACAACTTGTGCACGTTGTAAAACCAATGTATGCGGTGTACAGTCATTTATATATTTTATTTTACAATATTTATGTCTTATTATTATTACTGCTTAGGCTTATTCTAATGGTCTTTCCTTATGTTGAATAAAATAAAAGTCAAATATAATAATGCTTACGCTATATTGAATTCAAAATAATCGCCGAATATTAGCTCAAACCCAGCATATAGTAAGTAATACGGGTCCAATGGACCCGCGCGGTAAGTAGCGATAGGCCGTTTTCCTGGTAGTCCTAGGGTTAAACGTCGTCGAGCTGCATAGACAACTTAACTTCGGTTACAACGATTTTAGATACAATATTGTAGCGAGAATTTGTTCGCTCGGTTAGAATTCGGTACCAATTTCACAGTTTCGTCAAGTATTGGTGGCTATAGAGACAGTATTTAGAGAATTACAGAAGTATATTTACATTGTAATGCAATGCCGATGGTATCTTACAAAGGAGTTAAATTTTAAATAAAATATGAATACACCGCAAATAGAGAAGAAAGCTTAAAAATAAGCACAAAAGCTTAAGATAAACATAAAAATTTTAAATAAACACAAACAACAATAAAAAAGCATAAAATCTTTCCGCCAAATTACAAGTTTTCCCTTAATTCGTGCACATTTTACAAAATATTCTTGATGCTATCAATATTTACCATAAGCATAATGCCTAGGAATCCGCTCGCTAATTATGAGTTTTTGGAAACGCGTCAAACCATCACTGCTAACTTGTATTGTGAACAGCTTCAGTGAGTATAAGAAACACTCATGCAAAAACAGCTATCTTTGGTCAACGAAACAAAGTGGTATTCTTGCAGGATAACGCTAGGTCGCATACCGCAAGAGTGACCCGGAAAACTTAGCTGGGAAACGTTAGCACACCATTCATATCCTTCTGACATTTCGCCAAGTGATTACCGCCTTTTTGCCTACTGACAACTGTATGAAGCATATACAGTTCGAAACTAGAATTGATGTAATAAATGCAGTCCGTAAATTTTTTATTCAAAATCCATAGAGTTTTACAGTACCTGCATACCTAAAATTGATGTCACGTTGGCAAAAGGTCATTGAGTGTGATGGTAATTACTTGGATGAATAATACTGTATTATTGTTACTTAATAAAATTTTGTATTTTACCATCAAATACCGCACCAACTTATTTCGTTATCTGATAGATACTTCCCAAAATTTTGTGGCTTATTAACCCCTTAACTTCCAAATTTTTATTATCGACATTTTTTGTAAATTTGAATTAAAAATAGGATTATATTAAAGGTAATAGGTCAATTTATTCGTTGGCAAATAAATATACGCCATTTAAAAAAAAAATTTAAGTCCCATTTGGGACACATTGCACTTGCCGTTACAAAAATTAAAAAAAAAGTGAACCAACATTTCAAACTAAAGAAAAATATTTATAATTTATGCCAATTAGGAAAACATTCCATATGCAGTCCAATATTGCATTTTTTACACTGTTTGCGAACGTTTGTGTCACATATGGCACATTTTCTTTGTTTTCCATCAATCGTTCGCTCCAAAACATGTCCAATGGGATCAAATCTAACATCGTCAGGCACGCGGCTTTTCCTCACCTTACTAGAACTTGGTCTTCCGGCAAATTTAGGATCGGATAATGATTCTTTCTTCAGATAAGTTCTGGCAATAATGCGTCTAAAATCTAATAATGGGATGCTTCCATTTACTGCAGTATAAAGAGCGTGGGCGTTAACAACCGCAACGTGAATTAATCGTATTTGTGAAAAGAGGGAAATACCATTTCTTACCTCTAAATTTTATTCGATACTTTTGCACATTCCAGTCTAATTTGTCGACCCCTCCCATATGTTTATTGTATTGTCCGACAATGTTTGGTCTATCGACATGGCATTCTTTTTTTTCTTTCTTACAATATCTATTCACTTTTTCTATAGGTTGCAATCCTAAGTAATTCGATAGCATTTTAACACAGCTATTGTCATTCCAAATCAACGCAAATATTTTATTTTTTTCATCATAACGATAATCATATGCCCCGCATTCCTCTTTTTTTATGATATTATCAGATTTCAAAGGACACTTGTTCATTCTATTATAGCGTACTGTTCCAGCCGCCTTTATATTTAGTTCTGTCAACTTCAACAATAAATCAAAGCTGGTGACAAAGTTATCGAAAAATATTTCATATTCTGACGGATATTGCAAAAAAGAGGTCATCTTCATTATCACAGAAGCTCCAACATTACTTACAAGTTGTACTTCTTGGTTCTTTCCTTCATAAATATCCATATGAAAACAATAGCCAGATTTAGAGCAGCACATAGCCCATTGTTTGAATCCAAATCATATTGGTTTTCCCCTAATAAACTGTTTCATATAATGGTGGCCATAGTAACGCACCATTTGCTCATCTATTGAAAGTTTTTGTGCAAATATACCGAACTTTTTGAAATTTGTGTTCAATTTGTTTATCAAAGGACGTATTTTAAATAGTTTGTCTTGTTTATCGCTGGTGGATATGAGACTATTGTCGTTAAAATGCAGGTTTTTTTTCATTTTCAAAAACCTGTGCTTAGGCATGCAGTTTCTAACGCATGTAAGATTTATATCTTCATCCTCCGACCAATATAACTGCTCTTGGGGCAACGTATGGTACCCTGATAGCAAAAAAATTACAATAAACTTTTTAAGACAATTTGTGGAAAGTTCAAAGTTATGTCTGTTGTTTTGTCCAGCGTAGTTTACACTTTGGATAGCTATATGGTCTAGTAAATCTTCGTCGAAAAGTTCTTCAAATATCTGAACCGGTGATTTACCTTTCAAGTTTTGAATAATCTGTGATTTCAATTCAGATACATTGTTGCTTTCACATGATGTATTAGTCAAATTTATGTCCTGCTTTTTCCACTCACTTTTTGGCAAGAATTTACCTTTTGATTTTACTATAGATGCTTGATTTTGATCAACATTCAGAGCGCTGGAATGGATTTCTAGTTGCCCAGGAACGTCTTGTGGAACAGTTTTTGGCAAGAATTTACCTTTTGATTTTACTATAGATGCTTGATCTTGATCATCATTCAGAGCGCTGGAATGATTTTTTAGTCGTCCAGGAACGTCTTGTGGAACAGTGTCTTCTAAAATATTATCGTCAAATTCTTCGCAATCTGATATAACATGGATATTATCGGGCGACAGTTCGACTATATCAATGACTTCTTGTTCCAGATCAGCAAAAAAATCATCTTCCAATATTTCTTCAAGTTCTGCGATAGTAAGGAATTTTCTAGAACCCATACTGAATTGGAAACAAAAAAAAACAGCAACTGTGAATAAAACTAACATAACGCTCTCCATATGATTTTTTTACATAGTAAATTCCATGATCCCCAAACGGGGATCAAGGTGTTTTGTACTATATTTTTTATAATAAATATTATATTTGCTCACCTGTTATTCTAATATTAACTAAGGGAATGTATTATTACTTGAATTCACAAAACTGGCACAATATTAATCAAATAAGCACCAAAAATATTATTAGAAATAATGTAAATATTCGACCATCAACTTTAGTGTACAGGTTATAAATAACGCGCATAACATGCTTACAGGGTTACCAACACTAAAATATAAATTTTTTCTAGAAAGTACAGAGTATTCATGTTCAGTTAGTATACATTACACTAAAGATAATAACATTTTAAAATATCTTAAAAAATAAAATTCGCGAATTGGGGATCAGGAAAGCTAATGGGTTAAAAGTGTCAATTCTCATGTTCAAATCCAAATGTCTAGTTACATACATACTAGACTGATAAGAATTTATGGATGATCGACCTTTCCATACATACGACAGAGATTGTTGTCGCTTATAATTGGCATACGTAATATGTGATCTTTGCTGACTTATCATGTATGTGCTTTCTATAGGTTCTCCACTTAGTTTCCTTAGACAACCCTAAGTAATTGATTGCTAACAATCAGTATGATTACACGTATTGTACATCTTATCAATTAATTTTTATATTACCGACAGACTTAGATTTGATATATCTTGACGTTTTTCACGCTATCAGCAAAGACTAAAATAAATTAAAAAAAAATAGTAATGGCATTACTAAAATATCAAGTGCAAAAATATGAAAATATAGTGAAAAAGTTACTTTAATAAATCGGGAAATAATGTCGTCCACCGTTTACATAATCATGATATTAAATGATTATAAATTTGTATTTTATAAATATATTTGGATTCTAACATAAATGACATGTTAAAATATGACTAAAATTATACGGTGGAATATTAGCAGGATATCTCTAATGGCTGGATAGACTTCGCACGTGCATCGTAATTGTAGGGTGAAGTGAAGTAGAAGAAAACAAAGAAAAGAGACGAATACAGAGAAAATTTCCGGACCGACGATTTCTTATCAATAGAGTCAACGGGAGGTATCCTATAATAATCCGGGGAAGATATGATCGATTTCTCACCAATTTGGGAAAGAAACGACGGAGGTTTGTGTAATAATTCAGGTTTTCCAAGAAGAAAATGTATTTTATGAACTACTAAAAATTCATTTATCATTTTGGTTTCTAAATGTATAAAAATAAGTATTTATTGTAGAAAAATTCAAATTAAGTTTTAAGATTTACTTTTAAAATCTAAATAGTTAATAAATTTCTGAATTATTTTATTTCTAAAGTTTGTGTTCGATTTTGGGCATTAGAGTTTTTATACTAGATCGTTCTCGTGTTAGTATTAAATTTTTGTGTTTGTGTCTAGTATATATTTAGTATACACATAGGGATCAATGTATGGTGGCATAGTAGGCAACCAGTTATACATCAGTGACGTATTTTTCCAATTGTCAAATATTTCTGATTTTTCATTCATACTTAAATTTGAAATTAAATACATTTTATTGAACAATACATAACTTATTTAAAACAGTTAATTATCCCAATAGGCGTATACCTTGTGAAGACAATTTTAAATATTTTTAACAAATTCAAGGAAAATGGATGGTATTTCTTTAAGGTTGAAATATATCTAAGATAGTAAAATTAATGTATCAAAAAAGGTAGAAGATATAGCAAAAAAGCATAAATAGATTTTACCATTTTATGAAATTGTTGAACGTTATCGCATTATATCATACTTCAACGTAACCCACGTATTGGGTGTATTTCAGTACAAATAAGTGGTTTTATAAAATGAAGAAATTTAACTTAAAAAGCAGTAGTGGGAATTTCTTGTAGGTAATAAATATGTTATCATTTCTTTAATAATCCCACTAACTTTTGGACTGTACAATTATCTGACAGCATCACTGCTGGAATTAAAGAAATGAGGAAGGGAAGACACTATGCAACAAACTTTTGGAATCCGTTAAAGCAAGGCTATTTTCATATGAAGGACGATCAGTTCCTAGAGTAGCAACCGATTGAGACTCTCGATTTAAAATAGAAGGTTTTAGTAGTACTGAAAATGCTAGATCAAGATATGTTTAATATTATGAAGAAAATAGATTCTGAAAATAAAGAACAAATGCCTATAATCAAAACAGACATTAGTCCACATCAAAAGTCACTTTCATTATTGGTACTTTTGCAAGAAAGAATAAGAGAAAGTAAAATCAATTACAGCTGATGTAATAATTACTAAAAGGCAATATCTCGGAAGGCCAAATTCAAATCAGGACGTAGATATTCTTTTATTTTGGAAGGCAAGTTTAGAAAAGAGGAGTAATTGCATTTTTTATTTGGATTTTCTTTTAGGTAACAGGAATGGAGCTGAAACCATGAGAACAATGTGATAGGAAATACTTCTGTATTCCAGCAAGTTCAGTAGAAAGTGAAAGAGTGTTTTGTACAGCTCGTTTAATAATAGAACAAAGGCGTGCAAGACTAAAAACGAAAAAAGGTTAATATTACAATGTGCCTAAATAAAAATTTAAAAAATATTAATAAGTTACCTAAGTATTTATTTTTTTTTAAATTACACTCAACCTTTTCCTATTAGCTAAAGAAATAACTCAATGGGTTTCATCTTACTATGCTTTCTAACTATTAAAGATATGAATGTTTAAGCATTCAAAGTGAAATTATTTAGATTGTCATACAGAATGTACATGAAGCTCTTTAAATCTATTACGGAACTGTTTGCTTTATCAGTAAACATTATTTTATTTAAAATTTCTTCGTTTTCATTTAACAAATTAAACATTATATCACAAAAATTAGTTCGTTGTTGATGGTTTAATATCTTGTATGGCACATATTTGAATTCTTTCAAGGTTTTGAACGCTGAACTGTACGATACTCCAAAATACCTGGCTACATCTAAAGGCGATCCTACAGATCGTTCTCCTGCATAACAGGATATTCAGCTTCATGTGTTCTGTTAACACGTGACTGGACTTATTTTTTTTTGTGTAAATTTCGAAAACAACCATCTTCTTTGAATTTGTTAAAAATATTTAAAATTGTTTTCGCACAAGGTATACGCCTGTTGGGATAATTAACTGTTTTAAATAAATTATGTATTTTTCAATAAAATGTATTTAATTTAAGATTTAAGTATGAATGAAAAATCATAAATATTTGGAAATTTGGCAATTGGTGTATAACTGGTTGCCTACTATGCCACCATATATTGATCCCTATGTGTAAAGCTAAAAGAAGAATAACACTGGCCTACAACCATTTTGGTGCTGGAGACTTTAGCCCCGATTTTAAGTATGTCTTACATGGCGATATCAAAAATGTTACCCGTTTTCTTCTGTCAGCTCTAGTTCCCGAGAAAAAAAAAACACAATTCACGAAAAAATATATATTTTATTGACATTAAACATCAAGAAATTGTCTTTTGAGTGATTTTCTAGAATGAAGCTGACTCGGGCAATCTCGCATGATTCCCCAGCAATAGTCAGCCATCATATGACTGTACCACCTTCCTTGGTATCTATTCTCCATTGTTTTTAGGTCTTGGTGGAAACGTTCCCCTTGTTCTTCGCTTAGATCTCCTAAATTGTGTTGGAAATGATGTAGATGACTATTGAGATAGTGTAATTTTATACTCATATTACAGCCTAAATCTTTGAATCACACCAGCATTTCCTCTACTAGTTCTACATAGTTGTCAGCCTCATGATTTCCGAGGAAATTTTGTGCAACTGCTACAAAAGATTGCCAGGCAAGCCTTTCCACATCATTCATACAAGTCTCAAAATTAGTTGTGCCTTTCATCAATTTACGTATTTGGGTCCATCAAAGATACCTGCTTTTAGTTTTTCAGTACCTAAACCAGGAAATTTGTGAGAAATAAACTGGAAACATTGACCATTTCTATCGAGAGCCTTAATAAATTGCTTCATTAGCCCTAATTTTATATGCAACGGCGGAAGAATGATTTTTTCTCTTGAAACTAAGGGTTCATTTATGACATTTCTTTCCCCAACAACAAGAGCATCTCTCACAGGCCAATTTTTTGCAGTCCAATGACGTGATTTAGCTCGACTCTCCCAGAGACAAATAAAACATGGGTATTTAGTATAACCACTCTGTAGACCCAATAAAAAATTAACCATCTTCAAGTCGACGCAGATCACCCAGTTATGTTCAATATATTTTATTTTTTGTAAAAGATTTGAAATTACCTCATATTCTTCTTTTACACATGTTGAGTGAGCCATTGGAACGGGAGCATATTTATTTCCGTTATGTAGAAGAACTGGTTTTAGACATCGTTTACTACTGTCAATAAAGGGCTGATAGATCGTTAAACCCATGAAAGCCAGCAAACCACTCACATTACAGCAATACACAAAATTTTCATCAGATGAAAAAAACTTCAATAACTTTCCCTCTATCGTGCGATATGTAGACACTCGAACATCTGAGGAAAGACAATTTTTTTCTTTTAATCTTGACGCTAGCAATTCAGCACGTTCCTTCGAAAGATCTAAGTCTCTGATGAGGTCACTAAGCTCATTCTGCGAAAATGGCTTAGGATCTGATGTTATTCCGCAGTATTGAAAGTCATCATCTACTTGGGAAGAAATAGGTATTTCAGCTTCATCCTCCTGAGAATGCTGCACTACCTGGTGAAAAGTTGGTATTGGAACATTTTCTGAATGAGGAACAGGTCTTTGTACTGAAGAAATATTGGGGTATTTCAATTTATGGCGATTGTTTTTGTTGATGCCCACCATATTAATCATACAAAAGTAACAGTCGTCATAATGATTTTTTTGTTCTCGCCATATCATAGGCATTCCAAACTTCAAAGACTTACGTTTCCCTCTCTCCCATTGTCGAAATGTTCAACGCATATTTTACAAACACTAGGAGGCACCCACACTTTATCTTGGTGTAGAATTTCAATACCGAAGTAAGCAAAATACAAACGACGCACTGTGTTTGTAATCGATTTACGCTGATTTTTCAGTATGTATTCACCACAAACATAACAAAATAATATCAGGATCGTTAACATAACGTCTGGACGTACTAGCCATAATGAAATAGTAACACAAACTTTATCGATGATATTGTAATAATGACTAGTTACGAACAAGACCATAATAAGACCGACAACAATTCACAATGAGGGTAGTAGGTAAACTAGAGCTGATGAGTTAAAATGACGTATGTCAATATACTGTACATTACCTACTTTATCGACTATTCAAACAAACAGAGATGCACCAAAAAAAAATTTCTTTTTTGTAGGCCTGTGTAATCAACGCATTATATCTATCGCTAATGATAAAAAAGAACCCGGTATATCTAGTATATTATTATGTTGGTCTATTCGTAGCAATATGTAATGAAATAATTTATAGTTACACCGTGCGATTGCAGCGCTGCGGTGTAATCTGGTTCTAGGTAAGTCTGGCAGTGCTAGTGAGACAATCGTTCATCCTTTTGTGCTATTTTGGTCGTTTATAATGGCTCCTGCAATTGAAAATCCCGCCCACTATGAATTGCGTGCTGTTATCCGATTTATGTGTGCAAAGAACATGAAGGTTGCTCAAATTCATCCTCAACTTTGTTTTGTTTATGGTGAAAATGTCATAGTTACAGTATGGTTAGAAGTTGGTGCCGTATCTTTCGAGAAGGACGAACTAATGTCCATGATGAAGAACGGAGTGGAAGACCAACTGTTGTGACGAACGAACTTAAGGGTAATGTAAAAAAAAGATTTTTGAAAATCACAGAACTGAGTGCCTTTTGCCTCAAACTTCACGTACGAGGTTATTACTGAACATTTAGGTTACCACAAATTTCGTTCACTATAGGTGCACAATATGGAATGAAATAATTTATAGTTACACCGTGCGATTGCAGCGCTACGGTGTAATCTGGTTCTAGGTAAGTCTGGCAGTGCTAGTGAGACAATCGTTCATCCTTTTGTGCTATTTTGGTCGTTTATAATGGCTCCTGCAAGTGAAAATCCCGCTCACTATGAATTGCGTGCTGTTATCCGATATATGTGTGCAAAGAACATGAAGGTTGCTCAAATTCATCCTCAACTTTGTTTTGTTTATGGTGAAAATGTCATAGTTACAGTATGGTTAGAAGTTGGTGCCGTATCTTTCGAGAAGGACGAACTAATGTCCATGATGAAGAACGGAGTGGAAGACCAACTGTTGTGACGAACGAACTTAAGGGTAATGTAAAAAAAAGATTTTTGAAAATCACAGAACTGAGTGCCTTTTGCCTCAAACTTCACGTACGAGGTTATTACTGAACATTTTTCTTCTTCTGACACGATACGATGTTGAAGGCGAAGATTTCCTCTGCCATATCGTAACAGGTGATGAGACTTGGGTCACCTACGTCATCGTTCTGACGAAAAGACAGTCAATGAAGTGGGGTCGCTCTAACTCGTCTACGATGAAACCCTTAAAGTACCGTCAAATTTTTTTGCGAAAAAAGTCATGGTAACTGCCTTTTGGGGCAAGAAAGGCGTCCTTCTTGTAGACTTTATGGAACGAGGGACCACAATAAACATTGAAGTCCACTGTGAAACTTTGAAGAAGTTCAGAAGAGCTATTTACAACAAGCCACGTAGATTATTAAGTTGGGGCAGCGTTTCTCTTCATGACAACGCCCGCCCGCATACGGCCGCTCGCACGGTAGGCCTACTGGACTGTTTTTAGTGGGAAGTGTTTGACCACATCCTCCCTACAGTCTTACACGATAAGTCTAATATTTCAAGAGTTGTTACTTACATTTTTTTAAATTTAATAAGTTGTAATTAGAAATAGTCCAATAATGAATAGTATTATAATCAAACTTCATATAAATATAATAATGAATTGTTCTTAGTACACGAGGTGCTTCCCGGAATTTGAATGTGGCGCGCGAAGGGATAGTGGTGCAGCTCTATAGCGCTAGATGGCATGTGCTAAATTTATACTAAATCAGTCTGTATTTTGCTGGGTCGTGAGAAACAGTTTATGTAGTTATAATTGTTGAATTGTGTTTGAGTTATCCTGTGACACTAAAATGTCGGATGTGAAGTGCTTCAAAGACGACAAAACGGTAGCGGAAACTCTGAAAACGCTTAAACAAGCATTTGGTAAGGATACTTTAGGCCAGACGTAAACTTATGAGTGGTACAACCAATTTAAAAATGGATCCGTGTCGGTTGATGAGGATGGCCGTTCCGGGCGTCCATCGATGTTTCAATCGATGGACGCCCGATACCACAAAATGGCAAAAGTGCGTGATAATATCCTGCAAGGCCAAAAGAGAACAATCCATAACATTTGTAACATTGTCGGCGTGTATGACGTTTGTCAGCGTATTCTGTCGGGTGAACTCAACATGTGGCGTATTGCTGCGAAATTTGTGCCAAGGTTACTGAGCATTGACCAAAAAACGGCACCTTGTTCATGTATGCACAGAGCAGAAAGAAACTGCCTAAAGGGATGCGAACTTCAATGCCAGAATCATTACTGGCGACGAATCATGGGTGTACGGTTACGATCCCAAAACAAAGTCATCGCAGCGGAAGATGCTATAGTCACCACGACCGAAGAAAGCAAGGTAAGTCTGAAACGACGTCAAGGTAATGTTGATTTGCTTCTTTGACGCTGATGGCATCGTGCGCAAAGAATTTTATTGCGATGTTCTTCGGCGACTAAGGGAAATATTCGACGCAAGCGGCCTACCAAGTAGCGTAACAATTCGTGGATCTCACAACATGACAATGAGCCAATGCCCGCGTCACTTGTTGTGCGTCAGCTTCTAGCCTCCACATAGACGGTAGTACTTCCCCATCCCCCCTACACTCCAGATCTTGCCCCTTATGATTTCTTCTTGTTTCCGAAGTTGAAGCCGAAGTCCTAGGGGCACCGTTTAGAGACGATTGAGGAGATCCAGGCCGAATCGCAGGCAGTGTTGAACACGTTAACACGCGAATACTTCCAGCACTGCTTCCAAGTCGCTGGGATCGGAATCGCTGGGAATGGTAGTGAATATGTTATAAGAACTTTTTATTATGTTTTTTCCTATTCCGGGAATTTATTGATAGCACCTCGTATTTGCAATATAAGTATATGAACATAAGCATTAACAATTAATTTAAATATATAAATAAATAGAAAGCATCAAGTCATTAGAACATTTAAATGAACAATGGCGTGAATATAGTAGTTGCTACGGAAAACTCTTAAATGTTTTCCAGATAGAGGTTTTAATTTGCCAGATACAGCAAATTTTAACAACTAGACTAACTAACTTCTCAGGGTAGCTCAAAATTTTACTTAGGAATATGTTTTTCAGTGATTTATGCGTATAAGTAAATCCGAGCTATGAATTTTATAATTTAAGTACGTGTATCAGTTTTACTTAAGATTAGCGAAGGAATCACAGTAGAGGGAACAATGGCAAAATGAAATAATAAAACTAATTTCGAATTAAAAATATTTAATGACTTATTGATTCACTAGAATTTTATTTATGTCAGAAATGGTATTTCGATCATGAGCAGGAAAAGCCAAACAAACATAGAAATTAAGAGACAGAAAAATACCACGGAAAATATTTTGTGGGAAACAAACAAACAGTTGACATGGGGAAAAAGAACGATTTTGAAGTTGTACGAACTCTATAGAGAACCAGCCAGTAGAGTCTTTATTATAGAGAGAAGAATTCAACGGCTAGGACGTTTGCAAAGAATGGAAGAAGTGAAAAAGTACGATGGCAAATACCTGAGGAAAGGAGAAAAATTGTCCGTCCAACGAAGAAATGGAGACAGACAGTAGAGAGTGACACAAATCAAAAGCTTCAAAAATACTAGTCCGAGGAAAGACGAAATGGTACAATATTGTGAGCTGTGGACCTAAAAGGGCATTCGTGCATCTTATACAGCAACGACTAGTAAATTTCGCACTATTCTTGTTTCTGCAAATGCTGATTTAGATTTATATGATAAATACACTTTTAATTATAGCTAATCAATTCCATTGTATAGTTAATAATAGATCTAAAAGTGCAAATTAGTAAAAAAAATCATTCAGTGAAATTAACTTATTATTATAGAGCTTCTCCTGTTTATTCACCAGATGATGATATCCAACTCTGTCTCAATCTATTTGGAGGTGTTGCCACTGGTCTCTTTCCTGGTGGTTTTCCTTTTCTGGTTATTCTTGGTAGTCGCTCTTCTGTCATTCTGCTTATATGATCATTTCATGTTTTTCCGTTTTTTTACATCATTTGACCACATCTGTCCTCATTTTTCCTTTCGTTTTCTTGGTTTCAGCTCGTGTCTCAATGGCATATATTAGCATCGGACGTACTAGGGCTCTATAGATTTTAACCTTATTCTGTTTGTATGTAATTATTTCTCCATATTGTTTCTCTAAGGCAGGTCGATATTTTTAATGCTATTGTTGACTGTATTTTTGCTTCTTTAAGCAGATTACGGTCACTTCATAACTCTTGATAACTATTATTTTGCTTTACAATTCTAGTTTGCAGCGAATTGGCTCTGCGGACACTACTAAAACTTTTGTTATTTCCAGTTATTTCATGTTGTGTTTTTTAGTAACTGTATTGGAGTTGTATAATAATCTTTGGAGATTATTTTCACTTCTTTAAGCAGATTACGATCACTTGATAACTCTTGACAGCTATTATTTTGCTTTCCAATTCTAGTTTGCAGCCGATTGGCGCTTTGGACACCATTCAAACTTTTGCTTTTCCATTGTTATTTCCATGTTGTGTTTTTTAGCAGCTGTATTGAATTTGCATAATAATCTTTGGAGATTATTTTCACTATAAGCCAATAGTAATGCGTCGTCTGCGTAGCATAGTATGCTGATATTGTTTCGGCCCATTTTATGCGTTCCATACTTTTAACCTCCTATGATTTGGTTCATAATAAGGTTGAATAAAAGTGGACATAATGAATCACCTTGTTTTACTTCTTGAGGGACTTTTATTTCTTCAGTTAATATATAGTTAGATTTTATCACAGTTATATTGTCCGTTTTGACGTCTTTTACTATTCATATTATCCGGTGTCGTATATTATTATTTCATAATAAAGCAAGTACATCTGCCAGTCGAACTTTGTCGAACGCTTTATTTAAATCTACGCAGCGTAAGAATGAGGGACGGTTAAATTCTAATGCCTTTTCTATGACTGGTCCTGTTATGAATATGGCGCCGGTGTTGAAATTAACTGAATATTTTATTTTATACCATATATTAGTAATATTAGCCAAATCTTTTAAAATTTTAGAAATGAAAAAATATATAATACAAAAATAAAAATTATTTATTATATTACTTTATAAGTCACCCTCGTATATTGGGATAGGTATGTCTTTATTATCGAAGTCAGTTTGAATGACAGAATCCATTGAAACGCCCCGATTGTATACTTTTGTGTTGTCGTAGAATGTGACGTACTTAATGAGGCCTTTGCGTCAATCTATTCCTTTTTTTCAGCGTGGTAGTTATTTACGGTGAATAAATTTGGACCGTGTGGCAGAAAGTTGGGAAAATGGTGCGTTAAAATTTGCGAAAATCGAAATATATAAAGTTTAGATATTTACTCCATTTCCGTGTAGGCAGAAAACCTGCGTAAGTTATTGAAATAGATTGTTTTCAGGATTATGGGTTGTAATTGACGACAGTTAATTTAGCGAAAAAAAATAATTGAGGATGTACATGTTAATGAGGTTTATTTTTTATATAAATGTAAAAGTCCTCATTAAAATTTTCAATTATGTACAGGTGTATATAGCCTTATTATATTGTCGAGGGTTATACGTACTTATTTCTAAGGTTAGGCAGTGAAATAAACTTTTCACTCATATAACAATGTAAAATTTGTTTAATTTGTGAGAAAATAGTAATTAGATTAAAGTTTACATTGATTAACTTAATTATAAACAGCATCGTGCAGCAAATAATATTTTTCAAATATTTTGGTTCTGTTTTATAACCGTTATTAATTATTTTTCAGCATTAATACAAATTATATTACCAAATGTTAGCTCAGTTTCATTTTAGGACTATCTTTTTCCATAATTCAGGGCGGTATTGTACAATTCTTTTCTCTAAATTGGACTATTTGGTTAAAGATCTGTCAAATATTTCTATCCAAAGAATAACAACCGAAATAATTTATTAGAGTTAATTATTTTCAATGTAAAATAGCAACTGTGGACAAATATAATTTCGATAGCTCTCGTACGTAGTAAATTCTATTTACATATTTATGTAGATATGCGATATAACCCCTTTATTTTAAATGTATACTATTGCTTAGCGAATTAGACCGAAGTTCGGGTATAACAAAATCTATGCGATTTAAATACTGATCTAGGTCAACAGCTCAGTTAGTTTCTCTTTTTTTGGTAATGTATGCAGTAGACGCTTCTTAATCTAACATTGTATTTTTAAACTTAACGTAAATAGTATAATCCTTTCTGTGTTTCAATAAATTTCATTAGATTTCTCTAGCAATATTTTTCGATAAAACTATGAATTTCTGGGTTTTCTCAAGACTGGACAGATTTGTCCTTAAATTCCTTTATCTTCGATATGGTTTTTGTCTGAGGTCATATAGTTTATATGGATATGCAATTCATGTTTTAGTTTGTATAGACTATATTGATTTGTTGTTAAACAGGGTGACATGTTCTGTACTGGTCGCAAACTCTCTCAGGTTTAGCCCGATTGTTATCAGGTGTGATTCGCTGCTTCCCTGATCTGGTATGGTCGAACCGGGGTACCGGTCTCTCCTTGGGTGCGATGGTAAGTCCTGGGGCTCGATCAGCTGCCTCACCATCGAGTATTTCAAGTTTCCTGCTAGTCCATGTGCCTGGGACGAATGTCTTTAGATATTTAGATACTCTTGTAGAGGAGGAATATTTAAATCTAGATTTGTCAGTTTATGGTAAACCATGAATATATAGATAATTATTTCTTGACTTTTGTATGTTAAGCAGATTAAATTAGTCGGTGATTTAAGGTCTGGTTTACTTTGATATGTATATATTTAAAGCAACCTTACATGTTTCGACACATGTGTTTTTTTCAAAGAAATTGAAAATATATATATCTATTATCAGGATAAAATAAAACAAATTTTAATGAATTTCATTTTTTAATTAACAATGTAACGGTCGTTTCGCTCCAACCTGAGCTTCATCAGACATATAACTAACTTATTTACAAATTTTTTTTTAACACAAGTATACGGTAACAAACACATGTTTTATTTTAAATAGTTGAAGGAATAGGTACTTTTTATTACTAAAATGTCTATGCACAAAACTTTCACTACCGTTTATTCAATACTGTTCTTAAGTAATAAAACTAGGGGTTTACATTATATTACAGGGAGGTAAAGAAATTCTATGGAAAAATACAATATGTGACAGTCTGAATATCAAATAAATAAATTGAGTAAGGGTGAATTATTTGTTTCTAATTGATCATTTAGGATCTTGTCGGTTTTCTTTAATTTATTAATTTCAAGTGACTCTAATAAATTAAGTTTCTTGCCCTTATTTTCTACGTGTAATATTTTAAATTCTTTGTTAAAATTGTGGTTCGTTGAATTAATATGAGACGCATATGAAGAGTCACTTTTATTATTTCTAAATGAAGAAAAATGTTCTTTGATGCGTATTTCAAACGATCTGCCTATTTTCATTTTAAATTTATATTGTGATCATCATTTAATTATCCTTTCATCTCGAGTTTAATAAGTAACTTAAAGATATAATTATAACATTTGTCAATACTCTTTTACTTACGCCTTAAAAATTTTGTAGAAGAGTCAACCACGTTTCCGGTTGGAACCCTGAGAGGAAAGCAGTCCCATTTATTGGAAATAAACCGACTGAATATCCTAGTTGGATAGATTTGTCGTGAACGGTGGTACAGTAAATATAAAACCACAGTTCATAGCAATATGTCAAAAGCACCATCTAGTGGTTTATTGTAAAAATATAAATGGTGTCCCTCGTATGTCCAATCCACTGTTTTATCAAGTGACATTGACTTTTCTTTATAATTATCATATTATTTAGGCCATCTGATTATAATTGTGACACTGTAGTTTCTAGACAACTTGATTCTATCACGTTAAGTGATTCAGTCTATTCGGTTGGGAATTTTGGATTAATCAGTCGTTATTAGACACGTCTCGTTAGTCGAAGGAGCTGAATTTTTTGAACCATGACATTTAACGCACTTAAAATTTAAAAAGTTAAAATATTTATGTAACAAACATTTAAACTTATGCTCCTAAGACCAAAGTATTAATAATGATTTTAATAATTTTAACTCTGAAGTCGGCGACGGAAGCCCGACCAAAGTATTAATAATGATTTTAATAATTTTAAACTCTGAAGTCGGCGACGGAAGCCCGAGAGAAGTATTATTTAAGTTCACGTTGGAGCTAAACACTTATTTATAATGTAAATATGCAAGAAAAACTTCAAATGTTTCATTACTAACCACTATTTTGTATCACAAGAAATTAGATAAAAATCCGTTTCGCTGCATGCGGCGAAAACTCTTTAAAAAAACTTTCTTTTCATTCCATCCGCATTCAAAATATCCGTTCGGTTTAGGCCGAGACGCCTTGAGAAAGGTTCCAGGGTCTTTCTCGAGACCGAGGGTAAAACGAGTGGTCCTGACAGATAACGCTATCATTTTCTCCAACGAGCCCATTACCACCCCTCCAACAATGCCCGTCATTAGAACACCTCATCCCATCATTTCTCCAACTTCAAGTTAACCTCAACAACGACACCGGCGGAGGCATAGAGCGCCATCTCTGCGATTCTCACGAAACAGGTGTCACTGTCATCTGAGTCTCTGCGGGGGACACGCAAAAATGAGCCGAAAATAAAAAGCGACGCCGTATCGGTCGGACATTAATGAAGCTTTCGGATATCAAATGACTACGGTTTATAAAATCGACATTAGAATAAATCTGCATCCGGAATTGATGATTCAATCGAGAGAGAGTCGAGAACTTCAGACCGACACATTGTTTATTGACCGGCGACTTTTGATTCACGATCGCAGCGGATTAATGAGCGGATTAATTCTCGGTTATTTTTGAGTATACGTCGCGCGGGGATTTACCGGAAATGACACCGAAGCGCTTTTTTATCGTCCGTCACGGCGAGAAAAATGTGAAACAATGGTTGTTGGCGGTTGATGTTAATGAAAATCTATATTTTATGGACTTAGGTTTGCCTCAAAATTTATTTGTTTTTTTATATTTTGATTTATTTCCTTTTTGTGTGTATGTGTGTGTGTGTGTATGTGTGTGCATGTGTGTGTGTGTGTGTGTTTGGGCATGTGTGTGTGTGTGTATGGCATTACATAATAATTTCTTATGCAGTAGTATCTACTACATATATATTTGTTATTGGGCGATTACAATAAATTACATTTACATAGTTTGTATCTATTTTCATATAATTCACGAACCTGTACTTTATTTTATTACTTCTTTTTTATATAGCTTACAACAAAATTTAATTAAAAAGACTAATCAATAGAACATAATTCGGTAAATATCATTTTAAAGTATGTTACATAATATGAATAAAATAATAATTAAGATACGAACCTAATTTCCGTAAAATTTAAAATATAATTTTGTATGCACCCATTCTCTCCATTGTCTTTATATATAATTTGATGTAAAAGTTTATACAGTCACAACATAAAATATTACATTTTAAATAATCCTAGGCACTAATGATAAAATGCACATAGATCTTTAATATCCGAACATTTTCTACAATCAATACTCACCCATATCTATGTTTAAAGAGAACTAAATGAGTATTAAATTTCACTTTACATGCAAATGTCGCCTAATGTGCTGCGTTAATTTCCACATATCGACAAACTAAGTTTGTCCCAGCATGCAGAAATGCTACACGTCTCGACGCCACCTTCCTCGTTGTTAGGATAATGAAAAATACGTGAAAAGTAACATCTATCCCGGAATGTATGGATGGATTTCACTCTTATTGGAGCTTGTCATCAGTATCCTGGACAGACATGACTTTTCACTTTTGTACTTCACGTATATATACGCGAAGTTTAGGAGTGAAAAGTCATATCTGTGTGACACTGTGCGTTGACAAGCCCCAAATAAGAGCGAAATAAATTCACACATTCCGGGATAGATGTGACGTTTCACGAATTTTTTATTATCATATCTATGTTGTTTATTATAATAATAATAATAGATATTTATTTGTCTAATAAAAAAATACTCCTTTAAAAGTTCACTTAATTAACACCAAGACTAAAAATGTCATTATGAATCGAGTTTGCGTCGACAACTGAACGTACAAGTGGCGCTTTACGTAAAACATAGGTTATATACATTGGGATCTTAAAAGTATTACTATATCTAGATGACATTCTAGGAACTTTAGTGTTTATGTGTGCCTTTTTTATGTGTGTCACTTTTGTACTTCACGTATATATACGCGAAGTTTAGGAATGCAAAGTCATATCTGTGTGATACTGTGCGTTGACTAGCCCCAAATAAGAGCGAAATAAATTCACACATTCCGGGATAGATGTGACGTTTCACGAATTTTTCATTATCATATCTACGTTGTTTATTATAATAATAATAGATATTTATTTGTCTAATAAATAATTACTTCTTTAAAAGTTCACTTAATTAACACCAAGACTAAAAATGTCATTATGAATCGAGTTTGCGTCGACAACTGAACGTACAAGTGGCGCTTTACGTAAAACATAGGTTATATACATAGGTATCTTAAAAGTATTACTATATCTAGATGCCATTCTAGGAACTTTAGTGTTTATGTGTGCCTTCAACATGCATGGAGAATCTATCTTATGATTCACCAGCCTGAGGATGAGAGTTGCACTTGTGTTTTCTCTGCGCACACTTGGAACCGGTTGTAAAATTTGAGTTTAGCAACGGCTTAGTCTCTAGCGGTACTTAGCGTAAATTTAGTGACAGTTGTGCTTTGTACGTAGTAGATTTAAAGTTTAAGCTTGTTAATTTCTGTGGTTTAGTTACGCCACTAACTTTGCGGGTTGAACGAAAGGTTAAGGGAGTAATTGAGTTGAATAACCTATTTAACCATTTTAAAGAAAAAAAAAAGATTAACATCATATTGTAAAGTTTGTCTTTTCGGGTTCTTAAATAAAACTAACAATAACTTTAGACACACACACTATATTAATATTAAAACGTATAACAATATAAAACTAACTATTAACAACAATAAGTACATTTATGTATTTTATATTTATGTAACTATATTTATGTTTACTTCGCGAGATTCGGGTATCGAATGAATGTCCATCCCTTCCTCGACGCGGCTTTTATATCTGGTGAATACTTTCATAGAGCGTTCATGTAGGCCTCGAGAAAACATCCAGAGGGATGACGCGCCTCGCGTCATCGGATGAGTCATGTCATTACAATATATTCAAAACTGGATTATTTAACTATAACTTTATTGGTAACTATATAGAGAACGACTAAATCACCGAGTAAGCCGTAATACATTTTGGAAATGCTGATATTGTCCCTATAAGGCTGGAAGGCATTTAATCATAACAATGCTCATTGACATACCTTAATTAATGCTAGTAATCATTAATAGAATTAATAGAATAGATTAATAGATGCTATAAGATTTATATTTTTAATTTCATTCTATATATTTTTAGTCTTACGTAATGTATACGTACTTAGTTTCTCGATATTAACTTTATGGGGTAGATAATGTATAAGAGTATACAAAGGAAACTAAATAAAATATTATATATATATATACAGGTTGTTCCCTGAGGTAACCGACAAACTTACACAGTGTATTCTAGAGGTGATTTTAAACAAAAAAGTTCATATACACTTTGCTTAATTTCTTTTTAGTTATTTAGATTTCAACAAAAGAAGAAAACTGTTTCAGTAATGTATTGAATTATGAAATTACATAACAAACTAATAAACTAATATTATAACAATTATTCGAAATATTCGCCTCTTCTTTCTGAACATATTGCTAGTCATTTTCTAAAATGATAAATAACCTATAGTTACTCATGTCATTTATCTGTCATTTATCGATACGTAATAATTCTCAAAATATTATCAGTAACCATGCCTAGAACGTACACTAATACGGAATACGTTGACATGGTGTTTGTGTATGGGCATTGTGATGGAAGCGGACGTGCTGCAGTACAAGAATATCGGCAACGTTTTCCAAATCGTGCAGTTCCTCACTATTCCACATTTTCTAATGTCTTTCAGTGTTGCAGAAAGACGGGATCTTCTCCAAATTCACTTGTCGAAAGAGAGTTAGATTTTCATCAGCAAGCTAATGTTGTCCTAAATGAAGTTGAGCAAGATCCATCCACAAGTATACCCGGAATATCTTCCATGACCGGTGTTTGCCAAACCCAGGTATGCCGAATTTTACAATATAATGGGCTTTTTTCCTATCATCTACAGTAAGCTCATCATATGCTACCAAGAGATTTCGTGAATCGCGTACAGTATTGTCAATGGTTACACAACAATTTAGAACTTATTCTGCGTATCCTTTTTACAGACGAGTCTTAATTTACTCGAGAAAGTATAAACAACACTCGGAATTCTCACACATGGCCTATTGAAAACCCACATAATGTAGTTTTGGTTAATCACCAACATCGTTTTTCTGTAAATGTATGGTGTGGGTTGTTAAACAATGACATTATTGGGCCACATTTTATCCAAAGAAATCTTACGGCAAATTATTATAGGAATTTCTTAGAAGATACTTTGTCGGGATTATTGGAAATGTTCCACTGGAAACTCGACGCGGCATGTTTTATCAACATGACGGCGCCCCACCCCATTTTAGTAGGCAGTTATTAACTTTCTTAATCAACATTTTCCTGGACTGTGGATAGGCAGAGGGGGGCTGTACTATGGCCTGCACGTTCTGCTGACCTTTCGCCATTGGACTTTTTCTCTTGGCGTGGTCTAAAAAATCGTGTTTAATGTAACGGTAAGCCAAATACGCGAGAAGAATTGATCGAAAGAATAATTGCTGGAGTAGATTCTCTACGAAATGGACTTGCAGATATTAACTGGCAATAGAATATGTCCCAAAGACTAGCAACATGTTCAGAAAGAAGAGGCGAACATTTCGAGTAATTTCTATAATATTAGTTTATTAGCTTGTTATGTAATTTCAGATTAAATACATTTCTGAAGCAGTTTTCTTCTTCTGTTGAAATCTAAAGAAGGAAAAAGAAATTAAGCAAAGTGTATATGAACTTCATTGTTCAGAATCACTTCTGGAACACATTGTGTAAGTTTGTCGGTTACCTCAGGGAACAGCCTGTATATATCAATCGATAAATTCTTGATGTTTTTCGGCTTTTATATGAGATATTTACAAATATTATCAAATTAGTATGTAATTGCGAAGTAAATGTGAATGTAAACATTGCTGTCTACAAATTACAACGCAAATCATACGAAATTTTTAATTCAAAAATTTTGTCTACGTTGGGACTTGAACCCAAGTCTACGGTTTGCCGGAATGTTATTTTACCACTTAAGCCACGATAGACCTTGGTTCAAACTATTTAGAAATGCATTATAAAGTAACAGTGTTAATAATTCAGATGTTAGTTATTGAAAGTAGATATCAGGTTTCAAAGCAGAAGTCAGTTTTTGAAAGCAGATGTCAGTTTTGAAAGCAGATGTCAGTTATTGAAAGCAAATGTCAGTAATTGAAAGCAGATTTCTGTTTTGAAAGCAGATGTCAGTTTTGAAAGCAAATGTCGGTTTTGAAAGCAGATGTCAGTTTTAGAAGCAGATGTCAGTTTCGAAGGTTTGACATTGCTAATTATTACTCCATAGCTATATGTGTGTTTAGATAATTTCTTAGCCGTTCATTAAATATATCAATTGATAAATTCTTGGAATTTTACGGCTTTCTATATGAAATATTTCCAAATATTATCAAATTAGTATGTAATTGTGAAGTAAATGTGAATGTAAACATTGCTGTCAAATTACAACGCAAGTAATACGAAATTTTAATTGAAAAATTTTGTCTAGGTTGGGTCTTGAACCCAAGTCTACGGTTTGCCGGACCGTTGCTTTACCAATAAAGTAAAACGACGGTTCGGCAAACCGTAGACTTTGTTATCATGTTTAAGCTACCATTGTACAATCCGCCTTTAGAAACTCAATTGCATGGCGTTCGAGCAAATGTCCATAGGTCGGCACCGCGTTTTATATACAAAATATTTCAAAAATTTACGTTGAGCGTTTGAATCACCTGACTATGCACAGCATAATACGGATACCAAACAATATTGCCATATTCTAATTTACTTCTTACGAATGCATTAAATAATGCTGCTATTGCAAGAACATTACTAGAAGCTCTCTTTATACGTGTGGTAAAAGAATTTAATGCGGGTACTGCTATTGGATATATTATGGGCGAAATTGGCTATCAAAGATGATACCCAAACTCCTTAAATATATAAAAATCTATTTTGCTTATAATCCAACCTCTCCTCAAAAGGAAGAGTGTAATATTTCAAAATACTTTTTAAATGCAATAATTATAATCTCTAATTACATAAAAGTTCAGCCTGTATATGTTTGCGTTCGCAAAACTCGAAAAGTAGTCTGTCGATTGAGTTGAAATTTTGACAAAACGTTGCATTCGACCACGGGAGTGTTTTTATAGTAAAATGCATTTTTTAAACGGCGCGGCAATAATTTGCGCGCACCGGTGAAGTAGCGTAAACATTTTTTTGGTAGTACTTTTATTACAAGTTGACGTTTACTAATCATATACTCTATTTATAACATAATGTTAAAAAGGAAAATAAATTTGATTTAATCTTTAATAAATTGTCTTATATGAAAACTTAAAATAATGTGTATTGGTTAGATGTAAATTTCAGAAAAATGTTATTTATAAAAAATATGAAAAAAAAATTTGAAAGGCTAAAATATTACTCATATTGATATTTAAAAAACAATTAAATAGGTAGCTGGGTTTTTGAATGAAAAAAAGGAGAAATTATTATTGATTTCCGATATGAACAAAATTATTCTGAATAAAATCGCAAGTGAAACAGTGATATACAACTCCATTGACTCTCTGATGAGCCAAGGTGATGTAGTAAATTTTCGAAATTCCCTCGATGTTCTCGAATTACCGTCATTTATTCTGAATTTGTAAATTGGAGTGCCAATTATATTACTCCGAACCATAAATCAGCCAAATTTATGCAATGGCACACGATTAGTAGTTAAAAAATTGATGAACAATCTTGAAGCAACAATTCTGATTGGGCTTCATAAAGGTGAAGCCGTATTACTCCCACGAATACCACTCATTCCAACCGACATGGCGATTGATTTCAAATACGCCTTGTGTTCGCTATGACTATCGATAAATCGCAAGGCCAATCTTTGCAAGTGTGCGGTTTGAATATAGAAAACGATTGCTTCTCTCATAGACAATTATACGTCGCATGCTTCAGAGTCGGTAAACTGTCTGATCTTTATGTTTTTGCAGAAAACGGACAAACAAAAAATGTAGTCAATTCATTAGCTTTACAATAAAAAATATTTTTTTTTAAACATATTTTTTCTTCCTTTCCTTTAATTCCATACAGCCACAGCAACGCAAGGCAGGATATTGAATTGAATGATGTGTCTTCACGGTGAATCTATGTTCGTTGATTTACTTTCCCATTCGTTTCATATCAGACTGAGCCACAACGAATCGTAGCCGGGTTTAGCTAGTATATGTATAAAAATGTACTCTAAAAATATATATGCCAATTAAAAAAAAGAGCTAATGTGAATCTCCAATCGTTACTAAAATAAAAGTTTTCTATTAAAATTCTTGTTTTGATTGAATTTACGGTCACTGAGATACAATTGTTTGAATTATTTTTATATATGAGAAGTATGTATGGTACCCTCAAAATGTTCATTTTATTAGTGTAGAAAATGTTATACTACTTTCTGTCTCACGTGTTTTGATATCACTAATTAAAATTGAATGTATTGTATACATATGTCAACTAATTGAAATGATATATTTTATTGATTTTAGTCAATAGGTCTTTGATGTTTTATAATCCCTATAGAGATACCTGGCCGTATCTCGTTCCCTAAATAGACTGTGACTCTGTGACATATCTGAATGTATCTATCTATGAATGTTTATTTATTCTGAATTTTAATTTGTTCCGTCATCGCTTTATTTAAATGTTAAACATTATTTTTACGAAAGTAAATTAAAACAACGCGTGTCATTTCTGAATGTTTTAATTATAATACAGCTACATCAGAAAATTATTAAAAATCGTACGTTATAGATATCGAATATTCATAGGATAATTTATTTTTCAAATATGTAATTAAATGCAATGATTTTATAACTATTTTCATTTAATTTTGTTTAAATTTCTTCTCTGTATTGTAATGTAGTCTGAAATTAACAATAAAAAGTTAAAAAATAATTATTTCGTATCGATTAGATTTTCAATTCAACTATTCATGTCTGATTTTTATTTATTTATTATATAAAATTGCAATGAAATCATCTAATACTATGTACGAGGTACACCTTTTATATTTTTACAATCGACCACTAGATGGTGCTTTTGACATATGCAATCACAAGTTTGACATTTGTCAATGAGAAATCCGCGGTAGCTTAAAAATTGAGTCAGTAGTTTGTTGACAGTGACAGTTTTAAGACAGTGAGTTTGATAAATAATGGAGATCACTCGTGAAGGTTTTCGTTGAATGATTTCTACGATTATAAAAAATACCTAACTCCACAAGAATGCATTATATCGCTTCGGTCAACTTTTGGTAATGAAGCACCATCAGAGAAGACAGTTTACAATTGGTTTGCAGAATGTTGTCATGGTCGTGCCTCAGTGAGTGATGAATCACGTAAAGGTCGACCAAAAACTGTTGTGATTCGAAAAAACCTCGATGCTGTGCGAAAAATGATAGAATACGATAGACATGTAACTTACGGTGAGGTAGAGGCATCTCTTGGCATATCGCAGACTGCAATTCATTCGATTTTACGTGAACATTTATTTGTACAAAAAAATGTTCCGGATCGATACCACATAACTTGACCGAAGCACAGAAAGCAGCATGTGTCAATTGGTGTAAAGAGATGCGCAAAAAATTCGACGTAGGAGCCGCAAAGTCCGTATACGACATCATCACAGCTGACAAAACGTGGATATATGCGTATGAGCCGGAAACCAAGCAACAATCTACTGTATGGGTGTTCCAAGACGAACCAAGAAAGTTGTTCGTGCAAGGAGCACTTCCAAGAAAATGATCGCTTGTTTATTCGGCTGTACAGGACACATCGCAACAATTCCTTTAGAGGATCGAAAAACTGTTAACGCTGAATGGTATACAGTAATTTGTTTGCCAAAAGTTATAGACGAAATCAGGAAGAACAACCGAAAACGTCGCATTATTCTTCATCACGACAATGCAAGTTCCCATACAGCACGTCTAATGGTTGACTATTTGAAGCAGAAAAGTGTTGAAATAATGTCTCATTGTCCATATTCACCTGACTTTTCGCCGAATGATTTCTTCTTGTTCCCAACTGTGAAACAAAAAATGCGTGGACAGCGATTTTCAATACCTGAAGAAGCAGTCGAAGCCTTTAAAAACCATGTTTCTGAGATACAACTCTCAGAGTGGAAAAAATGTTTTGAGAACTGGTTCGTATCCGTGCAAAAGTGTATAGACCATAAAGGTGAATTATTTTAAAAACAATAAAATAGTTTGTTCCAAAAATTTTGTTTTCTTCCCAGATTCTGTAAAAATATAAAAGGTGACCCTCGTACATAGTAAACTGTTATTTGAATTACATTATAATTGTTGGTAGTAGTTGCTCTATCAGATTTGATTCAAATTAAATTATGTATTATGGACTGTTTTTATAATACACAAGTAGGGTGTCAGAGACATGATCCTTACTATTATTTTAATTAATTGATCCATCCACATACGAACATATTTTTGTTCGGACGATTAACTACATTTGGATTTAGAAACATGACTGGAAATTTTGGTATTATTCCGTTCTTAAATCTATTTAAATAATCATACATTTCTAATATCGATATATGATCAGTTCATTTTTTTTATCTTACGGGGTGTAACGTCCTTATAAGCTTTTCTTATGTTGTTTGGTGGCAGATACATTGAAACTTAAGTGTGTTTATACAAAAAGGTTTTAAGTATATCTATACGTTTATGCAAGTATAACGCTTTTGTTGCAATTGAAACAGACATGTAATATACATATCTGTAACTGTACACATGGACAATACACCTCGTATTTTCAGCATTTACTTCTGCTTAAGACACGTGTTTCTGCTATTGCTATTAGGCGTCATCAGTTAAGCTAGTGAAGCAATGTAATACAAATAATACAAATCTTTATGAATAGATTTGTATCTGCATGTAACATTAAGCCGAAATCGCCTACAAGATAAGGTGTAAGGTGGCACTTATTTAATAAGTGATATCTGACGGACGAAAGAGACTTTGCCGAAAAAGGCGACCTTTTCGTTAGACCAGCTATGCTGGTACGAAGAACGAAAAAAATACGGGTAGTCCATTAACAACGAGCCAGATGGCAGTAAATATACAAAAAGGTTTTAAGTATATCTATACGTTTATGCACGTATAGCGCTTTTGTTACAATTGAAACAGACATGTAATATGTAATATACATGTAATATGTATATATGTAATATACATGTAATATGTATATATGTAATATACATGTAATACAATTGAAACAGACATGTAAACAGACATCAATATAAGAAATAAGAATCTTATTACACCGCCTGCTCATAGGACGGCATTGTTTGAGCGATCGTTCTCTTATAATATCTATTTATTATATAACTCTGTGCCGGGTGAACTAAAAACGAAAAATGTTGCGACGTTTAGGCGTTTAATGTACAATCACCTCATTCTGCGTCAATGAATTCTTTACTACAAGCGAATGATACGTAGGCATCTTTTGTTTTAAGTTGCTTATGCGGTTGTATTATATATATATTTGTTACATGATTTGTATCTTTGATATATACTTCTTTCATTTTCATTTGACATCACACACAGAATTAGATTAGGTTAGGTTAGTTTACTAGGCATTTAATTAGAATTAGGAGAATGTTCTTCATTTGTTATTAAAGTAAGGGTTCAGTGGAAGAGCAGCTAATAACATTGTTATTTTGCTGAACTGCCCCTTAATGTTTTCCCAACTTCTTTCTTGATTATTTAATTTTAATACTTTGATTTTAATTTTTATTCCTGTTATTTGTTTATTCTATTATCACCGGTTTCTGTATTATTATTATAATTTCTTTTCTCTAACCCATATTGTTCGATATATGAAAATGTATTGTTTGGGAAAATAAAGGCATTATTATTATTATTATTATTAAGATTATTATTATTATTATTATTATATACATATCTGTAACTGTACACATGGACAATACACCTCGTATTTTCAGCATTTACTTCTGCTTAAGACACGTGTTTCTGCCTATTAGTAATGGCAGAAACACGTGTCTTAAGCAGAAGTAAATGCTGAAAATACGAGGTGTATTGTCCATGTGTACAGTTACAGATATGTATATTACATGTCTGTTTCAATTGTAACTTAAGTGTGTTTCTTGAAGTACTACATTTATTTAACAAAAACACTTAAACCTATTTTATTAAGGTGATACTCACAAATATGATCACTTAACGTTAAAAAGAGATGGACGTTTCTTGATACCTAAGATGAGACTGTGCGTTTCTTGATGCTAATATAAGAATCTACTATAAGTGTTCAAAATACTGCCAGTAAGCAAAATTTACCACTATTCCACAAACTATTGCATATTTAATAAAAGTGGGCCGTATCAGCTGTACGGAGTTATAACGATATAACTTCAGAAATTTTCAAAATTACCGATTCCTGATAAATTGTGCCTATTGCAATAATAAATGTTGCAAATGTTTAACAACCTATATTAATTGTATACTACATAGTTGTAAACGTAAGTATAAAGTGAAGGTGGATTTATAGAAATATGTGCAGCTACAAACTGTGTATTGAATACTTTTACTAATAAAACAGGGTAGAATACAAACTGTCTAATGAAAAGAGTAATAAAACTTTGCAAATGTAAAAGATGCCGATTCTTAAAATATGAATAAAGTTCTACGAAATAGAAGTTTGTTTATACGGTGTTTTCAACTTGTAAGTTAACATTGAATATTACAAGTTAACATTGAATATCAATAAAATTGTAAATATTACGTTTGAATTCTATATCCTAGATTTAATTATATTTTATGTACGAGGGCGAATTTATATATAAGCTCTCTAACCCTATAAAATAAGAATAAGAAAAGGCAAAATAATAAAACCAGTCTCGAAATCAAGTAAATTTATTGTGCTACCAATGTACAAAATTCCTTTTCCACATAGTCACAGTGCAATACATTTCTTCAAATGCTGAATACATTACTTCATTCTGTAAATGAAGAAACTTTCCTGTTTACTGTTGATCCAATTGCGAACAGCTGTCCGAACTTCAGTGTCTGATTAAAAATGTAGACCATTTAATACCTTCTTCAACTTTGGTAATAATCAGAAATCTGAAGATGCCAAATTAGGACTGTATGGAGGATGCGAAATAACCGTGAATTTCAGGCTTCTTCATCTTCATCGTTTCGTTGATGCAATGCAGTCTGGCGTTGTCGTGGTGCAAGAGAAAATTTGTCTTTCCCGGCCTTACTCTACGAATACTATTCTTTAGTGATCGTAAAGTTTTACAGTATCTCGTTGAATTAATTGTTTATCTCTTCGACAGATATTCGGTATGATTGACTCCCTACGATCTCAGAAAACTTTCTGCGCTACTAGAACTCTTTTGAATTTTCATACACGTGGAGAACCGACGATAATATTACATTGACTGACGCTTACTTTCGCGGTTATAATAATGCATCCAAGATTCTAGTCCGGTGGTGATGTTCATGAAAAAAGCATCTCCTTCACATTGATATTGATTAAGTTCTTGGCAAATGTCTTTTATTTGTTCCTTTATGATATCCGTTAATTGTCGCGGGACCCATCTGGCGCAAATTTTTCTGTACGTCTGAACAATGTACTGGATTCTTCTTTACCGATCCCTAATTTCCGAGCAATTTGTCTTTGCGTAGCCTGACAATTTCCATAAATTAGTGCATTTATTTGTCTTTGACTCTTCTCACGTGTCACTTATGTATATCGACTTGATCACCTTTCGGTGGTTTCATTTCGCCACTGAAATTTTGGTTGTCGAACCCACTGGCGAAGATTCTTCTTATTCATACAATCGTAGCCATAAACAGCTTCCAAACGCCTGTAAATCTCGATGGATGCGCAATCTTCCAGCGTTAAAAATTCTTTCACAGATCGTTGCTTGGTACGATTCTCAGAAATTGAACTCATGATAAATGACACTTTTACTCAACGACGGTACGGAGGAAAATTAAGCTTAGCATGCAAACACGAGATACTCGCGTTGCTGGAGACCTTATATATCAATCCACCCTCGTATATATAAATGAACAAACTTTGTTTTAAAATGAAACAATCTGATTATATTATTTTCAACATTATCAGACCATATTTTGAATTTTTTGAGATGGCAAAATATGGTTAATGAAAATTGTGTTTATTGACGGTATTATTGAGACTCTGGTCGTTCTCGTTAAGATTTAAGGAAGAAAACTGGTGGCTATATCATATTCAACCCAATATGAGTCGTTTTAGAGGCGAGTTTGCGGATTTATGTGAGATTTCGTGAATTTATTTATGCTAACGATTTCGAGGAACTATAAGTAGGAATGATCTTCAACTGTTAGCAAAATATTCAGATTGGTGTATTTATCGATTTTTTTGAACTTTTTGCATGTGAAAATTGATAATTATTTAAATCTCATCTCACATGCAATTGGCGCTGAATTTGTTGCGTTGGTTCTACAATCTGGTAAGATTACTTCTGCCGAAAAATGTAGACGCAACATGTCGCGACCTCAACCATCCAGGTTGTGCGGATAATGAAAAATGTATCCACGTCTGTCTCGAAACGTGCAGATATCGATATTTCACTGTCGTTACATTCTTTGTCAACAGAAGAGAAGAAGGGTCAACGTTGAGACGAATTACAAGTTGGAAGCCATATGGAGCACGAATAAGAGATAGACAAAAAATTAGGTGGGAGGACCAAGTAGTGGATGATATCAAAGACCTGGGGACCGTAGCAGGGAGAACATTAATGTTAAATAGGGAAGAATGGCGAAAAGTTGTGAATAAGGCAAGAACATATCTATAGACCACAGAAAATGGAGTGACTCAGGACAAAACGAGTCTTACGAGCTCAAAGAGCGGCTGCAATTCCAGACTGGAATGAATGTATAGTCTTATATATATATATATATATATATATATATATATATATATATAATAACTTCGTGACCTTGGTATGATATGGTAAACCTAATCAGTAGGCGATTAAAGGTCTGTATATTACTTCAAAATATATGTATTTAAAAAACTCTACATGTTTCGGCTGTGTACGCCTTTATCAAGAGAATACAAAATATGAATTAATATGAATTAACTCAGGAGATTCATATTTTGTATTCTCTTGATAAAGGCGTACACAGCCGAAACATGTAGAGTTTTTTAAATACATATATTTTGAAGTAATATACAGACCTTTAATCGCCTACTGATTAGGTTTACTATATATATATATATATATATATATATATATATATATATATATACATTCTTTGGCAGCAGTAATCTTGCCAGATTGTAGAACCAACGCAACAAATTAAGCGACAATTGCATGTGAGATGAGATTTTAATAATTATCGATTCTCATATGCAATAAGTTCAATATAATTCGTATTTATACACGAAAGTATACAAATGAAAATCATGTCTGCGTTCGAATATCGTGTACTGCTGACCTGTAATGGCAGTGAAATATTGATATCTGCACGTTTCGGAACAGAGGTTGTTTTTATACATTTTTCTTTATCGATTATTGTTTTTGGATGTTCACTTTTGGAGAAAGTTATATGCCTGCGATGACGATCGGGTACTAAAGTGCGACCTTCTTCAAATATGTGTAGACGGTTCCTATATCTATATCTAATCAAAAGGAATTTATTTAAAGTCTTTTTATTGCAAGAAGTTGTAAATAATAGAAATAGTTGACGATTTTGGTACTTTGCCTTAAGTCTGTATGAATATAATGGGTGGGCCAATAAGAGCGTAACATTTGCTTTTCATGGTATCCTTTTAAATAAAATATGTTGCGACCAAAATTCCGTAAATATCAAGATGACATAACCCGATTATCAAAAATGCATCGTGACACGAATTAACAGCGCACAGTAATTCTCAAAACATATTTTAAATAAGCGGGAAGTTTCGCAGAAATAGTTCGCAGGTTACGCGCAATTTTTGGTAGAGAAAACGCACCCAGTTGTTCGACGGTTAAGCGATTAATTGAAAAATTTGAGGAAACTGTTTTGGTTGTCGATAAGAAAACACCAATTCGTCATCGGCTGGGACAATCTATCGAAAATATTGCCGAGAATCCAACAACCTCGACTTGCCACCGTTTAAAGAAGTTGGCAATTTCAAAAACCACTTTACGGCGTATTTTAGAGAAAGATCTTCATCTTTATCCACATATGGTGCAATTAACTCAGGAAATTAAGCCATTAAATAATGCGCAGCGGCTTACATTTTCCAACTGAGTTTTACTAAATCATGAAATTAACGTTAATTTTTCGAAAAAAGTCATATTTAGCTATGAAGCGCATTTTCATATGGATGGGTATGTGAATAACCAGAACTGTCGCGTTTGGGCTACTGAGAATCCTAGGCGAATTTCTGAGAAAATAAGGCATCCACAAAACTGTTTGGTGTGGGTTGTGGGATGGTGGAGTTATTGGGCCATATTTATTCGAGAACGAAGCCGGGAGTTACAGTAAGTGGTGACCATTACCGTAATATGTTAAGAGAGTTTTTGTGGCCTGCAATGATCGGTATAGACCTGGACGATATGTGGTTCCAGCAGGAGGGAGCAACCTGCCATACAGCACAAGAGACAATACGGTTATTGCAAGACAGATTTCCGAATTGTGCCATTTCATGCCAAGGCAATCAAAATTGGCCACGGTGATCATGTGATCTTACACCATGCGATTTCTGGCTGTGTGGTTTTGTAAAGTCTCACGCATATCCCAACCATCCAAAGGCAATTTATGAGGTTAAGGATGAAATTCGACACGTCATTGGTGAAATTGAGCAGCAAATGTGCGTAAATATGGTCAAAAATTTTACTAAAAGAACAAGAGGGTGCTAGCAAAGTCGTAGTGGCCATTTATTGGATATTCTTTTTCATACTTAATTAGAGATTATGTACTTTAAGTTGCAATAAAAATAATATTCATTTATTAAAGAATTTAATGTTGCTCGCTTATTGGCCCACCCTATATATGACTTGACTAATAAAATTCTGAAACATTCTTATAAAAATATATAAAATTAAATAACAAACACTTTAACATTACTTGAAACTACAGACTTAAGAAGTATACTAGTTTATTAAATGATCAAGTAGATTTGAATATTCAAGTAATTGTATAACAGCACCTAAATAAGTACTTAAATAAGTTTATCTGAACTAGAATATATTCCGTTCTGTAACACAGTAAAGGCAACAGTAGTTAATTATTAAAAATATATAATATATATGTTTATTTTTATATTTTCCTGCAAATTTGTAATTTACAGCAATAACAATATTTTTTTTTCATTATCAATCGGTAGTACTATTAGAATGAAAAATAAAAGTTAAATATTAATAAATCAATATAAATTAACTTGATTGTTAATTACACTGATTTCGCCAGCAATAACTAATTTACAAATTATCATTCCGAATTTGTTAATGGAAAAAGTAAATGTTTTACCGTGTTTCATCCAATTCTATTACGTCAAATTGATTCGTACGTGTATGTATCTGCTGGATAACGTAATTATGTCGTTGATTTGAATGTAGACGGGTAACGTGTGAGCTGAGCCGGCATCCGTATTGCCCATACCGACCATGAGTCGGACATCGATACGTTGTTCCCCCTAAACACCGCGGTTTATACACGACAGATTTATGTGGCGTTGTGTAGTGATTTATGAGAACGATTGCCAATACAACTATCGGTGGATGGCTTGGCTATTTATGGAAACACATAAACTATTTCAAAAATATATTAAAACCTAAACAAAATGCACCCTTAAAATATATTGGCTATCCGACAGTAAAATTTAATGTGCTTCAAAAGATGTCGATATTTTAAAATGTAAAGCGAATGCACTTTTACTCACTGGTGCAATAACGACAAACGATTCACATTTTATTTATTTTAGTATTCTAGGAATTCGTAGCTTTGAAAACATATGACACCAAAAACTCGTTGATCTAAGATTACTTACTGCATGCCATTAATTATTTTTCTGGCCTATTGTCTATTGAAGTTGTCTGGGCTCGATAATTCTTATAGGACCAAATTGTTTGCGATGAATCCGGTTTCTGGCGGCCATGCTTCAACCCCAGTTACTAGAATCACGACCCCGTTGTTGTTTTACCGTCACAGGTTGTAAGGCTGTATACGCTCTACTATTTAAATATTCGGTGATTGTTAAATGAATAAATGTACTTTCATCTTAATATATTTATTTATACTATATACATTTATTTTTAGATCTACAACGACTTATAATAACATAAAACTGCTGACTGGTGTCTCTTGTTAAAATATGATTTTTATGTTTATGTTTAAAGTAAGACTGTATGTCTTGTACTGATGTTGAGTTGATACTGCTTTATTCTGTTTTACAAGTAGGTAAAAATATACTACTACCCATAACTATTACATATAAAACGCGTATTGTTGTACATTGTATTGTTTAGGATGATGTCTTAAAAATATAATCTTATAGCTAATAAATAATAAAATATCATTACTAATTAGGTACTGGTGTTATAAATCTATGTAGTTTCGGATCGTGCCTTATTAAAGTAATAACATTTGTTATACATATCTGGGAAACGTAATCTTAAGAATAGATATCCAGATTAAAGCTTTTGTTCAGTATAACCCGAGGTAATAAAGCAGCGGTCAGGTGTATAAAGCAATAAATAAATATTAAAAAAGATGTCGATTATTAATAACCCTAGGTAATAAAACGAGTGGTCTAAATAATAAAGTAGGTAATAAACAGATTTTCAAATGTAAAGAATTTTTAGGTACTTAAAAGAAAATTTTACAATGTGAATGTGGTAATAAAAGTATGTTATACAGTGGTTTAAACTTGAAAATGCACGAATATTTAGAAAATTGGAAATGTTTATATTTGAATTAATTCTATATCCTAGATTTACTTATATTTAACAATAAAAATGTTTGAAATTAAAATATCACAAAAGGATATTAAATGTATCCTCAACAGAAGTATAAATTTAGAAAAGACTTTATATTTTAATGTGAAATTTGTGTATTGCTAGTCCATTTGATTTCAATCGTTCATCAGTTAGCAACCCTGTATATTGGTGGGACAACTGAGTACTTTTGATTTCTTCTGTTTTTATTACATAGTACTATAGATATTCTTAAGGTTAAAATAGGTATAAAATTCTTTACCACATTAATATTCATATCTTAAATATGTATGACAACTAAGTTGTCATCGTCAGTAGATAAAAATAACGGTGTCGTACATGGAGTACAGTAAACCTAACACGAAAATCGCTTAATATTTTACAAGACGTCCACGTATACCCTGTGTATACAACAGAATATTCTATTATTTCTATGAACGTTGGAAGTTAATTGATAAATCTAATTTGTAGAACTTATTGAAAAATAACTTATGAAGATAAAATGTAAAGAGCTGATTTTTGTGAATAATGTATGAAAACGAAGAAATTTTAAATAAAATAATTTTTTTACTGATGAAGCTACATTTACTGTAAATGGTGAAGTCAATTCTTAGAACTTCCTGTTACTAACCCACATTTATCCATTGAAAAATACTAAATTTCCTTTCCATTTATCCATTAGGTATTGGTCCCGTACAAATTCTCACACCCAAAACCTACCCCGAAAGCAGTACCCTCAAAAAGTCATTGCCTGTTTTGGAATTACAAGCGATAGACTTTTTGGCCCATTTTTTTATTGACGGTAACCTTACAGCAGTAGAATATCTGAATTTCTTGCGAGACCACATCGTTCCATCAATTGAGATTCTAAATGATGATGTACCTTGGTTTCAAATGGATGGGGCTCCGGCACATTCTATTAATGCCGTCAAGAATTTTTTTAATAACGCATTTCAAAGACGGTGAATTGGCAGATGTGGCCCCATACCATTGCGCACACGATCAGTCGATTTATCTCCAAATGATTACTTCCTTTGGGGTTACTTAAATTTAAATAACGTGCAAATACGTTACTTGGACGAACTTAAAGACCATATACGTGCTGCATATGATGGAATAAACCCAGAATTTATTAGAAATAGCCTGCGTTGCCTTCGAGATCGCCTTGCTTATTGCCTCGAAAGACAAGGAAGACACTTCGAAAACTTGATATGAAATGAGACTTCACCTTTATTATGTTGTTTCGTTTGTCTTAATTAGTCGTTGTAATAAAATAATTTTTTGATTCACACCTGAGATTTTGCACTTTCTTTTCTAAAAACGTAACCTAATTCCTTGTGGCGTTATTTCGCTTTGTGTTAACCCTTTATTACCAGCACAAGTGTTATTGCCAAACCAGATTCTACTATACTTTCGCGACAAATTTTAACAATTCTGCAATATATTTAAAAATTTCATGTATGCTGGAAAGTTTAATTTTTCAATACAAAAAAAAATAGTAGATCCCTTAAACTAAGAGTAGCGGATTTACAGAATATTTATTTTATTTATATTAAAATAGATTTGTAGTAGCACTGCCAACACTGGTTTTGGTAGAAGTATAGGGTTCTCGTTGGTCGAAACATAAATTGTTATACGTTGATTTCGACCGCTGTATATTTTCAGTATCTTCAATAATTATTACTACTCTATTGTGCTACTTAAATTCTTAAATTTATATTACTTTCTTATGAACTTTGGTTCGTCGGTTATCTTTGAACAATTATGTATATTTATGAACGGTTAGCTTCATTGTTTTGCTCCCTTACAAGTTGCTTTGGTTCATATGAGTATTCAACACATTTATTATTAAGATCCTTCTATAACGCGTTTTCTTGCTTTGTAATATCTAGAATAATGTACTGTTTAACGACGTGTTAATTAGCGCATAATTATATTTGGTAATTTACGTACGTGACTTAGAACGTTAATTATATTTGGTATATGTACCTCTGAATTAAAATAACCCATTCGTTCGCATAGATTTTGGGTCTTGTTTAAACATCGTTTACAACGGTATATTCTCTGCAACAACGTCTATTTATGTTAGGTTATATCGTGATTCTTCTAGTACATTATCGTACTTTGGGCACTCTGTAATTCATATTAAATTAGAGGGTTAATTAGATATGATTTTATGAATACCTCCGAATATCTTCCTGTCGGAGCCTTGTATGACTTTCAGTTATTTGAATTCGTCGCCGGGTGTTGTTTACAAATTTGAATAAGATATTTGATATTTAGTAGATTTACACGTACAGACAGAAATGCATATGTGTGCGTTTAAATATGGAAATTATGCCAGTCATTGTGGATGTTTTTATATATTGTAATTAAACAATGCTGTTTAATATAACATTCTACTGAGAATGGAATCTCGGTATTTATCGGAATGTTTGGAGATTTAATATAATTAGGTAATTTATTTATAAGAATTCCGTTTGTATCTGAGATAAAGTGACATCTAGGGTGTAATTAGTGGAGTTATATTGCGAGTTATTAATTATAAATTTTGTTTCCGTTAACGATACTTAAAAGGAGGCTTTGTGGTAATTTAGTAGTGTATTATCTTTGGATCCGATTTACTGTTTGGAAATAATTAAATTTAGGGTAATTAAAATCTTCTTTCAAATATGTTTTTTTTTGGTATGACGTATTTGTCTGTTATAAAAATGCGAGTCGAGGGTGTTCTCTCTCATTCTCTTGTTCGAATCATAGTGGTTGGTTTTCATTATTCTGGTAATAAATTATCTTAATAATTAGAATTTTATGAAATATTGTTACATGTTCGCAAGTGCGGCTTCTAAATTCTAATTAGTATTGTAAAACATCGAGGAAATTCTCCAAGAGTTATTTTGTCGTGGATGTTTACGGATAAATCCAGATATATTTTTTCGACCATGTGGTAAATTCTCCATTTTGTAGACTGCAAATTCATTTGAACAAGGTGAGTGATTATCGAGAATGTCTTGTAAAAAGCAATGGTTCTCCTAATTAGGTACTTCGTTTCTTATATTCATTTCCTCTTTTTTTGTCTAACAGAGAAGTTGGCCAGGGCCTGAAATATCCGTAATTGAGCTAAGAACGTAATCCGCTCCTGCCCGATTGGAAAACAAAGCCGATTGACTGAAAATTTCCATCTCATTAACTGGGACCATAAGATCACATTTTTTTTTTCTGTTGGTAATCGTCACTTGATCAGGTAGTACAATTGTGATAAATTTCTATAGACCAAAATTGGTGTAATTCGATTTCTTTCAACGAAAAGAATTTGTGTATAAATTTTGTAATTACTAAATATATAAATTGTTTAATTAATTTCTTTGTAAGTATTAAGATACTGGTTTGTTGAGCACGTTTGTTCTATATATAAATTCATAAAAGTATACGTCATAGACATAGGAAGTTAAAAATGTACGGTTCTGTTCAAGTCAGTAATTGTAAGAGTAATTATCTTGATTATATCTGTAATTATGGCATGTTTTTGGTTTTGCCTATATATAAGTTTAGAAGCATTAAAGTGGATGCTATAATTATCAGAATGTCATACAATTAATTATCGATGGGCTTTGTGCCATTTTCTTAGTGAAACGAATTTAACCGATTCATTATTTAATTCTTTTTGTTTGTGATTACATAATAATAATTTCTACATATACTGTGTTTAAACATAACTTTTGGATTAATTTGTGTAATTTAACTTTTTCTTACAACTGAAATTAATGAACCTTTCCTGTTGTAATATAATTAACATATTTTCTGCATGTACAGTGTGGACTAATCTTTATAGATTTATTTTGTATAAATTTTCGTAATTTGGAATAATTAATTGTGTGTTATATACAATAATTGTTGCATATACAGTGCGTATCAATCTCGATGTGAGATTTATCTAAGATCTTAGATAAATTATTTATGCAATTTTTAGATTAAGATTCTTAGTTAAGTTAACTGCTTTTCATATTTATCATATCATTTCCAACGTTGACATTAATTTTTTTTTATTAAATCATATGATCTAATTTTTTTTGAGAATTTATCTCAACACTGATTTTATGTGCATATATTTTAACTTCACTTAGTCAATTTATTGTCTGCACTTTAATTTATTTCATTCGTTTATTATACTGGGCGAGTCTTTTACTTATGACCAGACATTACTTTGTTTTGTTGAGAAATCATATAGCTATTTTGAACGTAATTGTCACTTTGGTCAATTTCATATATAGTTTTTTTTTGTATTCACTCAATTTTAACTTTTCAATATTATTTTGATTTTGACAATTTTGTTTATGTGGTTAGCCAAGTTGGCGTAACACATAGTTTGACATTCTGGTGTTAACATTTCTTATCAATTCTTATCAATAAATCCTCAATTGTTGTTGTTTTACATTGTTGTTTTATTGGTATTATTACAAACACGAGCTTTTCTTCTTGGTGCCACTTATTACAAACAAGTTGTACGTCTGAGGCGACATTTATTACTAATAACCGTTCTGGTTGGCCGGCTGCTGTGTGTGCTAATAAAAATGAATTATTTGATATAAATAATTGGTGGTGCTGGTGAAGTATCATCAAAGGTCCAGGACGTGTGCCATGATGCTTGAATATCTTACAACTTACTAACTAAATAAAACACAGGAGCGTTGTCCTTAATGTTTGTATTTAGTATTTACATAAAAGAAATTGAGTTTGATATATTTAAAAGTAATTAAATAAGAGTAATATACACATGGAGCGATGAATAAGTAATTAAAAACAATTAACACAAAAATAAACTGAAACGAAAGTTAAATTTGGCAGTAAATTAAATGTTAATTACGATTAATATAAAATAATCTCTGTATCGAACAATACAGAGTTACCTTTGAGTGGTGAAGATAGTCGGCCACGAGGTGCGCGTCATATACTTGGACCAGTATGGAGAGCGATGCTTGGCAGACGGATGAAGAAACCAATTAATTAAATCAATTAAATTAATGTGGATTAGCTTAAAAGAATAATTTATATAGGACAATACAGATTACCTTTTAGTTGCGGAGATGCAGGGGCACATACATTTTGATACTTGAACAGCACGACGTATAAGATGTTTAACTTACGAAGGTTCTGAAGAGAAGACTGATTTGTGTCGAAGTAACACTGGTCTGTAGGGAAAGGTTTGCGGTTTATTACTCAAGTCAAGAGAAGGATCGATATTGTCGATGTCTTGAGTAATAATTAATCAAAAGCGCGACCTGAAGAGTTGTGCTATCGATGATATAAATATTATTAAAATATCCCTTGTGAGGAAACCTTTCAAATGATATGAGACATCGTACATGAAAGAAGACGTACGTAATTAAATTAAAACAATTTAATTTAAAATGAAATATATATAGAAATTCCAAAGTGAATGTTATAGGCTTGTTGACAGGTCAGGTAGATGTCTAGGATCTATCGTCTAAGCGAGAACAAAAGAAATGCTTTCTCTTTGCAAACGAATATGTACACAGAAAAATGTCTAAGTTAAGTTTAATATTTTAAAATGCGAGATATTTGAAGAAATAAATGTAATTTAAAAATCAAACATTCTTATATATGCGAACCGTAACAGTATAAGTATATGAAACATGTAGATTAGGGTGAGTCAAAAAATTCTTTTTTCTCGTATCGACTTCTAATAGCGTAAATATGTTGTATTTTTGCTGCATTAGACCCCTGTAAAATATTATTAATTTATTTTTAGTGTAAGAGCCTGCGCTTTGATCTTCAATTTTGTTAAATTTTGAATATAACGACCATATCCCTTTTTTACATAACAACATAGTATTGTATTGCAGAAAAACATATTACTGTATCCTAATGACTTTTAAGTTCTCGAGAATTCAGACACACAAGCAATTCATTCATTGAAACGTATATCTTCTTCCAGGAAATATTTTTGATAGAATACATATAAAATAATACATAATAAAAAGATCAGTTTGGTTTTACTACTCGGACAGTGAAGTTGTGTGTTTATTTTTTTATTTGAACTGTTTTAACTTCTAATCGTTGTTATGGAAACCAGAAGCCAAGGTTATTTCTGCCCGATATTTGGAAATGTATATTAATGATAACGTTAATGATATTAATGATATTAATGATAACGTTCTGCCAACTTACGAAGATGAAGATGAAATGCTATGAGTGGAATAGGTTGCAACTAAAAATAACGAGGAATACTACCAAAGAACCATCGTTTTTAGATATTGCAAAACTTGTAGCTCAAAGGGTAGAATGTGTTTGGAGAAAATCGTCTCTTCCTACAGTTTCAAATACAAGAGTAATACAACTAATAAACGGTTATCATATAAAGTGCAAAAATCTCAAAAAGTCGTTGAAAAAATATCCGTTTATCAGAAAGAAAATTTTCTCCGACGTTTTGTTTGATATTTGTTCCTGTAAATGTAAACAAATTGAGCTTTGTTGCTGTCCAAGGTAATATAAGGTACCCAAAGAAGAACAGAAAAGGAGTTTTTGAGTGACCAAAAGGGGGGCGAGAACGATGCGTATTGGAGGAATAGATCGAGTTCTTACAATTAAATTGCAAAAAAGAGCAGCCCGAGCACCAAAGACAGAAAAAAACGTAAATAAAAGTCACGACAAAATTAACTCAAAACAGCAGGACTTGGAGTTATCTGTAAGTAATTCCAGTTCGTCTTGTGATGATTCTTTTAATTTACCTTCCACGCCAAAGGCAGAAGGAAAAAAAGAAAAAAAAAAAAAAATTTAGTTTGCCTATGTTGTCAAAAACTTGTGACCGTTACGGTGTTTCCAATAGAGCAGCGGCTGCTGTTGCTTCTTCTGTATTGCAAGATATATCTCCTGGCAGTGAACCAATTGATAAATAAAAAATACGATGGCAAAGAAAAAAAGTACGTAAAGAATATATTCAAAAGCAGAAGCAGCTAGACCTACCAGCTTTATACTTTGACGGCCGAAAAGATAAGACGCTTAATATTATTAAAAAGGGAGCTAAGAAATACAGACAAATATTGATTGAGGAACATGTATCTGTTCTTAAGGAGCCAGATTCAGTTTATGTTGGCTATGCAACACCAGATCGAAGTACTTCTACAAGTATCGAAATGTCAATTATTGCCCTTCTTTCGTCTCAAAAAATTTATAAAGAAAATTTGATGGCAATTGGTTGTGATAGTACAGTCACTAACACTGGGAAATTTAATGGAGTAATAAGAGTATTGGAAAAAAGACTTCAGCGCCCACTGCAATGGATTATTTGCATACTACATTTGATCGAATTGCCATTAAAACATCTATTTAACAAACTAGATGGTGTTACCAAGGGACCATATTCGCATGCTGGTCCTATTGGCAACTTATGAGAAAACTGTGAAAAACTACCCATAGTCAAGTACGACAGAATTGAAGGCCAGCTTCCGGAAATACAATTTGAGGGCTTAAGTAGAAATCAAAAATATTTGTATGAAATAACTATATCTGTTATAAGTGGACACTGCCACGATGGCTTAGATAACAGGTCTCCAGGAAAAATATCCCATGCTCGATGGCTAACAAAAGCAAATAGAATTTTTCGTTTATATATTTCTACATCAAACCCGTCATATCAGCTAAAAGTATTAGCTGAGTATTGTGTAAAAGTTTATGCTCCAGTATGGTTTGAAATAAAAACAAATCCAACTTGCAAACATGGGTCTAAAAATTTTTGGAAATTGGTAACAAACTCACGATACCTTCCTGCAGTGTTAAAACTAGTAATAGATCCCGTAATTCAACGTAACGCCTATTTTGCTCACCCAGAAAACTTGCTTCTATCGATGTTGTTGGATGAAAATAAAACAGTGAGAGAACTGGCAGCCAGACGAATTCAAGAAGCACGAAGCTCACCTCATACTGGAAAGCAACCTCGCGTGTTTGAGGTCCCGACTATCAATTTTGACGCAAGTAACTACTTTGAAGTTATCAATTGGAATCAAAAGTTTTTCGATCCACCAATTCTTCGAAACATCACTACTGAAGAAATAAATGCGGCAGTTGAGTGTCAAGAAAGTGACAATCTAATTTTTGCCAAGCTGCCATGTCATACTCAGGCGGTGGAACGAACTGTGAAAATAGTGTCAGAAGCATCCATGACTCTATGCGATAAAAAATCAAGAGAAGGTTTGATACAGACGAAACTTGAATCAAGACGAAGGATGCCCAGATTTGACAGTAAACAAGATTTTGTGACCAAAAAATAACTAATATAATTTCGTGATTTTATTGTTTTATGTTGTATAAGAACCAAAGTTTTATTTTTTTTTAAGTTTAATTAAAAATGTTTTCAGTTTTAATTAATAATAATTGATAGTACATAAAATATTAAAATTAAAAAAATGGCTTTTTTTTTCAAAAATACTTTAATTCTTAGGAGTTCCGGCGCGGGCTCAAGATGTTACTTTTTTTAACTTTTTTTTAGCAATTTTTATTTGTTTTAACGTAAGACAAAAAAATATTTATTTTTTCTCATACATCAGTGACCCACTCTAATGTAAATATCTTTGATTTATTCAATTTACCATCGGCAGTGCCTATATTCACTGTGACGGCTAAAGAATATTAAGCATGGTGGCGCCCTCATAAAAATAAGATCCCTCCCACAGCTCACCTCTAAACTGAGTTGGTTGCTTTAGTCTAAGATCTCCGGAACAATCATGTTATTGGGGTAAGTTGTTAGGTCTGAAATATGTATTAAAGTAAGTGTGCAGGCAGGTGTGCAGGCATTGCTAGTAGGAGAACATAGCAAGGAGAACATAGTATGACTGGTTGCCTACTATGTTACTAATGCATTGATAATTTTCTTTTTAAGGTTACACATAGGAAAAATGTATGTGTAATAATAAAAAAAGAACCCGGTATATCACCAAAGCTGAAACTGTAAATTAAGCCTTTGAAGCAATAGGCCCTTTTAATCGAACAGTCTGTATATTAAATACGCTTTGTGATGACTGGGCGCCATGGTATTTAATTACATCCGTGTCTAAGGTTCGTATTTTTAGCAGTGAAATAAATTGAAAGGAGATAGGAGCAACTACACAGAAACAATATTAGTTTGTTTCTTTCTATGACAATATGATTCGCCTTTATCTAGTCGAAGTCCGTAATTCGTCGTAACACTACCGCAGTATACACAACTTCATATTTTCGGATACGGCTTCATTGTCAGATGAAACATGAGGGACTTTCAAACTTTATATCTGATTTAGAGGTAATTGAATTGCCGATTTGTGTAGATTCGGACAATCGACGGCACAATTGCGCCTGCCTCTTCGAGCGAATTTACTATTATTAAAACATCATCCCGTTGGCGGAGCTTCTACCGCATAGAGTCACTAAAACTTCCATGTGTGCGTCCGTGTGTGTGTGAGTGTTTGTGCGGAGCTTCATTGAAAACTGATCCTTATTCGATACCAGACAACCCCAAACACAATGTTGTTCGTTCAATGTTCACTCGAGACTTCGACCGCGTCTGGGCCGCAAAGATTAGACGGGAATAAAAAATAACACAACCAACATAAAGGATAAGCCCGTTTCCTTTTTTGGTTTTCCCGTTCATTTTTTTCCCTTCTCGCCGCTTTTTTTATGCTTTTTCGTCTTACTTCCGGGAAATTTCTCATTAAGTCTCGCTGAAGAGCAATTTGTGGTTCTTTTATCTACAATTTAATTAATATTTATTAGAGCATGTTAGAGTAAAAGATAACGAGAGGGTGATTAAGTTAAAAACATACGAATTTAGGCAATACTTTTTATATATTATGGAATGGCTTTAAAATTATTATATTAGGAACATAATTCAATTTTTTTGTATATTTTTAACACAATACTTTTAATATTTATTTATAAAAGTTATCTAGGCTGGAGGTAACTACAATAAAGACTGTAGCCAAAGCTATATATTAAAATATGCGAACCAAAAATATCGATATAAACTATGGAAAAGTATCAGAAGTAAATACTAAACAACGGTAAACACCACCCACAGATATTTGACAATAAAATCCTTCCCCGTAACAAACAAAGTAAATTGAAAAATGATGACAAAATGAATACAAAGAATAAATGTAGTGCTAATTTTCTTCACAGCCTTGGTCACTGAGCTGCGCAATATCGATCTAGTGTAAATCATTGAAAATCATTTTATAAAAAAAAATGTTATCTAGGATATATATTTTGCTCTTAAGTTTTTGCTGTTATCTATATTAGCATATATATATTCATATACTCTTGATCATTTTACTCAAAATCCTTGCTGATATTCATCATTGTTTTAGTGACTTCTTCCATTCTTACTAATATACATGGTGTCACGTCACTTCCATATTACTGTGTGCTTTGCTTTGAATTTGATTTAATATAAAATGAATGATTGTGTGTGCAATTACTTAAGCATACTTTTATTGAGACTTGTATAATTTCGAGGCAATCTTTTTGGGTTCTACGTAACTAGGCTTAGCGTCTAAAGTAAATATAAAAAAATAATACAACAAGAGATAACTGGTTAAAAATTCTTTTATTGTCTGTTTGTATGTTCATATTTCATTTTTGTTTCAACTTAAGATATTTCATTCTTAACATAGAACTTAACGTATTAATGAAATTTTATACAAATATTATTTTGTGAATCACACACGTATAGTCGTGGAGTTTTGATTTCGAATTAAATTGAATCTCCCAAACGGTGACTTTTGAGGATTTCACTCACAAAAGGGGGTATTTACCCTCCTAATGTTAAGATTAGTACTCAAAGCCTACATTTATTTGAAATGAGGATCTCTGACTTCTACCAATATTTCTGTTTAATTCGAGTGAGCTATTCAGCGTCTATTTAAGTGGAAGACAAGTTTCTACAGAATAGTACGCTTATCATCACGCTATATATGCATTTTATTATTTTCCACGCCGATTAATCAACGTTTTAATTCAAAATTTCAATGGCACATATATTTCGATAGTATTCGTGGAATCCCTACTTCCTACTCATTGGTCTCTAACATCTGGCCTAAGATACGCTTTAATCGGGCACTTATGACTATATAATTATATAAACTAACAATCCACATGCATTTTTCTGTTTTAATTAACTCTATGTACTCCAATTCTATCGCGTGTACAGTCTTACTTACTCGAGACCCGGATACACATTTTCAAATTCCTCTTTGTACATTCTTATTTCTTTAATTATACTATTAAATAATGATAATAACCACACTGTAGTTAGATAACTAAATATTTCTGCAATAACTGAGTTACACAATAAAATGAACTTCTCTTTTTATTTACAAATACATGTAATGCGATTCGGCTCAATAGTTAGTCAAATTTTTAGATTATATAGAAGATGAATTGATGAATCTCAAACTTAAACCAATAAATAAATGTCGAAGATAAATCAATGATTGTCCTAATTCTGCCGTGCCTGGCCCTTTTATCGCGGGCGATTTGTGGTTCCCAGAATTGTGTTCCCACTCCAAGTCATTTATTATTTGTATTTTGTCTAATTTTCATATTTATTTCACATTTTTGCCACTGTGTAATTTTGTCTATAGTAGGTAGCGACGTTTTTTCAATTTTCGTGGCAATTTCCTTGATTATATGTATATTTTTTGCTTTCATCATAATTTTTGTTTTGTAATTTTTATTATGGAGTTGCAAATTTCAATCTCATTGTTTTTCTCAGAATCTCTTCTCATCCCGTTAGAACTTGAAAAGTTTTCACAGTAAGACGGCCTACGTCTTATTTAAAAACCTCGTGGTATTTTCCTTCTCTTTCTTCCTCCTTGGTTGCTCGTATGGTGTTTTCTCGTCCCTCTCTTCCATTCGGGCATGTCTCTTTAATGTATGTTCATATTGTCAGGCATGGGTCTTTTGATATGCCTTCCACTTATGACACATGGCTTATTTGTTTTGCGTAGGAAACATTAATGGCTTTAATTGCATTATTTCTATTTTACAATGTTTGTTTGCATTTTGGTACTGATATTTTCGTTGTTTTTAGATTTATTTGTTAATGTTCTTGCCGTTTGGATGGCTTATATATTTGCTTTTCTTATATTAACAATGCCGTTAATGTCTCATGTTGATTCGTCCTTTTGGAAAGTTATTTATAAGAATATAATGAATTGAAGTTAAATGTGATTACTACACAAAGAAAAGATTATTCTGTATCCTTTTTCTATATTACTGGTACATACAGCATGTTTTATTAATTTACTTATATTATAAGTGTTTAATAATCAAGCTAACCTAAAATTTATTGACATATCGTTAAATTATTTACATATAGTTTTTAAAACATAATAAAATATAATAATTTTTAATACAAAATTGGAATATTACATACGAGGTGCATTTTAAAAAGACACAACCTCAGTCGATTTCATTTTTGTTTTCTTTTGCTTATTCAGTTTACATTTAATTAATTTGTACATTATTAAATTCTATTTTATCTCCAAAGTCAATTTCACAGAAATATGTTGTATGTTAAATAAGGCAAGTACTTTTATTCATTTTTATTAAAATTAAGGATGGTACTATCTGATAGCTTGTGATAAGTAGGGCAGCTCTTTTATAATTTTTATAAGCTAATGAATCTTTCTTCTTAAAAATTCGTATTATTAAGGAGCTGGGTCCTTCTTCGAGCGATATTTCTTTTCCACAGATTTAAACCACTAATTACCTGTCAATTGTTGCTTAAGTCCTTTGCCGCCATTCATTAATTCACGTCTTATATCTTTAGGTCTAATTTAGGTCTAAGTTGCCTTTTCTGATATAAGTTCATTATTATTTTATGACGCTCGCAATACTCAAAAATAGAATAATCTAATGGCGCCATCTGTTGTATCCTTTTATTGTCAAGTGGAGATTTTCATTAGTGTTGTCTCAGGTATTCATGACATTTGTTTCATTAGAAGTCGAATTATTTGTGCCAAAAGAAACTGCGTGTGTTGAATGGTACGAAAAGAAACAAAGAGCTGCGATTAACTTTTCTACGAGGAACAAGTTGAAATTATTGATAATAAAAAACGCGGCTAATATTTCCTAGGATTTTATTTTAAATATGCTGAAAGTAATTCCCTTCAGCAATTATTCAATTGACCATTCTTACTTTCCACTGTTTAAAAGTTCCAACCAATATTTTTTCGGAATACTTTTAAACTGCGGTTTCAATCTCTTCTTCAGACAAAAACATCTACCCCATAAATTGCGTTTAATAAGTTCAGTGCCAAATGGGTTAGGAAAATCTCTACCTAGAACCCAATAGTTACTTTTGAAATAAAATTATAAAATATGTCACCGTTAGTTTGGATATATTTGGAAGAGATCCGTCAAATTGACAGCTTCAAGCAACTGTCCAGTTAACTGGACGCCGGTATATTTTTTCAATTATTATTCGAGACACCGGCGCCTAGTTAACTGAACACACAGATAAACTGAATTATGTATTAATATTTATGATATAATAGGAAATAGAAACAGCTATTTGAACTTGCTGAAAAATTTAATAAAAAAAATAATAAATTAGGAAATTAATAAAGCTTTTTGGAGAAAATCAAATTAAAAATAATATTATAAATAGAACATGTAATGGGACACATTTACGACCATCTTATTTTCAAGACATTTAAATATCAGTCTGTTATAATTTTTATGATGTCTAAAGTTAATTTATATGAAATAAGAAATAAAATTATATCAATATTAATGCTTTTCCCACCATTTGATATTATTGCGAAATATTTCGCAATAATATTAAATGCATATTTCAATCAGATCTTTTTATGCAAATGACTGTAACTGTATTACATCATCCAAATATCCAAGAACGGTCGAGAACTTCAAAAAGAAGCTTGGGATTCACCGAGAGCAAAAGATGCTGGAACGAATCTAGGAGAATGGAACGAGGGACTTGGCTCGAAGTAGCGAAGCGAGTCACACGTGCGGACCCCTAAAAGTAATAGAAAAGAGAGGGTTTACCGCAATATATGTACTCAAGTAAGAAAAGAAGTACATAGTGTAGCAAGAGGTATTTCTAGCATACAAGTGAAATTATTTGTTTGACACGTAAATTCCCACGTTTATTACATCAAGGCCTTTGTCTGGGGTCCCAGGCACCTTGAGGCGTGCAGAAGAAGTCAAATTTAGTGTACCAGTGCATCACCTCCAGAGGAAGCGATTAGATTGTTAAATGATATGGCCATAGTGTAAAGATATCAAGGTTAGTCAATACTAATACTGTTTCTAGAATCTGATCAGACTAAATAGTTTAAATATATGTAAAAGTTATCGTATTTCACCCTATATGTATGTATAGTGTCTAGTTAATATTTCAGAGTAACAATAAAGAATTTTGTAGTAGATTATATGAAGTAATTAAAAAGCTCTTTTGTCAATATATAAGTATATGTTTTATAACAATTTTGCTTTATTCAAATCATGAAATATAAATTTCATTGTAAGAGCATATTAATCAAAGGAGATTGCAATAATTAATAAAAAAGAGGGATTCATTCGTTTCACCTACGATTTCATACACTCCTTATTAACCATATTACCTGTGACCTTTTTCTATATAGTCGGAAAATAATGGAATAACTACAGAATTAGTATGGAAAACGTCACTTTCTTTTATTGTACCCTTCCCAGCGTTTTTATAATAAATCCATCACTAGTAGTTAGCACATACAATTTAATGCCATACTTATGACTTTTGTTGGCTGAATACTGCCTAAATGACAAACGCCCCTGCCAATTAATCATAGACTTATCTAATATAACGAATATTTACTCCACTGTTTTAAGAGCTGTCGGAAAATTATTGTACCACTGAGGCAGCAAAGTCCAATAAACTTTTTCATTTCATCGCAATGAAAGTTCATAAATATTTCCACTTAAAAACAATTTTCTGAAAATTATTCTCATAAATAAAATTCTTGCATACTCTGCTAAAGAAATTATTGTAAAACGACCTATTATATAATCTACATAAATTATGACACCAATTCAAAACTTAATAAATTGAACAAAAATGCCCTGGTAAACTCGAATCACCTTCGCTAGAGCGGTTATGAATTCGACACTATATACCTGCTCTTTAATCTCGACACATGAATTCGGCACCAGACCGTGGATTAGACATTTTTCAAGCACTCGAACTGGGCACCGCTTATCGGCCCTATCTTTATTGTCATTAGGGAATACATTAAAAATGAAACAAAAAAAAAATTAAACTAAATTTATTTACAATAGACAGCAAGAATTCATTGCTTATAAAAATATCCTAAACATTCTACAAATTGTACTCTTTCTATTCTATTTGCAAAGTAGACGGCGATTCTTTGTTCTAAAAATGCTTGTCTTCTTTTTTTAGGATCCTTGCAGCGCATAGGTTCTTGAACACTATTTAATTTCACATAAGTTTGAAAATTGTTTAAAATATTAATAAATACAAATAACGATGGATGCGTTTTATAAGAACATTCATTAAATTTTGAATGAAATGATTCACAACAGTTAGTTGTTCTAGTGATAGAACTAGTGCAACTAGCCCAAATTTTAGGAGGAAAGATAGCTTCTTTTTCTATGTAATTTTCAACTACGTAATCTGAAAACTCGGCCACTCTGCTATCATTAGGCTGGATGCTCATTAGATCTCTAGTAAAACAGTCCGACACTTCATTAGGCTCTAAAAATGGTAACCAAAAACATAGTTCAGCCATTTTCCTACTACATTATTTGCTACACAATATTGTGGAGCCAGTCCTAGTTTTTGAAGTTTTCTGTACTAGCTTTGGGCCGGATGAAATCGACATCCTATTATTGACACACTGGGCCAAATAAATTCTGCAGCATTATGTATACTTTACTCAAAGTCTGCTACAATAAACTTTGGATTAAAAACTAAATGCATATCATTACAGTTTTTTTTAACAATTTCAAATGTTTAAATATAAACTGAAGTACTTTTACTTGGTAAAATATAAAATACTATTGGAATGTAATGACCATTAATAAAAGTATACAAAGTAAATAACTGCAAAAAATAATTTTAGCAATAATTAAACGTACCGTCTAAATATATTGTCTCGCAATTATACAAGGTGCGCAAGTTTCTTTCGCAAGAAAATGCTATAATTTGAAAATAATAAAATAAAATAAAACAATAACTTTGTTATACCACTTTATTCACATGTAATAGTGACCGCGGTTTCGACATACAATGTCATTATCAAACTGCAAAAGTTAGAGGCCTACATAGATCTTATAAATGACACAAAAATATATGGGGGTGGTTTATGATGTTATTTAAAATTACTACTATATACTTAACAATTATATACAACATTGGAAAAGAGGTGTATATATAAGATCCAACTGGTCGTTAAGAACAATATCTATTGTGTTGTTTCCGCTTTTAAAAATTTCAAGTGACTCTAAAAGATTTAATTTAAGACCTTTCTCGGCGAAATGCAATATTTTATGATGACCAAATGTACGCCTTTCTGTAATAAGATGGTTTGCGAATGTTGAATCTGTCTTCTTTAGTTTATATGACCTCATGTGTTCTTTTATCCGTATAATAAAACTTCCACCAGTCTGACCTATATATACACTTTTACAATCATTACAATATAATTTGCACAATCCTGATTTATTATTGATATCTGTTTTAGGTTTTGCGTTAAAAATGAAATTACTTGTTTTTACATATGGTTTGTAAGCTATACTAACATTACTATTATTTTTTGAAATTATATTTCCAATTTGCTCGCTTATTTTACCGAAGTAAGTTAACTAGACAAATTGTTTCAAATTAGCACTATTTTAGGATATACTAAACTAAGGGCCACTTGTAACTGTTTTTTCTTTAGTATACTGTCAATTACGCTACTTTTATAACTATTGTTTACCGCTATTTGTTTTATAGTATTGATTTCACGAACAAAAGATTCATTAGACAAAGGAATATTTAATGCTCTATGTATCATAGAATTAAAAAATGAATATTTGTGCGTCTTAGGGTGTAGTGAATCTTTGGGAATAATGCAATCAGTGAAAGTAGGTTTACGATATATATCAAATTTAAAGCTCTGATCTAATTTGTTTAATTTTAAATCCAGGAAGTTAATACTGTTATTCTCTTCTATTTCTACTGTAAAATTGATATTAGAATGGATTGAATTTATGTAGTTCAGAAATGTTTGTAGTTGTATATGAGTACCCTTAAAGCAAGCTAGGATGTCGTCTATATACCGATACCAAAATTTAATATGTTTTTTACCAAGTTGTGACGAAGGAATTTTTTGTGTAATATGCTTCATGAAAATTTCAGCTAATAGAGGACTTAGAGGTGAGCCCATTGCCAGACCTTCTGTTTGTTTGTAGAATTTGTTGTTAAATGTAAAGTAACTTTGGTTGGTGACTAACTCAGTTAGAGATATGATTTCGTGTATAAGAACCGGGTTTGTATTTTTCTTTACTAATATGTTTTCTATTAACCTTAAGCATTCCTTATGTGGTATTTTTGAAAACATGTTGGAAACATCAAATGATACCAGGATTTCTGTCTTTTGTATATTACAATCTTTTAATTTAGCTGTTAACTGTATTGCGTTTTTTATGGAAGAGCTATCTGTAAATTATTATATTAAATTATTATGTTTAATTTTTCGGCTAATTTTTTATTGGGGCAAGAAATAAACGAAACAACTGGTCTGATGGGTGCTTCCTCTTTGTGAATTTTTACTTAACCGTATAATTTAGGGGGGGGGGGAGGATTCATATGGAAAAGTTTGTACTTATCTGTGTTTGAGATTACTGCATTACAATTTTTGACACATTCTTTAATTTCTGCCTGATACTGTTTAGTGGGGTCTTTTGGAAATTGGAAATATAATTTCAAAAAATAATACTAATGTTAGTATAGCTTACAAACCATATGTAAAAACAAGTAATTTCATTTTTAACGCAAAACCTAAATCAGGAGTGTACAAATTATATTGTAATGATTGTAAAAATGTATATATAGGTCAGACTGGTCGAAGTTTTATTATACGGGTAAAAGAACACATGAGGTCATATAAACTAAAGAAGACAAATTCAACATTCGCAAACCATCTTATTACAGAAAGGCATACATTTGGTCATCATATTTTGCATTTTCCCGAGAAAGGTCGTAAATTAAATCTTTTAGAGTCACTTGAAATTTTTAAAAGCGGAAACAACAATAGATATTGTTCTTAACGAGCAGTTGGATCTTATATATAGGCCTCTTTTCCAATGTTGTATATAATAGTTAAGTATATAGTAGTAATTTTAAATAACATCTTAAACCACCCCCATATATTTTTGTGTCATTTATAAGATCTATGTAGGCCTGTAACTTTTGCAGTTTGATAATGACATTGTATGTCGAAACCGCGGTCACTATTACATGTGAATAAAGTGGTATAACAAAGTTATTGTTTTATTTTATTTTATTATTTTCAAAATGAATTACCACAAAGTTACGGCTACCAGTATTAATTTTCTTATACTATAATTTGCTTCTCCTGATCAGCACCTGTCAAGAAAAATTCCCCTTTAATCGTTTTACATTGTAAATCTTGTAAAATTTTGATGGTTTGTTTTGAACTGGTCGGTAAAGTAGGCTGCATTTTCTTTCTCTTGTAATAGACATTATTTCTTATGTAGTTGATGTCTTTCATAGTCAAAGTGTCCATTGCGCCTGTACGGTTTTTCAATGCTGAATGAATAATTTTTGAAGGTTTTTCTGCAATGTCTTCTTCTGCCTTCCTTTTCGCTCTGTTGCTAACTGTAATAATGATATCCAATTAAAATTTGTTTCGCAATAAATTAATAAATATATTTATATACTGCATTCGTGTTCTAGTTGCGTTTAAAATTAAGAAAATTATACACACTCACATTAAAATATTCTTTCGTGGATAAAAAAAGCTTACTAAAACACTTACACAATCAATAACTATTATCTGCAAACCTATTTGCCTGTTTAGTGCCTTCATTTGTTTGGAATGAGTATGTTCTAATTCACTTCTTGATATTAGTTTTTCAGGGCCGACAGTCAACAATTTTGCTCTGCATGTTCTTATGTAGCACATCCAAAAAGTTTCTTCAGTTTTCAACACTTTCGCAAATGTAAATTTGTAACCATCCTAGAATTTGTTTACCACGTTCACTAGTTTCAACTATCGTACTCACTATCGTATCCATGATTATTAATCTCGATGTATGTACCGCAGAGATAATTGCACAAGAATGTTGGTATGAAATGTATAAACTAACATAATTTGTGCAATTAGGAGGAACATTGTGTGAGAAGGGGTACGTAGATGTTACCCCATTGGTCATTTTGAACTCAAGGTAAGTCAAGTACTTCTAATTAAAATTATCGAAAATAACACTTAACGAAAGGAGCTTATCAACAGGATGTGGATTAGGTATAAGAAAAGCAAATGATTTAGTTAATCCTTTAGCCTACCCACTAATGAGGTACCCAATTCATGTATCTTTGTCCAGGTAAAGAAGGGGTCCAGGTAGTTGGAGATTATAATAGTGCCGAATTCGTGCACGCTCCTTCTTTAGCGTGAAAACCGAAATAACAAGTTACTACTCGCAAACGACAAATTCCATACTGATTTTCATTGTTCTAGAAATGTAAATCAGTCGACCAGATGGCTACAGTAAAGTCCTCGAATATTGGTCAAGCGGCGGCGCTTATCGTAAAATTCAAAATCAAAAATTTCAGTTACCTAAAATATTTCTAGCACAAATCTTTGGCCAGGTCCCGTTTCAAAATCTATAATATAGTGTCAGATCCCGCAGTTTAAAGGAGCATGTAAATTTAATATGCAATGTGCGTCCAGTTAACTGGACGTGGGCTCTCATTAGAAACCACTGCATCCAGTAAACAAGACGTTGGCAGCGAACCTGATAAGCCCAAAAAATAGCCAAAAGTCACATATTGCTAAATCAGGTGAGAACGGCGGATGTTCTATTACTTTTATATATTTTCCAGCCAAAAACTGCCGTATGAAACGATGCATTATCATGCTGGAGCATAATTCCCTTGTCTGGAACTCTACTGAATACTTCAGGCAAATATTTTTCAGTGTATCACTTAGCTGTAACTGTCTTTTGTTCATCTAGCTTAATTGCATTTACTAAGCCCGTATTTTTGAAGAATACCGCATAGGTACATAAGCTTTTACATAGCTCGCTGCTTCCTAGTCATTGTAGGAGTTTTCTCATCTTCGTGAATCCATACACAACTCTCTTGGCAGGTAGGAATGTCGAAAAAGGGAATATAAGTTTCGCCAACTGTCGTTATTTTGGAAAAAAATTGGTGCCCGCCATTGTTTAAGAAATTTAAAGTTTCACGCCAAATTCTTGCACTCTCTGCGTTTTGGAACTCAGAAAGGTAATGCGGCATTAAACGACTTACCACTTTTTTAAATTTAGGTGATCGTGTATGATTGTTTTAACAGCTGAGGATTGAGTTGATGCTCACGGTCTATATAATTTTCTTATTTTAAATAAATTCAGCGTATCCTTACTTAAGTTTTACGAAAATACATAAAATACTTCACAAAGTATATGATGAGTTTAATTGATCGCGTGATTTCAAAGTTTACATAGATCCGACAGCGAGGACATTCGAAATTAGGATAATGGAACGCGAAGAAGCTATAAAGACAAGAAAACGGAGTCAACTTTCTCAAATCATGGTTTAGTATTAAATCATGAATTCAATAAAAATTTCAAAACTTTATAAATTCAAAATAAAATAAAAAAATTAACTTATTAGGAAGTTTAGAAATAAACTGGTATAACAAATTAAGTTTAGTTTTAAAAGATATAATGTACTTAAATAATTCTTCTAAATTTAAGATAGTAATTTTTACCTGTTATATTCTATAACTGTATACTTGGAAAAACAGATATGTAAATTTTTTACATATCTGTTTCATAATGAAACAAAAGCGTTATACGTGCATATTAACGTATAGATATATTTAAAACCTTTTTTGTATATTTACCGTCATCTGGCTTATTTATGGACAACCCGTATTGTTTCGCTTTTCGTACCAGCATAGCTGGTCAAACGAAAGATCCCTTTTTTCGGCAAAGTCTCTCTCCTCCGTCAGATGTCACTCATTAAATAAGTGCCACCTTATAGGATGAAATTTGCTTTATCTAGTAAGGGATTTCGGCTTAATGGCATATACAGATACAGATCTATTTATAAAGATTTGTATAATTTGTATACATTGCTTCACTAGCTTAACTGACGACGCCTATAGATGGCAGAAACATATGTCTTAAGCAGAAGGAGATGCTGGAAATACGAGGTTTTGTCCAAGTATACAGTTACAGATATGTAAATTTTTTACATGTCTGCTTCATAATGAAACAAAAGCGTTATACGTGCATATTAACGTATAGATATATTTAAAACCTTTTTTGTATTGTTATATTCTAGTTAATTAGGACACATATATTCTTAAATATGTAGTTTTTATCCATTTGATGAAGCCATTGTTTGCCTAAACAATATAGTAGTGATTAAAATAAGTATTTGGAACTAGATTCATTACTTATTTCTCATTGTTTTAATAAAGTTTCAGCAATTAAGTCCTTGGTTAATTAACTATTCATATAGTTTCTAAGTAGATGTAAAAAATATTTTTAGTATTCAGAAAATAAATATTTATTAAAATTTCTGGCAGCTTTTACACAACGTCGTGACTGTTTTGAAATAAAAATATTTCGAAAATAAACTAATTCAAAAACTGCTAATTTATATTTCCAAAAAAAACTAACACCATACTGCATGCCTACCAAAAATACTATTGGAATTTAAAAGTTTAACATTTCGAACGGAAATGGTCGCTTCATATTTTTATTTATTTTTATATCTAGGTCACAAAATTTAATGGTAACGTTAAACTCAAAACATTGTCTATCCACGATGTACAAATAAAATATCTGGTTGGTTTTTAATAAAATAAATTTTATAGAATCTATAAAGATAAAAATAGTTACATACACGGTTTATATTAAATTTAAAAAAAAAACGAATTTCAGTCCGTATTCCAACAATTAATTTAAAAAAATACCTGATATTATGTTGTAAATGCCTGAAAAAAGAATTGAAATTTTAATTAATGAAATAGCATTTCTCTTTAAGAAGAATTCATAGAAAAGAATATAGAAATTCAAGATTTGCTATCTAAAATTAAGTTTTAAAAGTTTTCATAGAAGCGAAGATGTAAACGATAATTACAAAGAAAATGCAATTGGAAGGTAAAGAGAAGTTTCTTAAGAATGGTTGCAATGTAAGAGTAAACTATGATGGCAGTTGGTTTATAAAAATCAAACTATGTATTGTTATTGTATCCAAATGTTTTTTTAGAATTAAATCTTTAAGTTAAATATTTCTTGATGGTATATTTCTATTCTTGTAAGAATACAATCGATATTGTGGGGATAATTATTTTTTAACATTAATAGACGCACTCTAGGTAGACAGTAGCTGCCATATAATTGAGAATAACATTTGTCGTATCGAAAAATTTGCAAAATTATATATGAGTTAGAGGAAATTTCCATGTACAAGGTGCCTTATACAAAGTGCGATGGGAAAGTTTTAAGACTTTTACAGACTATTGCAGATGGATCTCCTTCAAAATCTTCTTTCTGAATGAACACATCGATTTCACTTCTGGAAGCATTCCTGGAAATTTTATTTCTTAAGGGTGTCTTCAGTGAAGTCTAATTGTTGCCCTGTCAGCGAAGTTTTCAATTTAGGAAACAGGTAGAAGTCGGCAGGGACTAGATCAGATGAATAAGCGGTTGTTAAAGTACAGCAATTTTGAATTTTGCCAAAAATTCCTTGATTGAGAGAGCACAACGAGTCGGTGTGTTATCGTGGTGGAGAATCCACTGTCCAATTTTAATAACTTCTACCCAAAAGTATAAATTAAATGTTATTAATCCTCTAGTACCAAGAATGTATTGTTTACTGAAGATGCATAAACCAGGTAACTCGATGAGGTCTATCGTTTTAGGTATTAACTCACTGACTTATTTTATTTCCAAATGGTTAGTGAATGAATTAAAAAATTTACGCGTAAAATCAGAAAGTTTGTTAGTTAGTAATAGTAGTAGAATTTCTTCAATTAATTAAAGATTGTGAACTGGAAGCCGGGGAAATTTTAGTTTCATTCGATATAACGTCATTATTCCCTTAGGTACCTATTCCAGATACTATGAAATATTTAGAAGACTTGCTCCATGAGAATAACATTGAACCTTCAAAAATAAAAGAATACATGAGATTGACAACTCTGTGCATGACGTAAAATTGTTTCCAAGTAGGAGAAAAATTTTATGAACAGAAGCAAGGCACAACAATGGGTAACTGTCTATCTCCTTTCATAGCTAATTTATTTATGAGTCAATTTGGCGTAGAATTTAAAAATAACGCTAAATATTTCCCGAGAGTCTGGATTAGGTACGTAGATGACATTCTCGCGATTAGACATGTCCGCTAATCAGTTAAATTTGAAATTTCCGACTATTAAATTCACGGTGGAATAGGAAAACAATGATAGCACATCGTTTTTAGATGCATTAGCTATTAGAAGTAAACATAAAATAGATCGATATTTTCCGGAAAGAAACCAATGTTAATAGGTTCATCAGCGCGGACTCAAATCATAATTTTCAACATAAGACAGCTTCTTTTAATTTCTTAGTCAATCGGTTACTAAATATTCCGTTAAGAAAAGAGAGATATGAAATAGAACTAGATTTCATTAAAAGCATCGCGAAGTATAATGGCTTTGACATAGAAATAATCAATAAATTAATTAGAAAAACGAAAAGACAATCCGCGAATCCACAAGTTTGGTATCTCAAAGTAATCAGGAGAAAAAGTACATTTGTTTACCATGCCATCCTATCACGAAAAACATTAATAGAGTTATTAAAGAACAAGGCCTCCAAGTTGCATTTCGGTCTGAAAATACTATCAAAAGTCTCCTAGGGAATACCAAAGATAAGGTTAATTTGAATTTGAAATCAGGTATATACGAAATTAATTGCGATAATTGTAATTTGAAATATATAGGCCAAACGAAACGATCAATAATAACTACGTTTAAAGAACACATATCACACATTAAATTCAATAGACCAGAAAAATCTAACGTTGCCAATCATTCTTCAAATACACAACACAATATGTTGATTAAAGGGTTAAAACTTGTCAAAGCCATTAATAATCCTCGAGATCTTGACGCATATGAAAGCATTCACATCGTTAAAAATAAAGGAAACACCATTAATGTAGATAAGGGTTCGATTTCATATAGTTGTCTCTTTTCATTCTTAGAAAATAAGTAGAAGTGTTGAAGACACGCAGAGAGAGAATAAATACATGTGGTTGCCGTTTCCTTAAGAGAGGTAATTTTGTCTAATTTTTAGTCGATATTGTAAAGTTTGTCTTTTCGGGTTCTTAAATAAAACTAACGGTAACGTAGACACACACTATATTAATAATAAAAACGAATAATAATTTAAAACTAATTACTAACAATAAGCACATTTAAGTACTTATATTTATGTATTTATATTTATGTTCACTCGCCGATGCTCTGGTATCCAATCCTCCATCCCTTCCTCGACGGCTTATATATCGCTGTGAAATTTTCTTTTCGAGCGTTCCACATACATCAAGAAAGCGCCAGAGGTAAGACGCGCGACGCATCGTTGGATGAGTCATCACAATATATTTGTATTTTTAAGTCAGTGTATACGTGGACGCCGTGTAAAGTTGTTTCGTGATCAGATGTGCTAGCTTTACTGTTCCCCATGTGCGACAATTTAATTAGTGGTTTCACCTACTGATGATGACAATTTAGTTGTCGAAGTACGTATTTAGGTTGCGATTAGTAATTGTGGTAAGGGGCTATATACCTTTTTTCTAAAGTTTTTTCTTAACCACAGTCTCCAATGAAAAATATTTCAACAACTCTGGTTTATTTTCGGCCCAATCAAGCAGTTCTTGGGATACTTGAAGTCAGTGTTCTTTCTATTCATCTGACAGTAATTAAAAAACTAATTTCGCAGACTCTCGACACACGTTCAAATCTTCGGTTAAAAATGACTAAACTGCATAAAAAGTCAGAGCGCACTAAATCGCAGATTTTCGCGATGTATTTGTTGGGTGATATGTCTGAACGGAGGTCATCATAGACTGTTTCAAGGTCATTTTTAAAATGTTGAACCAGATGGAAACATTTGATCAGCTCCCTGGGAAATTTATCCCTGAATACTGTTTAACAGGTCGTAAGTCTTCGAAAATGAATTCCGGTTTTAAAAGAAAATTTTACACAAATTGTTTGTTTCGTTTCTCCAATTTTCTCCGATTTTCAAAATTGAAGAATCTGTCGATAATAAAAAAACGTGTTACTTACCTTTACTTCTTTACTGAACAAATATAACGCCGTGATATTTTTAGAACATTTCATGGACAGGACGACCTTTCTTTTCACATGAACATAAAAACCCATAACCTCATATTCTTCTGTCTGAGGATGAGTTTTGTGTAAGAGAACACTCGTCTAGAAAAAAAAATATGGCCCAGGGTAAATCGAAGTTGTCGATGTTTTGAATTATAAACTAATTAAAAGCGAGAGCTAAGAGTTGCGATATCGATGACATAAATATTATTAAAATATCCCTCACGAAGAAAGCTTTAAAATGATATGCGACATGATATAATTATAAAGAAAAGTACGTAATTAATTAATAACGTTTTAATAATTAATATTATAATTTTATATAATTTATAATAATAATTTATTATAATATTATAATTAAATAATAAAGTTTTAAAAGTGAATTGTAAAATATTTGTAAACGAACGCTAGATATGAGTTGACTGTTCAATCGGGTAGATTTCTTGGATGGGTTAACTGACCAGAATGATAACAAAAGAAAAGCATATTTGAAAATACGAAATATACACAGAAAATGTCTAAGTTTGAATTTCATATTTTAAATTCGAGATATATTTGAAGAAATATAATTTAAACTTAAATTAAAACATTTTTATATATACACGAAGTATAACACTACTGAGATTTGGAATGTGTTTTTATGATTGCTAAAGATTGCCGTAACATGAAAAACTACTTCCAAAAAAAGAAATCCACAGTCAACCCTGTCCTGCAACAATTTCCACAGGGACTCGCGTAATGTAGATTCCTGCTTTCCATAAGCGATTGCGTACCATATCTGAAGAGTAATTCGGTCTGCCTGATTCTAAAGGGTGGAAGCACTCAGTCTACTTTGTACGATATATAAGAATTTGAGGAAACGCCTGTGTATTCGATCTAGCAATAGACAATGAGAGCAAACATAGGGTACTACAAAACTCCAGTAAGTTAGTTTACTAATAACGAAAGCATAATATAAAGGTTTTAATATCAAACACATGTGACAAATCTGTATAGTACATATAATAAGAAGTATTAAAGTTTAGTAAAATTTTCCTTTTTTTCATACTTATTTTAGAAAAATATTCCTAATAAATATTATTAAAAATATTTAATTTTCTTTTAAAATTATATCAAATTATAATTAACCGAATTTTGTACAAATGAAAAGGATAGTTTTAATTCAAAAATGTAGATTTTTGTTACATACGAGTGGACATCCCTCTATTATATAATAGTTTCATAGAGCTAAGTTCAACAACGTATGGTGATTAGTTGGGCAAGTAAGGACACAAATCAGGACTGACCTATAAAATCCGACTATCAATAATGACAACTATAAACCCTAATTAATCGGATCGTTTGAATTGTGACCAACAGTTGTGATGGATTATCAAGGTTACGCGTTCAGTTAGCATCGACACCCCCGTTAATCGCCGAATTATCCATTTAGATACGGCTACCATTTGTGGCAAAATTTATTTTGCTAACACAAATTCTATTGAGTACAATATACATATTTTCACGATTCGACTCATTAATTTTTACATTGCTACGGGTATGAGGAGAGTTTGATACTTGTCTATATAAAAAATAATCGAAGTTGTAGAATTCGGAAGACAACTTTATAATAGATAACGTGGAGATCTATATTCTATTATTATGCACTATAAACATCGTCAGTTTATTACACTACCAGGGGCATTGATATATTCTTAACTTACTATTGAAACAATTTAAAGTTGGGACTGTGTTGAATATTTTATTATTCAACATCGTCTCCTCTTAAATTAATACACTTAATACAGCGATCTTGCAACGCCTTTAACCCTTCTAAAAAAATATTCTTCTTGATCTGCAAGCCAGTCCTCCACAGCTTCTATGGATCACACAAAAATTGACTTGCTTTTACACTTTCTTTCAATCGAGGAAAACGATAATAGTCTTATGAGGCTATGTCTGGGAAATAGGGCGGGTATTCCAGTATTCGTAATTCTAGTAACCCTAGATTCCGGATTGTATTGATGGTAATGCGCGATTTGTATGCGGGGGCATTGTCCTGCAAAAACAACACATCTTTACACATCTAACATTTCAGGTCTTGTTTCCTTAATTTTTTTCTCAGGGTGGTTAGTAATTTAGAATAAGAATTAGAAGAGACGGTCTGCTCCTTTTTTTTATATAATCGATCATAATTATTCCACGGATATTCCAAAAAAAGACTGAAGCTTTGAACACGAACCTTCTTAGGCATTGGAAAACCAAGATACTTCCACTCCATCGATTGCTGTTTTGTTTCTGGGTCGTAAAAATTGACCCATGTGTCATCCATAGTCATAAGACGGTTCAAAAAATATTGGTCTCCTTCAAAACGGGCACATATTGACCGTGATTCTTTCACTCTTGCTAGTTTGTGTTCGGGGTTTAAGCATTTAGGAATCCTTTTTACAGATATCTTCCTCATATCTAAATCGACGTGAACTATATGATGAACGTGTTTATATGAAATCTTTAGTGCCTCAGCTATCTGCTTCACCCGATTCGATGGTCTGACAATATCATGTCATGAATTGCGTCAATGTTTTCGGGCGTGGACACCGAAATCGGTCTTCCTGGTCGCATCTCATCTTCAACGAAAAGTTTTTCTCTTTTGAATGAATAAATCCAATTTTTGAGAGTCGCATATGATGGAAATTGATCGCCAAGCTGTTAAACATATCTCCGTAAATTTCCTTACCACTTAACCTCTTCAACCACAAGTGTTGATGTCTCGATATTACAATTTATCGATTTTCACATTTGTATTCGACATGCTTTCTTTCATAATTTACTGCATAGCAATACTTTCTTCAATTTCTTGACGTAAGATTTAACAGTGACACTTTTAAAATGTTATTATTTCTTGCCATTATAACAAGATTTTGTTTTGTTCAAGGAAAATGGCCTAGGCTGACCAAATAAGAAAAGACCGTTGGGAAAGATGGGCTTAAAATGAAACCTTGGGATTCGTTAAAAGAGAGGGCGAATTTACGCAGGCAAAATCAAGTTTAATTTGTTGTCAAATGTCAAATTCTGTTTTACTGTCAGTTCTGATCAGTAGTTGTGTCAGTTCTATTGAATTGGGTGTTCTATTAGTTTTTTATTGTGCTATTTATTATTAATATTCGTTAAAGATACGTAAAAAGTGGACATAGGCAGATGGTATATGTGTATTTAGTGAAAATAGGGATAGCAGGAATACTGTGTTTGACATTATCAAAGAATTTAAGATATCTGGAGTTTCACATTTTCCTTTAAGCAAATGAAGATGCTTACAATTAATTGGAAAAAACATGAAAAGGTACGATTTGAAGACACGTGCATTCATTTTTCAAAAAAAGAAGACTTACCAACTTGCACAAAAATACGTGAGGCTGATAGAGGGAATCCCAGTTTGCCTCCTATAAAACGAACATCACTTTGGAGAATTATAAAAAAATTTAGTGGGAAAAATGCACACGAAACGACATATTAATTGAACGAAATGAGATTATCTTATGGAGACGTCGTTATTTGACAAATATTAAAAACCTATCTGTGTAATACCTTGCATTGGTATATATTTGCTATATCTTGCTTAAATAAATTTATTAAAAAAAGTCTAACATTTGTTAATAATAAACAAACGTAAAAGTCGAAACATAATCTTTTAGATATATATATATATATATATATATATATATATATATATATATATATATGTAGGTATATGACCTCAATATATGAAAGTAACCATATGTTCTACTTGTTTGATATTCCTGTGTAAGTTACACTCAGATTGAAACGCCATCTGGTCCATTCTTATTTGGAATGGACCATAGATACCGGGTATTGGTATCTATCCTCGTATACTGATCTTTTATATTGTTTTCATACGATGTATATGTGGTTTATATTTTTGGTAGGTGATTGCTTAGAATTCCTACTATTGCAGTTAAACATTCAAATGAAGACGACGAAATATAATAAATCGGTTTTCTAGTAAAAGAAATTAATTTTAATTGTTACTGATAGAACGAATATACACATTAAACATTAAACATAAAATAAAAATAGAGGATTTACGAATACTATATATTTATTAACAAAAAAAGCCAGAGGCAGAACCAAAATAGATACATGAATTTACGAACTAAAGAATAGGAATAATGATATCGTAATATTAATACTAATAATAATAACAACAATAATAATATTAGTGTTTGTCTCAGCTCGTTTAGGACGTTTCAGAAGTTTAGGTTTTTGTAGTTACCTCAGTTATATTCTGTCACGGAAAGGTAGATCATTGCGTGAGGGGATGTAGTATTTTAAGGTATGTGGAATTCGTCCCGTAGTCTCGTAGAGCTTGTAAATCACTGCCAGAGATTATTATACTCTATTTAACAGTCTGCCAGAAATAACTTGCAAATCTCTGTACACCGATATGGAGCTGCGTGGCCTTTGATACGATGGTAGCTATTTATGTATCCAGAACTGGCAATACTAGCCAATAGACGCCAGCCGACATATCCATCCTAAGGTTTGATATTTTTGACGGTATACGTACCCAGAACGTTCTGTCATACGGACACTATTTGTGTAGTTTACAGTAACTTGAAAATTTCATCTCATCCAAAAGATGAAATTAATTCGTGAAGTTTATTTAACACGACTTTTGGCGTGGATTATTTCAGCAATAGTGCACGAATCAATTCACTTCGATTTTTGTCGATGAAGGACCATCTAAAACCATATATCGCGAGATTGAGGCATTTCTGGCAAGCATTCATAAGATATTGCGTTAACATTAAATCGTGAAGAAGATTTGTTGCTACAGATAAATAGCAAAAAGAAATATTGCGAAACTGGCTTCGGAAATTTTTCGACATACGGTAGATTTCGAAGGATTTACCTATGTGGGAGGGCTAATAATAAGAATATAATTAAACTAGCAGTACCAGGGCCAAGATCAGTGAAAATGACGAGAGGTTCCTTTCAAAGCGTTGTTACGTGACTGACTAAAATAATGGATAAAAAGGGTGCCACCGTGAATTCTTGTTGAATTGTAAATAGACTATGAAACTATGAACAGATCTGTATATATATATACAGAAGAAAATTATACAATAGTAACACATACATAAGAATATTATCGTGTACCTGTATATATACTCCAAAATATTACAACTTTGGATGACTGACGGGCGAATGAAGACGGTCGGAGATCTCCGCTATCGTTACAAAAAATATGTACAGAAATAAATGCGAGATATATGCTATTTCGTACATACAAAGAAAACAATATACGGCAATAAATGCAAGTCATAAGTAAATCGACAAAAAGAAAGGAAAAACTACTATATAAAATATTGAATGCAGATGTTACATTATATGATGGAACTGTGAAATTTGACTATTAAAGGCTAAAAAAAATTAGAATTATGTGGACACAAGCTATGTGGGCATTAATGACTTATAATATTAATTACTTGCATTACAAATTAATTGTAATCCGCACAAGTAGTATTGTATAACATTTATCCACTTATCTTGCGAAAGTGTAGGGCGGGTTCTTAATTATGTCGCCCGTCGAATTTCGGGTGAGAATATGACCGCGTAAGTATTCACCCGCTTTGTGATTTTCGGTCGAACAACCTGGATTTACCAGAAATCAAACCAACTCTAGATCCTAAGCGGACTCAGGTTAGAGGAATCTTAGTGTCCGTATTTTTTTGGTGTATACGGGTCTATAACGATGACTGTGTGGGTGAACGAACTAAAAGTTGGTTCACCCATACCTTGAACGATCGAAGAAGCTTACACGATATTTCTAAATACTTCACAAAATATAAAAGTGGCTTTAAATCTGTTACAGCCTTTTCGATATCTCAAGCGGAAGTGCCGTCAAAAAAACGCCTATATTAATGAATCTACACCACCAAAATCTCAATACAAACGCTCACAGAGCTAAGCGTATTCCGCGACTTTCATTGGTCGAATGTGATTTAAATGTAAAGCACTACAACGTATACGAGGATAGTTGATAAAATAATCGTAACTAAATGTTAAATAAATACAATTGTGGTGTGTTAAAAGTCGTATATAATATATACACAGTTGGAGAATTTTAGTTCTATGCGTATGAGTCGGAAAGCAAGCAGTAGTCGACGGTGCGAGTGTTCTAAGGTGAGTCAAACTCAACAAAATTTGTTTGCATAAGAAGCACTTCGACGCAAATGCTCGCCTGTATCTTGGAAAAAATGGGCACGCCACTAGAGGATCTTAGAACATCTAATTCTCAATGGTACACAATCTTTTGTTTATTGAGAACTTACTTCAACAAGCTAATGAGAAAATTTGTGAGAGCAAAATATCTGAATTTACTACTAACTTCCACAAATATTCACGATGTTTGATGCCTGAAATTGTAAAGAAAAATCGCTTTAGACTAAATTGTACACAAGATGAGTATCAAAAATGCTTATTGAAGACCTACAAGGTAAACCGAGTGGTGGAAACAATGTTATTTTTGGAGCGATACAATGACGGTGGTAGCTTTTTGGACTATATTGTGAAGGGGGATGAAACCTGGGTTGCTCGTGTCACATCCGTATATAAGCAATATAGACTAAAAATGTAATAATTTATTAAATGATCAGGGTAAATTTGAATAGTTCTCCATTATTATACTTATTCCCACCCTTAAATTGGTTTACCTGATTAGAATATATTTCGATCTGTAATTAGATTGACCTATTAATCTCAATTAGCCACAGTGCTCGAGAAAGAAGTGTTACTACGAGGAATATTTGAAATGTTTCCGGCCTTTTTACCATAAACACATTGTTTTGAAGCAAAACAAAATTTATTTTTCGACGTAATCTGCCTGCAACTCGATACGTTTGGTCCAACATTTTTTCCATTCCTTCAAAGCATCAGAAAAAAAATTGACTGTTCAAACCTGAAAAATACTGATTTACATCGTCTTCAACCTCAGTATTTGACCCATATTTTTTTCCACCGTGATATTTCTTCGAATTAGGGAAGAGGAAAAAGTCACTGGGAGCTAGATCTGGCGATAGAGTAGTTGCGGTAGCAATTCAAACTTCAATTCGTTCAATTTTGACATTGGAACCACGTGTGAACCCGAGCGTTATCCTTGTGAAACAGGATTTTCTTTTTTGTCATGGACGTTTTTTCATAATTGTAGCCTTCAATTTATCTAACAATGCAGCGTAGTACTGTCCGTTGATCGTTGAACCTTTTGTAAGGTAGTCGACGAGAATTATTCCTCGGTTATCCCAAAAAACTATCAGTATCACTTTCCCTGCAAAGAGAACGACGTTTGCCTTCTTCGGAGTTGGTTCACCCACCACAGTCCACTGCATTGACTGCTGTTTGGTTTCGGGTGTATGGTAGTGTACTCAGTTTTCATCAAGGGTTATCAATCACCGCAAAAATTATGCTGGATTATATTAATACAGGCTAAGACACTCGCCCGACGTTACCGTCCACATGCGCTTTTGGTCGATCGTCAGCAAACGTGGCACCAATCGCGTGGATAATTTTCTCATATTTGAATCTTGATGTAAAATCTTGCTCACCCTCTCAGATGATATCCCACAAGACTTAGCTATATCCATAATAGTCAATCGACGATCTTCGATCGCAGTTTGATGCACTAAATCGATTATTTCGTTAGTTATAGCAGTTTACGGACACCCGGAACGTTTCTCATCTAAAATGCTCGTATGACCACGTTCGTACTCGGCCACCCAATGTTTTATCGTTAGAAATGAAGGGGAGGGTTCACCGTATACGAGTCTAACTCATCTTTTATTCCTATTTCCATTTTATTTTCGTTTAAAATGCTCGCATGACCACGATTGTACTTAACCACCCTATGTTTTATTGTTATTAGTGTAGAAAAGGGAAATTAGATGATCTGGCACCGGGACCGTCGCGCCCCATTAAACATTGGTACAGTGTTTAGACAAAATTATCACTTTTGACATTAATAATATCAAAGCAAAGAAAATCCATGATAAAATTGGCGAATTGATAGCTGTGGATAACCAACCCATTGCAATAGTCGAGAATGTTGGATTTATTAATCATTAGAGCCCCGATATCAAATACCTTCACGAAAATATTTCTCAGAAATTATTATTCCTACTACATACGATAAATGTTGTTCGAAAATTTGTGATTTAATCGCAAATTAATTTGATCTCCTTGACATCAGACAAATGGACCTGTTCTGAGAATAACGAAAGCTTTATAAGCCTCAGTGGACATTGGCTTAATGAAAAATTTGAAAAAAGTACTTGGTTCTAAATGCTCGCCATTTTCCTGGAAGCCATACATGTACTGCCATTAGTGATTCCTTAAGCGAAATGCTACAATTCTGGAAATTAGACGCTGAAAACCACATACACTTATTGATACGAGATGGTGCTCGTAATATGATCAGTGGATCAAATATTGCCCATTTGAGAAATGAGTCATGTTTTATTCATAGCATCCAATTGGTAATTCATGATAGCATATATTATTAAAAATCTATTTCCGACATAATTGCAAAGTGTCGAAATATAGTAACCCATTTTAATCACTCGCAAGTAGCTAGTACTAAGTTGAAAGAAATACAAACCAAATTATCGCTTCCACAACACAAATTAGTAGAAGACGTAGTCACGAGATGGAACTCGACGTATCATATGCTCAAGAGGATATTAGAGCAAAAAGATGCCATCGCACTATATTCATCTGATCATGATATATCAAACATGAATGCAGCAAATTTGAAGTTAATTGAAAATATAGTTATTTTATTGGAACAATTTTACATCGTTACAGTTGAAGCCAGTTCAGAGGAAGCTCTTATATTGATGGTAATCCCAAATGTAGTTGCTTTAGAGTGCTTTCCCTGTGAAAAAACTACACGACGAAGGAACAGTAACCATGAAAAAAGAAATGCTTAAATCTTTAAAGGCTCGATTTGAAAATGTGGAAAAAAATAAGTTGTATGTAATAGCTACGGTATTAGATCCCCATTACAAACTAAAATTTTTAAAACCCGATATACAAGTTATTGCTAAAAACGCCACCCTCGTATTATTATTAGTTTTCCAAAGAATAAATAATGTTAACATTAGTTAGCTGAATTTAAACATCATTTTGGGCATATTGCATTGAAGTAATTTAAATTACATTGTTATATAAATATTAGTTTATCTTAAATAAATCTAACCATTGTAAAACTCTTACTAAAATTTATACTGCTTCTTAAACTTAATTAAAAATATTGCTACAAACAACTAATTCAAAAGCAAAAGTAATTACATCCTTAAACGAAAACTTTTTGCATTTATGGTACTTTTCCAAATAAAATGTAAAATTTAACAGTCGCAAATATTAAACATTAAATGCTCATAAAACGCCAACCGAGCAAATATTTGTAATAAAAAAGATCGCTTTAAGACGATTTCTGAAATAATTGTAACCATTCTAGCCTCTTACCGGAATTACTATCTAAAATAAGAAACAATTTCGACCGAGTGAGAGAGGCGAAATGTCAATTTGCAAAAAGATTACCGCTCGTGTAAAGCTTTGCACGGACCTGTGTCAATATATCACGCTCCACCTTGTTTAATTAAACATCTCGAACATTTCTCTCGCACGCAGAGGGGTCAGGGGATGGCGAAAAGAGGTCCGTGTATTCTGTGCAAACACCGCGGCCTAATGCCCTTCTCTTGTACTTCTTCCGCTTGGTTTTCCCCTGTATACTACGTGCGCGCCCTCTAGCGGGGCACCGTCGCGATTTAATTATTACCGGGGCAAACAGATAAACGTCTGTTAAGTCTTTGTATTTCGTACAATATGATTGATGTGTTTGATGTACTATGAAAACAACGACGACAGACGGGAAGCAGAGGCAATTGATCAAATTTCAGTTTGCAAAACCTCAATGTACTGCTAAATTGTGATAGAATATACTCAAAAATATGTAGGTACCTATCTTAATTTTTTTAAGTATAATTTCCTAAACATTTTACATTGTACAGAGAAAGATGGCATCCACTTATGTCTCTTCAGAATAATCTTTCTTTAAAAAATCTGTTCGAAATTTTACATGTTTATTGTCTATTTTAAGAATGAATGAAAACAATCCAAACAATCACAGGATTGTTTCGATTGTTTAAATTTCAAATTGAAGTAGCCTATCGAAATTATATTAACTCTGTTCAATATCAATTGGTTGAAGATCTCCGTTCTTGTTGGCAGTGTGTCAAATCCAATTCGTCTAGGATACCTGGGAAAATATGTAATGTTGACTCTGAGTTTAATATTGCCGAATGTATAGTTGAGGTATTTACTTCTACTTTCATTAATATGCTTCTGAACAAAGAAATAAAGAAATAAAGTCTAGCAGACCATGAAATGTAAGTTACATTGGACTATGATAACTAGAGACCGGACACGAAAGGCCGATGACTCATCGGCCTCTCGTTTATTTACATAATTTTTTATTTATATAATTGGAAAACAAATGGGTGGTAATCTATAAACTACGTTTTTATTTGTAAATTTTGTAGTTCAAGTTGAGTAAAGAAGTATTATAATATTAACTAGCAATACTTTCTCAAGGTTCTCTTCTGTAAAATTTGTTCTCTTTGAATGAAATACATCCTTGTAGATAGAAAACTCCCTTTCTACATCGCAACAGGTTATAGGTACATACTGGAAATATTCTTATATTTCAGCGTGTTCAGCAGTCAGATTTTGAGACGTTCTCTTTTTTAGACGAAAACCTTTTATACCAAAAATTGCGTTTAAGACTAAAAAATTGCCAAAAGTCACACATTGCTAAATCAGGTGAGTATTGCGAATGTCCTATGATTTTCATATTCTTCCAGACAAAAACTGGAGAGTTAGCACTGCCGTATGGGACGATGTGTTATCATAGTGGAGCATAAAGCCCTTGTCTGGAACTCTACTGAACACTTCAGGCAATCATTTTTCAGTATACCACCTAATTGTAACTGTCTTTTGTCCATCTAGCTTAATTGCATTTATTAAGCCCGTACTTCTGAAGAATACCGCATACATAACATTTTCATATCGTGAATACACGACTTTCTTGGCGGGTAGGAAAATCGACAAAGAGAATATAACTTTCGTCACCTGTCATTATTTTGGAAAAAGATTGGTGCCCGCCATTATTTAAGAAATTTAATATTTAATGACAAATTCTTGCATTTTATGCTTTTTGAAAGTCAAAAAGGTGATGCGTTACAAAACAAAACGACTTACCACTTTTTTTAAATGCAGGTGATCGCGTATGATTGTTTCAATAGTTGAGTATAAATACGCTTATTAGGATTTACTTTCTTCATTGATTATTCTACCAGCGATAAGGTTACGCAGGTCATTTAAATTTAAAAGTCAATTATCTGAAAAAGTTATTTTAAATGGCGGGAGACGTTGTTCAACATGAAAGAAAACAGTGATACGTCATCAGCGTGGAGTTACTTTTAAGTTGCGAAAGACGGGAATAGTGCTAAATGTAAGCGATGCCCTGCCATTATCAAGACTTTGGGTGGATCGACTAAGGGATTACATACACATTTGTCATCAAAACATAAGATTAAGATTTTAGCTGACGTTAGTCGTTTAACAACTTCAACAAGTTAAGATTCCGAAAATCTGAACACAGCATCGCCGCCAGCTAAACGAAAATTAGAAGATTATTTTACTAAAAGTGCCGACGATAGCCTGGATAATGTTTTGGCAAGAATGATTGCATTAGATGGATTTCCATTCAGTGTATTCATAACTTCAGACAATTTGAGAAAATTGCTCTTAGCGAAATACACGGATTTACCAAAATCAGCCGTCACAATTCGAGAGTGACTGCAGAATTAAAACATTTGAAAAGTGCAGGTGAAAGATTCAGTCTATCTTTCGACGAGTGGACATCAGCGTCCAATAAACGATATATGGCTGTCAACGTTCATTCATATAAAAAAAATTGGAGCTTAGGACTCGTTCCGTTTCATGGAAGTATGACGGCTGAAAATTGTCTTCGTATATTGACAGAGCGTCTAAATAAATTTGATATTTCCCTGCAAACTGATATCGTGGCTACTGTAACCGATGGACCAAGGGTTATGATAAAGGTGGGACAGCTTGTTTGCACTGAACAACAACTGTGCCTCGCACATGGTATCAATTTGGCCGTCTGTGATGTGCTTTATAAAATAAAGAATTATTTTCAAGACAGGCAAGACAGCCCTACCTCAGACGATACTATAAATGAACCAGCTGTGACTGCTTATTATATGAGCGATAGCGATGATCATCACAAATTAGAAGACTTGTACTGTCCAGAATCAGGTTTAATCTTAATGTCACAAAATGCACTTGCACTAGAACACATACCAGAGTTAACAAAAGATGAAAACATTAATGAGCTGATAAAGAAAATCCGCAAAGTTGTAGTGTATTTCAAAAGATTACCGTTGAAAAATGAAACAGTAATTCAAAAATATGTGAAGATTGAACATGAAAAAGTGCTGTCACTTCTTTTGGACTGTAAAACCAGGTAGAACTGTCTTTTAACCATGCTGGAACGATTTTCTTGGTAAATAAAATTGTTCATGTGCTGACCCCAATTAAGTTAACAGAAGAAGCAATCTGTCGACGAGATGCTTATTTATGCACAGCTGATGCCGCTATGAAATTTCTTATAAAACAATTGTCTAGCAAAAACTCAACAATCGCCATTAAAATGAAAACATCCTTAGTGGAACGTATAAAGCAACGACAAAATGATGATTTAACTGGTGTGTTGAATTATTTACAAAATCCACGAAAAGAAAAGATAATGAAATTCAGTTATCATCGGATTTGGAATGGGTTGACTTATTTCCAATTTCTACACAGGCTTTAGTGAGGGCGCAAATAAAGAATATTGTTAAAAGACTAAATAGTCGAGATGGCACGGAAGAGGAAGAAAAGTCAGGATCACAAACAGATGATGAGCCAAGGCAACAAACCTCCCAACCTCAATTGACACTAAAGGAAAAGTTACAGCTGGAAATTAATAAGAGCATGAAATTCCCAGATCCTGAAGTACAAAATGAATCGGGGTTGGTAAATAGTATTAGACGCGAAATGGGCCTGTTCGAAAATGGAGGAGTTCGGTGATATCACTTAGAATTAGCATATAAATATCTATTGTTTATTCCTCCAACCAGTGTAGAACCTGAGCGAGCGTTTTCAGCTGCTGCTTATGTGGGCAATAAACTACGAAGCAGGCTTGGAAGTTAAACATTGGATGCTTTGATATTTCTGCGATTGTATTTTCGAAATTCTAAATAGTTTCTTGAAATTCTTGTTATTTTAGTATACTGTGTATTGTGTTGCGCAACAATATTAATAAATAATTTTTAAGAAATTACTTAAGTTTTTTTTTCATTTGAGCTCAATTAGAAACCACATAGTTTAGTACCGGGATTAATCTCGGGATCTCGGGATTGCACTTCAAAAATCCCGTAATCCCGGGATTGAAAAATATGCTCGAGATTGTATTCTCTAGTCGTACGACAAGCCGACTATGTTACAAATGTCATGGGTTCTTCATCATTCGGTCTTTCAAGACGACCGCAACGCTTGCCATCATCAACCAACACACGTCCACTTTTAAAACGGTTGTACCACCCACAAGTTTGAGTCTGGTTTAAAGCATCCTCACAAACGCTTGTTTAAGCATTTTCAGAATTTCCGCTGCCGTTTCACGAAGTTTGAAGCAGAATTTGATGCACGTTCTTAACTCTTTCACATCAGACATCGTATTTTTGCAGATTCACTCAAACATAATTCAATAAATATAAACACAAAAACTGTTTGTCAGACTGACTTAGCATAGACGTAGATCACACCATCTGGCGATATAGAGCTACACTACCATCTCTTCGCGGCGCATATTCAAATTCCAGAAACTTCTGTCCTGATTATGAACACTAACACCTTGGAAGCCCGATTATAATTGATTAATTAGTGGCAAAAATAATACCAAGATCTTTAACTTCGACAGCTATACCGAGAACATGATCTTCCATTAAGTAAAGATAATTAACTGGACTAATTTTCCTATAATAGCTCAGAACAGAGCACTTATCAAAATTTAAATGTATTTTAATGAGACGTAATCGGGAAACTATAATAACTGCTTGTAATTTAACACAATCTGCGAAAATATATTATTATTAAGTTTCAAATAAGTTCTCCTTTACTAGCGAAAGAATTTATGTAATCAATCCATGTATCCTTTCATTTTGTTTCGCATTTCTTAGAAATAAGTATAGAGTACCGTAGTGTATATTCTAGCTTTCACTATTCTATGTAGAATAGTAAGAGCTAGAATATACGAGTATGTACTAGTACGTATTGTAATATATTTATCTTTCGGGTTCGTTTAAATAAAACTAACGGTAATCAAAAAAGACGGCAGACTATGTGTCCCAGCAGTGGCGTTGCGCGGAGAGTTTAGCAGAATAACAGTGCGCTTACTTAAAAATAAATATATCGAATCCCTATACAAAACGTTAAGAAAAAACATAAATAACTTACCCAACATGTTTACATTGTTGCAAAAAAATGCGGATGTGCGCGATGAAAAAACTGCAACATAATATATTAGTCTGTATTAGTCTCGGAAAGGTTCGTACGTAGCGACGTATATATATGTTTATATACAGAGAAGGATTGTTTGACGTTGAGAGATGTTATATTTGCGTAGTTAAAGCGCTCTTTGTATCTGTACAACGGATCTTCAGTATTGGTAAAAAGTTGCCCTAATTTTGTAAAATCTACATTTTTATCTAATACACTGTTAAATTTTTCACGGACACAATCACTTTTTTGATCTTCAAGGATATGCAGCACTAGTTTTACGTGGTCAATAATTGCTAATGAGTCCGATAAGGACAGCGCAGTGTTATGTAAATTTTTTATTGCGTCCAATATTGGAACGTAACTGTCGTATATAATTTTTAAATTTGCTGCAACTTGAGGATTGTTAAATTGAACCTGGCTGAGCCGTATTGCAGCTGCTTATTTGGCATCTAGTTGTAAAATCACTGATTTAATTTTTTCAAAATGTTTATAATAATAAAATGCTGCTTCTAACCAAGTACCCCATCGTATAAGAATTGGTTGCGGCGGCTCGGGTATATCAGGACACAGCGAATGAAATAGCTGAATCCGTTTCGGAGATTTAAGAAAAACCGCTTTCGTTTGTCCTATCAGTTGATCCACATCAGGATAAGTTGTACGTATAGTGTTTGTTACAAGGTGTAAAGCGTGAAGCAAACATGTGACATGCAGCAGGTTTGGTTGAATCGTTTTGAGTAAGTTTGCCGTGGAACACATAACCTTGGCAGCATCGGTAACTAACATTAACACTTGCTTCGGTAAAATCTCAAATTTGTGTAGTGTTTCTATTAATACATCATATATCGCTCTGGCAGTACACCCTTGCATTCGTTTACAGGTTAGTAAATAAGGAGGAGAAGGTCCTTGCGGAGTCAGCGTCCGTACTAGAATGGCTAGGATGGACTGTTTTTTAATATTTGTAGTTTCGTCTATTGTTAACCACAGGAATTTTTATTTTACCGTATTTTTCGTACAATTATCAATTCTCTCACGCACTGACGGTACGTAATTCCGTAGCGTACATCTTGCTGGTAATTTCTACGTAGGATTGTATTTCTTCCAAAACTGACGAAACATTGGGTGTTCCACTTTCTGCATTGGTATATTGGTCGCAATTAACATCATTGTTAAATCACACACAAATTTATTATATGATCTGCGTCCACTATTATTCGATTTATGTTTGTCACTATTTATATGTCTTTGGCACTGACTTGTTTTCCAAGTTAATAAAGTTGTTTCACAAACTAAACATTTCACTATGGTACCGTCATATATTAAATCGGGAAACCGATGTAAAAATTTCTTTTTTCTATTTTGCGTTCGAAATGAACTCATTATGAAACCCAAAACAGTATCGAAATGAGCTTCATTTCGATACGCTTTTTTTCATTTTTCAATGTTGGCGTTGTTCGAATACAGAAATAAATATCATTGCTGTCATATGATTTTAAGAATTTATGTACATTTGACAGATATGATATATGTTCGCATTTTACACAAACAACGTATGTTGTATACAATTGACAACAACATATATATGTTTCTATGTCACTCATGTTCATATTTTTAAATGAAATATCAAGTAATGTTAACGAAAATTAATAAATAATATGTAATATAATATACTTCGCGGATAGCAAGATTTAAATTTGAAAATGTCAAGTATCAATCTGACCAACTGCATGCTTTATATAAAAATTAAACTCTGAACTTTCAAATTAAATAATTCCAATTTAAGCAATTTATTAATGTAAAAAACGCAAAATAGAAAAAATAGTATAAAAAACTCGTTTCATAAGGCCTTTTGCCGCACTCGCTCTTTAGAAAACTCGCCGCATGCGGCTCGTTTTCTAAACTGATCTCGTGCGGCAAAATGGTGCCTTATGAAACTTGTTTTTTAATATACTATACTACGTTAGCATGTAACCGAGTCGATGCATTGTTTCTACGCACTCCCGACATTTTCAACACGATTGTGTTAACAATGTATCGCTTACAACGTCTCAACGGCAAATGAATTGATCGTCGTACGCTTCTACTCGATCCCTCCACATCACGCTACTGTTCGGGCACATAGTCTGCCGTCTTTAGTAATCAAAAATAATCTATATGAACAATAAAATACACCAACTACTTAGTAACTAATCATAATAGTAACAGTATTTATTTTCAAATTTATATCGCCGATTGAATAATTTCTTCCTCTCTGTCAAGCGTCATTTATAGTATATCAGTTTTCTCGAATTTTCTATACTGGAAATTTCTCGGTGGTACGCGTCTGGTGACATCATCTATTACGGTATCAGCGTTTTCCAGAAGGCACTAGGCCGTGTTGACTTCGCACGGCGGGTGACGTCAATGCATGACTCACATCACAGTATATTTAGTATAGTAATTTTATTGTAAGTACACCAATTGCAATGTTTATTTAGATGATGAAATTATGTATTATAAAGTAAATGATTGATTGATTCGGTATATCTCGAAATGTGATTTACTATAAATTTCCGTTCACTCTTATTATACCCGATTTTGAAAAGAAAATGAGTAAAAAACGCTTTCGATAATTTCGTACATTCGTTCATTGTACAAAGTTTTACTTCGTTTTTGATGGACGCGTATACAGTCGATGACCCATATCTCGAAAATTCGCGCTTTTGAGCGACGCATTCGTTAAAAGCCCTTGGCATCTGCGGTAATAGATTACGTTATCGACTTATGAACCGATGCCGGACGCGTGACGGCGCTGGGACTGACATCGATACCTCAATAATTAATCACCTAGCCCTATAACCGCTACAACCCGGACCTATGTACGTGAGCTCGCTCAACGTCGGAATAATAAGATTGCTTACCTGATAATCAATATCTGTACTTCTATAGTGGACAGGAAATAATCTAATAGACAAAATTCCCTGGAATGTTAGCTAATTATATACCTCCTATGTAACCTAAATTTGTCTTCATATATTTGTGGAGATGAACAGTATTTTATTACATTTTAATAATTAATTACAATTTGTAAACGAATAATTATAATTAAGGTTAATCTACATAATAAAATAAGGTATAATAGTAAAACAACACAACCATCGTAAAGAACTATAAATAAATGTATGATGTTCATATTTCTCGACATATAATATTATTAATAATCGTCGTAGGAGATACATGTTGAAACTTCATTATATCTAATAGAAACACAATTTGTTTAATTTCAAAAAATATATTCTATTGTAAACATACACTAGATATATGTTTAACCATACTGTGCAGTGGCGGCTCATTAATGAGAGCAAGTGAGCAATTGCACCCCCTAGAATTATGAAACAAAACAAACCAAGCGGCGACTAACTGTGAAAGTATTTATTTATTATATATATTATGTATTCATAGTTATTGACGAGGAACGTGGCAAGCTAACAACGCACATATACCGATCGTCGTCACAGATATACTGAGCAAAGCACAACTGTTGCTCTGTTAAGGCATTAACATTACATTGATGGTGGGGAGAACTGTGTTTTGCCGTACTTCAATGTCGTATAATACATAGCGTTGGAGCAACTGAACCAGACTGCTCTCGGGCGTTGTTACAATGAATACGGTATCTTTTTTATAGAACAACGCGTTTTCGCGGTTAACGTATAATGAAAAAATCGCAGTAAAAAATCATAAGCGGCCGATGCCTCAATTATGTTTAGAAAATAAACAATCTGTTAAAGGTAAAGACGTTATAAGAAAATTCAAAATGAATATTTATCAGAAAAATTACTGGATTTGTGGGTGTGACATTAAAAATACTTTGTTTTGTTTTCCGTGTCTTTTGTTTGGTGGTGAACCGTCTTGGTCAAAGAACGGAATAAGAGACTTAATTCATCTTAGTGCTAAAATTATTAAACATGAAAATTGCGAAGGGCGTTTGAAAAATATATTTAGTCTAAGAATGTTAGGTAAAAATAACATTCAGAATGTTTAAGATTCATCATATAGAAAAGCAATTCAACAACACAATGAAAAGGTAACAAAAAATAGGCATGTGTTAAATTTAATAATAAATTGCATTAGATTTTGTGGCGCGTTTGAACTGGCACTTCGGGGTCATGATGAACTGCAAACGTCGAATAACAAGGGCATTTTTCGGGAATTGATAAATTTTACGGCAGAATTGGATAAACCGCTCAGAGATCACATCGAAGCAGCACCGGTTTTTAAGGGATTATCAAAAAGGATACAGAATGAGCTGCTTGATGCAATGTTGAACGTGTATCATGAACAAGTTGCCAGTGAAATTAAAGCAACCGACTTCATATCTGTGATAGCTGATAAAACCACAGATGTGTCCAATCAGTTTCAGTTGGTGGTTGTTTTAAGATATATTGTGAACGCGAGACCGGTCGAAAGATTTTGGAAATTTCTTCTGCCTAGTGGACATGATGCTAATTCTTTATCTGCCTCCATCCTTAACGAAATTAGTTTGCTTGTTGATGACCCAGAAAAACTGATTGCACAGAGCTATGATGGGGCAGCAGTCATGAGTGGTGCTATTAACGGCGTGCAAAGACATGTCCAAGACCAGTATCCAAGGGCTAATTTTGTACATTATTATACACATCAGACAAATCTAATTATGTCACATGCTACATCGAGCAGTAGTAATTGCAGAATTTTTTTTGCCAATCTGACGGGATTATGTACATTTTTCTCCACTTCACCACAACGAGCTGCAAGATTAGAAGAATTCCTTCAGAGGAAAAGCTTACCTCGTTCTTAAAAAATAAGATGGAACTTCAATTCTAGGACAGTGAATACAATATATGAGCACCGAGAAGAAATAATTGAAGCTCTGGAACAAATCGAAGGAGAAGCTAGTTTACAAACTACCATTCATCAAGCTAGCGCCAATTTGCGAATTTTAGAGGAGGAAAATTTTATCTATTGGTTAACTTTCTTTCATAAAATTATGCCACATGTGGACATATTGTTTAATCAATTACAAAATGTCAATACAGATGCATTAAAAATCAAGAATAATTTAGATAATTCGAACCGAAATCGCTGACACAGATAATCAGTTGGTTAAACAAAATGACCCAGAACTGACTCCTCGACCATCAAAGCGGCGAAGAGTAACTGATGGTAGCCAAAGAAGGAGGGAAACTATTGAAGTGTGCGATATTATTTTGCTAGAAATAAAAACTAGATTTCGGTATACAGGGCACTTAATATTAGCAAACTTAATTTCTTTTAAACAGTTCTCCTCTTTTCAAAAAAAATTTCCGGAAGATTGCCTTAAAGAAGCAGTAAAATTTTATCCATGCCTCAATGAAAGCAGCCTACGAACTGAATTAAGCGTTCTATATTCTAGAGAAAAATTTAGGCAAAATCTAGAAGTCGGTGCTGTAGGTCTGCTAGGTCTTCTGCTGGATGGATTAAGCGACACCTTTAATGAAGTTGTTACGCTTTTAGAAATTGTCATTACAATCCCAATGACAACGTCCGAAGCGGAACGCCAGTTTTCACGGCTTAAGAGAATAAAAACTTTCCTGAGAAATACAATGAAAGAAGAGAGATTAAATGCCCTTACTATGTTATCTTGTGAAAAAGAATGTATAAATGATTTCCCAAACTTTAATGAAAAAGCGATAGAACTGTTCTGCAAGTCAAAGACACGTAAAATGGACTTCGTTTATCGTCAGATGTAATTAAACTGTGTAGTGTAATATTTACTATTCCCTCAAAACAATCTCTACAATGAACAGTACCTGTCTGAAACAGTACGTCGGTGAAATTTATAAGGATTGGGTTAGCGTTTTTGTATTACACTTTTTAATTTTGAAATTATGCACTCCCTATGTGAACCACCCCGAGCCGCCACTGATACTTACTGTACCACTGTAAACTTACATTTGGTACCTATTTGTATATAAACAAATATATAAAGATGAAAAATTAAAAATTCTAATCTGAGAGGGGGTGGATCTATTGTAGTTTTAAGTTGAGTAGGGGGAGAGTGATTTACTTCTACCTGGTCATTTAAAATTATGCTTAAATTATTAAATTTATTAATTTCTAAAGCTTCTAAGTTTTTACTTTTGTCTACTACATGTAATGTTTTGAAATTAGAATTGAATTTCTATTATATTCGAAACAGTGATTAGCAAAAGTTGAATCTGTCTTTTTATCCCTGTACCATTTTAGTGTTCTGCCATTTTAGTTTGGAAGGTTCTTCCTGTCTGACCTATATACATTTTTTTGGAGTATTCACATGTCAACTTGTACACCCCTGAGTTTAATCTACTGTCGGTTTTATTTTTATTGTTTGTTATTGTTTTTTGTAAGGAATTGTTTGGTTCAAACGAAATGATCTCGTTCTCACTGGTTTTGATCGTTTAAAACAAACAATTGTGGTGAAACATATATGTAGTGTCTGTCTTCAATACAATGTATTTTTTGGAACTAAACAGATTGTGTTTTCTATTGGATATAATATTATTGGTTCTAATTTTAGTAACAGTAAAACTTGAATACAAGGTTGTGTTACAAAAAAAAAGTGTAAAAGAAAAAGATACTTCTATCTCTCAATTAATTTTATTCTTCATTAAGTTCAATACAAAGTATGCCTTTTATACAGGGTGATAAAAATTGAGCTTTATTTGTAACTTAAAATAGTACATACAAATAAAGATAAATGAAATAAAAATGTGGTAAAAATTGTAAAGTAACAGAGACATTCACACTTATGAGAGCAACACAGGAACACCTCACACACACACAGAAAATGTTAGAAGTTATTGGCTGCATTTGACTTTTGCATGTTTTTATATGTCCGCTTGCATTTTAGACGTGGAGACGCACAGTATTACGTTTAAATGTGCATCAGGTAACCGCGAGTTGTTTTTATTTTTATGGTAATTAAGAATTGAAAAAGTCTAACATTGTTATAATTTGCTGAGAAAACTTTTTCAATTCTCTGTAATTATTCTTAGAAGGCATACTTCCACAGAAATCTACCAAGTTTGTTTGCCTAAAAGTCGTTTTAAGTGTGGTATTCCTTTGCAGATCAATCACATTTCTTTGCAAATTGCTTGGTACATTATCTATATCCACTACAAGTGGGTTTCTTTAAGGGAAATTTTTTTGAAATCAGCGTCCAGGCTTTCAAACTCAATGAACATGTTTTCAAACTCAGTTTGGAGTTATGTTAACACACTTTTAATTTTAGTATTTTGTCATTGAAAATTCATCTCAGCTTTGTCCACAACTGTCTTGCAGTTTGGAAAATGATCGAGATTTCTTTTATCAGTATGGTTGATAAACAGTTTCAGTGTCATCCTAAATGACTTCGCTTCTGTATACGTATTGCATACCAATTTTTCCCTGTAAGTGTGTGTTGAGCAGTTTCAGTTCGACAGTCAAATTAGTCAAAAATCCAAGGTCTACTGATAATTAGAAAGCTCGTCTATTGGTTTTCCTTTCATCTCCGTAAAATTACAAATTTCTTTCTTCAATTCGAAAAATCGTACTGCACTTTACCTGAGCCACCTCACCTCACAGCAAACCACATTGCCATGTTCAGCTTCCACATCTTCTAAAAACATTTGTGTTCCTGTGTAATGGTGTTCCTAATTTCTTTCCACGACAAAATCTTGAGCACAATGCCTTTTGATGAACAATACAATGAAATATTAATGGAAGATCAGATCCAGACTCAAGATCAAGAAAATTCCAATAGACAGCTTCGAGGAGCAAGTAAAACCTTGTACAGACAATGAAACTAACAAAAAACCGATAGAACTCCTTAGGCATTAACAGAACAATAATTCCATGTAAGATGAACGTAAAATACCTTGGCATGACAAATTTTGGTCAAAAACACATGTGAGAAAGAAAAGCACAGAAATTGATCCAAGATACAAACAGCTTTATTGGCTCTTTGGTAGAAACTTTAATTTAGCAGTTCTCGAAACCAATATAGCTAGATTTGCGGCTGTGCCAATGATAGCTATATTAAATTCCGTCAATTAGATATTGCCTAACATAGTTGATGCTTTTTGGTATAGTCCTAATTCCGATGTTGATCAGGAGTTTGGTATCCTAACTATTAAGGAAAATAACGAAAGGTTTGCTGGTAAGCGAAAAGCCAAGCTCCACCTCCATATTAATGTAGAAGCTTTGCAGCTGCTTGAGAGCCAGTACTACAGTATGACAGAATAAAGTATACCGAAGTTTAAAAATATATTTCTAGTATAATAATATCATAATTTGGTATGTTAAAAAAAATTAATTATTGGTATGTTTGCGATATTTTCCTTGTACTTGAATGCAATTTTTGTATATGTCCCGCAAGATTCTGAACATTCCTCTGATAGCAGAAAGTGGTACTTCAGCCAACACTTGCCGAATTTTGCTTTTCAATTCCTCAATATCCTGGAGCACTGGATCCTGGTAGATCTTCAGTTTGAGGCTTGCCCACAAAAAGGCATCAGGAGGTGTAAGATCTTGCGAGTTAGAGGGAAACAGATAATCAGTATTCAATCAAATTATGGACTTACCACCGAGATCAGCTACAAAATTTAATATGAACAGGAGAACTCTTCAGAAGATACCGAAACAATTTAACGCTCATTAATACTTTATTCAGACGACCCAGTAACTGAGAATGGGTGCAAGACTTGAACACTGTGACAGAATCCTTGTCCTGCAATATGATAATCCCAATTTTATCAGTAACATCTAGTACAGTCACGAATGTCATTTTCATTTGTCGACTCATGTAAATAGACGTGGCATTAGATTTTTAGGTTTTCAACGACCAGAAGAGGTTCAAGAAATACCGTCGCATAGTGAAAAAGTGACCGTCTGATGAGCAGTCTCTGGACGAGGAATTATGAAAACGGACATACAGGAACTGTTAATCAAAGAGTGCTATATTACTAAAGTTCTCACACCGTCTATAGATGACCTTTGAAGGTTTTGCAGATCAAGAAACTTACCCTTCGGTAGCCAGTTTTTTCAGTAAGATGGAGCAATATTACACATGGCACATGCTACAAGAATCTTTCTGCAGGAGACTTCTAGAAGCAATGTAATTTCACATTTCACCGATTTTTCTCTTCCATTTCACACTCCGGACTTAACTTCATTGGATGTATAAGTTTGGGCTATGCTCAAACTATAGGTTTTCCAAGGTAACCCTCCGCCTGCATTACAACAGTTAAAAGAGAAAATTACAGAAGCCATACGGAAGATGCAACAGCCTCTATTTTCAGATATAGTCACAAATATGCAAGAACGATACGAACTTTGCGTTCAACGTATGGAGGGTACCTGGAATATGTTATTCGTAACGCTAATATTTAAGTGTTAATTTATTATTACGGATTATTTTATGTAAATAAAGTTTGAAAGTTTCAGTACTATAAATTACTAGCTATGCTGTATTATTAACGTGCTTTCAAAAGTACTCAAAAATGATTAAAGATTCTACATTATGGGGCATCTATTCAACGTCACGTATATCTAAGTACATTAAGTACATTTAATGCGCAGAATATAGAAATTAAAAACTATTCGAATTTGATAATATTCATTAAAGAAAGTCAGTTGGACAGACTTCAAAGAAATTCTTTGGGTTTACAAAGCTAGAATTGAGAGGATTTTTTAAGCAAGCGCAGGATAACATTAATTTCTTGATGAAAATTAGTTTTACATAAAATTTGACTCTTATATAAATAAGACATTTTAGACATTAGCATGGAATGCCGAGTTAAAGAATTTACATTTATTGATCGCGCTAAGGACATGCTGGGGTGTAAGTGTGGATTACCTCCTCGTGGTACACCCTGGGCAACGTTGCGTCAGTTCAATGGCAAAAAATCAACATACACAGAGAAACGATATTGAGATATTGTACAGAGTAACAATACTGCTAAATTCACAAATAACAATTGTTTCCCCGTACCTTTGTTGGTTATCTGTTACATGCCCACCATGTTCATCCTCCACAAAGTATGGACCAATTATTCCATGCCCGGAAACAGCACACCACACGGTTACTTCTTGGGGGTAATGACACCTTTCAACAAATTCCTGCGGCTTCTCAAAACCTAGATATCAGGTTGTTTGCATGTTGATAAATGCTGATAACAATACATGCGATTCATCGCTGAACCAAAGCTAACGTTCTGGTGCAAAATTCCTCTCTCTCTCTCTTTTGTCAGCTTGTCGTAATCTGTTAACGACTTGTATACGGTAGGAATAGGCCCTAGTTCCTTTGCAGCGCGTTGTATAGATGTTATACCCAAATTAAGCTCGTGTAATAACACTGTGCATACCATGTGCATGTACTACTTTAGCAAGGAGATGGCCCCGGCCTCAATATATTGTATCATAACGATACGTAGTGTATTATATCAATACGGCCTCAGTACATTTGATTGCATACACAAGGTTATGAATCAGGGTTACACACTTGCACATATTGACAGTGTTTAAGTAACACAGGGTCGAAAGAAGGATTTTTCAACGTATATAAGACAATAGATTCAAGAGAGAAGGAGTCTCAGTTAGACAGTCAGTACGATCAGAGAGTACGTTACAGAACTCTCTTTCGACCGCTGTCATATATTGATTTATTATCCATGTACATAATACTGTTAACTCATTGTAAGTGTTGATTAATTATACTATGTTAAACCTACTCCGAACTCGTGTTATTTAATTACACACTCATTCTCGAACCTGCACAACAATGTGGCCGTAAGGCAAAGCCACATTACACTCGTTCACTATTCGGCGCTGGCTTTCTTTTTAAGAGGCTTGTCGAAAATCTGACCCGTATTCTAGTTGTTTCTGGAACTTTTTTTTCCACCTGAACGACCTTTCCGTTGAGATAGCACAGAACCCGTGAAACTAAATTTTCGTACCAACAATAATATTAAGCGCTTTGTTGGTGGATGTTCGTTGAAACGTTCCCATACAAATTGCAAACTGGGTCCACCATTTCGCCCTATTCCGTATGACTTGGAATAACATTCTACAATAAACGCTTTTTCTATTTCACTAAAGGACATGGTTATTGAATACTCGTTTTGTACAGCACCAACTATTGCCACTTTGACATAAAAGTAACATTTAAATTATCAAGGATGCTTAGACTTGAGATTATTTAATTTCGGTATACTTTATTCTGTGTCATATTATATGTTCTAGGATTGAAGAGGATAAAACCATTTGATCTTGTTTAGTGTGTTTTGATTAAAAGCAAAGAACAATGCACGAATGATAGCGCTGTTATATCTTAGAAAAAATGTAAAAGACGTCAGTAGATAGACTCTATTTGTTAATAACTTATTTTTAAGAAATATTAGTTGAAAATTAGTGGTACATATGTCAATTAGGTATGTTAATTACATTGTTATTGAAACCAATTAACTTTGCTTTTTTAAATTGCAACGCTTAATACATAACGTCCCTATATAATGTTCTACTTGGAATAGCTTTGTTTGAGCTATTAATTCACGTATTTTGTACGCGTATTTTGTACGCATTATTTCGGTCCTTCTTGAAAGCTGATTTATTGGATCCTTTTAAAAGTAACACAAACCTCAATAAAGTCTTCCTCTAGGTTTTCGTTTGTGTGTTATCACACTTTACAGACTTTACAGACACGTAATAAATAAATTCATGACGAGAGTGCCCGATATAACAAAGAAAGTATCACTTAACACAAAAGGTACCTAAACACGTCGAAATTATTTTCGTAATTAATTTAGATCAGCGGCGTTTCAAAATAACTTAAAGTGCTCGAAATAAAACGGACGGGCCGAGCGCTTTTAATGGAATATTTAGATTCACGCAGCGTCTTAAGCTGGATGATAATCACGGGCAGTAATAAATTTTTAGGGGGAAGATCGCAACTAATTCGATAGCGACAGTTAGTTAAAAGCGTGCCTTTCTAAATTGATTGTGTTTTTTTATTCCATTTGACTTTTAGTACTACTTAAAAGTAACCATAAATTTAAAGGCGCTTTTTTGCCGTTGTGTATTGTGCAGCTGGAAGAAAAAAGTGCTATTACAACAATAAGTGAAGATCGTTGGAAGGAGATGGGAAAGAGAAAAACGCTTGCATCTTTTTAACTACAATTAAATGCCACTTAATCGCCGAGTACGTTCGGTGTGTTTTTAGTATTTAAGTAAGGGTTTCTGTCTGCTCAAACTTAGTTCTTTTAAACTTCCGCAAATACATAAAACAATCTCATTAAAAAGAAACAAGAAAATTGATGCTTTCTTCTTTAAAAATATACGAAGGCATGTACCTATAACTGGTTCATTCTGTTACAGTGTACATTATATATATTACAATTGATGCAACTCTATTATTGCTAAAAGCATCAAAATAATATAGAATAGTATTCACCCGACTTTGCTGTACCAAATTAACATCTTATGATTTGTGAGACATATACCAGGTGTACTTTTTAACATGAAACTTTCGAATATCTCAAAAAATAATCAGTTCACTAAAAGAGTACAGATTTAAAATTTAATAATTCAATGGAAGAAATACATTAAGTGCTAGAATTAGTCCCTGTCTCTCCCTCCAGGTAGGTGGAGCGGAGATAACTTTCAAATCTTAAATAAGAACCCGTATATTTTATTACAGATTCAAATTATACTGGAAAAAGTACGTAAGATTAGTCTGAAACATTTTTTCAATTCATGACAGACGGCGCTGTAATGGATGAAATTAATTTTCTTCCAATTTCTCGTACTGAGAACCTATGCATACGATTCTGCAATTCGTTTAAAAAAATACTACGAAAAATGACTTATCAGAAAAGTACTATCATCATAACACAGGAACGGGCGTCCTTCTTCACATACTTGGTCAACGTGATTTTCTTCGCTTATGACTTTTTATGTATGTATTTTTCCTTTAATACCATTTCTTATGTTGAAAATAATTTTTATAAAAATGTTTTGGTTCTGGTGTATGGAGAAGCTGGCAGAAATCTTGATAATGTTGTCAATTTCTACACTCAGCGCTTTCTGGATAGGATTCGGTCACGTGCTTTATTTTACCGTACTATTAAACAATTCAATACTGGTGGCAGTGTTCAACCGAAAAAAAGTACATATCGAGCAACCGTCACCGGAGAAAATAATTAAATCGCTCTATTAGCTGCAGTGGCTGTGAATCCTCGTGTTATTCCTAGAGAAATAGTTCGCGATTGTCATTATTATATCATGTGTCTTTACATCAAGAATGAGAAGAATTGAGAATAAGAAAATCTAGTAGACTGTAAAAAACAATCATAGAGTGTTTATTTAGAGCAACTCTTTAATCTGTAATTTGACGTTTTGTTGTTGAAGTTACGTTCATTATAACTCAGCTGCTTATTTTTTTAAAGTAAAAGAAATGGAATTAACCAGAAAGCACATTTGAATCATAATTTATTATGATTTTAGAAGAGGTTTAAGCGCTTATGAGTGCAAAGAGAGTTTGGATTCAGTTTTTAGTGAACAAGTACCTTCCTTGGCTACAATTTACCGAAGGTATAAGGAATTTGAACACGAAAGAAATTCTGTTCAGCATTAAAGGAGCAGTACGCCCTCCTACGGCTGTTACTGACAAAAACATTAGTGCTGCTAAGAAAATTATTGTAGAGGATAATAAAGCCATTTATGCGGTAATAGAGCATCAACTCAAGATTGAATCCTCAGATGTTAGAACAATCATACACGATCACCTACATTTAAAAAAGTGGTAAGTCCTTTTGTACCAGATCACCTTTCCGACTTTCAAAAAGCAGAGCGTGTAAGAATTTGCGATGAAACTTTAAATAATGGCGGGCATCAAATTTTTTCCAAAATAATGACTGGTGACGAAACTTATATTCCCTTTTTTTGACCTTCCTACCCACCAAGAGTGTACGGATTCACGAAGATGAGAAAAATCCTAGAATTATGAAAATCATGAAAAAGGTTGTGTATGCGGTATTCTTTAGAAGTACGGGCTTAGTAAATACAACTAAGCTACATAGACAAAAGACAGTTACAGCAAAGTGGCACACTGAAAAATGTTTAATTTAAGTGTTCAGTAGAGTTCTAGACAAGGGAATTATGCTTCACTATGATAATACATCGTATTTTTAATAATATAAAATATTATTAAAAATCTGGTGTGAAGAACACAAATACAGGTTCACTATTAATATTTTTGTGAACGTGTCCGAACATATCCCTCCCCAGAGACGTAGATACGTATTTCGCCTTTCTACAGGCTCATCGGTACGTCCCTGCTGGAGAAAGAATATTTCCAGACACATCCACAAAAAAGAACCACATGAATTTACTTCTACGCCCGGTCTGGATAATTTCTGTGATGTGGCGATGTGGTTCTTTTTTTGTGAATGTGCCTGTAAATATTCTTTCTCCAGCAGGGGCGTACCGATGAGCCTGTAGAAAGGCGAAATACGTATCTACGTCTCTGGGGAGGGATATGTTCGGACACGTTCACAAAAATATTAATAGTGAACCTGTATTTGTGTTCTTCACACCAGATTTTTAATAATATTTTATATTATTAAAAATACCTTTGTATTATACAAAACTGGTGGGGTTTACCTACTCATGTATGTTTCAATTATTCTGATATAATACATCGTCCCATACGGCAGGTCTAACTCTATTTTTTGGGTTTCAACGTAATTTGCGGTGTAGAAAGTTTTCGTCTGAAGAAGAGATTGATGCTGCTGTTTACACTTATTTTAAAGGTATTCCGAAAGAAGATTGTTGGGAGCTTTTAAACAGCAGAAAGACTGGTCAAGTGTGTTATTGCTGAAGGGGATTACTTTGAGCATATTTAAAATAAAATCCTAGAAAATATTAACTATGTTTTTGTTCTCAATAATTTCAGCTTGTCGCTCGTATTCATAAACATATGGTGAGTAATCTAAAATATTTAGAATTCTTTTGGAATATTAAGATTAAGTATAAATTAATTAAATAAGTAAAAATATACTAAATGAATCTCTAAGGGATTTATAGTTGTAATTCATATCTATTGAATTTGTTGCCATTTTCTCTAAATTATAGGGTGTGAATAGTATATTGGAAAACTAGGCCGTAGGCGAGTTTTCTAAATGACAAGTGCAACAAAACGTTTTATGAAACGATTTTTCTATACTATTATTTCCATTTTGCATTTCCATAACTTTTCAAATTTGTGTTTCTCATACCATGCAATTTATTTAATATATATGCCATTTATTTATCTATGATGTAAATATTAGTCATACTTACATTCGCTGTCAGAATGCGCTGTTTTTAAATATTGTCATTGACGGTCGCGTCGTCCGGCCGTTAGGAGCTCTCGGTAGAGTTAAGAATAATAGCCAGAAGAAAGAAAGTAAAGATTTCGGACAACCAGAATTGCCGCACCTACCCGCTCCTGCCAACGTCTAGCGACCCACCCGGCTACTAAGAAGCCTCCGTTCTGGGGTGGGAGACCCAAAGGTACCAGAAAGTAAAAAGAAAGGGTGGAATAGGGCGCCACCGAATTTGGTACCGTTAAACACCGCAAATTCGGAAATCTCGACAACAAAAAAAACTAGGCAAGTCACGCCGTCGGTGGAGGGCGCAACCAGGTCGTCCGAAACGATGACGATGAGGTAAGAGAAAAAAAAGTCCGGTCCAGGCTAAGCTCCACTACTCTTTATTTTAATTAGTAAATATGAAAGGTAAAAAAAAATAACAAAATTTCAAACTTGAACCAAGACCAATGTGGTACAACGTAAGATAGGTATAAGTTAATGATACAACCAAGCACCAAAAAAAATATAAAGCGAAAACTTTCATGTACGTAATAACAAAAACTGTATAAACTCTACCCAGAAAAAAAAACCCCCGTCAAAATACGTATTTGTCTGGTTCACATACATAAATACAAAATTATAGGCATAGGTATGGAGGGTTTTATATTTTAAAATATACTAAGTTAAAATTTACAAAGTTTAATATTGCATAAATTAAACAAAAGTTTGCGGTTTTATAATATTTAAAAAGAAAAAGGAATGAATGATTATTTAATTAAAATAACAAATAATAGAGAAAAGTTAAGTCTTAATTTAGAATCCTAAATTTAAAAAAACTAGGAAACTAACTTTATTTGTATATGTAAGAAACACATATACTTGTACACGTTTTCGACTTTGCGCAAACAACAACGAAAAACTCGACGAATAGATCTTTATATTTTATGCAAAAGTTGTTTTTTGTCAAAGCGTTTACAACAAAAGAATTAACTGAAATGATTTAGGTAAATAAGAGAATAATAAATAAATTCAAAAGAACAAAATAGAAAACCCTTTCCTCGATCTCTGTTGTGGGTAGCTTAGTTTTGATTGATGCTGTAATTGTCCTTTGTTTCACGTAGATCATGAATCACCTGCATCAAGCCGTGGAAGAAAAGAACCATATGTATTTCAACAAATTGTGAGACTTCAGTCGCCCATAAAAAAAACCGGAATTGTTCTAATGGATTTTATAGACACAACTTAGATATCTTTAATGGAAACGATCCTCTCTCGTCTCCGTAAAAAAAATCCCCGTACGGGTAATTGGTACATCTAATAAAAAAGCATGATGCTTAATAAATTCCTGTAGGCAGGAGGGCTACAAAGCGATACTCTACATAAAGAGGTAATTAAAGCCCTATAGTTAAGCCACTACGCGATGACCGAGGGCGGATCACGACTGATCGATATCGATAGATTACATCTGCGCGAAAGATATCTCGTACTCGGTAATCGAATTGAGAGGAAAACAACGAAGAAAGATAATACGCAATCATATCTACAGATAAATGAACATAACCATATGAACTTACAGGTAGGTTTAAAATTAATAGAACAAAATAAAATAAAAGACGCTCATTTGCGATATAAAATAAATACGTGTCTACGAACACATAACATATTGTAATTCATCTATTATTTTAATTCAAAAAAAAACTAGGAATAATTGACTAATGATCCTAATTACTTAAGTACCACACCACCGGAGCTGCGTGAAATAGTAGAAAATACATTTGAAAATTTATTGCCAGAAAAATCTCGTTTTGTATAGGAAAAAAATTATAAGTTCACATAGTATCAGAAAATGTTTTATTGGCGTATTTTAAGTTACAAAATGAAACAAAAATGTCTTTGACACTATGGGCATTATATTATATTTGCGTTCTTATTTAAATATCTATAAGAACTTAGATATATCAAAATATTCTAGACTACAAGCGTTCCTAAAACGTTGCGCACAAGGATATCGGCCAAAGAAATCTAAATTATTAGATATGGAACAAATTAATCATTTTATAGAAAATGTTGATGATAAATTTCCGTTCAGGTATTTCCGTTTCTATATTGAAACACAATTTATGTAACATTTTCATTTTAGGTTGTATTATAAATAGGTTATGCTGGAGCGTGTAGACGAGATGAATTAGTGAATATGTCAATCAATGATATTGAAAATTAGGATGATCTTATCGTTGTTTCGATACCTGAAACAAATTTTTCAAGAAGGTTTGCGATCACCATCCCTAAATGGATTGACTTAAGAAAGAAATATGCAAGTTTACGACTAAGAAGCGTAACCAATGAGCGTTTCTTTCTTACCTATCGCAATGGTTATTGCATAACATCTCTAATTGGAATTAATACAACCAACAAGGTGGCTAAACTTATTGCAGTCTTTCTTAAATTACCAAATCCTAAGCTATTTAGTGGACACTGCTTTAGTGCTTCTCACATAGCAAGCAATATGGTGGTGATTTGATTACAATTAAGCATCATGGAGAATGGAAATCGTTTGCTGTAGCTGAGGGCTATATTGATACATCTGTGAAAAGAAAAATTGATGTTGCTCAAATGTTCACGTCTGAACAAAATGAATCAAGTGGGTGTTCAAGCGCTTCACAGCCACAATCTACAAATAAAATATCTAAAGCTAGTCTTGTGTCTTGTGTCCTCGCACGTGCATATTACATGAAGGCTAGTTTCCTCCTGTTTTTCACATCTCCTACATCAGGGCTCGCTAACCAGCCCATGCTGTACAAATGCTTCCTTAAAGGACAATGTCCGGTTATTAACCTGGTAATTATTTTAATTTCTTTTTTGCTACTACGAATTAGGTTGGCTGAAAACTTTCCGTCCAGCTCCCTTAGTAGTGTTTTGGTATGGAGTTGGCCTTCCGTTAACCTCCATTTATTTTTATGTTCTTTTTCTAGCCATAACTAGATCTCCCTTTTAGCGGAATCCTTAGTGATTCCACATACAGGTTCTGGTCCTATGAAGTTCCTATTAGTACCTTCTTTGGCCAGTTTGTCTCATTGCCTTTAATGCCTTCATGTCCTGGCACCCATATCAGCGACTGTATTGTCTTGTGCCAGTTTATTGAGGACCTCTTTACAATATTTCACCAGCCTAGACCTGGTAGATGGGTTCGTAATGGTTTTAATAGCCGCCTGACTATCAGTAATTATGTTAATTTTTTTGTTTGCGCAGCCGGCTTCCCGAATTTCCTCGGCGCAGGCTGCGACTGCAAACAATTCGGCCTAGAAAACCATAGTATGTTTCTCCAGACATATCGATATCTTCCTTCTAGGGCACATTCCGTACTTGCCTGCACCTGCCCCCTGACTAGATTGTGATCCATCAGAGTACCAGGTGCTGGCACCACAATCGATTGAGCGACTTTTTGGCTGTTCCCTGGTCGGCATAAATATGTTCAGCTTAGCTGTAAACATAATTTCAGGTCCCATACCGTCCGCCGGCATTTGAAATATCGGCTCTTCCAGTATAGTTCCTGTGATATCTGTATGGCTCCCTACAACCTTATTAGGACACCATACGCCATTGGCCTTCAGCCTCAGTATCGCAGCCATTGCCTCCTTCGTTACAAATAGTTCTAGCGGAGGGAGACCAAGGATGGCCTTCATGGAAGCGGTTTCCGTGTTGTTCATAGCTCCCGTGATTCCCAACAGGGCCTGTCGCTGGAGAGTCGTGAGTCGTATCTAAAGTTACTGTTGAATACAAAGAAAACACTAGTTTCGAATAAAAACTATAAAGGTATAAATGCATAAGTTAATGTAAACGCTTCTGCTAATTACAATAATAAAGATTCGATACATTAACGTAATTATATTTTATGAGTTCTGTGCTTACTTATTACCATGTTTAAGTACTAAAATATAATAATAAATACTAGTAACTTCACATTGATACATTATCTTTTGTATTCTGATAGGTACATAATGTATATTGCAGTAGAAGAAATTAAATGACATTAGAGATTGATTAGAATACCAATATTGAATAATGAAAAGTTACGTGACATAATAGGTCCATAACGCTAATAAATAAGTAATTAAACTTCTAGTTTCAAAAATTCTTTTATTGTAAATACCACTACAATATTGTTTAGCCATACAATGGCTTCATCAGGTGGATGAATACTGAATATATAAATGCAAGTTAGAGAATATTTATGTGAAAATTATTGGGGAATGGTGGTGGAAAAAATTTGTACAATCTTAAATTTAGTAGAGGGGAGTTGTTTAAATCTAGTTGGTCATTTAAAGCTAATCCTAAACTATTGTATCTATTAATTTCTAAGTTTTCTAACAGGTTAAGTTTTTTACTTATTCCTTGAATGTGTACAATTTTGAAATCTATATTAAATCTATGATTAATTTCTAAACCATGATTTGCGAAAGTTGAATCTGTTTTCTTTTCTTTATGGCTTCTCTCGTGTTCTTTCATCCTAATTTTGAATGTCCTCCCCGTTTGTCCTATGTATACCTTATTGCAATCTTCGCATGTTAACTTATACACACCAGAGTTTGATTCTTGGTCTATTTTATCTTTGTTAGTTTTAATAATGTTCTGTATAGTATGGTCTGTCTTAAATGATAATGTTCGTTATTAACTTTTTTAATGAAAGTACCAATTCTTTCCGAAATTTTTCCTAAGTAAGCGATTGAATTGTAGGAATTAATTATCTTATGTTTTAATTTTGGGTAAACTAAGGAAAGGGTTTTAGATTTTTGTTGGCTATTCAAGATGTTATTGATAATATTTATAGAGTAACCATTGTTTAATGCTATTGTATATATTCTATTTAGTTTAAGGTCGAAATTACTCTTACTCATAGGTATATGAATTAATCTATATACCATTGATTGGTATGCTGACAATTTGTGTGTTATAGGATGAAAAGAATTAGCGTGTATTGTGGTATCTGTATGTGTTGGTTTATGGTATATAGCGAACTCTTGTTTATTAGTTTTGTGTGATATGGTTAAACCTAGAAAATTAATGCTTTTATTTATTTCTGTTTCTATAGTAAAATTTATTTTGGGGTGAATAGTGTTGATATAATTATGTAAAGTTTTTAATTGTCTATCTGAACCGTTAAAGCAAATTAATATGTCATCAACATCCCTAATCCAATATACACAATTACCAAACAAGGGATGTGTACTAATTTTAGTTTCTAAATTATTCATAAAAATTTCTGCTAATAAGGTTATCTAAAGGTTATCTAAAGGTTTCAAATACAACTTAACCGCTTATATTAATAATAAACACTTAGAAATCTTAGCAGTAGAAACAGAGTTAGCCTTAAATAAGCAAAATGATAACCATGGGAATAAATATGCAGCTAAACATATCTAGAAAATTACCGCACTACTAAGCATTTTAATATTGAAAACAAAATAATTAAATCAATTAAACAGAAAGCGACTAGTAACGATATTATATTTACAAAAGCTGATAAAGGAAATACAGTTATAGCAATTCCGGAATCAAACTACATACATAAAGTTCAGGAGTTCCTCGAAAATAATTCATTTATAAAACTTAAATCTGATCCTACTAACAAATTTCAAAAACAGATTGAACAAACTATAGAAAAATCAGGGTCTCTTTTTAATAACACTCAAAAACGTATATTAACCACTATGAATCCCCTACCTCCCAAATTATACGGTTTAATTAAACTACATAAAGACAATACACCTATACGACCAGTAGTATCGTACGTAAAAGCACCTTGTAGAAATGTGTCTAAACACTTAATAGATTTAATACTTACACACACTAAATTCAAATCTAAGTTCTCCGTTAAAAATTCCCATGAATTAATTAAGAAAATTTCAAACTTGTAATTACCAAACAAATGTAAACTCATTTCTTTTGCTGTCTCGAATTTGTTCACTGGTATCCCACCTCAGGATGTAATAGATTTAATCACTTTACAACTAGAACGTAAAAACACGAACATTGTCACAAAGACCGAAATTTTACAGCTCTTAGAAACGTGCCTGGAACAAAATTATTTTCAATTCAAATAGAAATTTTATAAACAAACAGAGGGTCTAGCAATGGGAAACCCACTAAGCCCCTTATTAGCAGAAATTTTTATGAATAATTTAGAAACTAAAATTAGTACACATCCCTTGTTTGGTAATTGTGTATATTGGATTGGGTATGTTGATGACATATTAATTTGCTTTAACGGTTCAGATAGACAATTAAAAACTTTACATAATTATATCAACACTATTCACCCCAAAATAAATTTTACTATAAAAACAGAAATAAATAAAAGCATTAATTTTCTAGATTTAACCATATCACACAAAACTAATAAACATGAGTTCGCTATATACCATAAACCAACACATACAGATACTACAATACACGCTAACTCTTTTCATCCTATAACACACAAATTGTCAGCATAACAATCAATGGTATATAGATTAATTCATGTACCTATGAGTAAAAGTAATTTCGACCTTGAACTAAATAGAATATATACAATAGCATTAAACAATGGTTACTCAATAAATATTATCAATAAGATCTTGAATAGCCAACAAAAATCTAAAACCCTTTCCTTAGTTTACCCAAAATTAAAACATAAGATAATTAATTCCTACAAATCAATCACTTACTTAGGAAAAATTTCGGTAAAAATTGGTACTTTCATTAAAAAAGTTAATAACGAACATATATCATTTAAAACAGACAATACTATACAGAACATTATTAAAAATAACAAAGATAAAATAGACAAAGAATCAAACTCTGGTGTGTATAAGTTAAAATGCGAAGATTGCAATAAGGTATACATAGGACAAACGGGGAGGACATTCAAAATTAGGATGAAAGAACACGAGAGAAGCCATAAAGAAAACAAAACAGATTCAACTTTCGCAAATCATTGTTTAGAAATTAATCATAGATTTAATATAGATTTCAAATTGTACACATTCAAGGAAAAAGTAAAAAACTTAACCTGTTAGAAAACTTAGAAATTAATAGATACAATAGTTTAGGATTAGCTTTAAATGACCATCTAGATTTAAACAACTCCCCTCTACTAAATTTAAGATTGTAAAAAGTTTTTCCACCACCATTCCCCAATAATTTTCACATAAATATTCTAACTTGCATTGTACATATTCAGTATTCATCCACCTAGTGAAGCCATTGTATGGCGAAACAATATTGTAGTAATTTACAATAGAAGAATTTTTGAAACTAGAAGTTTAATTACTTATTTCCTAACGTTATAATGAAGTTTGAACAAGTATCTCCTTCGTCAATTAACTATTTAATAGCTCCATTATGTCACGCGATTGAATGATATAATAAGATCAATATGTAAGCAAAATAGAAAAAATATTTGATTGATCCCCTATATTTACTTGAACTGAGGAGCAACGATTACAAGTACTAAGAGATGTGCCTTAAAACATGTTTTTCGAAATAATTAAAACCTTGGAATATATATTGTAATGCATACGCGTAACTATAGCTGCAAATGGATACATTACGTAGACCAAATTCCCATTGAAGACTATTAATTCGTGGAGATGTGTTTTGGGCTGCCTTGGCCTCATCAGCGTACAACGTGAAATGTCATAGATGTCCTGATTCGGCTTGTTGCATATGCCAAACTTGTACGATACATACACGCATTGACGTCGTACGTTGACGAGGGCAAGGCAGCCGGAAACACCTGTTCGTATGTTGATTGTCCCCAGTGTATTCAGTGATGATGTGTTTCTACATATCCATATTATCGTATTTATACTCTTGTTGTTAGTAATCATGCTCTAGCCGTTTTATTTCATAACAATTAACCCAAAAATAATATGGATTAATATTTAACTGAAACTTCCGCTTGCTTGATATTTGACGAAGAATTACGATAGTCGGCGTGTTTCCGCGAAATCATTACTGTGGTTATACAGCTGTGTAATTTTCAAATGATAGTTTCTTCCGTGTACATAAACTTTAAAAATTAAAGGAAAAATTTGTTAGTAAATATAGAAAAGAAATTTAGAAAAATAAAGTAAAAAAAACCTTCATGAATTATCCGATGCCGAAGATACTTCATGAAGTACTAAGAACAACGTGGAAAATAAATTGCTAAGAGAAGTAACAACGTTCAACGGAGTAACCACATAATTGAAATGTAAACTTCATTAAATTTAATTTACAAACATATTTACATTTCACCGTGTATACTTTTCAACAGCTAGAGCGAGTTCAGAAGTACTTCGAACCAAAAAAAAATCCGACGGCTCTCATTAATAACGACTTCGTTAGCCGCAACTGCCTACACAGCTGCACTTGAATTTTGAGTGCGTAACTCATTTTCGTAGTGTTTTGTATACATATTATATCGGGGTCCTGGTAATTAGCTCAGAAATTATGGTTCGCATGAAATATACACATTTATAATTTACGCCAGCTTTAATAACTCTTTTATTTGATGAACATCACGTTATTGCCATGCATGTGGCGGGAAGTTTATAAAATGCTCTTATATAGGTCGTTAAATTTTTCATTGCTATTAGTCATTATTGTTCAAGGTGAATGAAGTAAAGTAAAAAAAAAAGTGGACTAATAGCTTTGTGGACGGGATTTTCAAGCTTTTAATTAATTCTGTAGTAGTCGTAATCGGTTATCCTAATTTTTATAACGAAATAAAAAGTATGCTATTAGTTATGTTATTCGAACTACTAAATGTTGTCCATAATAAAATATTTCTTGAATATTCGGACGTTATAGTAATGATAATAATTATTATTATTATTCACCCAACAGATCAACATAATTTAAATACAGGGCAAAGATTTAAATAATATTTAAAATTCAAAATCAATAATTAAAACAGTATAGTTGTATATAAAAAAAGTAAATGAAAAATTATTAATGCAAATTGAACATGCTAATGTAAGCTATGAAAAAATAATCTCTTTACAGATAATACAAAGGTATTTTTAATAATATAAAATATTATTAAAAACCTGGTGTGAAGAACACAAATACAGGTTCACTATTAATATTTTTGTGTATACCTACTCATGTATGTTTCAATTATTCTGATTCTTTACAGATATACAGGGTTAGTTAAAAGTATGGAGACGGCGATTTATTGTCGTTAATATTCATTTTAGGGATTTATGTTCAATATAAAAGTTTGTTAGGATATTTTGATCTACATTTGAGAATATTTGATTTTTTTTTTCTTCAATTGTTTTTTAGTTACGCCTGTCCGCGCATTTTTTTTAAATGGGAACTAGTAAATTTGACTCTACCATTCGATAGAGATTTTTTTTCTCTTTACAAATTTTTTTTTGTTTTTTAAAGTTCATTTTAATAACTTTTTTTGTAAGAAAAAGCCGGTTCATGTGTTTAACAGATGTTCGGTACATCGCAGATAGACAGAAGCGTAGCGATAAACAAACTTGAGCGACATAATTTTATCAGTGGTTATTGTGTACGTCAAATCTTTGACAGAAATAATTCATTTGTGCAATTTGTTGCTGTTAATATTAACAATGACGAGTTTAAGTGAACATGAACGAATTGAAATACTTATGATGTTGGGTTATGGAGATAGACGCAGAAGTTTACAAGATGTTAGTAATTTATTTAATGATACGCATCCAAATAGAAATCCAATTTCTAAATCCGTTGTTGGTAAAACTTTAAGACGCTTTGAACAAACGGGTAGCGTTAAAGATTTGCCAAGGAGTGGTTGACCTAGAACAGCAAAAAGCGATGATAACAAACTGGATATTTTATTGGCTGTATCTGAATATCCCCATTTATCAACCAATCAATTAGCGGCCAATTTCAATATTTCACAGTCATCGATCGTGTCGTTTTTAAAAAGTGAAAAGTATAAACCTTATAAGGTACACCTTGTACACGAGTTAACGGAAGATGATTTTTATAGGAGATTACAATTTTCTGAAGAAATGTTAAATATTTGCAATAATGAAAATTTTGTCAACAATATTCTTTTCTCAGACGAAGCTACTTTTTGCCTTACCGGTGAAGTAAACAGACATAACTGCAGATACTGGTCATCGGAAAATCCCTCTTAGTTTTTGGAGCACCATACGCAGTACCCCCAAAAGGTTAATGTTTGGGTTGGCATTCTAGGCGGTCATATTATCGGTCCCTTTTTCATCAATGACAATTTAACTTCGGCTCTGTATTTGCAGTTATTGCAAAATGAAATAATACCTGCTAGTGATACGCTCTATCCTCATGAAAACAATGAACACCTGCCCAATGACAGTATCTGGTTCCAGCAAGATGGCGTCCCACCACATTATGGTGTAAATGTTCGTCAATATCTGGACAACGTTTATCCCCACAGATGGATTGGAAGACGAGGAACCATTGAATGGGCAGCTCGTTCGCCAGATTTAAGTCCTTTAGAATTTTTTCTTTGGGGATACGTAAAAAATAAAGTTTACAAAGAAAAGCCCGATAACGTCGAAGATTTACAAATCCGAGTTACCAGAACGATACAAGAAATTCCCCGAGATTTTTTACAGAACTCTGTTCGGGGTTTTGTAAATCGATTGCGTCATTGTCAAATTACTAATGGACGACAATTTGAACACTTACTTTAATTTACTTTGTTATTAATTTGTTTAATTTTTCTTGTAAAAGAGTTATTAAAATGAATTTAAAAAAAACAAAAATATTATTGTAAAGAGAAAAAAACCTCTATCGAATGGAAGAGCAAAATTTACCAGTTCCCATTTAAAAAAAAATACGCGAACAGGCGTACCTAAAAAAACAATTGAAGAAAAAAAAAACAAATAATCACAAATGTAGATCAAAATACCTTAACAAACTTTTATATTGAACATAATTCCCTAAAATGAATATTAACGCCAATAAATCGCCGTCTCCATACTTTTAACTAACTCTGTATAAAAGCCAAACTTAAAAATATAAAGCCAAAGGGAAAAAACAAAAATGAAAAGATAACTATTTTCTCCAGAATGGATCAGCATATAACCTATTATATCTTGGCTTTCTTGTGGACTTTGATTTTCAAAATGGGCTCCAATTATTTAACATGAATCATCATACACACATATTCATAGTTTAGACTCTTAAAAATGTTCTCAGTGTTTTTGTTTATAAAGGTGGTTCCTTGCAACTATGCCTAGCATCCAATGTAATAAGGAGAGAAATAGTACGATATCATGTTAAATTTAATACATTTATTGTTCACAATTTGCAAAAATATACATTAATTTTCAATGTGATAAATATCATTAATTATATATTTTTTTTCATAATACAATATGGTATGTAAATCTTTATATCTAGTCAAAATATACTCATATCTATATATCTAAAAATATGACTTTCAAGATCTTTGTTTGATTTTAATAAATCTTCCAAAATATAGCTGCGTATCAGTTTAGACCAGTGAGTCAGTGTTATTTCATATTAATGTGACGAGACTTTACCCTACCACATGAGTTATACAATATCACAAAATTTGTTATACATATTTAATATTTCAAATATTTAATGAGAGTTTTAATTGCGAGTTCAAAAACCAAGATATCTTTAAATGTTTGTGACACTTTACTCTACTTACAATTTAAAAGACATCTGTGTTAATATCTTTTGTTTTAAAACGGAAATTGAAACTCATACACGATCAAATAAAACAAATAATCTTATAAATTTATTTTAATGAACTTGAATGCCTTTATTACATTACTGACCTGTCGAATTTATTATTATATGAAAAAAAGTAAAATTTTAATTCTTTTTAAATTAAAAATATAAAAATTCAAATGATGGATTAAACTCAATGTAATTTACAATACAAATTTTATTTGTGACCACCGCTTTAAGATGATGTTTCGGAAAGTCTCCTCTTCTTGAGAAATTTTCTATAAATATGCCCTGTGACGTCAATCCTTTTTCAAATATATTTTCTAAGTTATAAAATACTCTTCTAAATGATATTCCATATTTAAAAACTTTAGTTCTTATATTGATTTACGTTTCTTAATATTTCTTTCTAACAGTGTTTAATATTTTAACCCTTAAATTCCGAACCATTTAAATTATACGTAGATCCCGAATGGGGGTATATTGTGAACCCCAGCCGTTTTTTATAAATAATAATAACTGCAATAGACTTAAACAAGTATTTATTTATTATTCATTACGAAAATAAGCAAAATAAAATATTTTTCTACTGAACTATTGCAAATAATAATTTTTAAATCTAGGGCTCTTCAACGCTGCAGTTAGTGAGGCAAGATACTGCTTTTGCTTCTTTTCTGTGCTGTTCGCAAATAAATTGTTTACATTTGTCACATCTAATCCTGGACTTCTTATCTTGATTTCTGGGACATATATGGCACCTACCTCGTTTTCGTTCCAAATTCTGTTTTGTGAGCAATGTTTTAGGGATGTCAATTTCGCAATACAGTTTGTGTTTCATCCAATCGGGATTTCTTGAAATAAATAAAATGAAAGCATTTAGGGCACAAATGTCTAAAATATTCATAAAAATTCTATAAGGCCAACGAGCTGTTCGTCTAGCACACGTGTATTCACGAATAAGTTTGTCGGCATTATCAACACTTCCTTTGCTCTTATTATAATGTTCAATAATGATTGGCTTTTTGTGCTCGTTTTGAGAAATAGAGTTATCAGAATGTTGGGTGGATAGCACGTGTACTATGCGTCCTTTCTTAGGTACATAAGCTACCATTGTGACCTCGTCACTAAATGCAAATTTTGAAAACTTTTCTGGCATTCCTGGAACTTTCAGTTCGTATGGTGTATCAGGTTTAGATTTTCGAACAGTGCTGAGTAATGTTAGATTCTTACTCAGTAAAAACTTCGCAAGCTGTACAGATGTGAAAAAATTATCAGTAATCACATCGCGCCCTGTACCTTAAATTGGTTCACACAAGTCTTTTACCACACGATACCCTTGATTTACCTCAGGTTAACCTCCGGGCAATTTACCAGTATAAACTTGTAAATTATGTAAGTATGATGTTTCTACATCAGCAAGTGCCCATATCTTTATACCATACCGCGCTGGTTTTGATTTGATGGACTGCCTGAATGGGCACTTGCCTCGGAACGCGACAAGCTGTTCATCGACTGTGGTCTCTTCGTGAGGTTTAAATGACTTCTTGCTATTTTCAACAAAAAGATCCCATACCTCCCTTATTGCTGCTAGCTTATCATACGCCTTTCTTTCACTTCTAGATATTTTGTCGTCGAATCTCAAATAGCGCGAAATTTGCTGAAAACGGTCTCTAGACATGGCAGCGACAAAGAATGAACGTCTAATACTTTTATCAGATGTACACAACTCGTGAACACTTTGCTTTCTACATCGTAGAGCTCCAGATTTCAGCAAGATTCCCACAAAACAATCAAATTCAGTTTTATCTAAGCTCTTCCACTGTCTTGGCGAATTTGGATGTGCACTATTACATGTAGCAATATCTCGTTCCGCTTCTTCATTTGTATGAGTAAAAATTTGTCCTTTTATGTCGTCTGTAATAAGTAAATCAAAATAGTCTTTTAGTGTTACAGCATTCTGCACATAATCAGTGGGACCAGGTTTCGCGGTAACCATATTACGTTGGTAGCGCCGTGTAGGCGGTTTTGGTTTACTAAGCCATTTCAATCCCGACTTGGCCACAAATTCTTCACTACTTTCTGCTACATCAACTTCAAGTTCACCTACTTCTTCATCACTATCTTCTTCGACTTCTTCCTCCAATTCGTCTTCTGATTCGGATACATTTTCATTTGGAATCTGTATCTTCTTCATCTACATCACTGCACTCACTCAAATCACTAGAGTCATAGAAATTTTCAGCTAATATCTGTATCTCTGCTTGTGTATATACTCTGGATGTTCTTTTACTGCTCATTTTTCTTGAATTTCAAACCTTATCTGAAACAAAGCAAATAATGCTATAGTCACACTGCTTCCGAATGGGGGGACGTCGTGGCCCACTCACATTTCTATTACATATAAGTTTTCAGGTATAAGATCCTGAACTTGTATTTAAGTAAACATAACCTCACACTATAACTGACACATACCCAGAAGCAGGGTGACCAATAGTTTTTATTAAAAAAATTGTACCGAAAGCATTGAAGTTGGGGTCCACAGTGTCCCCCCATTCGGAATTTAAGGGTTAAATACGTTCTTATTTTATTTTTTTAAATGTTTCCCTTTTCAAAACTTTATGATATCTGATATTCCTTCTATTTATTCTGTCCTTCTCTAATGTCCGACTCTATAATGTCTTCTTTATAATTCACGTTACTATATTTTAGATATATACGCCATATCGTTCTTCTCTTATTAATCAATTGATTATCTTTTCTTATCTTCCGCTTGATGTGTTTTATCGCAGCTTCAAACACACCAAATCTATAGTTCTGAACTTAGTCGACAGTTGCATTGTTTCAATATATAAACTAATATATTTATCTCTAATGGATGGGCAACTATTATATTAACTTCTATTTCGTATACTACTATAAAATTTTTTGAGTAGTTTCCTCTGGTGTTGATCCCTCACTTGATCAATCATACACATTTTACAACGCATGGCATGTTTGTTCTTATAGATAAGTATTACAAAATGTTAATTTTAAAATGCACATTCTATCATGTATAGTTGATTACAAAGTTGTCATTGTCTTTTTAGGTTGTTTTAGTTTGTAGTGTATATCAAATAATAATATATATTTGATATTTGAAGACCTTAATGGATGTCATTGCTTGAAATTTTACGTATATCGTAGCTGTCACAATGAACAACGTTTATATATTTAAAAGATTTACAAAATTTTAGTATTGGTTACGAAATTTACAATTACTATAGTACTTTAAATATCCTTTTATATAAATTGGTAGGTATAGCATGATTTAAATTTTAAGTTATTAATACTTATAAACTAAAATATAAAGAGATACAATAAGCTAGATGATATTTAACATTCAATATAAATTTACTAAATATACGCAGATATGTTTTCTTAGCACGATTTGTATTGTTGCATATTAAAACTTATTACCGAAAATAAACGAGAAACTCTTCATAAAATAAATCTTAAATTTATTATATCGATGCTCATACAGGGTGCATTGAAAATTTACCCGTTTTAAATTTTTCACTGCTGTTTTCAGTTCTACTTAATTTTTAAATTTATTTCGCTTAGAAAGACTCACAGCAATATGCAATAAAGGCGCTTTGGTCAGGACAATTGTACGCGCTTGAGGTGCATAGAACGTAACCGATAACTTAATGATACATTTGGGCACCAGAAATTTAATTTGTTGAAGCAGAGAGGGTATAAGTCAACAACACTGTTAGCGAGTTTAATCAAAAACTCGCCGTTTGCTTCATCTATTCTTTGGCTTAGGGAAGTGAAATCATGCTTATTTAATAAACTCTTGGAGTCAATTTATCCTATTAATAAGATGAAACAATCAAGAATCGTTTTCGGACACGTTCTAGTAATACCTGGCTTTACGAGTATAATTCGTTCCAGAACCTTACTCCTAATGCGAAATACTTGTTAAACGAAACAAGTTTTCCCGTATAAATTAATGTAAGATATGATAATGTGTCCCATACTGAAACAAATATCCAAAAGATTTTACATATAACGTTTATTGATACATATATAAAAATACCTTGATTTGCATGTTATTGAAGAGCGTGGATCATCCTCACCTCTTCTTATTTCGTGGAACTAACCTGGAATTCGAATTAGATTTGTAGAAAACAAAGAAAAAACATTATCGATGCTACACTGGGTGATGCTTCTCAACATACGATGCAATAGTTTTCCATGCTCTTATTGAGTCAAAAGATTGTTGCTTTTTTGTTTCTTCCTTTTACTCCTCTGAATAACCCTATTTCACCACTTCTTGCTGTGAAACACATTGCAACTCCATAAGCTCTTCGGTGGCTAGCTCTTGGCTGTGCTCTTCCACAAGCTAATCGATATCATTGTTATCCACCTTCAGTCCCATGATTGTGGCTAAAGACATAATCTCATTAACTATAAGCTGCTCAGGTATTATGTCAAACGCCTAGAAGTCAGATACGACAACGTATATTGGCCAAAGCTTCTTCCAAGCTAAAATGAGGGTTTTCTTGGTAACCGCTTCCCACGCCCTTTCGATCAACTTGATACGGGCAATGATGTGGAAGTGATATTTCCAAAATTATCTGAGAGCGAGATTGGTCCCTTCAGTGACCTCAAAACAAAGCTCAAAAAGTGTTTTAGTGTAGAATTTGTTAAAGTTAGATATCACCTGCTGGTCCATAGGCTGAAGTAATGAATGATATTGGGAGACAGAAACTGGATTTTAATGAACTTAAATTCGTCAAGGAGGTCATCTTGTAGGCCCGGAGGATGAGTTGGAGCGCCCATAATAAGTAAAACATGGAGTGGCAGATACATTTCAAACAAATATTTTTTTACAGAAAGACCAAACACTTCATTGATTCAAGCAAAAAAGAGGTCACGTGTCATCCAAGCCTTATTGTTTGACCCCCACATCACATTAAGCCTACTTTTCTGCACTTTAGATTTATTGAACGCTCGCACAAGCAGTGGTTTAATTTTCAAATCATCGCTTGTATTGGCACAAAATAGCAGCGTGAGACGATCTATCATTGGTTTGTGATCTGGCAATGCTTTCTCCTCTACTGTGATATAGGTTGGCTTCGTCATCTTTTCCCGAAGACACCAGTTTCCTCACAGTTAGATAATTGTTGAGACAGGCACCCATCAAAATATAAGAGGTTGTTGAAGTCATCGATGAAATCTTCTGTTGCCTTTGTATCAGAGCTTGCTGCTTCATATGCCTCACAACGCTGTGGATGACGTTTCTTCACTTAAACTCCTGAACCAGCCACGGCTTCAGCCGTTGACGATCTTGGTGCTTTCGTAACGAGGTCGGAAAAAATAACTTTCGCCGTCTCACAAATGATGTTCTCATTAATAGTGTCGCCTTGCAATTGCTTTCCGTTAATTCATATAAGCCGCCACCTTTCAACATCGTCGAGAATACGTGATCGTTGTGTAGATATTCTTGTCAGTCTCTTTGAAGCATCTATCTCCTTAACTTTCTCATTATTCTTGAAGATAGTGTAAATAGTTGGTGTAGACCCATTGTATGTACGTGCTAGATCAGCCACGCTCATGCCTCGTTTACGCTTTTCAATGATTTTGCCTTTCGTTTCTGTGCTGATTTGTATTCTCTGGCGGAATACTTTTGTGGGAGCGCGTACATTGATGAGAGTGCCTCGTGTGTGTTCGAAAACGCAACAGTTAGTACACGAGAAAAGATTCGTTTAATCGTTCGATCACATTAATGATTGGTTCGTTTGCTATTCTGGCATTGAAGTCACCCATCATTATTTGATAGTGATTTAGTAGTATTGTATTTACTTCATCTTGAACTGCTTCATAAAACTCTCTCTTACTGTGTTTTGTGATATCGGGAATTTGCCATTTGCTAATAATGTGTATTGTTATTTTCTTCATCTCACCTATATATTTACTTGCACTTGGTATCTGGTCAGTAATGTATTAAATATTGTTTTGAATATTTTAATATTTCTACCCCAGATATTGCCCTTCTGTCTGTCCTTACATTGTTTGTATATGGTGATATAATTATCAACTAACTTTACCTTTCTTTCGGAGGCGGTGTATATGTCAATTTTATTTTTGTTTATTTCTTTTAATATTTTTGGTTTTTTTGGATTTCACGATTATATATTCAAGACACCTAACCTCATAATTGCATCTATTTTTAGTGTCCTGTTTCATACTCCTTGTCTGCTTTCTTGTTGGGTTGTTATTATCGTATTCACCCTAGTCGAACCAAGTCGCACTACACAATCAACCGCTATACGAGCTGTCCCGTATCGTTATGTTCAAATTTTAGGAGTGTAAAGTAGACTTCATTTCAAGTAACAAAAACGCAAAACTTATATATCCATTTTTATTTGTTTCAAAGTTACAGATCTATGAAGGTGATTGTCAGATCATGAAAAAAAATGTAATCCTAAAGTCAAAACAAACTGATTTTATTTAAAAAAAGTTATACGATTCAATAACAGGCCTGTGATTGTTAACGTCGCATAATAAAATGTTATCCTAAAATAAATAAACACGTGTCGTAGTGCATACAGTAATTTCTTGGAGATCTACAAAAAAGAATACCGGAAATTGATTTATGATAAAGAAGGTTCTTACTTATTTCGTAAGTACTAAACCATGAATATCGTTTTTGAATTGCATTTTTTAATAAAGGATTACATTACGTTTCAGTTCATACAACAACTTGTTAGTGAGTGGACACCTTTTTTTTTATTCAAAATGCCTTACCGATTTTCTTCTCAAGAGTATGCGGACATGCATTTTGTGTATGGCTACAGTAACGGCAGCAGTTATTGAATACCGACATCGGTTTCCCGATAGGCGCACTCCTCATTACAGAACGTTTCTGGAAGTACACAGACAATTTCGGGAATGCGGAATGCGTGGTTATCTTTTCGACCGAGGAGTAAATTTGCCAGCAGACTTAGAGGAAGAAGCAGTAGCTATTGTTACAAGGGATCCAACTCTCAGTGTACGTCGAATCGCTAGACAACTAGGAGTGCCACGAACAACAGTTTGGCGAATTTTAAAACATGAGGGCTTATATCCATATCACTATCGCAGGGGACACGGTTTGCTTGAGGCAGACCACTATGCTCGTCTCGTTTATTCTATCTGGCTTCATTTTAATTACTGCAAAACAGTCCTCTGGACAGATGAATCTATGTTCACGCGAAGTGGTGTTACAAATCTAAGAAATCTGCACAGGTGGTCATCAGAAAATCCCAAATATACGCCCATATAAATTTCAACATGAATTTTCTATTAATGTTTGGGCGGCCCTAATCGATGACTTGTTGATTGGTCCTGTCTTTCTTCCTGGGAGGTTAAATGCGGACAATTATCTTCAATTTCTTATTGACGAACTGCCAGGTTAGAGGATGTCCCACTGAATGTTTGACGAAACATGTGGTTTCACATGGATGGAGCACCACCACATTTCGGAATTGCTGTCTGAAATTGGGTTAACGTCAATTATCCAAGATGGATTGGTCGAGGTGGTCCTGTTGCATGGCCACGCAGATCACCCGATCTTAATCCCCTTGACTTTTATTTATGGGGGTACATGAAAAATTTAGTCTACGCGCAAGTTTCGAACACAAAAGAAGATTTGTTGAACATATTCACCTGGCTGCCGAGCAAATCTGGCAAAACAAGTGTAAAATTTGGGATAAGTACTTCTTCCGTTGGCTTACGGGCACAAGCCTGCATTCAACACAGAGGTGGATATTTAGAAAATATTATTAATTGAACTTTTTTAAATAAAATCAGTTTTTATTGACTTTAGGATTACATTCTTTTTCATAATCTGGCAATCACATTCATAGATCTGTAACTTTGAAGCAGATAAAATGGTTATACAAGTTTTGCGTTTTTATTACTTGAAATGAAGTCTACTTTACACTCCTAAAATTTGAACATAACGATACGGGACACCTTAAATAAGGCGATTACGTAGTATAGCTTATTACATTTTTAATTTTTGAAAAAGTTTAAGAATAATTTATTTCAACTTCAACAAAACATCAAAAGTTTTCTTCAGGGCAGTTATTAGCAGGGTACAAAACGTGGAAGATCATATTCACACGCTCATACACATGGATATAAATAGAACTGATGAGATCTTGAAAATGTTCCACGTTGCGTAGTTAAAAACACTATGAAACGCTATACATTGGATGCGTCAAAAATAATATGATATTGAACAGTATTGTATGTACAATATGAAATAAACATGTAAATAATTTACATATCTGTAACTATGCACATGGACAATACACCTCGTATTTTCAGCATTTACTTCTGGTTAATAGATATGTTTCTGCCATCTAGGCGTCCTCAGTTAAGCTAGTGAAGCAATGTATACAAATTAATACAAACCTGTTATAAACAACTGGTTTGTATCTGTATTTAAATTTACTGAAACAGCCCGCATAGATCAAGCAAGTTCCGTCCTATAAGAAGACAAACTATTTAATAATTGACATCATACGGGCGAAAGAGACTTTGTCTGAAGGGCTACCTATCGTTCGAACAGCTAAGCTGCTACGGGAAACGATAAAATACGTATGTAGATGTAGTCCATTAACAACCAGCCAGATGGCGGTAAATATACCAAAAGGTTTTGTTTAAGTATGACAATACGTTAAGCACGTATAAAGCGTTTGTACAATATGAAACAAACATGTAAATAATTTACATATTTGTAACTATGCACATGGATAATACACCTCGTATTTTCAGCATTTACTTCTGCTTAATACATATGTTTCTGCCAGCTAGGCGTCCTCAGTTAAGCTAGTGAAGCAATGTATACAAATTAATACAAACCTGTTATAAACAACTGGTTTGTATCTGTATTTAAATTTACTGAAATAGCCCGCATAGATCAAGCAAGTTCCGTGAATTTGTTACACCACAGTAAACATATTTTATTCACATTAATTACAATATATTCTAAACTTTGCTCTGTAAAGTGCGTTCTTTTATTGGACAGTATGTCTTTAAATATAGAAAAACTTCGCTCAACACCAGAGCTAGGGAGTGGCGCATAGAAATAATAATCTTTAAATTTAATATATCTATCGATTTCCGTATTTTGAACATTACTACAAAATCAGGGTTACGAGCGAATATTGCATCAATCTTATTATTTAAGCGAAACCGACTCTGTCTCTGAGCCTGGATGATTCATTAGAGGATAGCATCTGTTCCGCAGTCTACTTGTAACAAAAAAAGATTTTCACGTTTGGTATACGGAGATTTACATCTATAATCTGGTTTGTTTGCGTACAGTGACTATCTGTGATGTATTTACTTAATGAGCGTATTGTACAAAAGTCGTCTGTTTGGTGAATTTTTTTAGAAACTGTACCTAGAAATTCGAGTAGAAATAGAGTTTTTTAGTGACAAAGAGAAAGAGTATGAATCAACCCCTGAATCGATTATAAGCAGAAACATAAATCACACAGAGCTACATACTAATATCTACTATTTGTGTCTAGAGAATGTTAATGCTAATATTTTAGCATTAATCTGTTCGGAAATATCTTTGTTATTTCCTAGAAGGTGATAGTGTTATTAATGGGTTGGATACCTAAAATTACATATCCGTATTAATGCATAAAATGCAGACTTTTTAAAAAGTACTATCAAACATCAAAAGGCCTGCAAGCTGGTTATAAAAATGGTAATAAACGTTAATTTGAAGCCAGCGGATTGCAAAATATTGTTTAATTAAAAGTAAATTATTTTAAAAAATATGCCGCCGTTCCAAACAATATTTTCCGGTTGTATTAAAACAATTCATCAATTAAACAATAAATTAAATTGCTCCAAATTTTCGACTACACAGCACAATGTAAAAGTTAAAATTTGATAATAAAATAGCTGAGTCCGCCAACTGGAATGGCGGCTTTTGTCGGGGTTCCAATACGTTCATTCCCTCTATCTACCTCTCTCTTTTGCTCTCTTCGTAGTGCACAAATGACATTGTATAATTAATTACTACATATCAATTAGTGCGCTGAAAAGCATGTTTTAAATTGGCCTGCGTAACAGCGGTGCAATTAATTATGTCAGAACCAATCAATTATATTTATAATAATTTTTGAAACTGTTCGCCCATGTGACAAGTACAGGTGTCGCCTGATAAGTGACCTTTGGCGTGAAAATTTAAATTATTACCGGAATTCACGTTCCATATTCAATGAATAATGTGTCACGACATCGTATGGTACAATACATTCGACATATCCGAAATATTTGACGGAAATCCACCTTTGTTTAGTATCTCTCAATTATGGAGGGTTCCAAATAAGAATCTGTACATGTTTTTTATTAGCTTTACGAAATCAATTGTCATAATCTTATTTTCAAAGAAGAGACGACTGTGTCATATGTTTCTTTTCTCAATTATCGTTTAAAATAGAATATTTCTTCATTTCTGTATATAAATTTATTAATAAAAATAAAAATTAATTTAATAGAATTTGAATTGAAAAATTGGATAAGTAAACGAGCAAAGCGTTTGAAGTTAGAATCGATTTGGATTGTGTATGTCCCTGTAATGCATTCAACTGTCAAGAAGATCAATTCTAAACCGGTTTATATGTTTATGTTTGTTTTGTTACAATCGGCAGGACGGCTCTCAAATACAGTCGGTATAAAAATTAAGAAAGGTAGATATTAAAAAAAAAATAATTGATAAAACGAAACGTTTTATTTTACTTAAAACATATACTGGAAACACTAACCCACTGATTCACAGGCCTGCAATGGTTTAAACCTTTAAGATATGAGTACCGTTTCCGGTAATTTCTAATCCGCTGATTACGAGAAAAATTGTCAAAATATTTTTTTAATTAGCATTTAAGATTTTGCTTAAAATTGCCCGGAGCGTTAAATTCGAAAATGGATAAATTTTTTTTAAACGAGTTCTAACTAATTGTTAATGCATTTACTTTTCTTTAATAATAATTATAATAATAATAATAATAATAATAGTCTTTATTGCCCAACAGGGGATCTCCATTTACAGGACATAAATGTAAAACTAAATATCAAAGCAAATAAATATTATAATTAATATAAAAAATAAGTAACTAAAAGTAAATTAAGCTAAATAATATAACAAATACATATACATATACATATACATATACATATACATATATATATATATATATATATATATATATATATATATATATATATATATATGGTAAACCTAATCAGTAGGCGATTAAAGGTCTGTATATTACTTCAAAATATATGTATTTAAAAAACTCTACATGTTTCGGCTGTATACGCCTTTATCAAGAGAATACAAAATATGAATCTTCATTCATATTTTGTATTCTCTTGATAAAGGCGTATACAGCCGAAACATGTAGAGTTTTTTAAATACATATATTTTGAAGTAATATACAGACCTTTAATCGCCTACTGATTAGGTTTACCATATCATACCAAGGTCACGAAGTTATTATATATATATATATATATATATATATTTAGTGAGTCACTTACAATATTCCAACCAGTGCGATCGGTTCGTTACAAAAAAAGGTCTCGGGTACGACACACATGTTACACAGAATGCGTGATTTTGAAAACCAAAAGAAACGATACTTGAAAAAGACTGAAAAATAATAAAAGTCGAAACGTCGTAGAATAAAACATCATAATTCAATAAAAGGTCGCTAAACCAATAAAAAGTCTATTATTTTTAATATATATATATATATATATATATATATATGTTTTCTTTCAGGTTTCCGCGGGTAGTAGTATGTGTTGTAACTGGATTCCGGGTTTTCTTCCGCGTTTCCATTGTTTGGTCTTTGTAAAGACCGGTGCTGGTTTCTAGTCCAGAAACCAGCACCGGTCTTTACAAAGACCAAACAATGGAAACGCGGAAGAAAACCCGGAATCCAGTTACATATATATATATATATATATATATATATATATATATATATATATATATATTGATTCAATACTCAGCCTCACGTTGGGCTGGCAAATGATAAAATGCAGAGATGCTGTAATTATTAAAAGAAATAGTATTTATGTTGAGCGAGAAGTGATAAGTTAAATAAATTTTAAAAATAATAATTGGGCGCCTTATTAAATGTGATACACTTCTCAATGTACGCAATCTCTGTTTTTGCTTGTCAACTAGTCTCAGGGTGCATAAAATCTGTGTATCTGTGTTTAAATAAATGATATATCTCAGGCTCGTCGTGACTAAAAGTAGTTGCTTCCTTATTAGTAATTTAAATAAACGATAATCAAAAGAAATAACTTCTACAACTGTATCTACATCAATAAAAGATTTATATCCATATAAACAAAATATATTTATTGTATTAAAAGAAGAAATCTGTAATAACATGAACAAATATAAAAGTTTAAGTGGAATATGAACGATATATGTGTATTATAACAAGGTGATAAATCGACAAGGTTATGTGTGTTGTTATTTTATAATAAATGTGTACTAAAATTATATGAACAATCTCTAATAAGTAGGTAAGTACCTTTTAATTATGTGTACAGAGTAAAATAAATATATTATTTAGGAAAGTCATATTTTTGAAATGATATCTGGTAAAAGGTAAAAAAATTCGAGAATCTTTATTTATTTATGTGATTCAATTTTTAAAGAAATTAATTAAAGACGATATTTATTAGTACCGTAGATATAGTTAACCTGTGTTCTGCTTGTAGGTTGTAAGCGGCTATGTTGTCGAGTATTGCTGATGTAAGTTACCCCGAACGCTCTCCGATGTTGGCGGCCTGTGCGGGAAGTTTTGATGACGCTCTCGAAGTTTTCCTCGAACTCGAAATAAGTCTGCTAGAATCTCTCTATGACCTGGTATTGCTGTTGGACTTGAGGTATTTGCTTGATCTAACACTCCTCCAAGTAGTAAATGGCCTGTAGTCCTTCTTAGATATATATTTTGGGTATTTTCGTGTACTTGACGACGAAATTAATCGTTTAACCCTTTATTTGGCGTTTATTCGCAGAAATTCGGTTATTTGCCAAAATCTCGCTTGTAATTTACTACCAGTCTTTTCTCAGGTTATCTATTATCACTATTTGTCACTTTTACACTACATATATGTTTTAAATTGAATAAATTTAGAAATTTCTAATTGAAAATCGAAAAATACGTCTTATACGTTTATGAATTTTACATTTTACATAAGATGATGCCGATAGCGACTGTTTTTTAATCAAAGACATATTTTAACTATACATAATATATTATCTAGATTTAAAAATTATTTAACAAATTCTAAACTAATTTTTATGTCAATCTTAATATTACTTTGTGTAAATTGCGCAGGATAAATATTTACATTTCGGAAGATGTCGATTGGTGGGCGTGTCTTACTAGCGTCGATATAATGTATAGATGTATATGAATTTAAATATTGGTACTTTCGCGCTAAAATTTGAATATTGAATTGAAAATAATATAAATGAAATTAATGAAAGAAAAAGAAATATACGAATTTAAAATTGTAATATTATCGTTATATAAATTCGTATACATTTCGACACTACTAAAACTTGCTAATTCTGTTTCATAACCTTGTTTACATAAATATTCGTGATGTTTAGTAACCTATTTTTCCCATTTCAGTTGCTGCTCTAAGGGTATGTCTTGTATCATAACAATATATATATATATATATATATATATATATATATATATATGTAAGGTAAACTTAATAAGCCGGCGATTAAAGGTCTGGTTCATTACTTCAAAGTATATATATTTAAAACAACCCTACATGTTTCGGCAATGATGCCTTTGTCAAGTGAATACAAAATATAAATGCATTTATATTTTGCATTCCCTTGTATATATTTATATTTTGTATTTATTTTTGTATTTATATTTTGTATTCCCTTGTATTTCTTTTGTATTCCTTGTATTATATTATATACATCTTTTATATGTTGTGTTTCATGTCATTAGAAAGCTTAAGTCACAAGCGATATTTTAATAATATTTATGCCATCGATGGAACACCTCTTCAGGTCGCGCTTCTTATTAATTATTATTCAAGATATCGACCCTCTCTTCGACTCAGGTCATAAAACAGACCGTTTTCAAAAACGAGTTTTCTATCGACAAACTATCAGACAGCTTCTCTTTAGAACCTTCGAAAGTAAAACAAGTCATCGTACTGTTCAAGTACACGACGCGAACCCGCCCGGCGTCTTTTGCTTCTAAGAATCGCTCTACATATACTTGACCAGGTATATCTTCGAAGGCCACGTGACCATCTCCGCCAATCAAAGGTAACTCTCTATTGTTCGATACAGAGATTATTTTATATTAATCGTAATTAATTAACATTCAATTTACTACTCAAGTTAACGTTCGTTTTCAGTATATTTTTTGTTGATTTTCAATTACTTATTTACCGCTCCTCGTGTATATATTACTTTTGTTTAATTACTTTTAAATATATCAATTTCAATTCCTTCTTATGTAAATAACGCTCCTGTGTTTTATTTAGTAGGTAAGTTGTAGTATATTTATTTAATTAACCATTATCACACACGGCCTGGAACTTTGATGATACTTCACCAGCACCACAAATTATTTTATTTATCTTAGAATAATTTCATTATTATTAACAGGGCAACACATCCACATCCCATAACCAGCAAAGCCGCCGTTTGTAATAATACCACGAATATCTGATTCGAAAATTGACGCAGATAAACGCACAAGAAATAGGAGAACAAATATGGGACAAATTTGAAAAGATAATATTAATGGGTGGGTGCTCAAGAACTATGTGGAACAACGAAAATTACTAATTCGCAAATTAAGAGAACACATTGATGGTCAGAAGGAATAAAAAAAGCAATTAAAAGAAAGAAGCAAAAAATGGAAAAAAATATATTTGCACGAAAACCAAAGAGATTAGGACGATTACAAAAGTGAAAGAACGATAGTAAAGAGACCGGTAAAGGAAGAAAAACTTAAGGCATGGACTCATTTTGGAGAGAAAATGAAAATGGCATATAAAGAAAATCAGAAATTATTGTTTGGAACAATTAGGAATGCTAGGAAAAATAAAAGTAACATGATAACTAAAGGCCGGATTATATGCAGTTTGCATAAATTTGCATATTTGCATAATATATGCACTTTGTATATTATTTGCATATTTTGTAGTAATTCAGGATTTATTTGCATATTTTGTAGTAATTCAAGCATTTTTGCATATTTCAAGTATCCGAGTTTTATTTATTTATTAAATCAAATTTATTATAGAAATTACTAAAAATATGTCGTGGATGTAACAAACAAATAAAAATTAAACAGCCCTCTTTAAATTAAAAATAGCATTTTATTAGGCCTCTCCCCGTTACATTTCCGATAAGCGTCTCCAAGAATTTATTAATACTCTTACCATACATCCAGGCTGAGACAAAATTCCAGGAAAAGCTAATACCTTCAAACTTCTAAATAAATACAAAAATACATTTTACCAGAAAATTAGGAGTATATGTGTTTCTTTCCTATTCGGAGAAATTTATTCCCATATTCGAACGTGATTTTATTTTAAACGTTATTTTACGTTGGCTTTTCGAAGTGCAAACTTGTGAGTTGTGAGTTGTCTGGATAGATTGCACCTTATTCAGAATTGCGTATGGATGGAGAAAAAGTGTTTTGCGTTACATGCTGCAAGATTGTGAGTAAAATTTGAAGTTTATTTCCTCTTATTAATTAATTAATTAAGTTTTTAATTATTCCTTTATCTTTCATTAACATTTATTTTATAAGAAAGCAACCGATGATGTGATATTTTTGCAGATTACAAGTGAGTGAAAGTTCCAAATCGACCAACATATGAAAACTCCATCTCATGCTGCAAAACTAACAAAGATGAAATTGGCGCAAAAAATCAGCAAACATTACCGCAATGTTTGCTATCAAATTCCAAAAAATCGGAACAAGAACAATTTAATGAAGATTTGTGTGAAATGTTTGTGTCGGCAGATATTCCACTACATAAATTAAACAATTTAAATGTCAAGTTATTTTTGCAAAAGTACATCAGCAAATATAACATTTCCGACGAGAGCACGTTAAGAAAAAAATATATTCGCTGTATCTATGCAGAAACATTGAATAGCATTACGAAGTTTGTTGCAAACAATTATCTTTATATATGCACAGACGAAACTACTTATAGTGTGGGCCAATACATAGTTCATTTATTGATTGGTATCGTTAACGTATCTGCTCCAGCAAAATCTTATTTAATTTCATCCAAACCGTTGGAAAAGGTAAACAATTTGACAATAACAAGGTTTATACAGGAAGAACTGGTAACTTTCTTCTTACCGGAATCGATTCCAACAGAGAAAATTCTATTGTTTTTGACAGCTTTCAACTTGAAAATCTTTTACCCAAATTTAATTCACACGACTTGCTTGACGCACGGACTAAATCGTGTTGCAGAAGAAGTCAAAAACCATTTTCCCTTAGTAAATACTTTAATTCATAGTGTTAAGACAGTATTTTTAAAGGCCCCATTACGAGTTCAGTTTTACAAACAACATCTACCCGGTGTTCCGCTTCCTCCTCAACCGTAATCACACAATGTGGAACGTGGTTGGAAGCTGCTATTTTTCATGCAAATCATTATGAAGGAATAAAGACAATTATTGTGGATCTTGATAGGGATGCACAATCTGTGATAGACGCCCAAAAGGTGTATTCGAGTAAAGAAATACTAATGGTTTGTCGTAACCAATCGATTCTGATAGTATTGAAAATTAAAAACAAACTAGAAAAGAAAAGACTCGAAACTGCAAAATCATACTAACACCAGACACTTTTAACAACAATAAAAAATACTGTAAGATATCATTTCATAAAAATTGGCATAACAGCGTAATAAAACTTAAAAAAAAATACAATTTAATTACAGCTTTCTCCAACAATAATAAGTTACAACAGTTTCTAAAAACAAAAATTGTTAACACAGATCTCTTGAACGAGTCGGGCATTTACAAAATAAGTTGTAATTCTTGTCCAAAATTATACATCGGGCAAACCAGAAGAAATGTTCAAACACGATACCAAGAACACATGGCTCATGTTAAATTACACAACATTATTACATAACAGCATTAGCTCTACATCATACAGATACAGGTCACAACTTCAATTTAGAAAATGTTAGTTTCGTTAAAAAAAGCAGTAATAAAAAATTTATGTGGGAAGCCATATACATGAAAAAACACAAAAATTATCTTCTAAATAATTATATTTCACCCCTCAATAATAAACTGTTAGCATGTATCATCAGCATGTATCGTCAGCATTAGCATGTATCATCATCATTAAATACTTAAGACATCTTGTAAACAGGTACTAAAGTTTTCATTCACATTAATATTTTATATTGTAATTCCCAATCCTTTTGCCGTTAGTCCGACCCGATTCCCCCTTTGCTTCGTAGATATTTCGTATTCCCCATCCCCATTCCCATTCTCAGAAATTGTATTAGTTTTAATATTAATTGTAATTTTTCATTAATTTGTTTTCATCCCACCTCTAATTTTTCTGTATATGATGTATTTTCATATTATATATTGTCTCGTAGATATTATGTTTAAACTGTACTACTGATGATTTGTGCAGGGCACACGAAAAGTGCATTTAGTTTATTAAAACAATTTTTGCGAAAAAGTGTTTTGTTTTATTTCGTTATTTCAATATTTCACAAGTGCTCAACATTTAATACTACGAAAAGTGTTATTTTCACACTTTTATAACATCAAACTTTGTTTTATTTTTCCACTACATAAAATTCCTTAAACCTTTCAAAAATATCTACGTCATCGGCAACTTTTGTTCGCGCAGCTGCAAGTGAGGTAATATGTACTTCTCTATTTGGGTATATCGCCTCCAAGGACGTTAGCCAGGGGACAACTCGCCAATGGAGGAAGTTACTAATAACATGAAAAACGCGCGTTTGAATACCGCCTGGCTGTTGAAAAACTTGTCAAAGCCTGGGCTTTTGTCAAGTCGCGCACACAGAAAACACACTTTACACTTGAATTGGGCAAAGCGGCGAGACGGGGAATGTTATGTTATTTTATGGAATTTCCCAAATTTTACACAAAGTATACATTTGCCTCCCAAGGAACTTAATTAATTGTTTACAAACGTTAAGAAATTTGTTGTTCCTGTTACTCAAAATACAATACAAATAAGCTCTGCCAACGAGGTTCGTTACAATATAAATCAATTATTCATGGTGCGCCTAGGTTACCAGATCTAAAACCTCGCATGTTGAAATAATCCCATACGTGCACTTTCACTGGATGTTTTAGTGTATATCGGCAATTTGGGGCTGAGGATACCATACTACTTTCTAGGTATTGAATCTCAGAAACTACTCTTGTCCGAAAACATAACATTCAACATTTCACTCTTTGTTAATGTGGTCTCTCAATGTGATATCAATTGTCTTGTTAGCCTACTAAGATAGGTAACATTACCCTTGCGTAATCTATTCCTTAAAGACATAAAACTGATTCTTATATTTTTCTTTGCCAGTTTTGCTTGTTCTTTTTGCAAAGTTATCCAGACCTAATTTTTTAAACTAATTAACAAAAAAGTCTTTCCTTGGAGACGGTTAAGTAAAAACTTAAAAAAAGATATATAACCCCTTACCACAATTATTAATCGTATCCTAAATACGTATTTCGACAACTAAGTTGTCATCATCAGTAGGTAAAACCGCTAATCAAGGTGTCGCGCATGGGGCACAGTAAAGCTAGAACACTGCTTACGCAACAACTACTTTACACGGCGTCCACGTATAGACTAATTTAAACATGAAAACATATCCAACGAAAAGATCGACAAACTTACCTCTCTTAGGGAAACGGCATTCACATATGTTTATACTCCAATTTGAAATATATCGAACGAAAGATCGACAAAAATTACCTCTCTTAAGGAAAGGGCACTCAACATGTGTTAATACTTCAATTTAAAACGTCGACGACCCTTTTATGGTTCTAACAATGAAAAGAGACAAGTGAAGGGGATCGGTCCTTTATCACCGTTCATGGAGTGTTGTATGTTATTAGCGATATGTATACTTTCGTAGGCGTCAAGATCGCGGTGGTTATTAATGCCCTTGGCCAGCTTTAACCCTTTAATCGACACATTGTGTAGTGTACTTAAAGCATGGTTGGCAACGTTAGATTTATCCGGTCTATTGTATTTAATATGTGATATGTGTTCTTTAAACCGGGTTATTATTGGTCGTCTTGTGTGGCCTATATATTTCAAATTACAATCATCGCATCTAATTTCGAATATACCTGATTTCGAATTAAAATTAACTCTATCTTTAGTATTCCCTAGGAGACTTTTGATAGTATTTTCGGACCGAAAGGCAACTTGGAGACACAACTTTATTAATATTTTTCGTGATGGGGTGGTATGGTAAACACATGTACTTTTTCTCCTGGTTACTTTGAGATATCAAACTTGTGGATTCGCGGATTGTATTTTTTATTTTTGTTTTTCAAATTAATTTATTAATTATTTCTATGTCAAAGCCCATGTGCGACACCTTGATTAATGGTTTTGCCTACTGATGATGACAACTTAGTTGTCCAAATACGTATTTAGGATACGATTAATAATTGTGGTAAGAGGTTATATACCTTTTTTTTAAGTAATTAACAAATACTCTATCTCTTTATGTTGTGATTGCAGTTTTTATTCTAACCTCAATAGTCGACAAAATTAACGAGTTTAGAGTAAATGCGAATACTTGCACTAACTTTGCGAATATTTCATTTGTTTGCCTTCAAACAGCTTCCTCGCTTCAAAAATGTTAGCACTCTTTATAGCAGTGTTCGACCATGTACTTCGGGAGTTGCCATTTAATTTTTCCAGATTCAAGTCGATGACTCCAAAGCTATATAGTACTTGTGACAGATTTGTTGAATATTTTGTCTTCTAACTTTTCAACGATTTCAGAGATTCAGATAGCATAAAATGGAAGTTTACAGTATATGTACTTCCGAAATGAACGTTTATAGACTGCACTTAAAAATATTGGTCATTAGATCAGAAAAATCCTAATTGTGGAAATATTGCGTAGAACTTTCATAGATTCGCTGAACTTTTCCTACATTTTCCTGAATTATTTTGTTATTGCTTGTATCTGCTGAAAACTATTTAGTAAAAAAAGTATCAGAGTGTAGAATTCGTCAATATGAAATTATTTAGAAGTATTTGCGTTTAAAATTCAAATTCGAAGTATTAAATTTTAATAACTGTTCGAAACTAAGTTGTTATTTAATAATAGCGGAATAAATAAATAAATTTAACGCACTATCACTGTTTAGTCGTTATTGTTGGCACAGTATAATCCCATAGCTCAAAGTTGTGCGCGAACTTTTATCTTGCGATTTTAAATTTACAATCGTTTTATCGTATTAGGCCTGTCCGAAATCAAATTGGCTGCGGCAAAAGCCTCGCATTATTTATATTATGCAGGTATTAAATCGACGTGAAACCAGGCAATTTATAATTGGATTAACATTATATTTACTAACCTAATTAAAACCGTATTGTAATACACCATGTTCATAGTACATTACATCGCAATAATACTCAAATAATTATTACGATAGCCATTTAATTCTTTATTATCCAATATTCCCTGGTATTTCGTTGTATTTATTAAGATAATAAATTAATAGAAATCGTATTTCACTTAATAATTTTATACGCGTACAAATTAAATAATATATATATAACTCTTCCATAAACCTAATTGATTTACAGGCTCTTTTCTAATGCAACAGTGGGTTTATACAAATGCTAATAAAAATATGAAAAGTCGATAAAGAGCCTAGAGAAGTGGTTCTTAAACGTGTCAGCACACATTTAAAGGAGTGCATAGACATTTTAAGTTATTAGTTCGGTAACACATAAAAGAATTAAAGTAAAATAAATATTTAACTTATTATTTTTTGATATTCCCCATGGCAAGAATAGTTGAAATAGGATATTAAACGGTAAATAAAGCGATATCTGCGTGGGCTGTCTTTTATATTTTGCATATAGAACTGTAATAAAACAGTAGAATACCTTTAAAAAGTTTATTGGTTTTCGAAGTGTTCTCCACGAAGCTCTGGAAGCAATTATTCCACTCGCTTGTTGATACAATCAAAATTGCGTTTTTGAATGCATCGGCTGCTCCTTCTGACAACTGCAACCTTTTACCACGAAGTCCGTTCTTGATTTTCGTAAAGGGAAAGAACTCATTTGGACTTAGGGCAGGACTGTACGGAGGATGGTCTAATAATTCCACGTTTTGTTGTATTAAAAATTCAATTGTCCTGCGAGCTGTGTGCGAACTTGCATTGTCTTGGTGGAAAATGATTCTTTGTGGTTTGGTTTCTCGGAGCGCAGCGATAACTTGTGGCAAACAAATGGTTGTATACTAATCGGCAGTAATAGTTCTTTGATCTTGTAGAGAAATTGTTGCTACATGACCTGCTTTCGAGGCAAATGTCGTGATCATCGTTTTGGAGACATTTCGAGAACGGATGACTTTTGTTGGCTTTTCTTCACCTTGGAACACCCGAACAGACTACTGGCGTTTATTTTCTGACTCGTATAAGTAAATTCAAGATTCATCACTACTCACGATGTTGTACGCGTTCTTAGAGTTTCCTGCGTTGAAACGGTATAGAGTTTTTTTGACACCAATTCACCCTAGTTGCTTTCTGATCTTCAGTCAACAGATGCAGTATCCGATTCCAAACTAATTTTTCTAAACACAATTCTTCATGCAAAATTTTTTGAACTGAAGTCTTTGAAGCATCGACGTTTTTCAGAGTGCCATTTTTGGTGCACCTGCTCTTGGATCGTCGTTAAGACTAATCTGTCCACGATTGAATTCTCCATACCAACGAGAAATTGTTGACCGATGTGGTGCTTCATTACCGGAAACAGAAACCAACTCGGCGAAGAATTTTTGTTGAGATAACTTCGAGAGTTCGCTGTAGCTACAAAACTACACGTATCGCACTGAAACTTTGGATTTAGGCTAACTTAAGATGGAGCATAATTTTTAGTATGCAAAACATAAAAGACATCCTTCGTATCTGTTTATCTATCTGTGCAATTCTTTAGGTTGGATGGCAGTAACTCCAGGCACCTGACTACAGTGTTCTTTGTACCACTCCTAATTGATCTCTTAGATCCATTCTGTTAGCTTTGTATCCTCGATAAGAGCCGCTAGCCTCTTCGGGAGAAATTTGAGGAATCTACTCTCGTGGGATCCAAATCCCTTCCGAAATGTTTCTGTCTGAGACCCTCCGGTTCCTCATACGTGCATATTAGATGAAGGCTAGTTTACTCCTGTTTTTAACATCTCCTAAACCAGGGCTCGTTAATCGAGCCCATGCTGTCTTCCTTAAAGGCTAGTGTCCGGTTATCAAACCGGTAATAGTTGGAATTTGTTTTTCATTACTACGAATTAGGTTAGCTGAAAGCCTAGCGTTCGGCCCCTCTAGTAGTATCTTAGTATGGAGTTAACATTCCGTTAGCCTCAATTTCTTTTTACTTTTTCGCTTCTGGAGTTTCATTAGTCTCCATTACCAAGGGAGTTCCAGTAGACTCCTCAAGTTCTGGATTCTCTTCCAACTCTACCTTTTGGGTTTATTTTGTTTTATATCTCCGTTCATTCTGTTCCCGAATGCGGAAGAAATATGAAATCAATTCCAGCATATCTTTCATTGGGGGCAAAAAGCGTAGATACAATTGCCATCAAGTACGCCAGGGTAATGTTCGAATTAAGCTTTGAGCACGTTGTCTTACACCGTAGCTTGCAAGAGCTGGTCCCCGGTAACAACTTTCGATAAAGATTTTTTGGCCTAGCTATCCCGCTTATGACTGCCACTAATCGGGTCCTCTAAGAGAGGACCTGACCATTCTCTTATCCATCATCTAGGGACGCGCCTGGTGGGTAGCTCGACCCCCACGGAAGGGGTCCACGAACCAAGAAATAAAGCGATAAATTAGTTTTTATATTTTTTTGTAATAAATTAATTAAAAGGTAGTCTTTTAGATTTTAAAAAGGCATTTAATAAGCTAGGAAGAAATAAAGTTATAAAAGATGAGTATCGATATACAGTGTGTTTCACTTTTCATGGGGACACCTAAATAACTTTTTTATTTTGAAAGCAATCAATATAAAATGTTTATCAGTTGTGTAGGCCCCGACAACGCACCTTTTTGTATGAATAGAGTTTTTATAAAGTCAATATCTAGCCAACTATAATTAAAATAAAAAGTAGTATTTCAAGTAAAGTCATGCTAGCGATTAAGATAGAGCAAAAAAGTATTAGGAAAAGTTTTTACAAATCACTCAAGAACCCTTAATACCAAATTTCGCGGAAAAATTTTCATTTTTAAATTCTTCTACATTTTTATGCTATCAGTAGATAATAGTTTGTTATTGCAATAATAAGAGTGCCATGAAGCAAGAAAATAAGTTGTCAGTTCAAACGTCAGTTCACTAAACAGTTTATTTCAGTTGAAACTATTGAACTTTGCTGAGCAATGGCCGATAGACATTTAAGTATTGCTCAAAAAGTAGAATTTATTCGAATTGTTGGTGATAATGTACGTTCTACCCGAGAGGCTGCAAGAGAGTTTAACGCGAGACATCCTGAACGTCCACCCATCCGTCATCGAACTGTTGCGTACTTGAATAACATTTTCAACACTACTGGAGATGTTGCTAAACCACGTCAACATGAATTGAACAATCGAGAACACTATTTCGATGCAGTAATATTAGCAGCGTATCGTAATAATCCTCACGCAAGTTTACGAGATATGGCTAGACATTTAAATATCTCTTACTCCAAAATTTGGAGATGTCTCCGTCTTCACAAATTGAAACCATAAAAGGCAATATTCGCAGAAAGTTAACGTGTGGTGCGGAATTTTAAATACACAAATCATTGGCCCATTTTTCATTTTTGATACGCTAAATGCAGAAAGGTTTTTAAAATTTTTAAATACTGAATTAATTGATGTGCTTGATGATTTACCATTGGATATGAGGCGAGATTTACACTTGCAGCTAGATGAATCCCAAGTTCATAACGTAAGAATAGTGCGAGCATGGTTAGACGAAAACTTTCCGTTAAGATGGATAGGCCGTAATAGCCCAATTAATAGAGTGGCCTCCGAGATCACCTGACATTACACTACTCGACTTTTTTTGGGGGGGGACTAATAAAAATGCTGTGTATGCATTTAGACCTCAAATCATACAGGAACTATGTCAGAAAATCCGACAAGCCTGTTGAGAAATTTCTCCAGAAGTATTACGACGGGTTGTACTGAACCACAAAAGGCGATTGGAAAAATGTATCCGTCTTCAAGGTGATTTAGTGGAAAAAGATCCTATTTAAAATATTGTTAGTTAAATTGTTGCTTTTGTTTTGTTTGTTCTTTAATGTTGAATAAAATTTGTGAATGATTTTCTTGCTTCATGGCACTCTTATTATTGCAATAACAAACTATTATCTACTGATAGCATAAAAATGTAGAAGAACTTAAAAATGAAAATTTTTCTGCGAAATTTGGTATTAAGGGTTCTTGAGTGATTTGCAAAAACTTTTCCTAATACTTTTTTGCTCTATCTTAATCGCTAGCATGACTTTACTTGAAACACTACTTTTTATTTTAATTATAGTTGGCTAGATATTTACTTTATAAAAACTCTATTCATACAAAAATGTACGTTGTCGGGGCCTACACAACTGATAAAAATTTTATATTGATTGCTTTCAAAATAAAAAAGTTATTTAGGTGTCCCCATGAAAAGTGAAACACACTGTATGTGAAAAACGATTTTAAAACCGTTTTTTATCGTTTTTAGCATAAAAAATGCTATCAAATGTGGTCTCGCAAGAAGTACTTAAATTTTATTTTATTATTTTTATTTAAATTTTTAAACTTGGGGTTGCTAGCCCTTAGCGATTGAGGGGGGGGGGGTAGAAAATTACATCGAAGATTTTAAAATAAAAATTGACTTGCCCGAGCATTTTTTTAAAACATGTTTTTCAACCATTCTATAGAATTTGTGCGTTACTTTCGGTAAACACTATACAGTATGTCCACGGATCGATTTTCAAAGACGGAAAACTTCTTTATTTTGCATTTTACAACAAAAATGTATTCTTGATAAAAGTTTTTGCATGTCCCGAAACGGCCAAGTCAGTAGATTTTAATTTCATAAACTCAAAAACAAAAATGATATAACTAATAACTATTTTACTCAATCCATTCATCGCCCTTTTTAACGCTCAATTCTAGCCGTCGGCGCAATTCCCTATAACTTCGTCGAATTTCTTCGAGAGTTAAAGACGCCACAGCGTCTCTAATCCTCTCCTTTAAATCTTCTACGTTCGGAGGAATATTATTTGCATAAACTATTTGCTTCAATCGACCCCAAAGATAAAAATCAGCCATTGTTAAATCAGTGCTCCTTGGTGGCCATAACACGGGACCATTTCGACCTATCAAATTCTGTCCAAATTGCAGATTTAACCATTCGACAACATCTTGTTGGAAATAACACCTTGCGAGGTAATTAATCGGTAGATCGTCCAAACGTTCATGAACAAAATTTTGCAGCATTTCCAAGTACGTATGCTGATTGACAGTATTATCAAAAAAATATGGTCCAATGATACCATGGTAAGAAATTGCACACCACACATTAACTTTTGCCGAATATTGTCGATTGTGTGGGATGCGAAAATTCGGATTGTAATCGCTCCAATATCTCACATGTTGAGATGCAACAGTACCATTAGTAGAAAACGTGGCCTCATCAGAAAAAATAATATTTCTGTAAAACTATTGATTACCCATGATTTGAGCGCCCATCCACAGACAAAAATACAAACGTTTCGCAGGATCTCCGGGTTCTAATGCATGATTAAAAATGGGCTTGTAGGGATGGAACTTCCTTTGTTTCAAAATTTTTGGAATGAGCGATTTACTAATTCCCAGATGGACTGATCTGCGCCGCAAAGAAAGTTTGGGATAGTTCCGTACTGAATCCATTACAAGAAGAGTGGCGGCGTCGTCTCCATCGCGTGCTATTTTGCTTTTCTTTACATCCAGTATGGAACCAGTGGATAGGAATTTTTTTACCAATGCTCGTGTACCTCTATTTGAGATGTAAATATCCGGGAGCTTTTGATAAAATTCTTCGACAACTCGACGGATCGCTTTATTACCTTTGCCATAGCATTGAATTAGGTAAATTCGTTGGTCTTTTGACAACATTTTCAACGATTATGGTTGATTTTTCTATGTGACAGTTAATTAGATAAATAAATATCGGTAATTACCATGACAACGCAACTTAATTTCTGGGACTTTAAAAAATTTTCAAATAAAACGACCAATTTTTCGATTTTTATCTTAAACTAAAAGAAAATTTGAAAAGGTTAAAGCTGACTTGGTCGTTTCGGGACAGGCAAAAACTTTTATCAATAATACATTTTTCTTGTAAAATGCAAAATAAAGAAGTTTTCCCTCTTTGAACCTCGATCCGTGGACATACTGTATATTAAATATGGAAAAATATACACCACGAGAAAAGCAAAACCGCATCATAATAATGCAATTTTTTCCGCTCGATAAACATATCTCAAATTCTAGTGTAAATTTTAACCATTGCAGATGAAGGCCCTCCTGGGCTTGTAAAAGATGTGTGTAACGGAGCGTCATCTTGTCTGTAATTCGCAAGGACTAACGCCCGATGTAATTAGCGGCTACTCTCTGATTACAAGTCACGTGACCGGTCACCCTACGGCAGACTTTGCCCGCCCAATGACTGAACTTATTGTCTCTGACACACCGAGAATTACCTTCATTAACTATTGAACACATAAAATGTCCCTTGCATACACATATACACATACATACACACATTCTCTCACTCACACATAATACATACCATTCAGGTTCGATAATGAACCAGATATATTATAACGCTCAATCAATTTTAACGGTAATTTATCCATTTTCATTAACGATAATATTGCAGTTCAATTACATGCATATATACACATGAAAATTAAGGTGACCATCGACATGTAGTTTGTCGAGTAATTTAGGAAATTTAAACTTATAAATTAAGCAATATGAAATAGTTACTTAACGTTTTTAAAGTTAAAGTTCGAAAAGATAATACTAAAGATTGTTCGATAAAAGAAGGGAGAACAATATTTTAAGTTTTCTCAATACGAATATACATGGTGTTAACCTTGCGATGCTAATTGTTCGTAGGCTGTATTCCTATTGCTGGTGATTTGTTCGCCTCATATAAATGTATAAGGGCTTTCGCTCTTGTCGACTATTTATAAAGAAGATGACCTAGGCATTCAATTGTAGGGTTATACGAGAGCCATTCGAAAAGTGTTATTAAAAAGAACACCAAAACATGAAGATCATTTTATTGTACAACTTAAATCTATTACTATGCTATTTTTCTACATAGTTTTCATTAGGATTGAGACATTTGTTAGCGATGAACCAGCTTTCTAATGCCCTCTTCTATAGAACTTTGCCGCATGTGAATTAAGCCATGCTGGAACACTGTTCTGTAGTTCTTCATCGCTCTCAAACCGTTGGCACCCAAGTAATTTCTGAGGTGGTAGTCGCTAGGAGCCAAATCAGGGCTGTGGGTACATACCAATTAGTAACACAGGACTAAAACTAGTTTTCGCTATTTAAAACGGTGAATATTTGTACCGCTCAGTCCCGATAAGTATCCTCTTGTCAGAAAACGCACGGGCGACATCGCAGAATCTCATTTTTCGATCATTTGCCATAGGTAGTTGCTCGACGCACGTGTTTCAGCTAACGTTTTGCAAGTATTTGTGCAAAAAAATAGTGTTATGTATTAAAAACTGTACATAAGCGACATTTCTATCCACTGTATGTTTGGTAAATGAGTTTTTGTTTATTATTTAGCGCTTAAAAATATTGGAATGTATGGATGCCCTGGTACATATAACGGGTGTTCATTTTAAAAGTCAATCTAGTAGCATGCGATTTACTGAGAACATTTTGAAGTATGTCGTAAATTAAAATTTACTACTTAACCTACGAAGTCGTATATTTTAACAGTTTCATACATACAAATAAATAACAAATAATAGGTATTTATTGAAAACTATAACAAATGTTGAAAATGCTGTCTTTCAAGATCAATGCACTTTAAAATCCTCCGTTCAAAATTTCTGATGATATTCTGCAACATTACTGGATTGTTATTAATTTCCATGCATTTCTGTTCGATTCTCTGTAGCATATCATTCAAATTCAATATAGGTGTTCGAAATATGTTATTTTTTAGATAAGGCCACAAAAAGAAGTCGCAAGGTGTTAAATCGCATGAACGTGCAGGCCAGGCAATTTCAGTATTTCGACTAATTATACGCTCATCAAAAAATTGTCTTAAATAATCTAAAGATTCTGCAGTACAGTGACAAGGTGCTCCGTCTTGTTGGAAATATGCATTTTGAATTTCATCATCATGCAACTGATTGACAAATGGTTGTAACATTTCCGTACGGTACCTTTGAGCAGTTAACGTTCCCTGAAAAATATTGGTCCAATGATTCCCCTTTGGCTTATCGCTGCCCAAACACCAATTTTCTCTGGAGGTAGCGATTCTTCATTAATTACATGTGGATTTTCATTACTCCAAATTCTTGTATTTTGTGAATTTAGGTATCCCGTTTTATAAAACCATGCTTCATCAGTAAAGATGACTCTTTGCGAAAGTTCTCCATTATTGTTCATATTTACATACCAATTACAAAACTGTAGTCTACGTGGGTAATCAATTTCTAACAATTCTTGTACTGCTGTGACACGGTATGGATAAAGTTGCATATCTTTTTTTAATAACTTGTGAGTTGTACCAACAGAAAGGTTTATTTGTTGACTCAAATGTCGAACAGATGTTTGTAGTTCATTTTCCATTATTTCTTGAACACGATTGACAACTTGAGGTGTACGTTTCTTAACTGCTCCGCTGCCTGATTTTCTTAAGAAACTACCAGTTTCAGAAAAAAGTTTTATAAAGTTCTATTCAAAGTATTCTTAAATTGTATATAATCTATTACAAAATGTGGAAACTCAACTTGAAATTCTACCTTGAAATCTTGAACTGAATAAACCCATAAACTATCAATTTTATTACCACTTCGAAAAAGAGCTTGGACTAAAAAAAAATTATGTTCTAAAGTGAAAGCCATTTTAAAACTGAGAAGCAATTCATTTAAACCAGAATCGACGCACGATAATTTTATGCACTAACTGATATTTGTGATTGACATTATCAAATGTCGTTTGGATTTACGTTTACGGAACAGCAAACACATACTAATATATTTGCGTCTTATTCTATCAAAATTTCAACGTAACCTAGATTGACTTTTCAAATGAACACACATTATGTACCATCCATCTTATGCAGTGGTTCGTTTGTGTACCAGTAGTTCAGTATGCAGAAAAATATTTTGTTTGCAGATATAGATTGGAAAAGGCCACTAACGTATTCTGAGCTGGAAGAGATAGCCAACAATTTGTATGACTTTCCATCTGGATCGGATGATAGTGATGACCTAGCCTCCTGATGAGAAATCTGATCTAAATGCTACTGACTCAGCGGAAGAATCTGATGCGAATATTGTTGAATCCGAGTTCCAAGATGACTGCTCTTCGAGGGATACCCCCAAAGTCTCCGTTACTTCCAGAAACTGTAGCCTCTTCTTTAGATTCTTTTGTGCTGTTTACTGAGCCTGATGAATTATTCATTTCGAAACAAAAAATATCCTCTAAGCGGAAGTGCAGCTTATCTCCTGAATTTGACAGGAACCTTACACAATTTCAATTGTTTCAGAAAATGTTTGCACCTTCATTGTTTATATACTCAGTGTACGAACGAAAGAATAAGAATTTACAAAGAAACAAAACGCGATGCATGTTTGATGGAAACCGATAAGGGCGAAATAAAAATTGTTCTTGGATGCATGGTGGTGATGTGCTACAATCATATCCCACAAATCAGCGATTATTGGTCAAGTCATCCCTCGGTGGGGAATACTGCAATACAGAATGCAATGTTTAGAGACAGATTTAAATTTGTGTCTTCAAAGATGTATTTCACTTCATCACGCAAATCGCCTGACTGCTCCAAGACATATTATATTGATGATGTAGTTGAGTATTTGAAAGGCACTTTCCAAAAGTGTAGTCAAGATAGCTGTTTTCAGAGCATGACTAAAATCAAAGATCGCTCGTTAATGAAACAATATATGCCACTAAAGTCAATAAAAAGGGGCATAAAAATGTAGCTTAGGTCCGATTCCGCCACCGGTTTTAAGTACGACTTCAATATGTATACAGGCCGAGAAACTTAACTATTTATTAGTACACTGGGAGACCGTGTTGTACCTAAACTTGTTGCCACAGCTAAAGGAAAGGATATAACATTTTGCTTTGATCGTTTCATTACTTCAGTATTATTACTTCAAAATTTGGAATACGCAGCACTTGGTTCTTGTAACCAGAACAGGAAGAATATACCTAAGATTACAGATAAATTAGATAGAGGTGGATACGTATTTACATGTAGCAGTGATGGACTGATGTTTGTGAAATGGCAAGATACTAAAGAAGTCCTTTTGCTAAGTAATTGCCATAATGATGAGGTTGTGACTGTGAAAAAAACAGTGAAAAATGGTTCCAAAATTGACGTGGCTTGTTCCCGAATGATAGCTTTTTATAGAGAAATTATGGGGGGCGTCGACTTAGCAGACCAGATGGCGGGTCTTTACGATTTAGACAGCAAATCAACTAAATGGTGGAAAAAATTTTTCTACCGTTTGTTCATGACGGCAGTTGTAAATTCGTGGATCATCTATAATGAACTACATAAAAAGAAGCATCTGCTATTGCAATTTTTAGTGCCTTTGACAGAAGAGATGATAAGCGAGGGGAAAAGAACAGCAGAAACACAACGGCTTACAAGAAAGGGTAGAGTTTCAAGAAAACGAAAAAGCTTTGCAACCGTGTCTCTTCATCTACCCTTCGAACTGTCCAACTAGAAGAAGAAGGTGTAGAGAAAGATACAGACACGTACAAAGACATAAGAATTCGACACTCCTCTTTGTAAAAATTGTTTCGCGATTTGTTTTTCACAGTAAATAATATGTGAAATATACACGTTTTTTTCAAAATAATTGTTTGTTGTTTTTATGAGAACACCCGGAGTACTGGTATATATACGTACCTCATACAAGGACTAGTGGTACATATTGCTATGAATAGTGGTTTGTTGTACAATAGCGTCACCATCCACAACTAATCTACCCAACTAGGATACTCAGCCAGTTGATATCCAACAATGAGACTTCTTTCTTCTCAGGGTTCCAATCGGAAAAACGTGGAAATAAAAACTTATTGGAGACACATTTACTCGAAAACGTTGTTTAATCGAATACAAAAACGAAATTACGAGAGAACCAATCTCGTATAATTATCGGGAATAAATATGAACTACCAACACTATGGTCACACTCAAAAAACAACCCGTACTAATTAAATTTTTAAATATATCAATCAACACAACGTTCCCGTATAAATTCAGATGTTAATCTCCTAGAATTTTACTCTAGGCCCCTCAAACATGAGATCGATAACCAAACACACTAGTTTTTTTTCTCACGTGTGAGATTTAAAACACATCGGATATACACAGATATCCACAAATAATGTACATTCATTTTTAATAAATTTTAAATATAATTTAGGGAAAAATCCATAACAATATGTTTACTACTACCTTCACCCCCTTCAGAGAAAAAAAAAATTTCGAAAAAACCACTTATTCTTACTTTCCAAACATGAAAAACGTTAAATAATTAGGGCTACTCTGCATGAAAAAAAAACGTCTTGAAAGGGTTAAAACTGTCCAGTAGGCCTACCGTGTGAGCGGGTGCATGCGGGTGGGCGTTGTCATGGCGAAAATGATGCTCGAACTTAATAATCCACGTCGCTTCTTCTGAATAACTTTTCTGAGATTCTTCAAAGTTTCACAATAGACTTCAGTGTTTATTGTGGCCCCTCGTTCTATAGAGGTTACAAGAAGGGCGCCATTCTTGTCCCAAAAGACAGTGACCATGACTTTTCTCGCAGAAAAGGTTTGACGGCACTTTAAAGGTTTCCTCGTAGGTGAGTTAGAGCGACCCCACTCCATTGAGGGTTTTTTCGTCGCAACGTTGTCATAGGCGACTCAAGCTACATATGCCTGAGAAAATCTTCACCTTCAACATTGTGACGTTTCAGAAAAGTTAGTGCCGATCCCATTCTCTTGGTCTTCGGTAAGAAGTTTTGGCACTTATCGTGAACAATATTTGTGGTAATCTACTCGTAAATGTTCAGTAACAAACTCGTACAAAAATGTACGTGAAATTTGAAGGAAAAAGGCACTCAATTCCGTGATTGTGAATCGTCGGTTTTCACGAATCTTTTCTTGGACATTACATACAAGTTCGTTCGTCACAATAGTTGGTCTTACGGCACCATCTTCTAACCATATGTCACTTATGACTAAAGACTGGCAATCTCGGTCGGCTCGTAGAGGTTTCGGGAGATACACTTTACCAGCGCTTCGTGTGCTACTTGTAAGTAGTACATGAATACGTGATCAGCTATCAAAGTGTGAAGTTGTTTATAGATGTATTTACGAATATGCGTAGGTGTAATTCGGACAGAAAGCATTTTTCTAAATAACGCGCACTTTTATTTCAGTCAACCCAACGCACTGATGCCGCTGTTTGCCTAACTAAGTCGCGGTCTTTACTAATGATATTTTCACCATAAACAGAACAAAGTTCACGATGAATCTTAGCAGCCTTCATCTTAATTGAACGCAGAAATCGGAAAACAACACTAAATTCACTATCGGCGGGATTTTCAATTGCATCAACTATTTTAAACGACCAAAATAGCACGAAAGAATGTCCAAACGATTCTCTAACTAGTGCTACCAGACTCAAACTGAACCAGACTGCACCGCAGCGCTCCGATTGTGCCGATATCCTCACTCCTCTGCACAGTAGGCGGAAACAGAACTTACTTTACGAATCGCTCCTGCAAATAATGTAATTTTGTTTTGAACATTAATAACCGATCCGGATGAAATTGTTGAAGCTTTTGCACACATCTTTTCCACTACATTTGCACCACGTTCAACTGTACCTGATTCTTTGTAAATATTCTTTCAATTGACAATATTCGTATTTCGGCGGTTTCGATTGACGAAGTATATTCTGTATTAATGTAAATAAAGGCTGATAACACATCCCGTCATAATGGGCTTTGTAACTTTTTTATTAGAGATTGCGTAAGAATATTATTCCAGTTTTTAAACATGAGGATAAGAGTTTTGCTAACAATTATAGCAAGTGTTTTATCTACATGTTTTAAAGTTTTGAGCAATTTCTGCACTTGAAAATATATGCAAAAAGGGCAGCTGGTGGACGTAATGCATACAGATTTTGCGGAAGCATGACCGACCATAATATACTCACCACCAAAATGTCTTCATTCGGCTTTTAGTCTGATACTGTTAAGCTAATTGACTTTTATTTTGATCATGGACCAGCCTATGCTTGTTATAATGGATATGGTTTCATCATATTCACTGTGGTTTCTGATGTTGTGTTGTTGAACGTAATCGTCATGTTCCTTTAGCTAAAGAGGATCTATATCACCCACCGTTATGTTTGTCAATTGTCAATACTACGGTACCACATTTTGTTAAATTTTCACTAAATACATGGAACATGCAATTTTAGAAAGCCCCTATTTTCTAAGTTAATTTTCTTTTAATGCAGGACTTCTTCGAAACATAGATTTATCCTCTGTGTGCAGCACACATTCTGTGTCAGCATTAACGATTCATTTTATAATACAATTTATCAATTATTTGATAGCAGAGTACCTTTACAAACTTGCAAGATCTGATCACAGTTTTATTAATAACTGTAATAGAGTTAATATTCTGATGAAACCAATAAAATCAAATCGAAAATCTATGTTGTTATTTATTTATGACATTATCAAGATGTACATTAAATGACAGACTGGAGGTCAAAATTACACCTAGGTCAGTAACATGATCAACCCTTTCAAATGTTCTGAAGCTTGTAATTAAATAAGTAACTATTTCTCCTTTTTTAAAAAGTGATAATATGGGATTTGTTAAAATTTAGCAACATATTGAATACCTTTTCGAAAAGCAAATCAATATCCTTCTCAAGCGATGTTCCATGCGGACAACATATATCTAAATATTTTTAAATCATCTGTGGACGCTATATACTTAGAAGAGGTGAAGTGTTTGTAGAAGCCATTTACAAAAAGTAGGAATAAAATTGGTGCTAAATAGCTGTCCTGAGGCACACCGGAGGTAACTACTATTGGTCTGGAGGTTAGCGATGATATTCGAACAACCTAAAATCTAAAAGGTAAGTATGATGTAATTTAGGAAATTAAGTTATCACCAATACTATAAAGTTCGAGTTTGTGGAGCAACATTTGAAGATGAACATGGTTGAAGGCTTTAAAAAAGTTCTCACATACGGCATCCACTTCAGAACCTCGCTAATGAAACAAGAAAATTGTAATAAGTTGGTTTGAGTGCTACGGCCAAATACGAAACTATGTTGGTTTAAATCTATCACTTCTCAAAAAATGCCGGGAATGATATCTGTTACAATATGTTCAAAAACGTTAAAAATATGTGGTAGCAACGGAATTAGATGATAATTGTAATCTGGAAATCTGCGCCTTGATTTGAAAATTGGAAAAATATGAATTTCTTTCCATTGATTTGGAAAGCATCGTCAAGTTTATAGAAAGTTGATGAATAATTGACAAGGGAGAGTTAAAGTATAACTGCATGTTTTGAGAAAATATTCAGGAATGCCATCCTGTTCAAGATTGAAACGGTTTTTTAAAATATCAGAATAATTGAAACATACATGAGTGGGTAAAACCTCACTAGTTTGGTATAATAAAAAGGTATTTTTAATCATAAAATATTATAGAAAATCTGGTATGAAGAACACAAATACAGGTTCACTATTATATTTTTTGTGAACATGTTATGAACATATTCCTCCCCAGAGACGCAGATACGTATTTCGCCTTCCTATAGGCTCATCGGTAACCCCCCGCTGGAGAAAGGATACCCTCAAACACATTCACAAAAAAGAACCACATCGCCATATCACAGAAATTATCCAGACCGAGAGTAGAAGTAAATTCAGCGCTGTTGTCAGACAGCCGAAGTACCTCGCCCCGTCCACATAACCAATGCGAACCAAGGACGCCCTTCCAAGGATGGCACAACCGTCTCTCTAGAAACTGTATTTTGTTTGTGTCTTCACTGGAAGGGCGTCGTTGGTTTGCATTGGTCTGGATAGTTTCTGTGATATGGCGATGTGGTTCTTTTTTGTGAATGTGACTGAGGGTATCCTTTCTACAGCGGGGTCGTACCGATGAGCCTGTAGAAAGGCGAAATACGTATCTGCGTCTCTGGGGAGGGATATGTTCGGACACGTTCACAAAAAATATTAATAGTGAACCTATATTTGTGTTCTTCACACCAGATTTTTAATAATATTTCATATTATTAAAAATAACTACATTTTTCAAATTAAATGGATTAATAAATGATTTAACGAAAGCTGGGAATATTTAGTATTCCTATCAGTATCATTTACATAAACTGTTTCAAAATAATCGGAGAACATATTGCATACTTTTTCAGAAGTGTACGGTTCGACGCCATTATAATAAAGACGTTAAAGTGAACCTGATTGTTTCTTTAGTGAATTAACAAAGTTCCAAAGGGCAGAAATATTTCCGTTGCGAGAAAGCAAGAAACTTTTTATAGTCGTCCTAAATGGACTGCTTAACTTTTAATCTTAATTCCTTGCATTTTAGATAAATATTCGCATGTTTACTGGTTTCAACTTTATTATAAAATTCTTTTTTCTGCTTTGGCCTGTCTACTTTGAGTGTCCTAATGGGCGAGTCCAATAAATGTCTTATGACACGAGTTCTTTATGTTATTTTTTCTAATTTTCCTCATTTTAGCATTTTTGTGGTGGTTGGCAATATGTTAAGACATTTGACGTAAATTTAAAATTTGAATTTATCCTCACTTTTATATTCAATTTTTCAAATTTAATATAAAATTAGTGCAAATATTTCATGCACACCACCTGAAATTAGAGAAATTGCTGAAAATGTTGCAAATATTGCATTACACCACCTGAAATTAGAGAAATGAAAATGTGGTGAATAATTTACTATCCACTAAATCTCCTAGCAATTATGAGATGAAGTATATAAAATTTGAAGAATGGTGTAAGAACTTCATGTTATATCAGAAAACGCTTTAATTGACTATTTTCAATTACAACATACTAAATATAAACCATCTATTTTATGGACAATTTATTATATGCATACATAAGGATGTAGATATATCGCAGTATAAGAAATTACAGGCTTTCGTGAAGCGTTTGTCTCAAGGTTACTTACAAAAAAAATCTAAAATCTTAGAAGAAATAGATATTATTAAATTTATACAAGAAACCGATAAAAAATATATCTGGCAATGAAAGTATAAGCACATTTATCGTAGCTTTGCATGTAATGGTATTAATTTATAGGTAATCTTGATAATAGGTTACGACGGAGCTTGTAGACGAGAAGAACTGATCAATATGTCTCTAGACGACATTTACTACAAGTCTGACACCATCATTATTTCTGTACTTAAAATAAAAAATAATATTCCGAGAATCTTCGTAATTACAGATACATTATGGATCGATTTTATGAAGAAATATTATAATTTACAGCCGATTAATATTAGTCATAAGCGATTTATTTGGATTTATCGCAATGGTCTGTGTATTAATAGTCCAATAGGTATTAATATTATACGCAACATTCCGAAGGAGATTGTGAGTTTCTTGAAATTGCCAAATCCAGAACTGTTTACAGAGAGCATTGTTTTAGAAAATCTAGTGCAACACATTTAGTAAATCATTGTGGTGATTTGTTGACCTTAAAAAATCATGGGGTTTTGAACTCTTCAGCTGTGGCTGAAGGTTATGTTTAATCCTCTTTAAAAAAAACATTAAAATATCTAATATGCTTGGATCTCAAATTAATACAAGCTTTCCGAGATGTTCAAACGAATCCACTATAATTGATGTAAATAACAGATTTCATCAAAATATTCTATCAACAAGTACGAGTAGTTTGCCAGGTGTTACTATAAATGCTCAAGATACAATTAACGTATCTATCAATGTATACAGTACCTGTACAATTCAAAAACATAATTCAAAATAAAATATTATATTTCGTTTTATTTGTATACATATTCTACACATCATACATTGAAAATATAGACACCATTTTGACTTTTTGACATTAGAATTACAAATTACAAGTGGCGACCCTAGAAAAACTAAATTGAACTAGGTAATCTATAAACGCACACCGTGCATTTATAAGCTATAAACGCATCGTTTTCGATGCTTTTATAGCGTTGTTATAGAAGCAAATTAGAAAAATAAAACGCTTACTTTCAGCAGAAACAGACACGTACATAAACCATACATCAGGGTGAGCACGTTAGTGTGTACCCTAATAACGAAAGGTGTCTATCATCCTGGATTTCAGCAACCGATAAAGCTTTTTTGATACGGTGTTTTTTAAAATAATTCTCATATATACATCATACCTGACATCTGTCAACGTTTTTCACGTTTTCACATTCGGACTCAACTGAGGTATCATCACCGTGGGTGTAAGTGGTAGGACCCCAAGCTTTGGAAGCTCCTAACTTAATCAATTTTTAAGCTACAGCGTCTCGGGTAGTACCAATCAATTTCTTTCGGCCAGATACACTTGGGTATGCCTTGACTATTGGTAATTATAAACGCGTAGAAAAGATGTTTCAAAAAAAGTGCAGAACTAGAGTTCTACCCTTAGACTTTTTTTCTGGGAAATGGATATTGCTCGACGGCTGTATGATTTTCAGAATCTCCATGGTCGATAGCGTTCGACATATTCTTTTCGTATTGAAAGGGCTTGTGTGTAAAGAGATTATGCAAATACATGTAAATTTGGAACGTGAATTTCACCTGAATGAAGAAGCGTGGCTATTTTGAATTGATGGCTGAAAATTTTTTTGCAGATGGCGCTTCCGTTTTTAAAAGTCTTAGAAGCTGAGGTATTAACAGCTTTCGGGAACTGCCGCTAGAAAATTTTTAGATTGTGCGCGGTCTAGTGGTTATCACGTTTGACTGTGGACTATGTGACCCGAATTCAACTCCTTAAGCAGCAAATTTCTTTTATTTATTGTTTTTATGATTTCTTGTGTACAGTGAATCAGATATTTCAAATTTTAACTTTATTTTGCTTTCCAAATAAGTTCTAATTATAAATTCATTTGAAACCTGCAAAATCCATAAATTAAACCCTAGATTAGCTTTCGGATTTATCCTTCCCAAACCATGTGTTTGCATGAATTTAAGAAAAGATTTGAAAATAGTTAATAGTTAAAAAATAGTTAAAACATTTCTTTGCCAAAGTGCCAGTATATTCATGAAAAAAGTTGTGGACCAAAAATTTTTATAAGTGATGCCAAAAAATTATATTTTATTCTTCTTTTGGCATCATCTAGAATAATTTTTGGGACTTTGTTGGGGGTCTAGAATCCGCAACTTTTTTTCAGCTTGACACCTTCTTGTCCACCACTCTTATTTGCTTAAAGACTCAAACACATGAACTATATTTACCTTTTTTTCTGCCCCATCGGGGCATTTTGCAATAAATTTGTGTGGTTTAAGTCTTAAGAAATTATATTTTAATTATATCATACTGTGAATGGTCGTAAGTAAATAACTTTCCACTTCGATTGTGTAACAGAGAACCAGAAGGATTTCGTAAGTTACTCATTTCTAAATCCTTGAAGTGATACTAGCAGATCTTAAATAATCTGTTTGTTTTGCATTTTTTTCTAAATAATTTAGGTATATAGAATTACGGCTATAATATTTACGACAGTACGGTTAAATATCCTTTATATTTACCAATACATTATTACTCTTCACAGAAAAGAAAGAAATTATTTCTACTTAAGGTTGATCTGTGTGTACGTAAGTAACATTGTACTACTACTTATGCAAGTGTCTGTACAATAAGCCCGCAACCAGTAGATGTGTTATACGTTAAAGTAATATACATATATTTACTCGTCCGTTTGCGATCCCCGTTTTTTACGTAAAGCGTTTTGCGGCGAACTAAGTCCCTACAAGTTAACTGATAATGTTCGTGTAATAAATGGAAGCACAATAGAGCTTTAGGAATGTGTGTGCCGTTGTATAGTTGGATGCAAGCAGAACGACTGCCCGAATTGTGACAGCAATACACCGTAGTCGAGACCGTAAAGCCGCAAGCCATGCGTCTTCTGTAGCCACAAGCGTATTGTTGCTTAATTTATTGATATTTAGTGTTGGGTTTGCAACTCCATACAAGGAATGTCGTCAAATATACGCACACGTAAGCACTGCTGCAAACCATGGGTTTTCTTCGTATGTTGCGAAATTTGTTCGCACTAGGAAATTACGACGTAATAAATTTCGTACAGTATAATCTCTTGTTATTTGCTATTTTAACAACAGTAAGTGAAGACCGTCTTAGGATTTCATAGTTTGCATTTAATTAAGATAAAATTTCTCCATCTGCTATGAACGATATCCGCATTTATGTTTGGATGGTACGCTGCACCTATTAAATAATGGATTTTTATTAATATTTTCCTGATAAATATTGAAGACGACGCCTTTTCATTAACCTTTTCTAGATTTTTTTTGGCTTATCCATCTGCGCTGTTATGACAACTGATTTTAAGTTCTCTTCAATTTAGACGCATTAGCGCCAGTGTATTTTTTTTTAAAGATAAATAATAATCTTGTGTTGTGAACTTACTGTAAATGATAATTAATGACTATTAAATATAATTTTTACGTTCAAATGTCGCCTTATGTGATGCGTTAATTACTACAATTCGACAAGCTGAGTTTGTACCAGTATGTAGAACACGACATGCCGCGACTTCGACCTTTCTGGTTATTAGGAAAATTAAAAATTCGTGAAAAACCACGTCCAGACTGTGTAAACTGTGTCTCTTACTGGAGCTTGTCAATGCACGATATCTTGAAGACGGATACGTCTTTTCACTTCTATACTTTTTGTATATATAGGGTGTTTCCGATTAACTTGGCCAAACTCTAGGGCGTATTCTACTCACCAAAATAATCATAAAAGTTCATATATAAAATTTACGGAAAACACTCTCTTAAATAGGTGTGATGGTTTTTTATTATCGTTGATAATTTCGCAAATTATGGAAAATAACTTTATTATTGTAGTATTTATGGAATTTTATTATTTTAATGGTTGCTTGAATAAAGTTCATCCATATGACCATAGCAATCGGTGCCTTGACATTCGAAGGATGGTCCACTTCCCGAAATCTCGTCCACAAAAAGACAAAACAAAGACAAACATTGTCGTGTCAATATTGACATTAAGTTTCATACATACATGTCATATTGAGTACATAAATAATTATAAAAGATGTCTCATTCTGAGATTCAGAGATTTGATAATGGCCTAGACGCTAATATATCTTTTAAAACAAGTACCAAGAAGCGCATGCAGTAGAATATCTTAAAACAACTATCCAATAAACTACCTGGCAAACCATGCCAAGAATATTACTTTGCGAAATAAAAGAAGAATTATAACATAATTAAGATAAGCGAAAATTATGCAAAATTTGCAAAGAATAAGATCACCTGTAGGCAGGCGAATTTAAATAAAGAAAGTCGAGAACTAAAAAGATTGCTTAATAAACGCCAATGCAATAGTCTCCACCAGTACTTAACCAAACTATATGCTATTCTTTTTGAAAAGCCGACATAACGTTTGATTGTCCGACACTGTACAATCCCGTTATTTGTTCTATGGGCCATCTTTGGTTAAAAACACTACTTTACACCGAAAATGTACATTTGATGAGAGATAGATTTCCTTATGTATTTTCTTCCGCTGAATTCGAAAATCAAGGTTAAATTTTTTTTTATGGAACAGTTTTTGAGATATTGTAATTTTTTCATTTTTTCGACCTTTTTTCACTTGATAAATCATATCTCGAGCTAGAAACGCCCGATTGGGTCGTTCTTGGTACCCAAATGCAATTTATTGAGATGACGAACAAATATGTATAATCGGATCTTTGATTGGTAAAGCGGTTCAAAATATATCGATGAAAATAGGGCACATTTTCAAAAAAATCATATTTTACAGTGATTCTGTGCCGACAGAAAAGTACAAATCGTTAAAAAAACGTCTAGTTTCTGTTCATGTACGTAAAGATGATACTTTTACGTAAGAACTAAGACCAACCAGAAGAAAATCGACCGAAAAATGACAAAGTTATAAGCAATTGAGTGAATAAATCCAAATCCCATATTTTCCGAATATTTTATTTTTTTCGACAATTTATTGTGTTTAAACGCTTGCAATACATTCTTGACATTTTTGTGTGTTAGAAATAGTTGTGGCTCTTGCTTTGTCTTCGGTTGCTTTTGGGACCCGTTTCTCTAGTGAGAAACCATACATAGTCTCCAAACATTGCTTCATCCCAAAATCCTTGATAGCGCCGCTCAATGGTCTTAATTTGTTGGTGAAATCTCTCGCCGTGTTCGTCACTTACGTCACCAAGATTGTCCGTAAAGAAATTTAAATGCGAATGCAAGAAATGGATTTTTAGAGACATATTTACACCTGTAAGAAATAAATAAAATGGTAAAAACAATACAATAGAAAACAACCAGGAATGAAATTAAATAATGGCATTCCGTACCCATTTTGATGTAGTTCTTCAGCAAATCGGTAATAATTCCCTCGTAGTTAGGGCTTTTATTGTTCCCAAGAAAATTGGTAACAACCCGCTGAAATGAATTCCAGGCCTCGTTTTCAACGGGTGTTAAATATTTTGGAAAATCTGTGCTTTTTACCAATTTATTTATGAGTGGACCATCGAAGACGCCTTCCTTGATTTTTGCTAAAGAAAGCTGCGGGAAAAGGGTTTTCAAATAGGAAAATACTTGGCCTTCCTTGTCTAAGGCCTTCACAAAATTTTTAATGAGGCCAAGTTTAATGTGCAACGCTGGAAGGATTATATTTTCTTTTTTGACAAAAGGCACGTATTTAATATTGTCTTTGCCCACTGTGACGTTCTCCCTTTCTGGCCAGTCTTTTCTTCTATAATGATGTTCACGAGCACGACTATCCCAGAGGCAAAGAAAGCAGCAATATTTTGTATATCCACCCTGCATTCCACACAACATGCCGACGACTTTGAGATCGGAACATATTTTCTAGTTGTGATGCTCATATTGAATGTATTTTAGCAAACTGGCCATTGTGGCGTATGATTCTTTAGTGTTGATGGCATGAGCGATGGGGATAGAAAGTGTTTCATTTCCAATATGCAGTAGGACTGCTTTCAAACTCTCCTTACTACCATCAATGAACAAGCGCCACTCATTTGGATCATAAGGCTCTCCGAGTTGCTCAAACAATGCAGGAATATCGTTGCAGTAGCATATGTCGTTTTCCTTCTTAAAATGTTGTGCGTAAGGTTTATCACGGTTTCTGTAAAATGTTCCATTTACTCCCGGAGCCAAACAGTTCCGTTGCTTCAGGCGAGATGCAAGTAACTCCGTTTTTTCCTTTGACAGCTCGAGATCTCTCACCAAATCATTCAGTTCAGGCTGCGTAAAATATTGCAATTGCGACTCCTGTTGAAATTCATTATCACTGCTTGTGTCTGTCTGTAGTGATGATTCGAAAAATTCAATCGTTGAATCAGGGCACTTAGGATGAGGAAATTCATTTGAATGTGGAACTGGAAGCGAAACAGATGCTACTGTCGCATAAACCCATTTGGTACTCTTTCCAAAACCAGTGGATTTGCTCAGGCAAAAGTAACAATCAACCGAATGGCAGAGCGGCTCTCTCCATATCATCGGTACACCGAATTTCATGTATCGTCTAATTTGGAATAAAAATTCACATTATTATTAATTCATTTGTATATATAAATTTAATATTACTGTGATGAACCAGAAGCCCACGCGGCAAGAGTTATATGGCACGATAAACAAACATTATTTGGTGTCCATTGCTCATGAAAAGTTGCAGGTGCTATTCCAAAATATTGCAGATAATTATGTTGTAATGAATCGGTGAATCTACGTCTATTTGGTTGGGGGACAAAATTGCCACACACGTAACAGAAATTATTTGGATTGTTTACGCACTTAAATTCTCGTTTTCTTTTAGGCATTTTGGTGAACACAATGAAATATAATTTCAATCAAATTTGTGAGTTCCTATAATATACAAACAACCGACACTACGTTTTATAGAAGATGTCAAAACAAAATGTCAGGGTTCTAAGGTTCCTAAATGTGATGTGTTGTTGTTTTGTTTGGAATAAAATCTAAGAACTCTAGCGTCAACGTGAGAACTAATATACGTTGCCAATATATCAACAGGGTGTCGATATAAAATCATGTTCCTATACCAAAGACATATAAATATCAAGATATAGCAAGAGTCAGCTGTTTATTGGTACGAATAATAATTTTTATTATAATAGTAATAAGAAAGTCAAAATACATAAAAATAACAAATAATAAATTCAATATATTTGCGTGTGAGCAACCGAACTCATAAATTGTTGAAAAAAATAAAATATTCGGAAAATATGGGATTTGGATTTATTAACTCAATTGCTTATAACTTTGTCATTTTTCGGTCGATTTTCTTCTGGTTGGTCTTTGTTCTTACGTAAAAGTATCATCTTTACGTACATGAACAGAAACCAGACGTTTTCTTAACGATTTGTACTTTTCTGTCGGCACACAATCACTGTAAAATATGATTTTTTTGAAAATGTGCCCTATTTTCATCATATATTTTGAACCGCTTTACCAATCAAAGATCCGATTATACATATTTGTTCGTCATCTCAATACCTTGCATTTTGGTACCAAGAACGACCCAATCGGACATTTCTAGCTCGAGATATGATTTGTCAAGTGAAAGAAGGTCGAAAAAATGAAAAAATTACAATATCTCAAAAACTGTTCCATAAAAAAAATTTAACCTTGATTTTCGAATTCAGCGGAAGAAAATACATAAGGAAATCTATCTCCCATCAAATGTACATGAAAAAAATGTAATTTTGTAAACTAGTGAAATTAACAAAGGAAAAGCTGCAAAGCTTGCAAAGCACTTTGAGAGAGTTTTTCACTTAAACCATTCCGAAGCAGAAAACCATGTTTATAATACAATGTGGCCCAACCGAATGAAAAAAAGGAAATGAAATTGTGTAGTACATATACAAAATTTATTATTCTATAATAAAAATAATACAAATATGTTTGAACAAAAACTGACTCTTTGGGATCACAGCTTATGTTCGAAGTGTCCTCCACCTTCTTCAATGTATCTCAGACATCGCTTTTTAACCGCGTTACAAATGCGCCGAAGTAATTGTTTGTCATCATTGAGTTTGGCGACTTCTTCGGTTATAACATTTTTCATGGTCTCAATATCCGGCAACTGATGATGGAATATCTTATCCTTTAAAATACCCCACACAGCGAAATCTAGTGGGGTTACGTCCGGAGATCTCGGAGGCCATTCGACTTGACCTCTTCTTCCAATCCATCCGGGAAAAAATTCATCGAGAAATTCGCGAACAATTAAAGCGTAATGTGCTGGAGCACCATCTTGTTGAAGAGTTAAACATTGACCAGCAAACACTGGGTTATTGGCAAGTTCTTCACGTAGTTCCATCAACAAATCGAGGTATGCAACACCTGTTACAGTATTGTCGAAGAAATAGGGGCCGACGATTCCGAAGGCGCAAACACCAAGCCATACCGTTACTCCAGGCACGTTTAATTCTTCTTGAATGGTGATATGTGGATTTTCAGTGGACCAGTACACACAATTGTGTCTATTGATGCGCCCATTTAATTTAAATTGAGCTTCGGCCGACCACAAAATTGTTTTGAAGAAATTTTGGAAGGCTTCACATTGAATGACATACCATTCTGCGAACTGTAGCCGACGATCCGGATCATCTTCTGTCAATGCTTGTAAGAGGCGTGGTCTGTAAACCTTCAAACCTAGTTCCTTCATTATTCGCTGTAGGGTAGAACGAGAAATAATGTGTATTTCATTTTGACGTTGCGCGACTTTTTGGCCACGTGGTTATAATAAAGGGATATCTTGATTCTCCATATAAATTACAACCTCCTTTTTGAAAAGATAACAACCAGCCAAGTACTTAAGGAATATGATCTTATAGCCACCAAAATTATTCTTGAAATATTAGGATAAACATTCAAATTAATAATGTAATGTTTTTGTCATTCTGTGGGTTCTATAAAACTAACGGTAATTTAAACACACACTATATTAACAATTAAAACGGTATACACTAAATAAACAACTTAAAACTACAACTAACTATAACAATATTTATTTACACATAATTTATATCAATGTGTATGTATTACAATATCAACTCGACCCAGCGACTGCGACTACCCGTTGAATGGCTTAAATCCCTCTTGAGTGTTATTTATATTCCCGGGAAAACTTCTCGAATATTTGGGAACCTCTGTCTAGATTTTCCCCGATGCATCGACATCTTTCTAGGTGATGCCAGGCCGGACGCATGATTCATCACAAAAATATTAATTCATAATGCGAATTTAAGAATGGAAAGTAGGTCTCACTATTTTAATGCCCAAACCAGGCAAACTTACTGAAAATGTTAGCACTTATAGATCTAAAGCTTGTTTCCAATATTATACGAACTAATGGAACGAATTTTAAAAGCTAGAGTAGCACCTATTCTTGAGAGGCCATCGTGGGTCGCCCTCCGCTGGAACTATTTGTAAAAGCGGAGACCATGGTTGCGATCCTGAGGCTGAAGGCTAATGACGTATGGTGTCCTAATAAGCTTGTAGGGGACCATAGAGTTATCACAGGAACTATACTGGAAGAGTCGATATTTCAAATGCTGGCTGACAGTATAGCACCTGAGATTAAGCTGAACATATTTATATCGACCAGGGAACTGGCAAAAAAGTCGCTCGAGCGATTGTGTTGCCGGCACCTGGTACACGGATGGATCACAATCCAATCAGTGAACAGGTGCAGGCATATGCGGAATGTGCCCTGGAAGGAAAATATTGATATGTCTGGGAAAACATACCACGGTTTTCCAGGCCGAATTGTTCGCAGTAGCAGCCTGCGCCGAGGAATTTCGGGAAGCCAGCTGCGCAAACAAAAAAATCAACATTAATTACTGATAGTCAGTCAGCTATTAAAGCTATTATGAATCCATCTACCAGATCTAAGCTGGCGATCTAACAAGCCATCTATCACTATAAAAAATAAGGAATAACCAGAGGGAGAGGGTGTCCGTGTCGAAAATGCAGCGATAACAATTGTTAATAACTAGAGCAAACCAATTTCCGTGCGCACCATGAGCGCCGATGTGAGGATGATTGTATTGCATCAGAACTAATAAAATGCATTCAGTATGTGTTTGGTACTTGCTTAGACTGCATGTAAGTGTAAGCATACGTAATAAAATGTCGTCGACACATAAATCGAGAAAACGACCGTTGTCAGACGAAGTGAATAAGTTTATTATGGATTTCCCGGACTTAATATACGATGGCTCAAAAATTAAATGTTTAGTGTGCAATACATATCTAATTTGTTGGTCAAAAATACATTGTAACGAACACGTAAGCAGTTCGAAGCACAATAATAACAAAATTAATCAACAACAGTTTATACATGAACTATATGTAACTATGATTGTGTGTACACTGCCGTTTACCTTGGAAGACGCTTAAAACGGTAAGTGTTTTTTTAAATCCTCTGTCGTGCACACATTCACTGATTTCATACATTTTCCATTTTATTTATAGGTACATACAACGCTGCTATAATATGTACTATTCTTATTTTTCGTGTGTTTATGCATATTACTTTAATAGCAGAAAGCCAAATGTATATTTAATTATTTCTGATAGAATAAATGTCTCTACTTCTATACTTATATCGGTAACAAGATCATGTTGCGTCCCTATTCTATCGCATATTATAATATATTACGAATTACACTCCCATACCGGCGCTCATGGCGCGCACGGAAATTCGTCTACTCTACTAATAACGTTGGTATTTTCAAACGAATTCGAGAATCTATTGTTCGTCGTGTGGATGCTTGTATTGCGACGAGAGAACATCTTGTACATTTATTATGAACTAGATAAACAAAACTGAGGAAGAAAATATGTTTACGTAATAATCTATATGCTATGATTATTTCGTACGTGTAAATCCAAATAAATGTATCATGTAATCAATTTTTTGTCGATTTATGTATTACAGTACACTCGTGATTATGTGAACACCGCTTCTTGTGAAACGCCGTGTTATGTGAACAGCAAAATTTTTGTACCGCCCTCCGCAGCATAGGTTTCGCGGCATTCGATTATGCTTTACTTACTTCACTAGCTTAACTGATGACGCCTAATAGTAGATAGCAGAAACACGTGTCTTAAGCAGAAGCAAATGCTGGAAAATACGAAGTGTATTGTCCATGTGTTACATGTGTACAGTTACAGACGTGTATATTGCATGTCTGTTTCATTTGTAACAAATGCGTAATACGTGCTTAACGTATTGATATACTTAAACTTTTTTTTTTGTATATTTGCTGCCATCTGGCATCGTGTTAATAGACTTACACCTATATACGTACTTCCTTCTCTTCTGTACCGGAGGGAAGGGCTGCCACTTTCGGCATAGTCTCTTTCGTCCGTCAAATGTTACTAGATTCTTCTTCTTCTACTTCTTCTCTGTTTTGGGTTGGACGCCACCACGTCCAGGCACTTGAGAACACTGCTCTTGGTACTATCCCCAATAGATCTCTCAGTTCCACTCTGTTAGTCTTGTGTCATCGATAAAAGCCACTATCCTTCTCAGGGGAAGTTTGAGTACACTGAAAGGATCCAATAGATCTCTCCCGAAATATTTCTGTCTGAGTTCCTTCAGTTTCTCACACGTGCATATTACATGAAGGCTAGTTTCCTGATGTTTTTCACATCTCCTACACCAGGGCTCACTAACCAAGCCCATGCTGTACAAATGCTACCTTAAAGGACAATGTCCGGTTATTAACCCGGTAATTATTATAATTTATTTTTTGATACTACGAATTAAGTTGGCTTTCCGTCCAGCTCCCTTAGTAGTGTTTTGGTATGGAGTTGATCTTCCGTTAACCTCCATTTATTTTTATGTTCTTTTTCTAGACCAGATCTCCCTTTCAGCGGAATCCTTCGTGTTTCCACATACAGGTTCTGGTCCTATGAAGTTCCTATTAGTTAGTACCTTCTTTGGCCAGTTTGTCGGCTATCTCATTGCCTTTAATTCCCTCATGTCCTGCCACCCATATCAGCGAAACTGTATTGTCTTGTTCCAGGTTATTGAGGACCTGTTTACAATATTTCACCAGCTTAGACCTGGTAGATTGGTTCATAATGGCTTTAATAGCCGCCTGACTATCCGTCATTATGTTAATTTCTTTGCTTGCGCAGCCGGCTTTCCGAATTTCATCGGCGCAGGCTGCGACTGCTAACAATTCGGCCTGGAAAACCGTAGTATGTTTCCCCAGACATATCGATATCTTCCTTCTAGGGCACATTCCGCATATGCCTGCACCTGCCCCCTGACTAGATTGTAATCCATCAGTGTACCAGGTGCCGGCACTACAATCGATCGAGCGACTTTTTGCCTGTTCCCTGGTCGGTATAAGTATGTTCAGCTTAGTTGTAAACATAATTTCAGGTGCCATACTGTCCACCGTCATTTGAAATATCGGCTCTTCCAGTATAGTTCCTGTGATATCTGTATGGCTCCCTACAACGTTATTAGGACACCATACGCCATTGGCCTTCAGCCTCAGTATCGCAGCCATTGCCTCCGCCCTTATAAATAGTTCCAGCGGAGGGAGACCCACGATGGCCTCCATGGAAGCGGTTTCCGTGCTGTTCATAGCTCCCGTGATTCCGAACAGGGCCTATCGCTGGGGAGTCGTGAGGAGTCCCACCGACGATGTTACTAGATTATATGGTGCCACCTGATAGGACAAAATTTGCTATACCTTATGAGGCGATTTAAGCTTTACTTACTTCACTAGCTTAACTGATGACGCTTAATAGTAGATGGCAGAAACACGTGTCTTAAGCAGAAGTAAATGCTGGAAAATACGAGGTGTATTTTCCATGTGTACAGTTACAGATGTGTATAGTGCATGTCTGTTTCATTTGTAACAAATGCGTAATACGTGCTTAACGTATTGATATACTTAAAATTTTTTTGTATATTTGCTCAACGATATGTTGATATACTTAACAATGTGATGCTTGCGTCCGTGCAAGATAGGTTTCAAAATAATTTTATCTTCCCACATGTAATATTATGCAATTTCATTTTGATATGTTGCTAAACAATAATAATCCTTTTTATTTTTAGGATAATTCACCTATTCATACAGCTCATATTGCAAGGAATTGGTTGAACGAAAGTAATATTAATGTATCAGAATAATTGAAACATACATGAGTAGGTAAACCCCACCAGTTTTGTATAATACAAAGGTATTTTTAATAATATAAAATATTATTAAAAATCTCGTGTGAAGAACACAAATACAGGTTCACTGTTAATATTTTTGTGAACGTGTCCGAAAATATCTCTCCCCAGAGACGTAGATACGTATTTCACCTTTCTATAGGCTCATCGGTACGCCCCTGCTGGAGAAAGAATGTTTCCAGACACATTCACAAAAAATAACCACATCACCAATATTAATAGTGAACCTGCATTTGTGTTCTTCACACCAGATATTTAATAATATTTTATATTATTAAAAATAGATTTGTATTATTAATATTAATGTAACTCCGTTGCCAGCTGGAAGCGCCGATTTAAATCCAATTGAAAATGTTTGGGGATAAATGATTGGAAGAACATATCCTAATTATGAGTTTCGACCACAAAACAAAAACGAATTAATAAATGCAATTCAAAACGAATGGCATCACTTGCGCCAAAATTACAACATGCCCAAAAGATTACGAATTGTTTTAAATAACCATGGGGGCTGTACAAAATATTAAAACATTTCCTTTTCTAATCGTTATATTATTTACAATGAAACAATTTTTTCTAGTTTGCGTTCGAAATGAATTCATTATGACATCCAAAACAGTATCGAAATGAGCTTTATTTCAATACCCTTTTTTTAATTTTTCAATGTTGGCGTTGTTCGAACACAGAAATAAATATCATTGCTGTCATTTGATTTTAAGAATTTAAGTACATTTGACAGATATGATATATGCACGTACTCTACACAAACAACGTATATTGTATACAACTGACAACAAGATTAGTTTCTATGTCACTCATGTTTATATTTTTAAATAAAATATCAAGTAATGTTAAACAAAATAATAATATGCAATATATATATATATATATATATATATATATATATATATATATATATGATAATTTTGATGTTCTCGCGGTTGTATGATGAAATGATGGTTTCTCGGGTTCTTGGCCGGGTGTGAGATGTGTCCTGAGAAGGATTGTTGTCTCGACGTTTCGACGGGATCGCACTCGTCATTTTCTAGAGTTGTTCTTTCACTTGACGCTGAAGAGTAACTGCAGTTACTCTTCAGCGTCAAGTGAAAGAACAACTCTAGAAAATGACGAGTGCGATCCCGTCGAAACGTCGAGACAACAATCCTTCTCAGGACACATCTCACACGCGGCCAAGAACCCGAGAAACCATCATTTCATATATATATATATATATATATATACTTCGCGGATAGCAAGATTTAAATTTGAAAATGTCAAGTATCAATGTGACCAACTGCATGCTTTATTTAAAAATAAAACTCTGAACTTTCAAATTAAATAATTCCAATTTATTAATGTAAAAAGTGCAAAATAGAAAAAATAGTATAGAAAACTCGTTTCATAAGGCCTTTTGCCGCACTCGTTCTTTAGAAAACTCGTTTTCTAAACTGATCTCGTGCGGCAAAATGGTGCCTTATGAAACTTGTTTTTTAATATACTATTTTGAAGTTTGTATTATTTTTTTTTAACTTTTTTTGTGATACGCAAATGATATTCTGATAGAATATTGTGAATGTCAAGAGTGATACAAAAAGTTAGGTTTGCAGTAGTGATATATTCAAAAAGAAAAGCAACTTGATTGCAAATCGTGTCAAATTTAACGTCCGCAATAGTACAAGGCGTACGTATGTGTGTAGCAATAAAACGAGACAAATGACCATATTAAAAGAAATGCTTTTACAACAAAAGTCGACGATGTCTTCTACGACAGAAGAAATCCAACAGCTGTTAGGAAATATTTGGTCTAGATGCCTACCAATCTTAATATTTAACACACATTTTTGTTATACAGAAATCTATTACGCAAATGAGATTTTTGACTGGAACGATGATATTCCATTTGCTGCCGAAATACAACTTGAGTCTGATGAAGGTGAAGATGATCAAGTACCATTTGCAGCAAATTCAAAAGTACCTATTTCAATGGTTATCAAAAGTTTGGATAATGTCGTCAAGTGGGCGGCTATTATTGATGACATATATTTATCCGAAGTCACTGTCCTAAAAAAGCTCCGACAAACAGCTGCGGACATTCAAATGGGTGGAAAATTAGAACAGCAAACACTTACGAACTTCTTTTTAAAACAGTGATGTAATGAAATGTACACACATACAATATACTTTTTGTTTAATAAATATTTTCTAAATGATTTTTAGTTAGATTTTCATTATGTGAATACTTAGATTTTGTGAATAGCCTCAGTTTCAATTAGTTCACATAATCGCGAGTTGTTTTCAATGCGTCAACGTATCGTTGTTTTTATCAATGAATCACCTATTTCAAAATTTAAAGCGCACTTCTTTCCAATTATTTATGCTGGCAAGGTTAAAATGCTTTCCCATTGCTTTGTCCAAGTTCGTTCCTAACTTACTTATGTATAAATTTATTCACTATAAACAAACCGTATGTAAATCAATAGTTTTTCTTCATGTCTGCAAGCGCCACGGAATATACAGATAATAAATATATGCTGAGTCAGGATGGCCAGCGGTATCCAAAATTTATCTGTTTAAATTAATTTTATTAACATTCTTTTAAATTAAAAATAATATTTGAGACCTATATTTTAGTAGTACAGTATGGCCCAGAAGGCAGAGCAGGATTTGACGTGTAAATACTTGTTTGCTAACGGTTTTGTTTCTTTACTTACAGGTGCATATCATAAGTGATTCCTTGGAGATTGGGCATGATGAATTACACTAAGGAAGAACGACTAAAAGTAGTCGAACTATATTTTCAAAATAATAGGTCTATTATTCTAAGGCAAAGAGCTTATCGCAACCATTTCCACGTCAGACAAGGACCCTCAGCGACGATGATTCGGTAACTAATGGCACGCTTAGAGGAAAAGGGTGCTGTGATGAACTTTTCCCTACTGGTAGACCAGGTTCGGCTCGCTCTGAAGAGAACATTGAAAGAGTTAGAGCCAGTGTCGAAGAAGAACCAGAAACACCAACGAGAAAACGTTCTAGGAATTGGAGATGTCCCGAACATCCTTCGTCACATCGTTCGTCACATCGTCATCGTTTGTCACAGCTCTTTCATATAAATTATCCAAAAAAATCTTAAAACATATTAGAGAAAATACTAAATTTACAGCGAAATTTACAATTAAAAATTCATTAGAGCTAGTTAACAAAATAAAAGATATTAAACTTCCAGATAATGCCAAGCTAATATCTGTCGACATTACTAATTTATGCCCTAGTATCCCGATAAAAGACACCATTAATTTGGTGAAGAATTTGTTAACAATTCTAAATGTTAATATAGTTAAAAAATTAGATATCATAAGTTCTCTTAAAACTATCTGTTTAGATCAAAACTATTTTGAATTTGACAGTAAGATATATTCGTGTAATGATGGCCTAATAATGGGCAACCCATTGAATCCGTTATTATCAGAGAGTTTTATGGATAATTTAGAAAGTCAAATTAAAGAACATCCCAATTTTAAATATTTTATATACTGGCACAGATATGTAGATGACGTATTAGCTTGTCTCAGAGGCACAGATAGACAATTAAACCAATTTTTTGAACACATAAATAATCTACACCAAAACATTAAGTTCACCATAGAAAAAGAATTAGATCATAGTATAAACTTCTTGGACCTTACAATTTCTAGACAAAATAATAAACATGTCTTTTCAATATATCACAAACCCTCACACACAGATGTTATCATTCACAATAGTTCCTGTCACCCGGTTAGTCATAAACTAGCATCATTCCATTGTATGATACACATATTAATATCAGTACCTTTAAATAATCAAAACTTCTTTAAAGAATTAAATATCATTAAACAAATAGCGCAAAATAATGGATATAACCCAAATATAGTAGATATAATTTTAAGAAAAAAGAAATATAGGAAAGCAATAGAAAATGTGTACCCAATAATAAAAGATAAACCAAGCAATTATAAATTAGTAACATACATAGGACCGATAAGTGAAAAAATAGGAAAAATTTTACGAGAAACAGATATAAATGTAGCTTATAAAACTAATAATTCTTTAGGGAAATTCATAAAAAATAATAAATCCAAGACAAGCAAAAGTAATAAATCCGGAGTATACAAACTAACATGTAAAGAGTGCCCTAAAACATACATAGGCCAAACTGGTAGGAGCTTTGAGAAAAGAATACAGGAACATTTTAAAAGTTTTATTAACAAAAAGACAGATTCCAATTATTCATTTGTTGGAAAATAATCATAGTTTCAATAAAGATTTCGAAATTTTACAGTCGCAACAAAAAGGATTAAAGTTAAATTTACTGGAATCCTTAGAAATAAATAAACTTAAAGATAAACTTAAACTTGCAGATATATTGTTAAATGACCAATTAGACCTTAATAATTCCCCACTTTTAAACTGGTTTCATCAAATATTAAGATAACAATAACTTTAGACAATATATCGGTAAGAGACGAGTCTAATGTAGACAAGTGCAACCCATTGAAATAGTTTAGAAAAAAGCCATACATTTGTAAAGAGCGTCTTCAGTAGTAATATAAGATCTGAAGAAGCTACATCGTAGCGAAACATGTCGTCAATTTATTAATACATATAATAAAGTGTAACATATACTGGAAATTAGTATAAGTGTTTTACTTAAATCCCATTTACATATTATGGATTTCCAGCAAGTATCCGCCGATTCAATTAAAAACAAATTTATTACTTTTTAATTGTTTCTTAATTTATTATATTTAATAAAACGTACTTACAATAATTAAACAGAATTTATTAATGTGATAGTATTATGGGAAAAGCTTTTTTTAAATTCCAGGCCGAGTTGAGCGCTTTGCGTGAATATAAAAAAATATGCATTAATGAAAACGTGCGTCAGTCATACGTATAAATCGAATGCCACTGTAATAATTGAATCGGCGACACGAAATACGCTAGAGATCGAATCAGATTCGATTTAAACTGTGCGGTCATCGGTATTCAAATTGCAGGAGTCCATTGGGAGATGGCCACCTCCAGTGGACACTAGTTAGGTGATTAGTAATGCACTGTTGGAACGCTTTATCGACGGACAATTTATATTACTGGACCCTGCATTGAATTGTCCAATCACTCTTTGACATACTCCTTTCTGCCGGTTGATTCTGTGTTCATCGATCGAGCAATTTTTACCGCTGCCGCCGCCTCCGACGTCGTTCTGGCACGACAACATGTTAACTTAGTTCCGCCGTTTCGGTTGTGCTCGTTTTTTTCTCTCCACTTTCCGTGCTTCGTTCATGTCAAAAAGTACGTACGTGCTCGGACCAAGCAAGCACCGGACCTGACGAATTTTATTCAAAAAGATGAAAAAGGTTTTTCGGCCAGTTTAACACAATAAAGGGTAATCTTGTTTTTACCGATTTCGTTGTTTAATCAAGCGGAAAACGTAATAGATTTGCATTCGAGGTACCTACACGAATTGCTAGAAAAATCTAAATCCTTTATATCGAATCTCTTTTATTTTCTTCGGGGAAGTTCGAATATTGTGTTAGAACTACTACCGTCTATATATCAGTATAATTTCCACAAATATTTTGAAATGCTTCCAATTAGTTAAGAGCCATTAAAATTCATTCAATTTGTTTCTGAATTATCATTTTTCGCTTTTTGACGTATATTTCATAATTTCACGCTATAGTTTTAAGTTGCGTAGAATAACTAAAAGAAATTTAGTTCACTGTTTAATGAAACTGCAGCTTTACTAATAACGAGCCATCGAAAAAATTCATAATTGGAGTAGACTGTGAAATTGGGTTGGTACTTTAACCAATTCCACATAATGACACATTACTTGATGCTTGACAGTTTCATTTGGTTTCATTGTAAAAAAAGGTTATGGCATTGAAATGATACTACAACAAAAAAGAAAACAAATAATTTATTTAATATCGAAATCATAATCAAAATTTACTTATGGCTACAGAAATTGTTGAAAATGTTGTCCATTTACATCTAAACACAAACAATTTTCTTAATAAGAGTTTTGAAAAATTTGACACAAACTTATAGTTTCAATGTCAAATAATAAATGTCATTATGTGGAAGTGGTTAAAGTATCAACCCAATTTCATAGTCTACTCCAATTATGAATTTTTTGATGGCTCGTTACTACTTAGCATAATAATAAAGATTCGTTGTGAAGTTAGGGTTTTTGTTTCGATAGAGAACAATAATAAGTTTTAGTAAAAAACCGTGCTGATTGAAAGATATATGACTTAATGTAAACATGGTAATAAATGGTAATTTCAATTATTTAACCTATGTTCTACAATATGCGAATCGGTTGATACTTGTATATGCCATTATCTTGCGACCAATTAATAAATTCGAAAAAGATTTTACAATCTATGACAATCTATAAATTACAGGTTATAACCAAATATAACGGGTGTTCAGAAACATTCGAAGTCAAGTGGGCTCTGAACAAAAAATCGTATATCTTTACTTAAGTATCTGATACTAATTTGATAACCTATTAAATTGTATTAAGTAAAAGTATCAATCTATCTCAGACATGATTTCATATTTTCAAGGACTACTTTGACTTCGAATGTTTCTGAACACCCGTTATAATATTGTTTAATACGAGGGACACCTTTTATATTTTTACAATCGATCACTAGATGGGGATGTTGACATATCTAATCACTATATTCTTAAAATTTGACATTTGTCAATGAGAAATCCGCGATAGCTTAGAAATTGAGTCAGTAGTTTGTTGACAGTGACAGTGTTTAAGACTGAGTTTGTAAAATAATGGAGATTACTCGTTGAATGATTTTTTACTGTTTTAAAAAAGGCCTAACTCAACAAGAATGCATTATATCGCTTCGGTCAACTTTTGGTAATGAAGCACAATCCGAGACGACAGTTTACAATTGGTTTGCAGAATTTCGTCATGGTCGTGCCTCAGTGAGTGATGAATCACGTAAAGGTCGACCAAAAACTGTTGCGGTTCCAAAAAACATCGATGCTGTGCGGAAAATGATAGAACACGATCGCCATGTTAATTCCAGTGAGGTAGAGGCATCTCTTGGCATATCGCAGACTGCAATTCATTCGATTTTATATGAACATTTATTTGCAAAAAAAATATATTCCAGATGGATTCCACATAACTTGACCGAAGCACAGAAAGCAGCTCGTGTCAATTGGTGTAAAAAGATGCATAAAAAATTCGACGTAGGAACCGCAAAAACCGTATACAATATCGTCACAGGTGACGAAACATGCATATATGCGTATGGGCCGGAAACCAAGCAACGATCTACTGTATGGGTTTTTCAAGACGAACAGAACTCCACAAAAGTTGTTCGTGCAAGGAGCATTTCCAAGAAAATGACCGCTTCTTTTTTCGGCTGTACAGGACACATCGCAACAATTCCTTTAGAGGATCGAAAAACTGTTAACGCTGAATGGTATACAGTCATTTGTTTGCCAAAAGTTATAGACAAAATCAGGAAGAACAACCGAAAACGTCTTTGTTATTCTTCAGACGAACAGAACCCCACAAAAGTTGTTCGTGCAAGGAGCATTTCCAAGAAAATGACCGCTTGTTTTTTCGGCTGTACAGGACACATCGCAACAATTCCTTTAGAGGATCGAAAAACTGTTAACGCTGAATGGTATACAGTCATTTGTTTGCCAAAAGTTATAGACAAAATCAGGAAGAACAACCGAAAACGTCTTCGTTATTCTTCAGACGAACAGAACCCCACAAAAGTTGTTCGTGCAAGGAGCATTTCCAAGAAAATGACCGCTTGTTTTTTCGGCTGTACAGGACACATCGCAACAATTCCTTTAGAGGATCGAAAAACTGTTAACGCTGAATGGTATACAGTCATTTGTTTGCCAAAAGTTATAGACAAAATCAGGAAGAACAACCGAAAACGTCTTCGTTATTCTTCAGACGAACAGAACCCCACAAAAGTTGTTCGTGCAAGGAGCATTTCCAAGAAAATGACCGCTTGTTTTTTCGGCTGTACAGGACACATCGCAACAATTCCTTTAGAGGATCGAAAAACTGTTAACGCTGAATGGTATACAGTCATTTGTTTGCCAAAAGTTATAGACAAAATCAGGAAGAACAACCGAAAACGTCTTCGTTATTCTTCATCACAACAGAGAAAAGTGTTGAAATAATGTCTCATTGTCCATATTCACCTGACTTGTCGCCGAATGATTTCTTTTTGTTCCCAAATGTGAAACAAAAAATGCGTGGACAGCGATTTGCAACACCTCAAGAAGCAGTCGAAACCTTTGAAAACCATGTTTCTGAGATACAACCTTCAGAGTGGAAAAAATGTTTTGAGAACTGGTTCGTACGCATGCAAAAGTGTATAATAATAACAATAATAATAATATTTATTGATGTATATATACATACATACGTCATATTGAAATATTCAGTATAAAATATAAATGAGAAAAGTACAAAATAACAATAAAAGAAAAAACACATTAAAATTGATAATTGAAAAAATCACTTATCGAATAAAAACACTCCTTTAGTAGTATGTCTTTGGCTTCGATTTTAAATCGTCCACGGTCCAGGCCTTTCATTGTATTGGAAATTTTATTGTAAATTTTTAAGGCTTGGTAATTTGTACTCATTGACTTTTCTGTAACCGATGGTATGGTATCACTATGTTATTTCGATTCCTGGTGTCGTAATTATGGAAATTACTATTTAAGGAGAACTTTTGGTGTGTATTGTGGACATACTCAAGACAGGTAAGTACATACAAAGGTGGCAAGGTAAGTATTTTATGTGCTTTAAACAGTTGCCTGCAGCTAGTTTTGCTGGACGCACTACTAAGAGCCCTAATGGCACTTTTTTGCATTTTAAACACCGACTCAGCTGAACCTGACGCACCCCACACTAGGATACCACATGTAGCTCTACTCTGAAAATTGGAAAGTAGGCCGTTCGAGCTGCTTCGTATGTTGCTACCTGTTTTATCCTACGAATAGAATAAACAGTTGAAGCAAGGCGGCGACAAAAATCTTCCACATGGCAATCCCAACTCATGTCACTGATGAGTTGTAGACCCAGAAATTTGATGCTTTCTTTGTTCTCATTCGAGATTATTTTTGTAGTAAGTGCTAACTGCTGTGTTTTATCTTGATTTAGTTTCAGGAGGTTACTGCCAAACCATTCGCCTGCTTCCATTAATGCATGTTCCAAGTTTATACTTCCCTCTCCCATTTCCTGGGCTCGAATCAAAATGGATGTATCGTCCGCAAACTGGGTAACTTTCCCTGATGATATATTGTACGATAGATCATTCACGTAAATTAGAATGAGCAGAGGACCTAATATTGACCTCTGTGGAACCCTTCGATTTATCGATAATGTATTCGAATAATTATTAGTCCAGTAAACTGCTTGCTTTCTGTTCGTTAAGTAAGAGGAAATAAGTTCATTTGCTCGTCCTCGCACGCCGTATCTGTGCAGTTTCTGTAAAAGTATTGTATGGTCCATGGAGTCAAAGGGCTTACTTACATCGCAACAACCAAGAATCACTACTTCCCTGCGATCAAAAGCATCTGCAATATAGTTCAAAAGCTCAGAAATTGCTGTGCAAGTAGATCTGCCTTTTAAACAGCCATGTTGGGTATCATTTAAGAGTTTGTACGTCTCAAAATAATTAAGTAATCTTTTCTTGATGATGGTTTAATATGGTAGACCATAATGGCGAATATTTTGAAAACCAATAAAATAGTTTGTTCCCAAAAATGTTGTTTTCTTCCCAGATTTTGTAAAAATATAAAAGGTTGCCCTTGTACTCAAAAATACGAGTTGGTACACATTTTTAGTAACTAATAAAGCCTATTCGAAGAATAGGTGCATTTTATTGAAAATAAAATAAGCGAAGATATACGACGGATGCCTTTTATATTTCGGGAATGGTGCTACCATCTGACAACCAATGTCTCTGTCGTAAAGTTTAACATTTTTCACAAAATACTGACTCAGAACGTTATGACATACAGGTGCTATTTCTGTTGTTTATAGTGACTTAAAAATACCATCTTGGCCCAAAAAATGGAATTAACTCGTAGACATCTTCCTGTGATTATTTTTTACAACTTTCACCATAAGAAACCAGCATATATCGGTCACATACTGAATTCAATCGTGGTCTTGCTTCGCTCAGAGACGAATTTCGTGAATGTTTTCCAAAATCGGTCGTTGTTCTGAAAAACATTGCTGCTGTACGTGAACTGATATTGCAAAATCGTTACGTGACTTATCGTGAGATAGAGGTATTCTCAAGATGTTAGTGGGACCAGCATACATTCAATTTTGCGTGAACATTCGGCCGTCAAAAAAAATTGTTCGCCTTATATACTTCATAATTTGATGATCACCCAAAAAGACCCTCGTGTCGATTAGTAGAAAGAAATGCTAAAAGATAAGACGGGGAGCTTCAAAATACGTTTATGACATTGCAACAGGTGACGAATCATGGATCTACGCATATGAGTCCGAAAATAAACAGCAGTAAACTGTAGGGTCTCTCAAAATGAGCCAAATCCAACAAAAGTTGTTTGCGCAAGAAGCACTTCGAAGCAAATGGTCGCTTGTTTCTTCGAAAAACACGGATATGTGGCAACTGTACCATTAGTGCAACGTGCAACGTTAGTGCACTTGCTTGCCAGAAGTATATATATATATATATAGTGTAGCTTAACAGGGCATTCAGGCCGAGAGTGTAATCTATTTCCAGAAGTATCCGGAAAAATAAGAGAAACCAACCGCCGGAATCATTCTCCACCAGGACAATGCGGAGACAACGGCTCTAATAAGAGAGTTTTTGACAATTGGAAAAATGTAATTGATCGGTCATCCGCTGTACAACTCTGATTTGGCACCCAATGATTTCTTTCCATTTCCGCGAATCAAAAATAAATTACGGGGTCAATGTTTTCCGCCTGAATTATACTTCATAATTTGATGATCACCCAAAAAGACCCTCGTGTCGATTAGTAGAAAGAAATGCTAAAAGATAAGACCGGGAGCTTCAAAATACGTTTATGACATTGCAACAGGTGACGAATCATGGATCTACGCATATGAGTCCGAAAATAAACAGCAGTAAACTGTAGGGTCTCTCAAAATGAGCCAAATCCAACAAAAGTTGTTTGCGCATGAAGCACTTCGAAGCAAATTGTCGCTTGTTTCTTCGAAAAACACGGATATGTGGCAACTGTACCATTAGTGCAACGTGAAACGTCAGTGCACTTGCTTGCCAGAAGTATATATACAGTACAAATCTCTTCCCTATAGTCACCTACAAACGTGTATTACGTATGTGTGCGTTCAAGAAGCGAGGAGTGGGGACGTACGAAGCGATGCATACATGCCATTAGTTACAGTTTACTTGTTAAGTTGGATGGTTTGCTCAACTTTTGCGAATAGTCCGTATTCACGATGGATATTTTTACCCTTGAACAAAAAAAATATGTTGTAAAACAGTATCATCTTGGTCGCAGCATAAGAGAAATTGCACGGGTATTTCAAATTAACTTTCAACGTACCATTGCGTTTGAAACGATAATTACGGGCGAAAATAGTTTAATCTATCCTAAATATTCAACCGCAAACGATTTTAAATGTTCAGAGAAACTTTTATGACAGATTAGGACATTGCTTGTTTGCATTAGGAGACCGTTTTGAGCATACAATACATTAAATAGTTTACTTTTTATTTTTTTAATTCTAGTTTTATTTATTATGTATAGAATATACAAGTTATTATGATTTACCGCTTTATTTATTGTTATTGTTATAGGTATATCTGACATTGTTTTAAACGTTAAAAATATTAAAATCTTCCAAAAAGTCCACACTTATTTGTGTTTATTATTACATAACGGTAGTTCCACATTCATCGACGTTTATACTATGTATGTGCTTACTGCTTACATCGAAACTGATCTACAGTACATACATACATACATATATGCTATGTGCGCCCCCACTCCTCGCTTCTCGAACGCACACACGTAATACACGTTTGTAGGTGACTATAGGGAAGAGATTTGTACTGTATATAGTGTAGCTTAACAGTGCATTCAGGCCCAGAGTGTAATCTATTTCCAGAAGTATCCGGAAAAATAAGAGAAACCAACCGCCGGAATCATTCTCCACCAGGACAATGCGGAGACAACGGTTCTAATAAGAGAATTTTTGACAATTGGAAAAATGTAATTCATCGGTCATCCGCCGCACAACTCTGATTTGGCACCCAATGATTTCTTTCCATTTCCGCGAATCAAAAATAAATTACGGGGTCAATGTTTTCCGCCTGAAGCCTGAAGAAGAGGTTAATGCTTTCAAAATAAATGTTTTGGAGGTACCTCGAGGTACCAGAAATTGGTTCAAGCGCAATATTTTGAAAAACAATAAAGCCACGTTCGATGATTAATTTTAATTTCTGTTCTCTATTTACGAAATATAAACGGCATCCCTCGTATAACTTGCAATTTCGCGATATCAAATTTGCTATATTTGAAATTGAATTAGTGACTATTTCCTAATAAAAAAATGCTAGTTTTTTTTGTGTATTTCATTTTTGACTTATAGTTTTAAATCAAGGTATAAATTCAAACATCTAAACCATATTTATATTGAAAAAGGCACAAAAAACAAGTACGTTAATTGCGTTCAACTGTTTCAGCTATCTGCTCACTAATGTAATTATCAAATTTTAACCTGACTTGGAAATAATGTTATTCCAGCATCTAATTTTAATTACTTGGCACACTCAGAACAGCACGTTATAGTGAATATAGATTATGTGTGGAACATTTATTGCAAAAGTTTTATAATTATATGCGATACACCGGTAAGTATAATTAATTAGGGTGTAATTCGAGGGCGGTATTTTCGGATTTAATTTTAAAACCGAAGCAGAGTGGGGGCGAAATAAGAGGAGACGCGAAGAGATTGCCGAGGGAAGAAAGAGCGAGTATCTGGTTTAAGTTACCCTTATCGCGATTCAATTCTAATCCGACACTGCATTGTTAGCTGCAGGAATTATGGAATCGGTTAAATCAAGGTACACTTGCCGTCGGCTTTCAGACTGTTGCCGCCTTAAACTGATTGAAATTTAGATAAATTACTTTGCTTAGATTACGCAGGATTATTCGATTTAGCTATTGGTAATTTGCTCTCGGTGCGTCTTGTTCAGAAAGCGAAATGGGAGAGAGTCGAAGTGGAAAAAAGTCTTCGTCATTCTGACTCGTTCATTTTCTTCTTTCTTGATGGCGTAAGTTTTACATTTGTATTTCTCCCGTGAAATAATTGAACCTTATACTAAACTTTGTTCATTCAATTCGTGCTGTCATTAAAAGTAAGAATTGGAATAAGTAACACGCACTGCGAATTCGACGTCTAATAAATTTACAATTCAATTTGGCAACTTACTTACAAGAAGCTAACAAAATTCAGTGATTTCAATCAAATTAAAAATTATGCATAGAAGAACAGCTCTAGATAATACACGCTATAATAGAAATCTTTTTCAGAAATCTTGGCAAAAGGCCTTAAAAATCCGCCACTAAAGAACAATGCAATATGTAGGATGTCGAATGATATAAATTAGTTAAACTTTTTCATAAAACCTAATTTTGTTGCGAAACGTGGCAAAATAAATTTATTCGTGATTTTTCTGCACGTGGATACAAAATTTATTGATAAAAAACTTTAATTTATCATTATTTACATCATTAAACATTCGACGTATTACATACATCAACTGCTTTAAAATATCTTGAAAAAAGACGGATATATATTACAATAGCTATATTGTAAAATACAAAATATAGAAAGTAATTAATCCCTGTAAATAAACTTACACCTCACTCGCAACAGAAATATAGAAATGAAATAAATGCTTTCTACATTCTATGACGCTAATTATTCGAATTTTCTACCGAAAAAAAATTCGCCCTGAAGCAGGATTCGAACCTACGTCCATTGGTTTGCCGGACCACTGTTTGACTAAGATACTAAGGACTGAAGTTTCGAATCGTCGGGAAAGTCTTAAAATCGCACTATGAAACATATTTTTTCGGTAAAAAAATCGAATAACTGTCGTCGTAAAATGTATTATTATTTCTATTTATTTCATTCACATTACTTCGCGAAAATGTAATTGATTTGCTACAAATCTGCCGAATACGGACAAAAATCTTAATATCTGTTTCTTAATGCAATTTAAGACTTTCCCAACGATTCGAAACCTCGGAAAACCAATGGACGTAGGTTCGAATCCTTAAGGGCGAATTTTTTTCGGTAAAAAATTCGAATAATTAGCGTCGTAAAATGTAAAAAGCATTTATTTCATTCACATTACTTCACGAAAATGCAATTGTGGGCAACAATATTTGTTGGGGCAACAGCACTAGTACGTGGACTTGATTGCTCCTCTGTATTGTTTCACCGCGCACGGGTCGTAAGGCCGTATACGCATTAATTGTTTATTCGTCGGAGAGAGTTTTTAATGAAACGAGGCACTCCAATATAACACTTTTATTTACAGATTTTACAATTATTGATTCATAAGAATTGTTTATTTGATGATAGACTGCGGAACCGGCGCTATCCCGTATCGGGTGTGATTCATCGGTGCCGGTGCAATGTACAAACGATCAACTTAACAGTATAATATGATTGCTATAGCGCGATGGTATTGATAAAAGTTGTCTGCTAGTACGTCTTTCAATGCAAACAGACGGAGTGTGAAATATATTTCGCCAGAGTCATAATAAAGCCAATGAAATATATATACGGAAATTTATTTTTAGGAAATAAATAAAACACTGAAGTTAAATATTCAAGATATATATATATATATATATATATATATATATATATATAGTGGTAATGATGACAGCCCGGCAAGCTGTAGACTTGGGTTCGAGTCCCAACATAGACATTTTTTCAATTAAAAATTTCGTATGATTTGCTTTGTAATTTGTAGACAGCAATGTTTACATCCCCCCTTACTTTGCAATTACATACATACTTACTTTATATTTGTAAATATTTCATATAAAAGCCGAAAACCTCCAATAATTTATCAAATGTTATATTTAATGAACGGCTAAGAAATTATCTAATCACTCATATAGCTTTGGAGTAATAATTAGCATTTTCAAACATTCAAATCTGACATCTGCTCTCAAAACACTGACATCTACTTTCAATAACTCACATCTAATTTCAAAATAGGCATCTGCTTTCTAATCTAACGTTTGCTTTCATAACTGACACCTGCTTTTAAAACAGACATCTTCTTTCAGTAACTGACATTTGCTTTCACTAACTGACATCTGCTATCAAGACTGACATGAGCTTTCAAAACTGACTTCTGCCTTCAACTTGACATCTACATTCAATAACTGACATCTGATTCATCAACACTGTTACTTTATAATGCATTTCTGAATAAGTTGAACCTGAGTCTATTGTGGTCTAGTGGTAATGACGACAGCCCGGCAAGCTATAGACTTGGGTTCGAGTCCCAACATTGACATTTTTTCAATTAAAAATTTCGTATGATTTGCTTTGTAATTTGTAGACAGCAATGTTTACATCCCCCCTTACTTTGCAATTACATACATACTAACTTGATATTTGTAAATATTTCATATAAAAGCCGAAAACCTCCAATAATTTATCAAATGTTATATTTAATGAACGGCTAAGAAATTATCTAATCACTTATATATATATCAGATACATGTAAGATTGTTTTAAATATATACATTTTTAAGTACAACCGTACTTTAAATAGACAACTAATTGAATCTACGATATATATACGCAAAATGCATTTACTTTATGCAGTGAAAAATTCAAAATATTGAAAAAGTATAAACTTGAAATTAATTATAACACATATAATTAAAGTGAATGCTTTGTCACACCACAGTAAACTTTTTTTATTAACATTAATTATTACAATATTTTCTACACTTTGTTCTCTAAAGTGCGTTCTTTTATTGGACAGTATATCTTTAAATATAGAAAAATTTCGCTCAACATCAAAGCTAGTGAGAGGCGCATAGAAATAATAATCTTTAAATTTAATATATCTATCGATTTCCGTATTTTGAACATTACTAGAAAAGCCTTTAGGACATTAAAATCAGGGCTACGAGCGAATATTGTATCCATCTTATTATTAAGCGAAACCGACTCTGTCTCTGCGCCTGTATGACTCATTGGAGGATAGCGTCTGTTCCGCAGTTTAATGATATATGAAGACTGTTGTCATGTTGATCAAAATGAGACTGATGTCTCTTAATATTAAATTGCTCTTGCGAGGCTGTTGCCTTGAACGCTGTTGTATTGACACTTGCGGCTGTTGTCGAGCACGCTGATCTGTTGGGACGGTTTAAAAATTGTAAGCAAAATTTGCCCCTAATTTGAGTAAAGTCTGGAGCAGTTAACAAAATAGGCCGCACCAGAATGCGGCAAAGTTCCCAAGAACCGCCTTATTTGTAAACTGTAAAATAGCAATTGCAGATGGTTTTTAATTCTATATTAGCTATAACTAAAATGCCCAGCTTATGATGCTTGCATTCTTCATTCTGGTATTTTATAGTACAAAATTTAGTGAACGTGCGTTTGATAAAGCATTTGAAAGTTTCAAACTGTGTACATGGCACGTTCACTCACAAAATAAAGGTAAGTTGAAAAATGTCTAAAGAGACCAGCAATAAAATAAGTACCGAATTGAGTAAAGGTTGATAAATATGAACGATGGCCAATCTTAAATTCAGGGTAAACGTTTGCATTTTAATATGATAATAAATTATAATTATACAAGGGTTTCAATTTTGTATCTGACCATTAGATTTAAATACTATATTCTATGAATTCTCATATTTAATATATACAAAATGAATAATACTTATATTTAATGTATAATACAAATTAATTTCGTTTATAAGACAAAACAATATTAATATCTGTTTTTAATGCAATTTAAGGCTTTCCCAACGATTCGAAACTTCAGTCCTTAATTGTAAAAGCAGTGGTCCGGCAAACAATGGACGTAGGTTCGAGTCCTGCTTATGGGCAATTTTTTTTCGGTAAAATATTCGAATAATTAGTGTCGTAAAAAATGTAGAAAGTATTTATTTCATTCACATTACTTCGCGAAAATGCAAATGATTTGCTAGTAATATAGAAATGTTTATTATTTCTTGACGAATATTCTGCAATGAAGATGTTGACCCATCATCCGTTATGGGCGCGTATTCAAGAAATTTCGAATCATGCTAAATATGTAATAATAAAAATAATATATTTATTTTTCACAGAAAGATATAAAAGAAGATCACAAATAAACGGTTATAGTCGCAAAAAATTATGTACTGTTACACTTCATATACCAAGAAGGTTTTTATTTTATTTTTGAAATTATATTCCAAATTATATCGATTTGAAAATATTGGAAGCTTCTAGTCATTTCGTGGCATTTAATAATTTCGTATTTGCAAGTGAAAAAACTTTCTTTTGTATCTCTCTGGTCATAACCGCCTTCCCAGAAATTATTTACCGAACGGTAAACCCTAGCCTTTCATGTACTCGAATGTTTCTTGGAATTTAATATATCATTTTAATTTAGTTATTATTAATTACATACGACTTCTCTTCTAATTATTTCTTAGTTAATTATTTTAATTTAATAATCGAGCTATTGTTTCTACATGCCGAAATTATACTGACCCGGTATTAATACTGACATATTTGAATAGCCATATTTAAATCACTATTGTGAACTTGATCTAATTAATATGATGTTTGATATCATTTAATAGTTTTTTCACAAGGAATGTTTTAATGATATTTATTTCATCGACATCGCAACCTTTTAGCTCGTGTCCTTAATTAATTCTTAATTAAAAAAAATGGATCATAAAACTGACCCTTTCTTCAATCATGAGTCTTCTACTAGACAAAACCCTGGCTATTAATTTCTCCAACACAATAATGTAAGGTGGATATTTCTGTTTGGAATACCGTAGCGGCTTTACGTAGACGCACATGGATCATCTTTTCGTTGAGTCGGTCAAGTCCGCCTGTGGCAGCGTCTGTGGCATGGGGCGTTTTTCAGACCAATTTCTATGAATAGGATGCAGTTAATGATCGAACTTGGTCGAATGGTCGTGCCAAGTTAATACGTTCTCGAACATTTGTTAGATTTTAGATATTACATTTAATTTTACGTACATGTCTATTATACTTTCATCTTAATCATTAATTTTATTTGTTTTTACACGATCTGTAATATAATATAATTTAATAGCCGCGTTTTAATTTACTTTTGTTACAGTTATGTAAACCATATCGTGTCAGGTACCATTTTAAAGTATTTTTTACAAGAAATCTTTTATTGCTATGAATTTTATTTATTGTCTTCACAATCCTTTACCTCTTGCTTTTAATTAAATCTTAATTTTTGGGCATCATTTGTTTGTAATGTGATTTGTTAACCCTAACTTGGTCATAAAATCTGCCCTCCACTCTACCAGTTTTTTATGAACACGTTCTCTTGCGTTCCTACTATAGTACTGATAATACCTACGCGTCGATTGACATCTCGAGTTTACTCCATGAAATCAACCACGCGGTCTAGCGTTTTTTAGACGTTTTCTGTCCGTCCCGAATAAACAAAGCAAGTAAACTGTATCGTTTCATAATTAAATTATTTAATTTAGAAATTATTAGATTCTGTACAGGTATTTATTTGTTAATTTTAATTATCTCAAAGCTTTAATTCTTTCATTTATTTATTGAGGATAAAATCGTTATGTATTCTTTTTTAATTTAATTTCTTTTATCGGCGTACTAGAGGTCCTGGGAATTTGGTGCTCCTCATACATTTAATTAACTATTTCATTGATTACTGTTATGACGCCACCTAGCCTGGAGCAATAAACAGACACTCACATATAACCCACAAGCGTCTTGGTAACACTAGTTTTAATGATTTTAAGTATATTTTCGTTTTGTTGGCGCGCTGCAATATTTCTACCGAACATACAACGTCAACAGAATTCTGAAACTAGTAATAATATGACTTACTCCAAAAGAAAACTTTTTTTTAAGCCATTCTAGATATTTTTGTTATTTATCTCATAAATACGATGTGCTACCCGGAAATTTTCGAAATTTGATGCTGTATTGTGGCGCGCGAAGGGATGGTAGTTCAGCTCTGTAGCACTAGATGGTCTGAGCTACGTCTATACTAAGTTACTCAGTCAAACGTTACTTTGCTAAGTGGCGACAAACAGTTTTATGTTTATATTTGTTGAGTCGCGCTCGAGTTATTCTGTGACACTGCAAAATCTGATGTGAACGAGCAAAAAATGTACATCAAACTTTGCTTTAAATCTGGTAAAACGGAAGCGGAAACTCTAAAACGCTAAAGCAAGCGTTCGGTGAGGATGCTTTATCCCAGACGCAAACTTAAGAGTGGGACAACCGTTTCAAAAAGGGACGTGTATCGGTTAATGATGATGAGCGTTCTGATCGTCCATCGACGGAAAACACGCCACAAAATGTGACAAAAGTGCGCGGTGCTATCCTGCAAGACAGAAGGACAGTGTCATGCCTAGGAGTTCTGCCATGTGCCTGCGAAAGGTATGCGTGCGCTCCTGAATAACAATAACATCTATAACGATATATATTTTATTATCTTCTTTGTCGTCTTCTCATGACTGAGAAATCGTGATCCCATCTCTTGGTACAGTTGTTCACTTTTCCTTTCTGCATTTTACGATTTTTAGTTTCTGCTAACAGGTCTTGCAATGGCGAGCCTGTTATCTCTTTAATTTGATCAATTCACTTGCTTCTTGGTGTTTTATCCCCAATCTTGCCTTGGACAATCAATTATCTCCCTTTCGTCTATTTGTGTGTCCAAAGTACTGTCGGATTCTTCTGCGGCACATCGTAGATAGTCTTTCTTTAACCTTAAGTTCATTCAGTATAGATGCGTTAGTGCGTTTTCGGTCCTAGATGTACGTAGCATATGCCGTCAGTACCATATCTCAAATGCATCTACTTTCTTCCAATCTCTGAGGCTTTGCTTGTCCACGACTCAACTCCATACAGCAAAATCTAGAATATCAAGAATTTATCTAACATGGTTTTAGTGTTTCTCGTAATTTGCCGGTCTTTCCATATCTTTTCTTGCTTATAAGTAGAGCTGGGGATGTTTGCGGTGTGCCAGGATAGTATTCAGTTAAACGCACGAATATAATGACCTTGTATCGATCGGTGATGCATGCGTGATTTTATTGCTTTACATGCATTCGCTATTTATATCACTTAGGTATGTCAGTTATGTGTACTGTATATAAATAACACACTTACCTTATTTACGATTATTATAGCATAGCGCCAAGTGGATAAGACTTGCAGTAAGTTTGTAGCATTAGATACGTTTCCATATTTGTAGCGGTGAGCGATGTACGGCGTGATGAATAAATTTTTTTATATTTTGAGAAAGACCGCTCGACATCTACGGATGTAACGCACGCACAATTAAAATAATCTTTATAGATAGAAACCGAATCTACACTTGCACCATTACTAATTTGTTTTAATCTGGTAAAATCAAAATCATTGTTTATCACACTCTCGAACTTTTCTATTACATTAACATTTTTGTTGTCATTTACTGCGCATAGCTGGGCGTGTACATCGTCCAGTATTTGCAGTGACTCCGCTAACGATAATGCAGTATTTTGAAATTTCTCGATTGCGTTAAACAATCCTATATGATTGTTATAAATAGTTTGTAAATCTGCATCAAGGGAAGGGTTTTGAAAGAGTTTCTGGCTTTCCTTAATGGCTACAGCTTCGGCAAGATTGAATTGTAGAACCACAGATTTTATTTGTTGGAAATACTTAGCATAATAAAATGCCGCCTTTAGCCAACTTCCCCAACGTGTAAGGATTGGCTCTGGTGGTTCGGGAATACCAGGGCACCGACTGTGAAACTCTCGAATTCGTTTGGGAGATTTTAGAAACACTTTTTTTGTGGTTGCTATTAATGCATCCACCTCTGGATAACATTGCCGAATAGTTTGTGCCACAAGGTGTAAAGCATGAACTTTACATTGTCACATGCAAAAGTCTCTCACAATCTGCTTTAAGAGAACGGCCTACAGAACGCATTGTCGCAGCACCATCGCTCATAAACATCAGGAGTTGATTAGTTGAAACTTGAAATTTTTGTAGTGTATCGAGCACTACCTTCGTAATTACTTCGCTAGTGCACTATTCCAATCTTTTGCTGGCTAATAAAATGGGAAATGTTGATTTGACAGGATCTAGTACACGCACTATAATATTCACAATAGAATGTTTTTTTCGATCTGTCGTTTCGTCGACACATACCCATAACTGTTTATCATTTACTACTGCTTTCATTATGTTTTCAATGTCCTCACGCACAATTGGTAAATAGGTGAGTAACGTTCTCCGTGACGGTAGCTTTATGTTGGAATTGTATTTATTCCAAAAGTCGTGAAAGGCTTTTTTATCTAGCAGGTGAACTGGCACATCGCAGACGAGTAGCATTGTCAATAAATCGAAAATGAATTGCGTTTTAGACAGCACATTATTTTTTTTGTCTTTGTGGTGTACACTTTCAACATGTCTTTTACAGTCGTATTTGTCCCAGCAAAGTAACTGTTTATCGCATAATTTACAAACCACTTTTGCTCCATTATAATACAAATCGGGAAAGTCTCGGATAAATTTCTTCACGTCGTTATACAATGGGCGCTTTCTTGGCTTGGGCACGTCCGTCATACTTATTAAATAGAACTCAAGACAACACACGATCACGTTGCCAGTTCACGACTAACTAAAGTGTTTCGCTGCATCGTGTTTATACGCTGCTGGGGATGCACTACATACGGTCCTGCCGTTCCGCAAACTTCCTCAGCTCTACTTATAAGTCATCCAAGTATATGAAATCATTGACTTCTTCCAAGTTTAATCGATTGCCTTGTGGAAATATATTTCCTCTGTCAATGATCATGAGTTTGGTCTTGCTCAAGTTAATCTCCAAACCTAATTTCGTGCTTTCTCTCGACACTCGCTCTAGCATTGTTTGCATCTCGTTTATGTTATTCGCTATTAATATAGTATCATCCACATACCTTAGATTTGTAAGTTTCCCCCGTCCAATTTAGACTCCTCCTTCAAAGTAATTTAGTACTCGTCTCATAATATATTCTCCATATACGTTAAAAAGTCGTGGAGAGAGTATGCACCCCTGTCGTACTCCTTTTCGTATCTCAAATGGCTGTGATATGTTGTTATTTAGTTTTACGCATGTTTCACTTTGTTTGTACAATTGTGATATGAGCTTAATGAGATGGCTAGGTACTACCATTTCTTTCAATACTACTCACAGACCTCATCAGTGAACACAGTCAAGGCTTTCTTGTAGTCAATAAGGTACAGTACCAGCAGTGCTTGATTTCTCTATTAACTGTCTTATGTTGAAAATTTGGTCTCTCGTGCTTTTTCCTTTTACAAAGCCAGCCTGCTCCGGTGTTATTTGCGGCTGTATAAACTGAGACGCTGATTGATTATTCTTAATAGAATCGTGATTGCATGTGATATGAGGGCAATCATTCAGTAATTCTCGCATTTTTTCTTTGAACCTTTTTTGTGTATAGGAATAATCGGATTTGGTTCAATCGCTTGGCCACTGTCTCGTGCGCCATACCTTGTTACATGTATCTAGCACGGAGTATCTCTGTTGCAATTCCATCTTGTCCGGGTGCCTTATTCAGTTTCAGATGTTTTATGTTTATTTATTACCTCAGTTCGAATATGTTTACTTAAACACTTAAAACCAAAAGAATTGATGGTGTATAAACTATCAATTCTTTTACAATAAAGAAACCCTCATATATTTATTTCAGTATATGTATAGCATGTGGAAGGGGTGCGCAGAAGCCATTTTTATAAGCTTCCATGTTATATATTTTACTCTAATAAATTATTAATTTATTAAGTGATAGATGTGTAGTTTACGCCACTTAAGATATCTTGCAAATTGATGTAAAGCTAAATACAAATCTCCCCAATACTTCTAATTCTGCGCGAACTTACCCCTCAGCTTGCCAACTTATCTGGCGCTTGCTATACATATGCATGTTTTTCTGTATACAATACTTTTTATATTCTGTTAACTACTATTAATTTAATCTTTTAATAATTTTTAAGGCTTTTGGCCGCCCCTAAAATTAGCATGTTTCTCATATATTCTCCTATAGGTAGGCACGGGCCTGCCGAAGGAGATCAATCCATGACATTTGAAATATGCAGCATACTGCATAAGTTAGTGCCAAGTTAGTGCCAAGGTTACTAGAACGGCATCGCGTTCATGTGTGCACAGAGCTGAAAGAAACTGCCGAAAAGAATTCGAACGTCAGTATCAGAATCATTACTGGTGACGAATCTTGGTTATACGGGTATGATTTCGATACAAGGCATTGTCACCACAACCGAAGAAATCACTACAAGTTCGAAGCAACGTCAAGTCGATGTTGATTTGCCTCTTTGACACTGATGGCATCGTGCGCAAAAAAATTTTGTACCAGGTGAAACAGTTCATGGACGATTTCTTCGATGTTCTTCGGCAACTAAGAAAAAACACTCGACGCATGCAGCCTGCCAAGTGGCGCAATAGTTCGTGGATCCTGCACCACGACCATGCACCAACCCACACGTCACTTGTTGCGTCAGTTTCTAGCCTCAATGAAGACAGCAGTACTACCCTACCCTCCTTCTCCACAGATTTCGCCCCTTGTGATTTCTGCCTGTTTCCGAAGTTGAAACTGAAGCTTAAGTGGCACCGCTTTGAGACAATTGAGGAGATTTAAACCGAATCGCAGGCAGTGTTGAACACGTTAATACGCGAAGATGACTTCCAGCACTGCTTCCAGTCTTGGACAAGTCGTTGGAATCGGTGTATCCGTACGGAAGGAGATTTCTTTGAAGGGGATGGCAGTGAATAAGTTGTAAGAACAATTTGTTGTGTCTTTTTGAATTCCAGGAATTTCAGGGTAGTATTTCGTATATTGTAACGAATACAGATATTTCAAAAAATCTTAAAAGATATGGAAAGATAATTAGGTCACTACTCAATTTTAAGAAAGTTAAAAGATGTATTTATGAAAATTATAAGTATAAAATAAGAGGAAGACAAAAATAATTGTTTTCTATTTCGAGCAATACTTTTCCTGGAAATAGGAAATAATAAATAAATATCCTCAATTATACCACTATATCTATGATTTTATTTATCTGTATTTCTTCTTATTTTTCACCTTTCATATCACATTTTCTCAAGAGCGAAGTGGAAATATTCAATTTTAAATTGTGACATTATTTATCTATTCAACAAAAAGCAAAGATATACTTTAATAACTTTTTCTAAAAATCAAGTTTAATCTGGAAATTCGATCAAACTATATTAATAAATTGTTGGTCTTAGCTTATTTGATCGTCAAGAAACGTATTTGTGAATGTGTGTGTGTGCTTTTGTGTACGTGTGTAAAACATTGACGCTGATCTACAATAAAACTCCTTGTCAGATTTTCATTAATACCTTTAATCCCGTTTATATATCCTTTAATAGAAACAGTCCTTCTATGGCATAACATCTTTGATTTTACGGTACTGGCTGTCACCGGAGCTCGGAAAATTGCTTTTCGTTATTAAACCATAAAATTAAATTCTTGTTGCTGAAGTAGACATCTTGCTTCGATATATACAAACATCGTGGAAATAGTGCGGAAATGGATTTCTGTTTTTTTTTTACTTAGTATTCCTGTGAGAGGATGTAATTCTATTGAATTCTATTGAGCTGTATTTTCAGAGTGCACATTGATTTCCTGCGGATACAAAAATTTATGATGTCCCTCCCGAACGTGACACGTAAGAACTACATTTTGTTTAAGTAAAATATAAATGGAATTAAATATATCTGGTTTACTGGGGGCTGATGGTAAGAGAGTTTTAAATGTTGTGGGAAAGCGAGTACTTAAAGAAAATAAAGCTCTTATATATCTAATTAAAGTGGTAATTTTGGCTGACTGTGTAAAAGTTAATAGCCCTTACTATAATATAGATATATATTTCAACAACTAAGTTGTTATCATCAGTTACAGAATAAGGTATTATGCTCCATTATGCTCAGAACCCTAACACTTTATGCAAGCAAGGCACATCACTAAAGAGATTCATTCGAATAACATCGCCGCGGCGGCTTGTCCTCGCGCATTATATATGATAATTTGTCAGTCGTTGCTGCACAACGTTGAGCGCACTTCGCTGATTTAGAGTAATAAAATATTACTGTTGGACATCGAAGAATAAATAATAAGGTATAAACGTCTTTCGTGAAGTCACCAACTGGGTAAAATCGATTAAATATTTGCAATATCAGATGTGTTTCCACAATAATTTCCCCAAACCGAGCGCGTTTTGAAAGAAAAATGTGCGTATATACTGTTATATTTGCATAATTAAAATAATCTTTAAAACAACTTAACAGTTCAGTTAAAGCTCCTTCACAAGTTTGTCTTAATCTGACAAAATCTGAATCCTCCTCTAAAATACTTTCAAACCTATCTAGAACACAAACATTTTTTGCGTCTTCTACTGGGCATACCTGTGCGTAAACATGTACTATTTGCAGAGATTCCACTAATGACACTGAAGGATTTTATATTGCTTCCACTAGCCCGATGTAATTGTTCGGAATAGTTTTTAAAGCTGATTATTATGAAATTTTGACTATTTTTACTTGGTAGCTGCTTCCTTGGGATGGAATTTAAAAACCACGTTCTTAATATTTTCAAAATATTTATGATAGCAAACCGCTGCCTGTGTCAAAGTTCCTCAACGTGCAAGAGTTGTCTGGTGGTTCAGAAATATCGGGACATTGTCTGTGGAATTGGTGAACTCGTTTTAGGGATTTGAGAAAGACAGCCTCTGTACCTTCAATTAATGCGCCTACATCTGGATAACATCATAAAGCACGGATTTGACACGTAATATGTAACAAGTTAGCACATTTTTTTTAGAGACTGGCCTGTAGAGAGCACGTTTTCGGCACCATCACTCATAAACATTGACACTTGATTTGTTGAAAGTTCAAATTTTTTCAATGTTTCAAACACTAACTTTGAAATTATTTCGGCAGAACATTGTTGTACTCTTCTGCAAGTTAGTAAAATTGAAGGCGACGTTTGGCGTGGTTTCGTTGTACGCACTATAACATTAACAATCAAATTTTTTACAATCCGTTGTTTGGTCCACAGGTAGCCACCGTCTCGAATTTTTGAATTCAGATTTAATCATATGTTCAATAGGTACACTGAGGGATGGTAGAAAATTTAGTAATCTTTTTAGGCTCGGTAACGTTCCTTTACCGAAGTGTTTCCAAAATGAATAAAATGATTCGTTGCCTACTAACTTAAACGGCACATTACACAATATGAAAGTTATATATAAATGAAACAAGAATGTCCAGCCACTTTTTTGTAATTATGCATTACACTATTTATGTCTTTCACAGTGAAATTTCTGTGAACACATTAGCGGTTTATCGCACGCTTTACGCTTTATTATACTGCTATTTTACACTAAATTTGGAAATCCCTTTATCAATTTATGAGGTACATCGTAAAACGGTCTCTTTCTGACTATATGTGACATTATAAAAATATTATCTACCACTGTAAACCAGCGAAGTGTACTGAACGATGCCCATGCCGATGGCGACTGATAAAATATATATACGCGTTATGACAAGCCGCCGGTGTAGTGTTATTCAAATGAACCTCTCTATAGATCACGATACCACTATTGTATTAATACTATTGATCATTAATTAATAATTCGTTAAATTTCAGTTTGGTGACATAAGAAAGTGAATCACTGTTCACACTTATAGATATGATTTCCCGTAAGAAATCACTGGTGGCGTTGTGCGCATTCGACTGAATAATGAAATTTTAATAAATCTATCATTCCGGACTTAAAAATTGGTATTTCAGTTTCTTTATATTATTTTTCTTTCGGGATCTATTGCTGCATTAGCTGCTGATACGGCGATATAAGCAGTAGCTGATGCCATAAAAAACAAGACAAATAAACTTAAATCGCAAAGAGCTTATGATAAGATTGGACTAAAGATTGGAAAAAAAAAACTTAATCAACTACAATGAGCTCATGTCAATTTTAATCACATGGAAGATACCGGATGTTCCATGACATGACAGCCACAGCTTAAGGATGTGTTGTTGAAGCAATTTCAAGTTAAAAATGTCTAATGAACATATGGCCAAAACTCTTTCGTAACTGAGTCACAAGCATTTAAATTTTTAGATGATTCTATTAATGCAAGTATTTTGTACCATTTTGTTGATTTCGTTGTTATTAAAAAGTCGGGGTGGCTGTGATTCATAATTTATTATTCATTATTATAATAAACGTTAATTAAGTTAATTTATCGTGTTTATCAGAATAATTGAAACATACATGAGTAGGTAAACCCACCAGTTTTGTATAATACAAAGGTATTTTTAATAATATAAAATATTATTAAAAATCTGGTGTGAATAACACAAATACAGGTTCAGTAATTAATATTTTTGTGAACGTGTCCGAACATATCCCTCCCCAGAGACGCTCGGTCTGGATAATTTCTGTGATGTGGCGATGTGGTTCTTTTTTGTGAATGTGTCTGAAGATATCCTTTCTCCAGCAGGGGCGTACTGATGAGCTTGTAGAAAGGCGAAATACGTATCTACGTCTCTGGGGAGGGATATGTTCGGACACGTTCACAAAAATATTAATTAGTGAACCTGTATTTGTGTTCTTCACACCAGATTTTTAATAATATTTTATATTATTGAAAATACCTTGGTATTAATTTATCGTGTTTATTTTTTCGTGTTACATTTAAACACTCTTAAAGGTATGTAAATTTGTGTAACGAAAATGGACGAGTGGCAGGCGATGAATATCATTGGTGATTTTCCACTCGTAGAGTGCCTTGTAGAACTGTTTTTACTAATGTTTAATATAAACAGGTACAGAAACACAGCTTCGCCGTTTCCACGAAGAAAGAAATATTCTACAAAATGGTTACTGAAGGAGGTAAGTCTCTAATTCTTGAAACAGCAATTAGCAATCGTCTTAATAATTTATGGTTTCTCGTAACTCAGAATCAAATAGTACTTAATTTTGTCGGGAAGAAACAAACTGCGTGACAGCACATACGACAATTACTCATTTAGGAAGACTTGTTATGTGGGCGATGAAACATGATGTGTAATTCCAGAAGTAATTCAAATCTTAGACAATCGGGGTGATTTCCATATTAATTGCATCTCCAAATTAATGAGCCTATTCTTAGCACCCTAGTGAAAAATATATCACGTGTATTAGAGAGGAATATTATATAACAAAACAGATAACATAGATAGAAGAAAATGTGTCTTACCAAGTAAGTTTTTACCAAAGTCCAACCATGTTTAATAGAAACAGGCAAGTTTCTTGCAGTTAATTCTGAAGGTCTTGTGCAACAAGAACTTGATTAAGAAGAAGCACTACTTAATATGGTTGACGATCAACCCTCTACTAGTGCCTGAAGAATATCCAACAGATTTAACGTAGGCCGCATGAGTGTATGGAGAACTTTACACAATTTCGGGTTTCCATACCACATCTTAAAACCTGGCGACTATGCATAACGACTTGATTTTAGTCGCTGGTTAGTGAGAAATCGAAGGTTTTGTCGGAAAATATCGTTTATTGATGAAGCCTCCTTCACCCGAAACTGCATGAAACAGAAAAATTAAATTTTCCTAAAATCGATTAATGTCGAGTATGACCACCTCTTGCTGTGATACAAGCTCTTAGCTGGATTAGGGTTGAAACATTTTCACCCTGAATTTGGTGCTATATTTCTTGTAATCGTTCGTTACGATATGCGTTGTATGCGAACAAGCGTTATCGTGCATTAAAATGAACTCTGGTGCGTGAAGAGCTGCAGAAGCTTCGATAATAGGGATGAAAACCTCATCTCTATACCGTAATGCTGTCATAGTGTCTTGGACTACCACTACAGGATTCGTACGTTCATTCAAACTTATACCTTCCCATACCATAACAGACTCTCCACCAAATCTGTCGATTTCTTTGGCAGTACATTGCATGAATCGCTCCCCTGGCATTCTCCAAACTCTTTCCCCGTCGCTCATTGGTAAAGAGGCAAAACTTTGGTCGTCAGTGAGTAACACATGTCCTCATTCTTCAATAGTCCAATTAAAATATTGCCGAGCAAATTCTAGTCTATCTCGCTTGTGAGCTGCGGTCGAAGTGGGACACATAGCAGGTCTATAGGATTTCAAGCCTATGCTCTTTAATATTCATCTTACCGTATCAGCGCTAACAACATTAGCAGTAGCCAGGTGAAGGTCTTGTTTTAATTCCCTTGCACTGCAAAACCTTTTGCATTTAGTGGCTAATGTCTCCTGATACCTAGTTCATGCCCTGCTCACTGCACTTTGTGACACAGTAAATCTAGCAGCAACCTCTTTAGGAATGGCCCTCTTCGACAAGAGCCACCAATTTAACAATGTTGGTTTTTGATAAATGATTATGATGCTGACGACGATTCATATTATCACTTTAAGTTGACGTTTGTAGTTTTTTTATTGATTTATTTAAAAAAACAATATGTCGTAAAATGTGCTATAGTACTTAACTCGTAATTTCAACTGTAATCAATACATATACTTGTTTATAAAACAATAAGACGCAATTAAAAAAGTTATTTCGTTGACAAAAAATTGCTTATTTATAGAAATTTTGAATTTTTTCCAGAAAAGTAGTATGATCCCTTGAATAGACTCGAAGGTCTATTAATAGGTGATTAAAGAACAGTACACTCATTAATCTTGGTTAAAGAGCAGAAAATTCCTTAAACCTTTATTTAACAAAAATTATGGTATATATACAAATTCTATATAGAATTTAATTCCAACAGCTGTTAACATTTTAATTTCACATACATTACTTAAGCGTAATTTAATATCGAGGATATTTAATATTTGTTGTGGTGTCGCTGATATAACCTACTTTAATTACGGTGTTTATACAGATGCTCATAATGCATTTTTATGTCCTCATAATTCTTGCACTTCGCTATATTTATGCAATGACGATATTGAATATTGTACTGGTTTATTTTTAATACCTGACCTATGATTGTTTCTGTATCAGCAGTTTACTGAACTGGTTTAGATTAAATACCTAACTTGTATGTGTGAATTATTTGATTGCTAAATATAATACGTAACTATCTTATTTAGATTAATAATACTAAATTATAGTATGTAACATATACAGTGCCATAATTATAAAATATGAATTACACTATTTTATTTAGATTGAAATTATGTTTAATCTAGGATAAACATTCCTTAATTTTGCGGCGCAGTGTATTTGTATTAATTTGTATTCGTGGCTAGGATTAAGAGCTATCAATATATTAATAAATATTAAAAGCTATCAATTGGTGTTTTGGAGCACTAACAGTTTATTGATTGACATTTTAACCATGCTTTTAAAATTTATGGAGCACGACATTTTATTGAAAAGTAAAGTAAATATTTTTCAATTATTGGTTGCTATTAGCTTGATACTATTAATATGTGTTATAGTAATATAATATAATAATGTTAACGGTAATATTTTAAAATATAAACTTGAAATTCGTATTCTATTTCTGTCTGGTTTCAATTTACAGAACTTTCAACAAATACACTTACAAGACAAAAGCGTTTTCCACGATAAAAGAAACAAGACAGTTATAAATAATTGATGGCTGACACATAAGCGGATAAAATGAAAAATTAAAACAATCCGCCTGTGAATTTGCAATTTAACTATTTTCGCACGTTTTTGGGTGCCGCGGAGCCCGGTAATGTAATACTACTTTGTCTGTGATTACATTATTTATGAGCTGCCAATAGTTCTATTCACACATGCGAGGGCGGATGCGAGCGATACCACCTGGCATCGGTGTTCGCGCACAACAATCGTTAAACGTCTGTTCGGATGGTATATTCTCACTTTGTAGAGGCAAATTTTCGGTTCTCTACCGTGCAAAATAAAAGGAAGACGACAATAGATAGCTTAGAAAGGAAAAATTATTTATAAATGTATGGACACACTTAATGTAAAATATAAATAAATGGTTTACGTATGTAAAAAACATGTTTTTCCGTTTCGTCGCTAACAACCTGAAGTAAAAAGTTTACTTATGCAAATCTCTTAAAATTTTCATTAATTTCGTCATACCTTGAAAATTTATTATCTTCAGAAATATTACATTAAGAAATTCAAACTGTGGGTAAGGATACTACTTGATATCGTATACTGTAGTTGGTACCCTAACAACTTAAAGATTGAGGATGTAATTATATACAATAGAAAAATATGACAAAATATTTAAAAAAGTTTTGTTACACCACTGTGCGATCGACTATATTATAAAAGATGATATATTAAAGTTGAGCGACAATAACAAAAAGAATAGTTTTGTTATTGTCCGTCTCATCCAGCTGTTACGTATGTAAACATACACTGTAGCGTATGTGTGTATGTGGCATTTATTATTTATACACATTCTGAATGTTTTGAATTCATAGGCGTTACGTAATACAATTTTTAGTTTTTTAATTTCCGGGGTCGCGTCGTAATTGACTCACAATATTTTAGATTTATGTACTATATATTTACATCTTTTCATTTTTCATGTTTTGTCTCTTTATTTCAAGGACAGCCTATATAATGAAAGTAAGTATATATTTTAAAAGAATTAGTTGACAAATAGAAAATTCTACTACCTTCGTGTAGCACTTAGAAACATAATATTTGCGTAAGGTGGATTCATCAGGAACATTTCGACCAGTATATTTTTGGAGACATGTTTTGAAAGTGGGATTTTTAAGTTTATTTAGTGGAATATTAGCCGCCATAAAAGTTTCACAGAGTTCTTCGTTAAAATTGTATGTGTTTGCGATGCTAAGTAACGTTTTACTTGCGATTTCTTAAAATTTTTTAACGATATTTTACGGACTTAGGAATAAATTTCGGAATCACTGGCAATGGACATATAATCTGTATGATCCTTAATCCAACTCGATATTGTTGGACGATGCCATTCTCGACGTTGTTCCATATCTGAAAAAGTAACTTAATGTTCTAGATCTAAATAAATGAAAATTAAAAATATATGCGTAAATAATTGAAACATAACAAAATTCACTGCGACACTTACGTCAAAGTAATTGGGAGAAGTAGATTCGATGAAACGATGTTAAACATGATCTATTACAAAAATTACGTAATATGACAACTAACAGTTAAAAACAATGAAAAAAGAAACCAACTCACCGTACTTTATTTATTTTACAAAATATAGACTAATTAATAAAATAAATTATAAAACAAGTTATGAAAACACAGCTTCTATCTACGCCCATGAAGAAAGGAATTTCACTATAATATTGAACTAATTGCGTTTCAATTCAACGACAAAAACCAGATGTGCGGTTAACCCAATGAATAGTGCTATTCAATAACTGCGTACTTAGCGATGTTATAGATTATTTATATGGTCCATCGTAAGTTTGGCCTGATGCGTCCGGTCTCTAATTATAACTGGCGTCTGTCAGTTTTTTTTAACGAAAATGCACTGGGACTGAGCTGTAGCACATCTCATGGTATTGGTGTATTGGTATTGGTGTGAAACCCTAAGCTTTCTAACCACCTAGGTAAGCAAATTTTGAAGCTAGAACGTCGCGGGTGGTACCAATCGATTCTTTTCGGCGAAACATACTTAAATATGTCTTAACTATGGATAATTACAAACCCATAGAAAATATCTTTTAAAAAGTGCAGAAATAGTTCTTTGCCCACCAAACACGACAATTTCTTCAGGGAAATATATTGCTGGATGCCGGCTTGATTTTTAGAATCTCCATGGTCGATAGCCTTGGACATAACCTTTGTCGTATTGAAAAAGTATTTGTGTAAGGAGATATATGCAAATATATGCAAATCTGAAAGGTGAAGTTTATCCGAATGAAGAATTCAGGTTATTTTAAATAAATGGCTGAAAATTTGGAAAGTAATCTACATTATGCGCTACGGGTGACAATCGTTTGCTTCTTAAAAATTTCTATTAGAAGTTGAGCCATTAAGAATTTTAGGGAACTAACGCTAGAATCATTTTGAAATTGTGCACGGTGCGTGGTGATTATCACGTTTCGCAGTGGATTAGGATTACATGATTCTAGTTCAAGCCCATCGAGCCCCAAACTTTTTAATTTTTTGTTTTCATGTTTATTGTGTAAAGTAAGTTAGAAATTTAGAATTTTAACTTATTTTGCAGTAGTTAGTACAAGTGTAAGTAACCTGTAATTAATTTGGTTAAGCCGTTTATCTCGCAAAGTTTAAGCGACTTAACTCAGTCAATCTTAATTTAAAGCCACTTGAACTATTGTTTATTTTTTTTACATATGTGTATATTTCAATAGGATTTTAAGCTTCAAGCGACTTGAACACAGTTTATCAGAAAATGAGGTATATGGCAATGTCAATCTATATTATTTATGGTTATGTTGTGTTTAATATTGTATACTATATCTTATAAATGGCATCAAAAGATGTATATTTTATAGTTCCTTTGGCATCGTTTATAAGATTTTTTTGGAGCATTTTTGGGGTCTTGAATCCACAACTTTTTTCAGCTGGACACTTTCTTTTCCACGACTTTTATTTGTTTAAGGACTTAAACAGATGTACACAAGTACATTACCTTTTTTTCTGCCTCATCGGGGCATTTTGCAATAGACTAGTAACACTATATTCCAACTTGCTAATAACTAATGCAAAGAAAATTGATTTAAGTGCTGCTATGCTACTGAAATTCTTGCACGTCCTTACTGCTTGAAATGCAAAAAAAGTGTATGGCGACAATGGCCCGTTAGAACTTTATCAAGTAAAATTCTGGTCGAACAAATGTTGTTGGGAAAATCTGTTAAATGTCTCGAGAAAAGACCACAGGAAACAAGAAATAAATTGAAAACTTGGTGTTAATGTATCGTATAATTAAAGCTTTTGTTATTAGAAGGCAAGCTCAGATAACAGAGGCAAGTGTTTAAAAATAGATCAGGAAAAAAGTTTGCCAGGAAAATTTAGATGCGTTAAAACAACACTTTTACTTTCTTATTGAAAATTGTCACTAGCGATATAACTTGGCTATATCACTGAGATCCTCCAACGGAACAATTTAAAGAATAATCGCTACCAAAAATGGCAAAAACGTGGTCTTAGACGAGTAAAATGAATGGCAACGGTGTTTTATAAGTGTGAGGGGATTCTGTGTATTACATGAAGAAGGGTAATACAATTTCCAGTGATGTTTACAAAGAGATCATTAAAAATCTTAAGGTTGTAATCTGCGCGAAGAACCCTCTAAATTTTGAAAAAACTATACGGGAGTACAGTAATTGCAGGGTGCTTAAGGTCGAAAAGTTCGACAAGGTTTCTGAGGATTTAATTTTCAGGGGTTGAAACTGCCTTAGAGTCCGGATTTAGTACCAAGCGATTTACTATCGTTTTCCTATACTGAAAAAATAATTACAAATGCATAGATTTTCTTCAGATGATGACTTACAAACTGATATTAATGGTTATTTTGAAGTCACCGAAATTTGTGGAAGATGTTAAATTTATGCATAAAAATTAATTGTCCCTGCTCTCGTTTTTTTCTTTCGTGCCTAGGTAGATTATATAAAGGATTCAATTCGTAGTTATTAACGTCTGGTGATTTTTTTTGGTATTTTCTTTAATTTTCCATTCAATTAATTCTTGTTTAAGTGAAATTTTTGTAGATATGGGGACGAAATATCTAAATTAAATGCTTATCGTGTGGACCAATGTATCAATACGGTTGAATACAGAATAGCAACACAAATAATTGACGCATTTAATATGAATGAAGGTGCGCACAACACCGTGACAGATTGTTACAATTGTACTGGGAGGGTTTTAAAATGCAGCAGCACGGCACACAATTTATGGATAACACTAAATCAGAACGACTGATTGAAACAGTTCACCGTAACGTCCTAGGATATTATAAAAATTTTAATTAACTGTAGACTTGGAACCATTATTCAAGAGGGAGTTGCTGATGAGTAATCAGTGTATGTATATTGAACTGTACACTAATTTAAATCGATTCAATGTATATATATATATATATATATATATATATATATATATATATATTCATTATACAAAACGTATAGATATATATATATATATATATAGTATTTTCGTGACCTTGGTATGATAAGGTAAACTTAATTAGTCGGCGATTAAAGGTCTGGTTATTACTTCAAAGTGTATATATTTAAAATAATCCTACATGTTTCGGCAATGATGCCTTTGTCAAGGATATAAACACAGGATATAAACAATATATTCTGTCATTTATATTTTTTATATCCTTGACAAAGGCATCATTGCCGAAACATGTAGGATTATTTTAAATATATACACTTTGAAGTAATAACCAGACCTTTAATCGCCGACTAATTAAGTTTACCTTATATATATATATATATATATATATATATATATATATATATATAATATTTTTGTGACCTTGGTATGATAAGGTAAAATTAATAAGTCGGCGATTAAAGGTCTGGTTCATTACTTCAAAGTATATATATTTAAAACAACCCTACATGTTTCGGCAATGATGCCTTTGTCAAGGGAATACAAAATATAAAAAATATAAATGACAGAATATAAATGTCAAATAATTTAGTTGCTATGGTTTAAATTATTCAAAGATACATTCCAATAATATTAATAAAGCATGACTTAGTATTCCAAAAAATAGATAGCAAGGTGTGAACATATGTGTTGTTCGCTGCTAGCAGCTTGTGTCTCTTTCTGGGCATGAACTTGTGTGTTGGTTGCTGCTGGCAGCTTGCGTCTCTCTCTGGGTGTGTGGTTTTGTATTTGTGTAAGCGCGTAAGTGTAGGGTTTTGTATGTTGGTGCGCTCGTGCGTGTGTTTAGTGACCGGTCGCGTAAACTTAGAGAATTTGGCGGCCATACGCAACGGCTGGTTATCCGATCTCTCTAAATTTACGCGACCGGTCACTAAACACACGCACGAGCGCACTAACATACAAAACCCTACACTTACGCGCTTACACAAATACAAAACCACACATCCAGAGAGAGACGCAAGCTGCCAGCAGCAACCAACACACAAGTTCATGCCTAGAAAGAGACACAAGCTGCTAGCAGCGAACAACACATATGTTCACACCTTGCTATCTATTTTTTGGAATACTAAGGCATGATTTATTATTATTATTGGAATGTATCTTTGAATAATTTAAACCATAGCAACTAAATTATTTGACATTTATATTCTGTCATTTATATTTTTTATATCCTTGACAAAGGCATCATTGCCGAAACATGTAGGGTTGTTTTAAATATATATACTTTGAAGTAATAAACCAGACCTTTAATCGCCGACTTATTAAGTTTACTATATATATATAATGAATTTTCTTGTGACTCTATATTTTATATAATTTCTGTGAAGTTTTTTCGGCATTTTGTAGGTCAAGTATAAACGATTGGTTATTTTAAAATGTTTTTATTTCTCATACCTGTTTCGGAGTCATGCTCCTTTTTCAATGAAGTGTGTTTTTGAGTTATAAAACAAACACCGTAAATTCTCTTTCGTTGCTCTATAAAAAAAATACGCAAATATAAGTATTAATGAAAAGAATAAGATGGACTACAGCATTCATTAATTAATCATCTTGTAATGTCCTGCCCCTTATTGTCATTATTGCCAGCTGCTTATACATTATTTCAGTCATAATTTTGGACATTATTTAATTAGTTCTCGGATATGTCTTAATTTAAATGGCCTATGTAAACTCGTCTTATTCCAAAGAAGCAATCGAAAAAAGTTTTTACGTCGAGCTCAAATAATAAACAATTGCAATTCAAGCGTACACCTAAATCATTCATATACGAGGTACCTACCCAGAAATTCCTGGAATGTAAAAAAAAACACACTAAATTGTTCATCTTATTCACTACCATCCCCTTCAAAGTATTGTCCTTCCACATGAATACATCGACCCTAGCGACTTATCCATGACTAGAAGCAGTGCTGGAAGTCTTAGATTCGCTCTGGATCTTCTCAATCGTCTCAAAACGGCGTCCCTTGAGCTTCAGTTGCAACTTCTGATACACAAGAGGTAAGATCTGAGTAGTAAGGAGGGTGGGTAGTATTGCCGTCTTCGTTGAGACTAGAAACTAAGTTATAAGTGATCTGTGAGTTGGTGCACTGTCGTGGTGTTGGATCCATGACTTGTTGCGCCACTTGGTAGGCCACATGCGTCGAATGTTTTCTGTTAGTAGCCGAAGAATATCGCAATAAAATCGACCACTAAGTGTTTAACCTGGTGGGAGAGATTCTATGTGCACAATGCCAGAGCGTCAAAGAAGAAAATCAACTGCTTCGGACTTGCGGCCGTGCGTTTTTCGGTCGTGGTGACGATGGGGTCTTCCACTGCGGTGACTGGTGCATTGTTTCAGTATCATACTTGTATACCCATGATTTCTCGCCAGTAATGATTCTGGTACTGAAGTTCGCATACTTTTCGGCAGTTTATTTCAGCACACATGGTCACGGTGCCACATTGCGTTTGCCACATTTTGTAACGTGTTTCCGTTGATGGACGACAGCAACGCTCATTATCATCAATCGTATCACTTATAAGTTTTCATCTGGCTTAAAGCATCCTCACTAAACACTTATTTAAGCATTTTCAGAGTTTCTGCTGCCGTTTTACTAAGTTCGAAGTTTGAATTTAATGCACGTTCTTTGCTCCTTTATATTGCAATATTTTTGTCTTTCTGCACTAAATAAACAACTTAAAACTACAACTAACTATAACAACATTTAATTACACAGAATTTATATCAATGTTTATTTATTACAATATCAACTCGACGCAGCGACTACCCGTTGGATGGATTAAGTGGATTAAAATCCTCTCGAGCGTTATTTATATTCACGGGAAAACTTATAGCATATTCGGGAACCTTTGTCTCGACTTTTCCCCGTGCATCGACATCTTTCGAGATGATACCAGGCCTAGCGCATCGTCGGATGATCCATCACAATATCAGACATTGTAGTGTCGCAGAGTAACAACAAATATAAATACAACAACTGTTTGTCACTACCTAGCAAAGTACCGTTAGACAGACTGATTTAGTATAGACGAAGGTCACACAAACTAGCGCTATAGAGCTGCACTATCATCCCTTCGCGCACTACATTTAAATTCCTGAAATTTCTAGACAGCATCTCGTATATTAAAAAGGATTTAAAATGAACCCTTGAAGAATTCCACAGACAATAATTTTAAGGATATTGTCGATTTGTAAGTAAGATTTTGATGTATGGAGGATGATATTTTACACTTGATTTAAACGTTAGAAGTTAAAATGCCCAAGTGAATTTTCGAAAAAATGTAGTTTACAAGAATATTGTCTGGATCTGTTTAACTAAGTGAAATTTAAACATGTAATTTAATTATTAAAGTGAACTAGGAGAAGGAAAAACGGAAAGAGGTTTGATTTAAATGAAAGAGGAGACCGGAGAGTGTGGCGGCGAATCGTAGAACGCGTAATAATGCAAAAGGGAACAACGGTAGGTTTTGCTAAATGAAGCTGCCAATCGCAAATTGTGCTCGAATTAGTCGGTGTCTGGATAAAATCCCCGAGTCCAAGTGGCACATTGCGGTGTCGTCCCCAGTACATAAATAACATGCCGTGGTTCACTACAACTTTTGCCGTTCTGTTAGTTGAACTTCTCTTAGCCCTATGCCAGTAAACTGGTATCTCCCTTCTGTTTTAACATTGCGTATTTGTACGTTTACCGCCGATATTTAGTATGAATCAACGTGGATGTACGAGAAGCTGATTCTATTGTTATTTATAAAGTTTAAGCGCGACTGTTGTAAATGCCATGCCATAAATAAAAAGAAATTCTTATTCATTTACGAAAGAAAACTATTACAAGTTAAAATTTAAAATGGAAATGAAGTCAGTTAAAGTTTATTTGTCGGCTATTGCAATTGGTTATACATATTGCTATGGATTTTTTTTTAAATTAAAATATTTAAAATAAAATATTTTGTGACAGGACTGTATATTGAAAATGTTTATAAATTTTGCGAGAGGTAACTCGAGAGAAAAACTTGTTATCCGAGGATTTCATGTAGAGATCGAAGTTGAAAGGGGAGACGAATTTTAGCTGTGAAATGGAAAGGTTGCTTGTTTTCGAGAGATGTATTATATATATATTTAATTAGTTCGGTTTGCAAGTGATTAATAGTTGATGTATTTAGATATTAAATTCCCGATATTTTGATAATAATATTTTGATATTTTGCGCCTTTTCGTGAAAGTCTCCACATTAATCTTGTAAGTAGAATTAAAATTTTATGACGTCATAATTAAAATAATTGTATTTCCATTGTATTAAAATAAGTAGATAAGAAATTTAAATTTTAAGCATACAGATAATACAGTTTAGTATTAAAATTCTTTGTTAAAATTATAAATGAAAATTTGTTTGAGTGGAGTCAGGGTTTTTTGTGCATGGCAAAGCACATGAGTAGTTTTTGTTCGCGTATCAGTATCTGAGTATACAATGTGGTTTTCTTTGAAGAATTTAATATTAAACTTGATTATTTTAGATAAGTTTGATCGGAGTTATTAAGGAGGATGTTTTCCATTCATTTAGCGGTCAATTGTCAATGAATGTTTTTACCTTCAGTATATTTGTTATATGATACAGCATCTTTATACTTTGTAAAGATATATTTTTTTATTTTTTTATTTTTGTATTTATATATAAAATTTTTATTTTTATTTTTAACCTGTGTTTGCTTTATTTACTCATTCCAATATTGCTAATTAATTAATACCTATATAAAAGAATATATTTAAAAGAAACCTAAAGAGAGATATTAGTTCAAGGTTAACTTTTATAAAATGGATAAAATAAATTTTTGTGTACAAGTGTACTGGCGCTCAACTCATATTTTAGACACGTCTTTCCTATGTGGAGCCCGAGAAGTTAGAGGTCTCAGATTTGAAAATTCACCGGCTGAGTAAACCTAGTTGGGAAAACTAGTTGTGGATGGTGGTGTAATAAATATTCAAACACACTATTCATAGCAATATGTACTATTTCCTCGTAAGTCTCTGAAAAAAGGAAGTGTAGATTCTTTCTGTGATCATTAAAATCAAATAGTGATTTTCTTCTATGATTTTGTTGTCGGTACAACATTTCCGAGAGTGATGTCACTTAAGGGAAATAAATAAATGAATATCCTGGAGTGCACAGGGCGCCACATTTGAATATCGTGTCTGTTTGGGTTTGCTTGCAATATAGACCAAATATTATTAAAAAATATCCCCCACATGCTCTTTATGTATAGCTTCTTAAGAACCACTGAGCAATATTCGGACTTATGGAATATCCTTAGATGTACCAAGCGTCCCAGTGGAATTTTGTTTCTGTTTGGGTTTGCTTGCAGTATAGGACACGAATTACCATAAAATACCCACATGCTTTTTGTATATAGCTTTTTAAATATGACACAGCAATATTCGGTTTTATGGAGTTCCTTTATGAACGGTTGAAATCCTTATTCAATGGCGATGTTTAATATCTTCGTTGCATTGCTGCATCTTGAGTCCGTTCATTACCTGTTATACAGATTAGCAAATTTTAATTGGGTAGCCTACAATATGTAATAATATCATGTTATATGTCAATTTCGACCCTTGTACATTTCAGTTCGGCCATATTTATTTACTACTTATCTTACTACTCGAAATCATAAATTATCTTATTTTGCAGATAGCTTTGTTGGTTATTATTGAACCACAGCGTATATATAATAGGTTCACTAATTTTGTTTGTTTGAATATTTAACATAACGACTTCTTGCATAGTTTAGTTAAGGGTTAGTTTATTTCCGTTAATCGATCTAGCGTTGGTTATCTGTAAAAGATAATACTTAAATAGAAGCAGATTAGGATCTTCTAATTTTACCAGTGCTAAAATCGTAATTTTGTACGGGTTTCATAGTTAAATAAATCTATTCTCTTTGCTTCGTGTGTTGTTTACATATTTTAAATATCTACTTTGACATTTATAGTACATGTGCCGTACATGCGATTTCGATTCACATGGACATAGAATTTGCATTAGTGTGCGTTCAGATATAGCAATATTGCCAGTCATTGTATCTGTATTTTTATATTGTAATTGCTGTTTTTAGCTATTAGTATTTATTTGGGATATAGTACGATGTAATTAACGATTTTGGGGTATTAATTAGTTGAAATTTAAAAGGAAATATATTGTTAATTTGTAGTATGTTTTCTTTGCGGCCAATCTTCTTTTTGAAAATAATTAAATGCGGGAAAATTGGAGTATTCTTTTAAATATTGTTTTTTTGCCGCACGACGTTATATTGTCGTCTATATAAGACGCGTACAAGACCTTCTCGCTCTCATTAATCTTTCGTTCAAGTAATTGTAGTTAAGCTTCATTGCCAGGGTTGTGAAATATCTAAGTAGAATTTTAATTAAAACATTGTATGTGTTCGCTTATAGCGGGTGTTAAATTCTACTGGGCATTGTAAAGCAACGTTGAAGTTGTTCTAAGGGTGGTTTGCATCTTGATGACACGGATTTAAATCGATACATTCTTTGACCACGTGGTAAAATTTTTAACTTTGTGGGAATTCAAAATTCATTGAACGAGAGAACTAGTTGTTTTATTTGGTTTAACAACGATACACGTAGTTACCTAGATTTATTCAATTTACTATCGGCAGAGTCTGTGTTCTCTGCTACGGCTAAAGGTATAAGCATTGTGGCGCCATTTATAATATAAGATCTCCCCCTCCACTCGCCTCTAAACTAAGCTGGTCTTTAGCCGAAAGATCTCGGGGCAATCATGTATTGAGGTAAATTGGGGAAGTCATAAGTAGTTGGTATTACGTAAGCAGGCCCAAGACTAGTGCTCGTGGGGCATATAGCAACAAGATCTGTTCTTCAGCGTTTCTGTTACGGTGTCAATTCGCGTGATAGTCTCGTAAGAATGTTTCGAAAATTTAAGCTCTCGTGTATGATGTTGTAGTTTTAGTATAATCAAAAGATACTGCTTATTTCCTGCATGTTTGCTTTTGCGACAATATCAACTGCTCGATGAAGTCGGTATTCACCTTAGACACTTGATCGATCTCCAGAAACATTTTGTAGTCAATTGTGAAAAGTTTTAATTGACAAAGACTGTATTTGCTTACTCATTTATTATTAAATTTTTGATCATCCAAATCATACGATAAAATATTTTTTGACAAAGACATACAAGGGATAAGCTAAATTTATTGGGAATAAGAAAATCTAGTAGACTGTGAAAAACAATCCAACAGTGTTTATTTAGAGAAACTCTTTTTCTGTCATTTGACATTTTGTTGTTGTAGTTATGTTCGTTATGACTCAGCTATTTATTTTTTTCTAAGTTAAAGAAAAAGGAATTAAGCAGAGAGCACTTTAGAATCATAATTTATTATGATTTTAAAAGATATTTAAGAGCTTATGAGTGCAAAGAGAGCTTGGATTCAGTTTTTAGTGAACAACCACATTCCTTGGCCGCAATTTACACATGGTATAAGGAATTTGAACACGAATGCAATTCTGGTCAGCATCAAAAAGGAGCAGGGAGTTCTCATAGAGCTGTTACCGACAAAAGCATTGCTGCTGTTTTTAAAAAAATAATTGAAAAGGACAATAAAGCCACTCATGCGGCAATTGAGCATCAACTCAAGATTGCATCCTCATCTGTTAAAACAATCATACACGATCACTTGCATTTAAAAAATGTGGTAAGTCGTTTTGTGCTGCATCACAGAATTTGCTGTGAAACTTTAAATTTCTTAGATATTGGCGGGTACCAATCTTTTTGACAGGTGACGAAACTTAATATTTTTCGACATTTCTACCTGCCAAAAGTGTCGTGTATGGATTAACGAAGATGAGGAAACTCCTACAATAATTAAAAAGCAGCGAGGTATGAAAAAGGATACGGGATTAGTAAATGCAATTAAGCCAGATGGACAAAAGACAGTTACAGCTAAGTGGTACACTGAAAAATGTTTGCCTGAAGTGTTCAATAGAATTACAGACAAGGGAATTATGATTCACCATGATAATGCATCGTCCCATAGGGTAGTTTTAATTCTCCAGGTTTTGGCTGGAAAAAAAGATGAGTGTAATAGAACATCTGCCGTACTCACTGATTTAGCAATGTGTGACTTTTGGCTATTTTTTGGGCTTAAGCGCAATTTACGGGCTAGAAGGTTTTCGCTTGAACAAGAGATTGATACTGCAGTTCCCGCTTGTTTTGTAGATATTCCGAAAGAAGATTGGTCGGTAGCTTCCAAACAGTGGAAAGAAAGAATGGTCAAGTGTATCATTGCTGAAAGCATATTTAAAATAACCGTGTTTTTTATTATCAATAATTTCAGCTTGCCCCTCTTATTTGTTAAAAAGAGCCGTACCTTACAGCACTATTGAAATTTTTCAAAACGTTGTATAGAATAAATGTACAGGAAATATTGTATAGTAGATATAACAATATATAATATATCTCCCTAATGTATAATATATTAAGCACCTACATATAGTATGTAAGGAAATCTAATTATATATATTTGATACGAACAAGAAAAGACAAATGGCGGAGAAGCCCTTTGTTTTTCTTTTTTGCCAGTGGAAAACTGTAATAGCTAAACCAGGTCATTAATTCAAAATATCCATTTTGTCAGCACGACCTTGTTGAGTTATGATCTTACACCACATTGTTTTTATCTCGTAACCAGGTCACTAGACTAAGGGGACTGAGAGGTCGCTACAGCCGCTGCAAAGCTAGAGTTGGTACAAGTCTAGTGCCTCATATTTATAATGTAGTATTTACTGTTGTTATCGTTGTTATTATTGTTATTGAATTATATGTTATTATTTAATCGTTGTCTTGCATATTATTTATCACACTGATAAAGCTTCTGTATAAATGGAACTGCCTCGGCAACAATATTACCTCCGAGACCAGGTGACATTACATGGCGATCCTGCCCACGTCAGATATTATATGGTGATCCTGCCATCCCATCATCTGACATTACAATACCATCGGTAAATTGCAGCCAAGGAATGTGCTGAATCCAAACTCTCTTTGCACTCATAAGCGCTTAAACCTCTTCTTAATAAATTAGGAGATCTATCACGAAAAACATAAACTCTGATCATTCACGGCAAAAAGTAAAAGGCATAATAACGATATCAGACCATTACAATGAATATACAAGAAGAAATATAAAATATGATGAGGTGGCTGGTTTTTTTTTCCGGTGATGTATATAATTGCAATTACATATACAGGGTGTCCAGAAACTCTCCTGACAAACGAAGACTGGAGATTCCTCTGATAATTTTAAGACAATTAAACCCAAATTCACCTAGTCCGAAAATGCTTCCTAAGGGAGCTAGAGTTCTTTGAAGATGGCGCCTTGTATTTATTTTTTTTTTAAATTCCTCCAGAACGCTTCTATTTAGAAAAACAAAAACTGGTATGCTTATTTATCCTCCAGAGATGAATCGATTCCATCAATTGCGAATTTCTAGTACCGGTCATAGGCGTCCGTTTTGGGTAGGTCAACGGTTATTTTAAGGCATAACTTTTTTGTCTTTAACTTTTAAGCATTTGTGACACTAGATTATTAAATCTTCAGGTATTCCAGTACTAAAAGGTACTCTTACTTTAAGTCGGTAGGATACACCGTTTTCTAGAAAAATCGATTTGTAAATTTTTCGTTTTTTCTTCATTAAAGTTCAATTTATTATGTACCTACTTATTTTTAGCGACGAAGTTGGCTTGGACTATCAAGGCATGGATGAAAATTAATTTAATAAATTAAAAACAAATTATTTATTACAATGGAACGAAACTAACAAAAAAAGAGCAAGTATCAAAGGTAGATTGTTACAAAAGTTGCTCGATGTGATGACCATTAGTCTCTATGCATAAGTTTACCCTTTTGCTTAGAGAACGCCGAATGCTTGCAAAAATTCCAAAGTTATTTCTAAATTCGTTGCAAGCACCTTGTATCCTTAGCCAGAGTTGTGCGCGATTTTGTATCGGAACGGAATAAACAAATGCTTTTATGTATCCCCAAACACAATAATCGCAAGGATTCAAATCCGGCGACCTTGCTGGCCAAGCAACTAGACCGCCTCTTCCAATCCAATGGTCTGCGTAGTTATTATCTAGAAAGTCTCGTAATTCCTGCTAAAGTGGGCCGGACAGCCGTCCTGTAGAAACCATAAGTTTTGCCGAATATTTAAACGCACCTCATCTAACAAATCAGGTAAAATATTTTGCAGGAAATGTAAGTAATCATCACCATTTAAACGAGCAGGTAATTCCACAGGTCCAAGCAGATAATCGTCAACTACTCCTATCCAGACGTTTATGCTAAACCTATGCTGATTAAATTCTTGAACAACGTGGGGATTGTCACCAACGTACGAATAATAATGTGCATTATGTACATTAAAAATTCCATTTTTTGAGAATGTAGCTTCGTCACCAAACAAAATGTTCCTGAAGAAATCTTCATCTTGATTTTTCTGATTTTGTAACCATCTAGCGAATTCTACGCGAGCAGGAAAATCGCCTTCTAGCAGTGCTTGCACCTTTGTAAAATGAAAAGGATATAAATTTTCTTTGTGAAAGATATTTCCTACGGAAGATTTTGAAATTGTGGGGTACATGGCAGATAGTCTTCGAACGCTAATTTCTGGATTTTCCTCAACTTCCATTAAAATAACATCTTCATGTTCTGCTGTTACATCATTATGTCTCCCTGTTTCATTATTTTTTGGGACCACTGAACCTGTTTCTCTTAATCCTTGATGAAGAGCTGTAAATGTTGAGTGAGTGGGATGCTGACGATTGGGAAATTTTTCAGCGTATCTACGTTGCGCCGCTCGAGCGTTACACCTTATTTTGCCATAAACTAAATGCATATCGGCGTATTCATCATTAGTAAAAACCATTTTTTTTTCAATTGAAATCGTTGTGTTTGAATAACACAAAGTAAAAAATGAAAAGATAAACTTCGCGAACTGACAACAATTTGACAATGAAAAACGTAGGTTTTACTTCTGTTGGCAGTTCAGAGCTAACTATTGCAAAAAATAAAAAATTGAACTTTAATGAAGAAAAAACGAAAAATTTACAAATCGATTTTTCTAGAAAACGGTGTATCCTACCGACTTAAAGTAAGAGTACCTTTTAATACTGGAATACCTGAAAATTTAATAATCTAGTGTCACAAATGCTTAAAAGTTAAAGACAAAAAAGTTATGCCTTAAAATAACCGTTGACCTACCCAAAACGGACGCCTATGACCGGTACTAGAAATTCGCAATTGATGGAATCGATTCATCTCTGGAGAATAAATAAGCATACCAGCTTTTGTTTTTCTAAATAGAAGCATTCTGGAGGAATTTAAAAAAAAATAAATACAAGGCGCCATCTTTAAAGAACTCTAGGCTCCCTTAGGAAGCATTTTCGGACTAGGTGAATTTGGGTTTAATTGTCTTAAAATTATCTGAGGAAACTCCGGTCTTCGTTTGTCAGGAGAGTTTCTGGACATCCTGTATACCTATTTTGGTTGATAAATCCTTAATTGATATACATCTACTATAATATTTGTGTTATCGATTTTTTTCTCGCTTTGTGCAAGGCCCGTGTACATACATTAAAGTGAATACAATAATTATAGTAATATTAGTGTATGTTAGGAAGATACAAAATTCAATTTTATATACAATTGACTGCAACTGCGAACAAAATTTGCTTTCAAAAGACTAATGGATTTTGAAATAAACTTATTTCCTTCCTAGATGTCGTCTTTCCGTAATTTTCTGCATTAGGAACCAATAATTCTGAAATTAAATCACATCGTCTGTCTGCATATTACGAAATGAAGGTAGATAAATTGATCTGTAAAAGCAACATTTTTTAAATAACGGAATAAACGAAGAACATTTTAAACGTAATTAAATTTCCTGCCTTCAGAATATACACAAAGAGCGAGATATCTAAAGCAGACGTAAAAGAAGTACTACACTAACTTTCATATTGAACCGAAGGTTATATTCAAACACTTTGCCAAAGTTTTAGCAACCCACTAATGTACAATAGCGGTATAATGTCATCGCGTTGACCAGAGTCTATGTATCTAAACCTAGGTTTCGCTAAACGTAAGGAACAGGAAGAAAAATTAGTTCCTGACTAATCAATTAGTAATATTTTACATATTTTTCGCGTAAGTAGAGAAGTTACACTAAAAGTATTATTATGATAAACGAATTGAAATTTAGCAATTTAGAACAGAATAATTTAGAATAGTTGCCTTGTTTCGCGGTTCGCAATTCTTGTCTTTCAATTCTTTTCAATTCTTCATGCTTGACTGTTTGTCTTCAATTCTTTGTGCTTGATTGTTTGTCTTCAATTCCTTGTGCTCCCATTAATCAAATTTATTTTAAAATAAATCAACTCGCTCACTTTCTTTTGCTCTATGGCAAAATTATTGTAGGTAATCACTGATTCGTGAATTATCCTAGACAATACATATTTCGTGTATGTCATGTTCTGCGAAGCAATTTTGAAGACAGTTAAGGGCACACGTTCTGCTGGTGGTTCTCTTATAACTCGTTTCCCTTTTCTTCAATGCAGAAATTCTTGAGAGCAGTTAACAATACTCATTTTTCTTATAACTGCATTCTCTTTTATAAAAATTGTGAGAGCGTCTTTGTCGTATAGGACTGTTTCCTTGAAGTGCATGCTTGCTTCATTACGACTTTGGAGCGAATTGAAGTTTCCCTTTTTCGACTTTCCTATCCATCAAAAGAGTCGTGTATGGATTCACAAAGATGAGGAAACTCCTACAATGAGTAAAAAGCAGCAAGCTATGAAAAAGGATATGTATGCGCTTTTTTTCAGAAGTACGGGCTTAGTAAATGCAATTAAGCCAGATGGACAAAAGACAGTTACACCTAAGCGCTACACTGAAAAATATATGCCTGAAGTGTTTTCAGACAAGGGAATTATGATTCACCATGATAATGCATCGTCCCATACGGTTTTAATTCTCAAAGTTTTGGCTGGAAAAAATATGAGTGTAATAGAACATCCGCCATAATCACCGATGTGACAACTAAGCGTGCACTTGGTATGTATGAAAAATAATTTTATTGTAAAGAATGCATTTTCTGTTAACATTTATAGTTAAGCGCTTTGTGCAGTCAAGAAAATAATATATTTTATATGTATGTTACTATATTCAATATTCTATTGTAAATAATGAATTTTTAGTTGACATCTTGTATATTTTTTAAATTAAAAATTTATTTAATGTTAAAATATTTTGTATATATTTATATGTTCTTTGTATTTGTATTATGTTTATTTTACAAAAATATATATTTTATTTTTCTTTATTTTATTTATACTTTTTAAGTATACTGTTAAATAGATATTTTTAAATAAACCATTTTAAAAATCTGGTAAATTCTGGTGAAATTTCAGTATCCTATTTGGTGATTGCATTCAAAAACTGCAAAAGTAATGAAAAAATTATTCAGAGGAAAGTTATTTGGACTTTCTTGATTAATATTATGCTGCATTAAAAATATAGGATTTCATAAAGAGTTGATGTTCAAACGACTTACAAGACGATAACTAAATGTAAAATTAACTACGTCATTCTATAGACTTTAAGAGGCAAAGTAATTTTCATTTCAAATATTTATTCGTAAATATAACCAGGTGTGGTCTGTAAACTAAAATCAGGGACACCGATATATTACTATATAAAGAAAACTGTGTTTGAATTCTGATAATGTTGGCCGATCTCTGCGGTACTGCAATACAAAGCCAAAAGCGCGACAGGAACGGAACGGAGCAAGCCCCTGACACAAATCAGTTTAATATACTGCCCCCGCATGCGGGGCGTATCAGATATTAAGCTGATAAGAACAGATACTACACTTTAATCTTATCCATAGGCCAGGCCCTGGGAGGCTTTACGGTCAAGGACGTTATATAATTTAGTTCACGACCTCAGGCGTCAATATTGTTGTTGTTTAATTGTTTTAGATAAAAACCAGTATTAACGAGCTAAATACGGATGTATATTTATGATAGAGTTTTAGACTTCCATTTCAAGATCATGAGGTAAGAAAAACAACCTAAATTATGAATGAGCTTATTAGTTTCATTCTCTTCATAGTTATGCCAATTATGGCTTTTACGAATCGGCAATGAAGATCTGTTTGCCAAGAAAGACAGAGAATTAACTAATTTTAGAATTTGCCACAAGCACTCCGATTTAGCAATGTGTGACTTTTGGATATTTTTTGGGTTTAAACGCAATTTGCAGGCTAGAAGATTTTCGTTTGAACAAGAGGTTGATATTATAATTCCCGCTTATTTTGAAGGTATTCCGAAAGAAGATTGGTCTGTAGCTTTCAAACAGTTGAAAGAAAGAATGGTCAAGTGTATCATTGCTGAAAGAAATTACTTTAAGTATATTTAAAATCAAATTCTAAAAAATATTAATCGTGTTTTTTATTCGCAATAATTTCAGCGTGTCCCTTATATTTGTTAAAAGTAGCCGTACCTTACAGCACTATTGAATTTCTTACGCGAAAAAAAATATAAAATATTACTAATTGATAATTCATAACTCATTTTTTTCCTGTTTTGTTCGTTTAATGAAACCAAGGTTTCCATACACAGACTCTGGTCAACGCGATGACATTATCCAAAAATCTTCCAAAAATCATTTGTGCCATTCAAAAACTCGAATACGTCAGGTGTAATTATCATAACACACTTCCTTTAACAACTGAAAACATTCAGTTGGAAGCTTGTTAGACCTCGAGATTAATGGCTAGTCGATTTTTAAGCTTATCATGATCGCTGTACATCGACAAAACTTTGTCTCCTGCTCAAGTAAGGGGCAACGAGCAACTAAACAAGATAGAGACGTGCAGTATGGTTCCACCTGTACCGGAAGTATCAAAGTTAACTACATTGCATCCACATTCATGCTTAGTTATGGCTAGGGAGGTTTATTCTAGTAACATCCCACCGGCGTAATATCCCACGAGCGAAGTGCGTTCAACGTTGTGCGGCGGCGACTGAAAAAATATTTATCCGCGCGCCCGTGCGATGTTACTCGAATGAACCTCTACGGCAATGGCATGCGCAGCTCTATAATTAAATTGTCACACTTCATACTTTTGCACTAAAAATAATGAATGAAAGGAAACAAAAATCTGTGTCATGTATGAAAAAATCTTGTCTTTACCCAATCTTAAAATGTTTGTATTTTTATTTTAATAAAATCTCCGGATGCCAACTTACATTTTAATTTGTTTTTACATACACAAAAGGCGGTCGCACGATGTAATTATTTATTGACTGTTAAACCAAAGTACAATAAATTCGTATCAAAAAAATAAAACTAACAAAATCAACCGGAATGGAACCCTGTTTCATGCACAAGATGATCACTAAGTGATGGGACTGTCAAAGAGGCGGTGGTAAACATTTTACGATTATTCAACTTCATCCATCAAGGAAGCTGACAGCGCGGCGCGACCCAGCGACTGATGACAATGAATATGATTTATCGGCACCTGTTAACACGAAATTCCCATTTTTTTTTTCATTTCGCGGCCGGATTTCATGCGCGGTACCTCGATCTTATAATAAAAGGAAATCCTCAACGTAGAAGACAAGATATGAAAAGCGAAAAAGAATTCTTATATGCACACGTGCGAACGTATAACGTATTATTCACTTATTCGTGTGAATTTTATTTAAAAGGAGGAATTTCTAATTCGTAATCAAGCAGACGATATTAAATTTTAGAAGCTGGTGTGAATACTTGTGGTATACTCGTATACCTTTACATATTGTAAAATAATAATGTTAACTGACGAAGAATGTAACATAATTGCTCAATAATAATAATTTAAAGTATAGACTCTATTTCACTCGGTTATCACCAATTATACTTTTTATTAATTTGCCATTTAAAACAAAAATTTTAAATAGGCAAAGAAGTACATATATATATATATATATATATATATATATATATATATATATATATATATATATGGTAAACCCAATAAGTCGGCGATTAAAGGTCTGGTTTATTACTTCAAAGTATATATATTTAAAACAACCCTACATGTTTCGGCAATGATGCCTTTGTCAAGGATATAAAAAATATTTTTTATATCCTTGACAAAGGCATCATGCATAAAGGCATGTTTTAAAACATCGTTTAAACATTTTAAGGGCATTTAGTACAATCGAAAATAAGGTTATAGTCATAATAAACATATGTCCGCAACTTAACTGTTTACGAGATAACAGCGAGTGTTCCTAGTAGTACATGAAATAGTTAACGATAGCATATCCCTGTAAACAGGTGCTTATCTGCTATTGTTTTATGACAGTTTAATTTGACGTTTTGTCCAAATTGTAACAATTACAATGGTAGCGTATTCTAATGCTGAAATGAGGGATATGGTGTTCATGTACGGTCGTGCTAATGGGAATTCTTTACAAGCACATCGCCTCTATGCTGCAACGTTTCCTGATCGCCAACTGCCTTTGCATGTGTTGTTTCAGACGGTGTTTCAACGACTAAGAGAAACTGGTTCGTTTGAGAAGCGGTCTTATGATACTGGACGGCAGAGAATAGCATGTACTCCACAGATAGAAGATCAAATTTTGAATATTATCGATGAAAATCCCGAAACTAGTGTTAGAAGAATTCCGACTCAAGTGGGTGTAAGCAGCAATCTTGTTTGGAGAACTCTTCATGAGCAACTCCTATACCCCTACCATATCCAACGGGTACAAGCCCTTACTGCTCCGGATTATCAAGCGAGAAGGACTTTCTGTGAGTGGTTTTTGCGAACAACTGCTGATCGGCCAGATTTCGCTGATAACATCCTTTTCACTGATGAAGCTGGTTTTACTAAAAATGGAATATTTAATTTCCACAACAATCACGTTTGGTGTGACGAGAATCCTCACGTTACCGTTGAAGCCAGACACCAGCAACGTTTCTCTCTAAACATCTGGTTAGGCATGATAGGCGACCGGTTCTTAGGACCGATTGTTTTGCCACAACGCTTAACAGGTCCTGCATACCTCGAGTTCTTGGAAAATACTTTACCTGAGCTTTTGGAAGATTTACCTATAAATCTGAGACTGAACCTCTGGTTTATGCAAGATGGAGTCCCACCGCACTTTACGCGTGCTGTTAGGGAACATATTAACAATGAATTTCCTGGGAGATGGATAGGGCGAGGAGGTCCCATTGCTTGGCCTCCAAGATCTCCCGATCTAACCCCGTTGGACTTTAGTATCTGGGGTTATTTGAAAAGTTTAGAGTACGCAACACCGGTAAACGATCTTCCAGAGTTGCGCCAACGAATAGAACGCTGTTGCCAAATAATTCGAGATAAACCCTTGTTTTTTGAAAGAGTGCGCGTTTCCTTTGAAAGAAGATGTAGATCCTGTGTCGAAATGGAAGGACGTCATTTCGAACATCTTCTTTAGTTATAATATAAATTTTATGTTAAAATACCGCTGAAGCAAATTTATTCTGCAATTGCGATAAAATCGCTGTTATCTAATAAATGGTAAATTTGCGGACATATGTTTATTAATACTATTAACCTTTTTTTTGATCGTACTACATGGCCTTAAAAATCTTTAAACGATGTTTCAAAACACCCTGTATATATATATATCATTATTTCTTGACCTTTGTATATTATAGTAGATTTAGATAGTCGACGACTTAAGGTCTATTTTTCTTTAATATGTATATATCTAAAATAATCAAAGAATTCAAAGAATTTTAAAATATAAATAAGAGTATATTAATGTCATATTAATATATGTGAAGTTGTCATGGATAAAATTACATTAATCAAAAATACATTCAAGTTTAATAATAATAATTCATGCCTTAGCATACTCCAACAGCTCGACGCCAATTATAGGGGACATTGGCAAGTTATGAGTTATTATTGTGTCTGCGCTCGTGGAGCGACCTAAGATATTCAGCTGTCGGAATTTGCCTAGAATGAGAAGGAAAACCACGAAAACCTACTCGGACAGCCTAGTCCCGGAACTAAACTCGCGACTGCCAGCATGATAAGCCAGTGTGCAGACATTTAAATAACATATGATAGATATTTATACAACAATTGTATATATTCTTGACGATAAATTGCAGATCGTTACTTTACATTAGTAAGCTATAATATACACTGCTTAGATTTTTTACGTCACTTCTGTAGTTAATTGAATTTTTTTCTTGTTTAATATTAATCATTTCTTTAATTTCCCTTTTCATTGTGTGTTGTTCTTTGTCGATTATCTGTATGTTTTCAAAATCAAAATGATGATCGCGTTGCAGTGTGTATGTAAATAAAGCAATTTTGTCTGTTTAGAGTATTTGTCGGCTAGTATTCTTTTGTATAAATATTGTTTAGTTTGGCCTATGTAGTAACTATCGCAAACGCGATAGATGATATGTGTTTGTCGATTCTTTTTTCTTTTTAGTCGGGGTTTGTTAGTTTAATCGCTCTATTAATTAATAGAGCGATACAACTAACAAACCCAGACTTCCGACTAGAAATTTTATCATAAACAGAAGATTCTCTTCAAAAAAATAATTATCCCGTCCCATTCATTAACAAAATCATTAAACAACAATTATATCAACAATACAACACAAATAAAATAAATACCACAAAAACCAAGGAAAACAACCTCAAAACTGCTTATAAATATGTCCCAATACCTTATATATAAACAACCTGTCAGAAAAAATAAACAAAATCTTAACACCATATAATGTAAAAGTAGTTCACAAAAATTCCAATCGTCTCAACAACCTACACTCATTATTAGGATGACAAAATACCCACACTAAAGAAAACACACGTTATTTATGAAATTCCATGCAATGACTGCGAAGGCGTATACATCGGCTAAACAACACAATATCTACAAGAACGTTTAAATGGACACAAATTTTCAAACAATAGTACAGTTACTAAAAAAACATATCAAACAAACAAAAACGCACTTTAATTTCAATAAAACCGCAATAATTACATTTGTGCATTTGTACATTGTTACATTGTACATTTGTAACTATACTAGAAAGCATCCACATACAAAAAAATATAAATTCTATAAATGAGCGTACAGATTTAAATAACTTGTCAGCAATACACCTACCCATTATATAAACACCCTCAGTATAATAACAATATGAACATCACATGGTCGAGAAGAGCTACCTCCTCCCCGCAAAGTGTTGGACAAAGCTAACATTCTTTCCACCCTTCAAAATAAACACATGGCCGAAAACGATCTACCTGCCAATACAAAAAGTTTAGTTATATTTAGAAATGCGTAACAAATACATAAACACCACAAAAATTTACTGTAAGTAGATTTACTATAATATTGTCCCTTACCAATTTTTAACATTTAAATAAATTTTACAGTTTTTGAAAAAGACTATATATAGTATCGAAACGTCAAATTATATATTGTTTATTACCCGGCCGCTACTCCCAAAAAATATTACACTTATCTCGTATATATACAGGCTGATTCATTTTCGGCCCTCATCATGGGGATTTCTTTTATTATAGGAGATAGAGTATAGGTTTAAATTTGGCAAAGTTGTTAAATTTTGTGTTTGTTATAAATCCGTAAAGAAAATAGACTTGTGACAAATGACCTTCGTTATTTAAAAAAAAACGCGAAAACCCCATTTTCTTCTTTTACCAGTGACACAGACATTTGGCCTTGTAGAGAAAAAATAGAAACACATCCTGGTCGCCATTTCTAAACCTCTATCCAGTGGTGTATTCTAAATTTTTATACGACGTCTCGTTTCTTTCTGGCCATAATCAACTATCTAATTTATTATAGGCGCCATATTGGATTTAGGCACCTTCAGAAAGATTTTTTTTTCTGATTTCAACCATGTACCACATGCTGACTAAAGTTTTTGACATTAGGTTTTATTTGAAAGAATAAATTATAAGATTAAATAAGGTAGCCTTTGGAATTTCAATCTGTCAAACATTTCATTTATTGTTCATTAATAATACAAAAATGTCATACACTAACGAAGAGAAACGAGATATGATAAGTATTTTTTATTCTTCGAAACGAAATTCAACAGTAGCGAGTACAAGATAACAAAAACATTAATGAAAATACATAGAAAAGTAAACAATAAACAATTACAGTAAATATTCAATTATCTGGCCATCTTAGGTAATGCACAATTGGGCACGCCTTCTGGCATTTTGTACTGCCCTTTGTATAGTTCTTCTAGGAACTGCATCGAAGGCATTCTGAAGTCTGTCTCGTAATTCTTCAATGTTTTGTGGCGCATCTACTTTATAAATATCATTTTTAACATATCCCCATAAAAAAAATCTAGCGGACTTAAATCAGGTGATCTCGCAGGCCATTCAACAACTCCCCTATTTCCAATCCAACGGTTTGCAAACTCTTGATTTAAGAAATTTCTAACAACAGCTGCATTGCGTGCTGGTGCGCCATCTTGTTGCCACCATAAAAATTGTAATTGATTTAATGGGATATTGTCGTCAAGATAGTCAGATACGTATGTACGTAAAATGTTTAAATATCTTTCTCCATTTAAATGTTCTTCATACATAACTGGTCCTAAGAGACGATTTGCCAAAATACCCATCCAAACGTTTATTCCAAAACGATGTTGTGGTCTTCTAGCCCTGTTTTGTCGGGGATTTTTTACTGCCCAATAGTGCTCCGTATTTCTGTTGAACATTCCAGAATTTGTAAATTTTGTTTCATCTGACCAGATGATTTTGCTTAAAAAATTTTCGTCATTTTCTATCCTTCCCATTAACCAATTACAATATTCTAGCCTTCTCAAATTATCTCCAGGCAGTAAAGAGTGACTAACATGGATCCTGTATGGTTTAAATCTACTTTTATGTAAAGTTCTCCAAACTCTGGACTGGCACAAATTTAATTCTGACGCTACTTCGCATGTAGAAATTGATGGATTATTATTTAACAACATAATTTGAACATACTTGAGTAAGTAAAACCTACCAATTTTGTATAATACAAAAGTATTTTTAATAATATATAATATTATTAAAAATGGGGTGTGAAGAACACAATACAAGTTCATATGTATTATTGAATGTATCTTCTCCAAAGACGTAGATACGTATTGTTTGTTGAATGTGTCTCTTCTCCAACAGGGGCGTATTGACAATCATGTAGAAATGTGAAATACGTATCTACGTCTTTGGAGAAGATACATTCAATAATACATATGAACTTGTATTGTGTTCTTCACACCCCATTTTTAATAATATTATATATTATTAAAAATACTTTTGGATTATTATTTATCTATAAAAATACAAGATTAACATGAAATTTGCAAACACGCTTTTAATTTACCATTTGTAAAATATCTTGTCGATTTTCATTTAAATTCCTGTTGTCTTGACCATTACGCGGCTTAGTAAACGATCCATTCTCGACCAAATTTCTGTCGAGATCTAGAAAAATGGTACGATGAGGCTGTTGTCGTTCTGGATATAATTGTAGATATCTTGTACTCGCTACTGTTGAATTTCGGTTCGAAGAATAAAAAATACTTATCATATAGCGTTTCTCTTCATTAGTGTATGACATTTTTGTATTATTAATGAACAATAAATGAAATGTTTGACAGATTGAAATTCCATGGCTACCTTATTTAATCTTATAATTTATTCTTTAAAATAAAACCTAATGTCAAAAACTTTAGTCAGCATGTGGTACTTGGTTGAAATCAGAAAAAAAAACTTTCTGAAGATGTCTAAATCCAATATGGCACCTATAAGAAATTAGATAGTTGATGATGGCCAGAAAGAAACGAAACGTCGTATAAAAATTTAGAGTACACCACTGGATAGAGGTTTAGAAATGGCCACAAGGATGTGTTTTTATTTTTTCCCAACAAGACCAAATGTCGGTGCTACAGGTAAAAGAAGAAAATGGGGTTTTCGCGTTTTTTTTTAAAATAACGAAGCTCATTTGTCACAGGTCTATTTTCTTTACGGATTTATAACAAACACAAATTTAACAACTTTGCCAAAATTTAAACCTATACTCTATCTCCAATAATAAGCGAGATCCCCATGGTGGGGTTCGAAAATGAATCAGCCTGTATACCAGAAACAATTCTTTACATTTTATTGAATAATTCAATTCTTTCCTTTATCGTACAATTCATTTAGTTTAAATAAAATTATATCTTATAATAAGCTAGAGCCAAATGTTATCTGGGGCAGACTGTATTCACGGTTCAATAGTCTAGCAAATAATTTTCAGGCGCTTAACTAATTTAGATGAGAAATCATTTGTTTGATTAGAAAATTTATTTGTTAAAATATTTCAAGTATTTCTTTCTACACCAGACAATAAATATATTAAAAATATAAATTCATACTAAATTAAAAAATATTGAGAAAAAAATGTATGTGGTTGAAAGAAAAAATATTATTACAGATTTGAGAGGACTCCAAGATTATTTCAACTTCAAATTACAACGATTAATCGACGAACTCGAGCGAAGACAAACACCTCATTGTTGGAATTTCCCTTCGGATTGTTATTATTATGACGATCGGGATGGAGGTCAATTTATATGCTCGAGACGAACTCGGGAGCACATCACGGAGGCGAAAGAATAATCACTTTTAAAATGTAACGCTTCGAATTTTTACAAAAGTACAGCGAGCCAACTGTAAGAGATGGCGGGCTTCAAATAAAAGCAAAGATAGGTGCTGTTAAGCAGGAGATAAAGGCTAGATTGGGTTTCCTCAAATAAATGAAAGAAGCAAACGTCTGTAAAAGTGAAGTAAATCTACTTTAAAATAGTCATTGTGTGAACTATATATGTATGTGCGAAAGCGAGCGGCTACTCTTTGGTCCATTAGTTCCTTTGGCGTTGATGAGCAAGTCTGATTGGGTGTCATTTTACGAGTTATTGAAGATTATAAAATGTAGACGATGGTGCTTAAAGACATCGGCGGTACGGTGAACGCAAATAAGGGCGCTCTCTCTTGAAACGCGGAGGGCACTCTTCCTCCAACCTCCTTTTTACATAAGATGGAAAAGATCCGGGCAATGGGAGTGAAAAGGGGGAATGAATCCATTTCAGATCAGGATTCGCTCCGGTGATTTCTCCGTTTTTCAAAATTATATTTGTTTAATCTGAATTGCAGATATCATATTTAAATACGGACCAGTCGATGCGACGACGACGGCGACGCTTTCAATATCTCTCTCATCTTGCTCGCCGGAATTTCGTGCATGCTTCACTCGTTCATGTAATGTTTGCATTTTTGCCAAGTACGCACTTTCGATGTGCGTGTATATTGAAAAGAAAAAGTTTCCAAAGAAAACTGAAACTGGTTCAATATTAAATTGAAAATTGCATGGAGACGTATATTATTAAAAAAAAGAAAATCAGAAGGTTAATATTTTAGTCGTTCCTGCATATTCGTACCTACGTACGAGGTGCATTTGAAAAGAAAATATAGTCGTTCATATGATCTCATAGAGTGCTCAGGATAATTGCATATACTGGGTGAATTTTTTTTCTATTTTGTTTGACGATCTCGGAAACGACAATATATAGAGATTTGGTTAAATTTTTACTAAATGGTTTCAGTGTCCATCTCTTCAAGAAATCATTTTTATCTTCCGGCAAATTCTCCGTCAATTGAGTTAACGTTTAGCTCACGCAAATGCATTTTTATGCAATCTAAACCGTGGTGAATAGTGTCATATTCATTAAATTTCTTCTCAATGTAATCCGAAGTGAGTGGAAACATATCAAAATTTTTGCTTTGAATTCGAATAATCTAGGTATCAAACTTCTTAATGAAAGCATGCATTTTGTCTGTCATTAACAGAGAGCGGACTGAACCGATTGAATCACCAATTGCCCCTATAGAACGTGGCTGTATCAGGTATAGTATGCATGTTATAACAGCCCCACAATTTGCTTGCTCAATTGCATTCGTCGAGCAGGTGTTTTTATTTTCGTTATTATCAATAGTACACTAGTGTGTATTCCTTCATAAATTTAATTCAACAGTGGCATGTAAGACGGAATATACATTTATATGAAGCGAGTCACTAAATTTGTATCCTAGGTAGGCCGTGAACGACTAAGATACATATAAATCACGTCTTTAGAGAATTGACGAAGTGTCATTTGTAAATAATTATAAGTCAAAATGACAAGTTACGATTTAATCTATACTAATAGAACGAAATGTAGGTTAGATCACTTAATCAATCTAAGACATAAGTGATTTAATCCATGGCATACTCTGAAAATTTTTCTTGTGACTCACTCCTTATATTATTTCGATAACTTCGTTGAAATTATCGCTTAAAAAATTATATCCCCTAATTTCCAAATTGTATTTTCGTGTTTACATGCTGTTTTACATGATTAAGATTGTATATTATCTATTTTCTTCTATAAGGGATTGTTTCTGGTTTCGTTTCTTTCAGTGTTATTTGATTACAACGTTTAGTATTTAAAAAAATCCGTTTTATATTGTTATATTGTATATTTATCCTATATTTTTCTATAAATATTAAGTTTAATTTACCACCTTATTTTTGGAGTAGTTTTCGTTTCTTCTTTAGTCAATTCCTTTCTGTTCTTAGTATTTCCCTTTATTTTCATTAACTATGAAGAATTCTCATAGGGCAACCATGGTAGGATGGATTAGAGGCCATACAGATTGGTAACATATTCGTAATGATACCGAGATATATTCATTAAGTTTAAGGCGTCCACAAAAGTGTAATGTGCAGAGACATGTTTCTTCGAAAACTCATCAAGATAACATATGACCATCTGTACCTGACACTTTTAACGAAGAACTGTGTGAAGCTTTCATGTCGGCCAATATCCCATTCAAAAAACCTAACAATCCAGTCCTTAAGGGATTTATTACAAAATATACTGATCGTCGTATACCAGATGAATCTACTTTACGTAAATACCACTTACCAAAATGTAATTTGAGAACCATTGAAAAAATACGAACCAACCTATCTGGATATCTTTGGATAAGTGTAGATGAAACAACGGACGTAATGGGAAGAAATGTGTTAAATGTAGTTGTTGGTATTCTTCATTCGACAACTTCATACTAACCATACTTAATTGCAACTAAAATATTACCTGTCATATTCAGAATATTCTGTCATCGGATAAGAACTATAAAGACAAGATGCGGCAGCTTATATGTTAAAAACAGGGAAGTTATTACAGCAATCTTATCCCAAAATGCTACCTGTGCAGTACATGCACTACACAAAGTATGTGAAAACATGAGAGTAACTTTCCAAATATTGATAAGTAAGGTTTATTATTTAAAAAGATATTTTTCACATCTGACACAAAAAGTTGATGCCATATTTAGCAGAAATCCAAATTTGAATAAATTATATAAATTCTGCACAGAGCCGATTGAAAAATCTATACATTCGAAGTATAGTGCACTTTTGCAACATTTTAATCACACAACCATCACCAGTTGTGACGTGGAATGGACATTTTCTATTTTTAAAGACATTTTAACATCTAAAAGAACTAATTTAACACAGGAACACCATGGACAAATTTTAGTTGTTCATAATGTTTTATACTTTCAATGTTTCACAGAAAATAAATAGTTTTGAGTACTGATCTTTGTGTATTAATTTTATTCAAAATTCGTTAAGCAATTCTCTTGTCAGCATTACTTTTGTTTCAGTAGTAATAGCTGCCTGTTACCAAACCGCTTATTGCATTAGATCTGTTCTGCATTGACAGATACTTATGAACTGCATATTGCTGTGTACTGCGGAGTTGCTTAATTATTTTAATTAGTCCACAATACACAATAGCTTGCTCGATCTATCTCAAGTCGGGTCAGCCTTCCAGGAGCTCTTGTATCTTCAGGGTTACCCTCACAGGGTACGTAATAAAGTAAATAAAACAAAAGGTATTAGCAAAGAAAAAACACCGCACGAAGATTTAATTAAAAAAAAAACAAAAGAAAACGACTTTATCAAATATAAAGTAGTGCTGAGACACTTATTGTGCCCCAATATGAGGAAAACTTGTATAAAAATTTACTGCTATACTAGACAAAAAACCTCACTTTGACCGCGAACAAAATTATACTAATTAAATATCTAGGAAAACTATCAGACTTCAACAATTATGTTATTCCCAAATTCAAACGTCAAACAGCAAAAATACCTGTAAGCGCGCGCATCAAAATTAACCCATGCGCGCACATTCAACATGGTCAAAATATAAATTTTCTCACCAAAACCTACTTTCTAGAATATATTACTGATAAAAAAATACTACATAAAAAGTATGAAAATTTTCCTTGATATTTATCTGACTCTAAATATATATATTTTAAACTAAAAATTTACTGAATTTACGAGCTCCAATATTATACAAATAATATAACTAAATTATTACTAAATAAATGAATATAATTGCAGAAATATACGTACATTAATTAATGTAGTCGTCACACTTCACAAAAAATATAAAATGAGAGATTTCAGATAGGCCGCACAAATCAAAAATTACAAGTATGAAAAACTCGTAATTAAACGCAAATTACTTTAACTACATCAGCTAACACAACTAAAAACGCAAACCGAAATTAACTATAAATTTCTGAATAAAAAGGAAGTTTTTATTCAGCAAAAATTACCTGAACCTATCTGTTTCACTGTTAGAGAATCTCTGCCTTCTTCCCTCTCGGAAATGAAAAATATCATGCCTAAAATAAATCAAAAGAGCGACTACGACTATAACTTCCGACTACGTAGCTGGAACTGCAAACATCGGCGGCACGCTCGAAAATTCTACAGGCGTGGACCAAAATACACATTATCATAAATTTTTTAACAAAATACAAAATCTCCATAATTATCTTACTGGACTAAATTGTACATAATTATAAATTGTCTGTTAATGTTTCTTTGATTTTTCTTCGGGGAAAATTCATGACAATATGTAGGTATCTGCCACTTATGGATCGCCACAAGTATCAAATTGTTCGAAACTCGCGTATTTCTTACAGAAACAAACCTATTGCGAATACAAAGGCAGACGCCTATGGGCTATGAATCATCAATCACTCGAGTCCGCTCTCTGGTCATAAGATGTTTTTATCGTGTCCTTGCAAATTCATACTTAAGTCGTTTAAATGCGAAAATACATGAGCAAAGTAAACCAACAACAACAGACACTCATTATTATGTAAAACCAATGCGAAAGACGTTTGTTTATACTGGAAAAATATGATTAATTCATTTCGAAATTCCAATACCCGAGTTAACACTTTCCCTCGCGATAACCATCTAACTTCTGTTTGAAAAAAAAAATTTATATTCGCCCATTTGATTCCATAGTTTAACAAACAGCCTGTTCTGTAACTGTCGGCTTTTAATAAAATTAACCATTTTTACGGCTTCACAAAAAAGTTGATTAAGATTTTGCGGCATATTTACATCAAAAAGACATTGTCCTGTTTGCATGACGCGGTACTGTTTTGTAAAACAACGTATTTTCTTTGACTGATGTGTCCCAATCACATTCTGACCTCACAAAACATACGAACTGAGACATGTTTGATACATCTGTTGATTCATCAAATTGAATACTAGTAAATTTATATTGATATTGCGTCGCTGGAAAACGAAATTTTTTTAATTTTTTTTGCTTCTTCCACGCCCATTAAAACACTAACCTTATAAATTGCAGTAGGCAATATAAGGTTTTCGGCCACTGTATGGGTTTGGACATCCTAGCTACTTCCGCTTCCTCTGGTGTTGAAATTCATCGACTATATTTTTTACCTACGTTAATTAAAATAAATTATTGGCTACATCACATACTGCAGTAATATCGATGGCAGCTGTACGCCAATTGTTAGGGGAACGTGTAATTTCAAGATATGGTGAGTTTCAATGGCCGTCCAGATCTCCTGATTTGTCGGCTTGTGATTTCTTTTTGTGGGGCTACCTTAACACTTTGACCGCCATAATGGCAAGAAGAATTTTTGCTATCTCTGCGGCCACGCATTTTTTTTCTGAATGTCATAATGATGCTATGCTATTATCACATGGTGATCGTAAGTTTAATGCAGAGGCCACGTGATGCACACTTGCCCCACACTCTGCAAGCACAGATTTACAAGTTTGCTAAACAAGCAGACAGTATAAGCTAGTATATACTGTCAGTTTATGTTTATACTTCGTGTTGTAAAGATCACATATGTAAAGAAAATCAAAATGGGGGATTATGAAAAAGAACAAGCCCATTTGTTAGCACTTTGGAACTAAATTATCAGAGGAAGAAAATTATAAAAGTTCTACTCTTCTTGTCTAAGACACAGTATCAAATGGTATCCCAAATTAGCTATTGAAATCATGTTGGGTTCAGCAATCGTGAATGCATTTATATTGTACAAATGAGTAACTGATACAAATATTAGTATTAGTCAATTTAGGGAAAAATTGCTAAAGATTTACTTCAAATAACTGTAACGAAAAAAACAGCTACAACAGAAAGGTATCTCATTGAAGAAATAGATACCGGAAATCGATGTAGATGCATAGTTTACTACAAAAATATGTCTGAAGAGCATAGAAGAAAATATGCTACCTCCATGGCCAAGACCACCATGTCTCGTTATAAGTGTGTTCAGTGTGAAAAATTTTATTGTATTTCTTGTTTTACTTCAGCCCATAATTGCACATTCAAAAAACTTTGAATCTTTTTTCCAAATTATAAAATGGTCTTTAGTTTTTGGTTGAAGAAGTAAACATTTTAATTTTTTTTTTTGATAATCTAATTAATTTTTTTTGGCTTATTTTTTTAACAAGAAATATAGTTTATGATACCAAATTTGCTGCGTTTATTTATCATTTTAGCAAAAAACAAAATGACAAAGCAAACATTATAAAGGCAATAATGATAAAAACGAAGATATATTTATTCACATTATTGTGTACCAAATATTACAGCTGAAGCCGGGCCAACTACATTTATTTGTTCACAAGGCCGGATACTTTTATTTCCCATAGCATTGCCATTCATATGCGAGGCAAATATGAACAACATAGCTTGAAGTGAAATACTACATCCGATGCACTTGTGTGCGGCGCGGCTAGTGCAGCAAAGAGTATTGCGAGGCACGTGTGCTTCACACGGCGGTCATCGTGTTAAAATCAAAGTGTTCTTTAGTCGACCTGCTACAATTGAAGAATTGAAAGCCTACATCGGAAAAGAAATTGCCGAAATTCTAGTTGAGATGCTACGTTAAACAATGAACAATGTTACAAAGCGGCTGCAGGAATGTTTGTGTAGAGAAAGAGTTCACCTGAAAGATGTTATCTTCAACAAAATAATCACATAGCACTAATTTTATACCCTAAGAAAGTAACCACAGTAAAAAAAATGTAATACAACTGTTCCTATTATTTTATGTCGCTGCGTTTATAGCGTTTATGTTAATGTGTTACCTATGTGTCAATACAATGTAGGAAGTCCGTCTGAAAAATCGCTATCGATGCTGCCGTCCCATTCCCAGAAAATGATAAAGGAAATAAGTACATCATAGTGGTCATAGACTATTTTATTAACTGGGTTGAAGCCTATGCTCTACCAAATCAAGAGACTGCAACGGTAGCGGACGTTATTGGAAAAGAATTCATCAGCAGTTTTGGTGTACATCTGGAACTCCATTCAGATTAAGAAGAAAGTTTCGAGTCCAGTCTGTTCGAAAAGATGTGTGAATTTTTGGGCATTCGAAAGACGAGAACAAGCCCATTGCATCCACAATTAGATGGAATGGTAGAGAAGATGAACAAGACTATGATCAGGCACCTATCCAAACTGGTCTCCGAACACCAGAGAGATTGGGACGAATACTTAGAGAAAGCGTATCTTTCATTTCATATATTTAATAGATCCCATTCACTTTGTGACTTTACGCAAGACGCTTAATTTATTTCATTATTTGTACCTATGACGCGCAGCTCAATTTCGCTTTTTATTTACGAGTGTTAGCTCTATTTAATACCACCTCAAACAAATAGGAATTTCTTAAGAATGTAGGTTTGCGTTAGTTAAGTTAGTAAAGTTACATTTCAAAATATTCTGAGATTGTACAGGCTGGCCCAAAATGACCGAAGGGGTTTTAATTTCTTATAACTTTTTTATTATAATTTTTTTTTTTTGTTTTCCGTATTTTGTAAAGAAGACTTGGGGAATTTAAAATGGAACAGTACACAATTGAACAACGTGCCAAAATCGTTGACCTTTATTTCTCAAATCAACGATCCATTGCGAGATATATATTTTTTTTAAATATTCTCCATTAATATACTGTATTTAGAATTTAAAAAAATTAATGATTATGTCTTAAATAAGAAGTTATAATGAACTCAAACCCCTTCGGTCATTTTGGGCCACCCTGTATTTTGTGTAGCTCGCAATCAACATATTAAAATTTCATAAAAGTTAATTACGATCATTTACAATAAAAATACATTAAAATACTTATTATTTATTATAGTATTCTCTAAACGTTTATTGGAATGACGTAGAAAATATATTTAGAAAAAGCTAAAATTAAGATTTGCGCATTGCATGAAGTTAATAATACAAATGGATACCATGTTTGCGTCACAAATAAAACTTGCTTCCGTATGTGCGGGTGGCGCTAATTAATACTTTATTATTTCCGTAAATCGTATATTCTATTTTCGTACGTATTTAGATACGTACATAGCATGTACGCCTCGTATTTTTGAAGAGATGGACTCCAATACATTACATTCAGAAAGATTATTTTTGAATAATTGAATTAATTCGGTTTTTACCAGATGAAGATCCATAATTTTATATAGAAATAAAACTAATAATATCCACTTTTTTAATAGGCAATTGTAAAACAACAATTGTATCGCCAGCACTTCATCAGGCACTTACAGCTAAAGAGCACGTTACAAACTAAATTAAACATTAAAATCAAAAAGGTTAGTATTACTTAACGTTTTTTAAAAAGCTAAGGATTTACAATTTACACAAATATTGTATGTAGTAGGAAAATGTGGCACATGTGGTCGGCCCTAACTGTTGTACTATATGTTTACGCATAAAATTTGTTTTAATAAACTCAATATACATTTCTATTATCGCCTAAACAGTTTTTAAATGAATAAATTTAACAAAGGCGAGTTATTTAAAACTAATTGATCATTAAGTAAAATTTGTGATTGTTTTAATTTATTGATTGCTAAATTTTCCAGTAAATTTAATTTATAGCCTTTATTTTCTAAATTTAGAATTTGAGTCCTTATTGAAAGTGTGGCTTTCTTCTAATAGATGTTTAGGAAAAATGGAATCTTGTTTTTTATTTCTGTTTGACCAACATATATCTTACCGCATCCACATATTAACTTATAGACTCCAGATTTCTTATTTTTATCTGTTTCATCTTTAGTGTTTTTAATATGTATTGATAAATTATTATTAGTTTTGAAAACCGTGTTTATATTAAGTTTTTTTTAAATACATTGAAATATGTTTATTAGATTTCCCAGTGTACGTTTGAAATCTAATTTTTTAATTTTTCTTATCCTTTATTACAGGATATACCATAGAGATAGCTTTTTTGAAAGCATATTTTCAATTAGAGTATCCGTGTAGAGGTTATTGACTGCTATTTGTTTGACTAAATTTAGCTTTTCTCATAATTTTCTTTGGATAGTGGATAATTAATTAATCTATGTAAAAAGCTAGGGAAACCTACTAATTTGTGTTGTATAGGATGTGTGAATGAATTATGTATAGTTATGTCTGTATGAGATTCTTTATGGTAAATGTCAAGCTATAATTTATTGTTTATTTTTTAATAGTTAAAATCCAAAAAAATTAATGCTGTCGTTTACTGTTTGTTCCATGGTAAATTCAATATTTTTATGAATAGAATTTACGAATTCCAGTAGCAAGTTTAATTGTCTTTGTGTTCCGGTGAAACAAAGTACAATATCGTCTACATATTTATACCAAAAGAAAATATTCTGTCTTAGGGGATTATTGAAAATGATGGATTTTAAACGGTTCATGAAAACTTCTGATAGTAATGGACTTACGGGGTTACTCATTATAGTTTATAGACACCGAAGTATTTAACTAGAGTTTAGGATTAACAACTTGTTAAGATCTTCTTTTGATTTGCACGGTTGCCTAAACAGGGATTAACTATTCTTAATCCTGACATAAATTAAGCGGTGCATTTTGTCGGTTTAAGGAACTTATCAAATTCTTGACGATTGTTTTCCGTGATTGCAAGTTAATTTTTGAAATGGATTTCGAAGACAAAAACATTTTTGAAGATGACATAGATATTCTTGAAATAATAGATTTTGAATTTCCCAGGACTATATACACTCGAAATAATTAAAAAAATTATTTAGAGTGACTGGATGATTGTACTTTTGTTCGACGATTTCGGTTATATAAAAAAATCATATAATTGATCATGAATTAGAATATCCAAAGGATGTGTAAGTAGCTATTTGTTTTGTTTGTGTTATAATTACTTTAAATGAGAAAGTATATAACATTTAATTTTATAGAAATAATAGCACCCCAATAAGTCTGGTACTAACATGCTTGCGATTTTTTGCAAGTGGAGGACATCTTAATTCAGTGGCAGACTTTGTTTGTATGGATACTTCAGTAAACCGGTATCATATGATACTTTAGCCACAACAGAGCTTAAGCCGTTTAAAGATAATAAACACAGATAACACGGAGAACTTTGACGGAGGTTAAGAAGGTCCCGAAAATCACGAGAGACAGTGGCAATATTAATACACTCATGGACAAAATTATCGAATATTTTAAATTTAAAATTTTTTTTTGTGTATGTAAGTTTTAATGAAAGAAATCATTTTACAAGAAAAAATAGTTTATTTTTTACTATTTACTTAACGAATATTAATTTTTAATTAGCAGGAAATCATTAAAAAGTGAATGATATGTTATGAAAATTTAGAATAATTATTTTAAACTTAAATGCAACTCGGTTAAGCAAATACTAGTCTTTTGATTGAAATAAGAGCATAGTTAATAACGAGTATTCCCACCTCGAGCTCTAATTACTGCTTGCATCCTTCTCAACATGCTACCAATTAGAGTTTGAATATATTCTTGAGGAATAGCGTCTTATTCATATTGTGTTGTATATAGAAGTTCTTTTATTGTCTTTGGAACAGGATTTCTTTGTCGTAAGCGGCGTTTCAGTTAATCCCACAAGTGTTCAATGGGATTCAGGTCTGGGGTATACGGTGGCCAATCTAATCTTTGAATCTGGGCTACATCTAGGTATTTAGTGATTATGCCGGCTGCGTATGGTTGCGCGTTATCGTGCATAAGTACGAATCTGTCGCATCCAATGTGGCCCACATATGGTAAAACATGATCTTGGAGAATGTTTTTGATATACCAGTCACTAGTTATATTTCCATTGGCTTCCACAAGTTCGATGCGTCCATCCCAACTTATGTCTCCCCAAAGCGTTATGCCACCACCTCCAAAACTAAGAGTATGTATGAGATTGCAGCTGCTGTAACGTTTCCCAACTCTTCTATAGACATGATTTCGCCCATCTCGCTTCCATAATTGGATTCTAGTCGCATCAGTGAATAGAATATTTTTCCAATTCTCGATATTCCACTGAGCATGTGTTCTGAATTGTAATCGACGAGTTTTGTGATTTTGAAGAAGACGCGGAGCTATGGCAGGCTGTCTTGGCTCTCAACATACTTCTTTTAGTCGTCGTCTAGCCGCTCTCGAACTAACACTAACATGTCTTACATTTAGTAACTCATTTTTGAGATACGTGGATGTCAATGTGCGATTTTTCGTAGAATTTAGTGTCAAAAAACGATCATAAACTGCTGTTGTGCACTTTCTGCGCCCTTGGCCGAGTCTTCGTACGAAATTTACAAATATTCGATACTGTACATTGACCTCTCCTGAGACGTCGTGCAATATTTTTTTTGTCTGTATCCTTCGTCATACAGAGTTACATTTTGTAGCGCTTCAGCTTCACTGCAGTAGCTAATTGGTGGCATATATAAATAAGACTATACATTCCAGTCTGGAATTGCAGCCACTCTTTGAGCTCGTAAGACTCGTTTTGTGGTGAGTCACTCCATTTTCTGTTGTCTATAGATATGTTCTTGTCCTCTTCACAACTTTTCGCCATTCTTCCCTATTTAACATTAATGTTCTCCCTGCTACGGTCCCCAGGTCTTTGATATCATCCACTACTTGGTCCTCCCACCTAATTTTTGGTCTACCTCTTGTTCGTGCTCCACATGGCTTCCATCTTGTAATTCGTCTCAACGTTGACCCTTCTTCTCTTCTGTTGACATGCCCATACCACCTTATTCTCATCGATTTAATAACTCTTACTATGTTTTCTCTCTTCAATAACTCCTCTATCTCATGATTCATAAGGATTCTATAACCACCATCTTCTTTCTTTGGTCCATAAATTCTTCTGATTATTTTTCTTTCAAATGCTCTTAGAGCTTCTTCATCTTTCTGTGTTAATCTCATTGTTTCTCCAGCATATGTCACTACCGGTCTAAAGGCAGTTTTATATATTCTTATTTTTCTGTTAATGATGATTTTCTTATTTTTCATATATTTCTTGTATCTATAATATGCTCTGTTCCCTGCTTGAATTCGATCTTTCACCTCGTCTGTTTTCTGATTCTTACTACTTATAATGGATCCTAGATACTTAAATATATCCACTTTCTCAAAATTGTAATTTCCCATCGCTACTTCTTTGCTTTCCCTAATGTTTTCTTGTCTTGCGATTCTCATATATTTTGTTTTGACTTGATTTATCTCAAGTCCTCTCTTCTTTGCTTCCGAGTCGAGGCTCAGCAAGGCTTCTCTTAGACTATTTGTTTCTCTTGCTATTAATGCTATATCATCTGCATACGCTATGATTTGCATTGATTTTTTAATAATCGTCCCTTTAAAACCACAATCTCTTATAATTCCTTCTACAGCTATATTGAATATTGACGCAGCTGATCCATCTCCCTGCCGTACCCCCGAATTAAATTCAAATTCTTTTAATATATTGTCCTGCAGCAAAACTGCTGCTCTGGATCGTTTCATCGTTATTTTCATTAATCTTATCAACTTTTTAGGTATTCCTAAATTTACGGCATCTTTGAAGATCGCATCACGTCTCAGGCTGTTAAATGCTTGCTTAAAATCAATGAATAATATTAGAAGTTCGATATTTTGTTCATAGCATTTCTCTATAATTTGGTTTAATATATATATAGCATCGATAGTTGATCTTCTCGGTCTAAATCCCAGCTGATATTCTCCAATGATGTCTTCTGTCTGATTTTTCACTTTTTCATATATTAAGGATGTCACTAATTTGTAACATACACTCAAAAGTGATATTCCTCTATAGTTTTCACATAGCATTGGATTTTCTTTTTTGTAAACTGGAATTATTAATGCACAACTCCATTCATTAGGCTTCCGCTTCCTCATTCCATATCTGTAGGATTAATTTATATATTTGTTGTTTAAGCTTATCTCCTCCGTGTTTTATCAACTCACTGCATATTTCGCCTAGGCCAGGAGATCTTCTTTGCTTCATTTTTCCGATCATCTCATAACATTCTTCTTCAGAGGGTATCATTTGGTCCTCATACTCTTCCAAAGGAATCGCTATATTCATCTTGCTGTAACTGCTTATGTTTATTTAGTAGTCCTTTAAAGTATTTCTCCCATTATTCACTATCGATATTCGCAGTCAGATTTCTCGCGTTTTCTTGTCTTACTTGCTGATATAACTTGTTGTTGTTATTGCTATCATTCTCAATATCATCCATCATTTCGTCAATCCATTGTGTTTTCTTCCGCCTTACCAGCTTCGTACCTTCTCTTCTCTTTTTACTATATTCTTCATAGTCTTCTTTCGCTCCTATGTTTAACCATTTTAGTCTCATTTCTTTCTTCCCCTTCATTGTTCTTTCACATTCAATATCAAAACATCCATTCCTTTTCTCTGCTTGTTTCCTTCCTAATACTTTCTCTGCTACTGTTGTGATACTGTGTTTTATTTTACTCCATTCCGCTTCAATATCTTCATTTTCATACCTTTCTACTAGTTGCACTTCCATTTCCCTCTAATATCTCTCCCTCACTTCTTTTACATCCAGGCTTTCCATATTCCATTTTTTTCTCCTTGCTTTTTTTCATTTCTAATTATTCTTAAGTTTATTTTTGCAATTACTAGATAGTGATCTGTGTCGACATTTGCACCTCTATAAGATCGTACATCTTGTATCATTTTATGTCGTTTTTTACTAATTAAAACATGGTCTATTTGGTTACCAGTTGTTTGCCCAGGGAATAACCAAGTTACTTTGTGTTCCTTCTTGTGTTTGAATCTTGTGCTCGTTATATACATATCCATTCCTGCCTCCAAGTTACAGCATCGGCTTCCATTTTCATTCGTTTATTTTTATTCATGTTCCTTTTATCTTGTTATGTGCGTAATTTTTTTTCATTGCCACGTTGTTAGTGTTTTCTCCAGTCTCATGCATTCCTTTTACCTTATCTTTCTCATGTTCCCTTAACCCTTGCAGTGTTGTATCGTCCTCGCCCTTCATGTCGTTAGTATTTATACTTATAAGTTTTTTGAAATGGTCGTATGTATCTTGGGACTTTGTGGGTTCTATTTGTATTTTCTGTTTCCTCAGTTTACCCTTCAGGAGACCTTTCGCTATATTTCCTCCCCGTATGTTTTAATACTTGGACTTGGGTAGTGTTTTCTATATTTTCTCCTTTCTCTCTTTTATATACCAGCGTTTCTACTGTATGCATGTTTCCATTAATAATCAATTTGTTGTATAATAATTTAGCCGTATGGCCTTCTTTTCTTGCATCATTTAAATGTATTCTTAGAATTTTTCGTTGTTCCTGGATGCCTTTTGGAAAGTCCTCACTAATAAAGATATTTGTTTTCTTTAGCTTTGGGGCAGCTTTCATTATTTCTCTCTTTTTGTTGTAGTCCTTTACTTCCATCAACAGTGGTGGCATATTGCTCGTTTTTAAGAGGAAGCAACAAGCGAAAATCACTAACACTTACATAATTTCACCACAAATAAGTTAATTCACGTTAATTCTTAAATTATGTGATTAATTTTTAAATTACGTAACGCGTGATAGACAATATACGTCCTTTAAAATCACTAAAATTAATTAAACGTCAAAATATTTAAAGCATTTCAATATAATCACCCACTAGATCAATAACATCAGCACATATACGACACCGTATAACTTTACGGCAATAATTTAAAATTATATTTTAGTAATAGAGACAACAAAAACTGGCCCTTAGTACCCTATAGTATAATAGTTAGAGCTGACCAGATGTGCCACATTTTCTCAATACCTACAATATTTTAAATTCTTAGATTTTTTAAAAAACGTTGTAAAATAATACTAACCTTGTTGATTTTATATTTTTAATATAGTTTGTAACGTGCTCTTTAGCTGTAAGTACCTGATGAAGCCACTGTGTTGGCGAAACAATTGTCGTTTTACGATTATCTATTAAATAAGTGAATATTTTAACCATTAGTTTTATTTCTATTTTAGATTATTTTTGGACGAGGATGGTGTATAAATTAATTCGGCTAACTAAACTATCCTACGCGATTTTAGCAATTATTATTTCATTTCCAAATCGTCTTACTATCATTATTATGGTTTTACTCTGATCCAGTAATTATTCCCTTTTACAAATTTTATAAAGAATTAATTGCAAGGTTTACTCGTTTTTGCTTTTTTCCTCGACGAGCTTTTAGTAATAATTTGGGATAAAACGAGGAGGTATCCCCGATACGCCTCATTTGACAGTATTTTATAAAGCGTTAATTTTCGGACTTGTCACCGAGAGAGGAGTGTGAGAGACTCATTTGTCAGCGAGTAGAGACTGCGATTCGATGCAATTATTTGCTATTGTATGATGGCTACGCCCAGGACGCACATTAGCTCCATTGTGAAGGAAATGTTGGCACTACTGTCACTGTTCTATTGACCTTACGTTTCTTCCGAGTATTTGTTGTGTAGAGGTGCGTGTTAATGAATCTATTTTTGTCTACTTTAATGTTAGCAGTGGAAATATACTAGTTGCGTTTCTAACATTTAATACTATTTGTAATCTATATGTTCGTAGCGTTTTAATTGAATTTAGAATTTATTAATATTTTCGCAAACAAAATACGTAAACTAATCAAGAATATATTATTCACTGTTATTTGCGATTGCCTCTCAATGAGCTGGCAATTTTCGATTCAACACCTGAAGAACTCCGATTGTTGTTTGATAGAGAGCGAAAGAGATGCGAATCTGACGGAACTAAATTAGGAGAATAAAGCGAATGTCGAATGAGTTCTTGAATATGTATGTGCTTTGTAATTTTCGACGCGTATTATCGTGGTGCAAAATGATTTGATGATATGTTCCTAGTCTTTTCTCTTGAATACCAATGGAGTTGTTGACGGTAAATTTCACCAAATGCGCGACATCTACTTACGCGGATGAGTATCAGCTTGCGTTCGAGAAATTGCTTATTTGCTTAGGTTAAGCCATTCTATTATGTTCTTGATGTTAACATATAGGCATTATTTGTCGTCGTTAGTAATAATGTGGGACAAAAACGGTTGATGTTCTTGATGAGCTAGCAGAGAAACACAAATGTTGACACGTTGATTCTTGTTGTTTTCGCTTAAAACATGCAGCAATCAAATGCTCCGATTTTTAGCTTTGCTCGTGGAATGTAAATGTCGTATTATGGTCGTATTGGCTACAATCTACTATAATGGCAAAGTACAGAATTGGTTGACGTGGATCATCATCCGCTAAAGGGTTTAGACGGTTTTCATTAAAGTTAAATGGTCTTCCTGAACATTGAGCCTTGTTTAAGGCAAAATGGGCCTTTTTTAAACCGAAAAAATCACTTTTGTGCTGTACTCTCCCTAATTATGCTTTTCTCGTAACGGCACAAATGGTTCTAGCGGCTTCCGATGCATTAACTTCTCTGTTGAACTCGAACAATAAGTGGGATAACGAGGGGAGCTCCTTGCAGCACTGGAATTTGTACAGCTTTCTGACGCCTGTAAGTTATATATCGAGTTGTGTGACCGGTGATGTAGTTAGTGTTCGACGAATTAGATTGTAATGTGTAGTGGCTACGGTTCGTGATAGGCGCGTAATCATTAAACGGAATTTGGTAGTCTTTGCGCGTAATCTTTTTATCATACAAGTGTCATTCAGAAGGATTTATTCATATTTACATATGAATCGTTGTCCAGAAGAACAAAATAAATTCTTTAGTAATTTGTTATAAAGTCTATTAACAGATTTTATTTGCAATGTGTACATAATTTGCCTATAGCATTAAACTAAGTATCATAAATATAAAGAAAAAGATGTCTTAAATAATCCAATGTATTTTAAAACAAGAAACTATTTAAGGAAACACTGTCGAAAATATGTAAATAATTTTCTGAAACTGTGCACTAAATTCAAAACTTAGGAGGCAAGCTCCTAAGTTTTTGACCTATGTTCTCGGTCGTGTTGGAAGTATGTTGTGTTATACGACGGTTGCCTTTTATATTTAACCTATAGAGCTGAAATAAAACAGTAAATAGCTTTTAAAGACTCCATAGTTTTTCGAAGTATTCTCTACGAGCATTTATGACTTTTGCATCCTCGAACCAACTGTGGAAGCTGTTATTCGACTCGTTTGTTGGTACAGTCAAAATTGCGTTTTTAAGGCATCCACTGTTCCTTCTGACGACTGGAACCTTTGACCATGCAGTCCATCCTTGATTTCCGGAAAGGTACAGAAATCATTTAGGCCATCCTCCCTACAGCCCCTTAGGTCGGGACTGTACGGAGGATGGCCTAACAATTCGATGTTTTGTTGTGCTTAAAAATTCAATTATCTTGCTAGCTGTGTGCGAATTTGCATTGTCTTGGCGGAGGATTATTCGTCGCTGTGGGTTGGGTTGGGTTAGCTTGGCTTGGGTTCGGTTGGGTTGGGTCGGGTCGTGTTGGGTCGGATTGGGTCGGGTCGGGTCGGGTCCGCGTCGATTTAGGTCGGTTCGGATCGGGTTGGGTTGGGTTGGGTTAGGTAGGGTTAGATTGGGTTGGGTTGGGTGGGGTTGGGCGGGGTTGGATCGGGTCGGGTTGTGTCGGGTTGGTTCGGGTCGGGCTGGGTCAGGTTGTTTCTCGGAGCTCAGCGACGACTTGCGGCAAACAAATGGTTGTATACCAATCGGGAATAACAGTTCTTTGATCTTGTAGAGAAATTGTTGCCACATGACCTGCTTTCGAGCCAAATGTCGCGACCACCTTTTTGGAGAGACTTCGATAATGGATGACTTTTGTCGGCTTTTCTTCACCTGGCTGGTATGAGTAAATTCAAGATTCATTACTACTCACGATGTTGTACACATTTTAGAGTTTCCTGCGTTGAAGCGGTATAGAGTTTTTTGATACCAATTCACCCTAGCTGTTTTCTGTTCTTCGGCCAACAGATGCGGTATCCAACGTGAAACAAATTTTTTCCATACAATTCTTGGTGCAAAATTTTTTGAGTTGAGGTCTATAAAACCGCAATGGTGCCTTAATTTCGCGATATATCACATGTTGAGTTTCGTTGATGAGCTTACGCATCGACGTTTTCCTGAGTGACTGAGTTGGATCGTCACTAAGACTAATCCGTCCACTTTTTATTTCTCCATACCAACTAGAAATTATTGACTGATGTGGTGCTTCATTGCCGAAAACAAAAACCAACTTGGCGAGGCATTCTTGTTGAGATAATTGTCTTCGATAATTTATGCGCGAAAATTTTTACGATTTTATGCCATTTTTCGACTAACTTGTCAACTTCGACAGTTCGTTGTAGGTACAACATTACCCGTATCGCACTTAAACTTTGGATATAGGCTAATTAAAGATGAAGCTTAATTTTTAGTACTGACATTTGATTAGCGGCGCCCTCTATGTCCCACTATGCCAGACATGAAAGACATTTCTCGTAGTTGCACATGTGCTAAGATAACACCATAAATAGTAAAGTTCTCTAAGGAGCAATAGTTATCAATCTGCAATTAGATAACGTCCCTAGCGCATGACGGCATTGATGATGACTTATATCCTTTATATTCTACTTTTTTTCATTTTAGAGCAAAATAAATAGATATTGGGCCATTTTCTGCTTGACATATTGGTGCTCTTTCCAACATATTTTCTTTTCGCAAAATTTCCGGTATTATTGCACGAATTTCATTGCGCAGGCTTATTCACGTACACTCGCCCCTCCAAAAAGAACAGTAGGAAGTGGTTAGTTAAGTCATGCTCCTCAATATCGGGAAATAATGAAAAACATGTTGAGGCCGGATGTGGAAATCCATCCACAACCGTGGTTCCAAAAAGATGAAGCTAAACGCACACTGCAAGGGACACTAGGGCTTTGTTACGAGACATCTTTGGCAAACGGATTATTTCGGCCAATACTCTAAATTTCAAACTGGTTACCGCGTTCACTGCATCACTGCTTACATTTTCGAGAAAATATGGATCAATGATCCTTTTGGACGATATACCGCACCAAACAGTACACTTGAGTGGGTGTAATTGTCGCTGATGGACTGCTCTTGGATTCTTCGTAGTCATATCCTGTAGTTTTGCTTGTTAACAAAGCTATTCAATTGGAAATGGGTTTAACCGCCCATTTCATCAACTGGTAGATGAAATCTGGATTCTGGTCTTGTCTGGTCAGTAATGAAATGACATAATCCATCCGTTGCTCGTATTCCGTCAGCTTCAGTTCTTGCACAAGCTGAACCTTATATGGGAACATGTGCAATGTGGCTAAAATTCCCTGAAGGAAACTTCACTATAGCCCGAGTTGAGCTGAGCGTCTCCTTATTGATGTTTCTGGACTATCCTACACACTCGTCAATAAGCGTTGGATATTTTTATTTGCGTGCGGTTTACAAAATCTTCCTGTATTGGGGATATTTCCTACAGACCTACTTTGCCGAAAATTTTCACCCGAATGATGTATTACTGGTACTGTGAGTGCTATCGGCACATTTAGATATCAGCGACATACACGCTACGTCAAAAAGAATTTGATTTTCAAAATAAAATTCGATGACTTTTGTTCGTTGTTCTGTTGTGTATCTTTCCATATCAAATTTTAGAAGTTTTGTTTACAACATTCTGAAATAAAATATTGAAAAAAAAGTTGAAATAAACATGTTATAGAGAATTCAAACCAAGCATAATACGCATCCCATATTATGCTTGTTTTTTGCATATATTGAGAGACGATATTTGTGACAAAACGTCGAAGGAAATTGTCGTAAGTTGTTCCATTACTGCATGATAGTGCACCCGTTCATATTGCTACAGTTATACAGGTTATAATTTGCCAATTAATTAATTGTTGTATGCTCGTTCGTAAGTGTATTGAAATTAGTATTATATTGAAACATACAAATTATAACACAAAAGTATTTTTAATAATATATAATATTGTTAAAAATGGGGTGTGAAGAACACAATACAAGTTCATATGTATTTTTGAATGTATCTTCTCCAAAGACATAGATACGTATTTCACATTTCTACATGATTATCAATACGCCCCTGTTGGAGAAGAGACACATTCAATAAAACATAACTACCTAGCTATCTCGCAGATATTATTAAGACAGAGCGTGAAGGAATATTCAGCGCTGTCTCTATAATAATCGCAGAACCAGCCGGGTGTTCCTTATAGTCGGTAACCACCGTATCTATAAAAAACTGTATTATCGTTTCTTCACTACTTGTCGGCGTAAACCGAATTGTGTTCTTCACACCCCATTTTTAATAATATTATATATTATTAAAAATACTTTTGTATTATACTAAATTGGTAGGTTTACCTACTCAAGTATGTTTCAAATTATGTTGTTACAAATTATATCATTTTCAAAAGTTTATTTTTCTATGTAAGACTGAGAACATATAGGACTTACCTGGCAACGAAATAAAATTATATTTAAGAGAAACCTAAATTTTGCTCTATTACAATACTTTAGGATAAAATAAAAAAAATTGTCCTATATTGACTTGCTTAAATGTTCGATTCAATTGCATTATCTTTCAAGTATATATTTTTCTCAATAGCTTTATATTCGTAATGTGTTTTTTCTAGCCTAACAAGCAAAAAATATTGAAACATCTCGTGTTATTCTAATAAGGAAATTGCAGAACAAAGTAGAAGCTTTACCAAGTGTTTTTCCTCTGTTAGTGAAGTGTTATGGTTTTTCTATTACTAAAATAGGAAAACCTAATATTTATCGAAGGAGAAAAATCCATTATCTACTGAAAATATCACAGTGTTAAAGGTTTATCCGACGAAAAATAAAAATGAACCTTTTTTTAGTCCTTCCGCCAAAAGTCAATATATATTCGAGAATCGTTCTAAAGCTAGAAATCGTTTGCATACGAAAATCGTTACATTTTAAAACCTAAATAGATACTAGATGAGTATTCAGTTGATAGAAAATCCAATAGTAATTCCGATAAATTCGACTATTCGCTTTAGCGCATTCGTAATAAATAATTAAAAAGGAGGGCGGATGATAGGGACGTGCATTCCCATACCTGTTTCCGGTGTGTCTTCGCTTTAACAAATGGGGCCACCACTGCAAAAGCCGATTATAAAAGACCGTACGATAGATAAATGGTCGATGGCTGGCTTCAGCGCTCTTCTCCGAAGATCGACTCGCTAAATTACATCTTGCACGGAGCGTTGTTAAATTAAAACCGAGTTAGTGCTGTAGCACGACACTGTGAGCGCGATTGCTTCCTTCTTCGGTCCTTAAATTTCCTTTTCAGGACCGGCTCTTGTAATACAATGGGTGAACCGAAGTACGATTGCTGTAATTATTACTAGTTGAAAAATATTGAATGAATAAATGTTTAAAAACATATATTTTTAAAAAGCTGTAAATTAATACTTCTTCCTGTTAAATTTTAAGATAAATAATATAATGAAAATTTAACCTCGCCCTGATCCTTAGAACCCAGAACCTTATTATCACGAATATATAGAACAAAGTAGGAGAAAATATACACTGTGTTCGGTTAGAAATTGAACAGTGCTATATCCCGAGAATGAGTCAAGATTTTTAATATTGAAAATGATTTATTAAATGTGAATTGCGGCGGAAGAAAGATATCCCTAAAAGAATGAGAATGGAGGCGAATACAAATAATACTTTTGTAATAAAATTCAATGGAGCTGAAGAAAATGGGGTAAAAATATGTAGGAAGAGGATACCTAAGAAGACGTTTCCATAATGTAATGTTTGGGAACAATTATTATTAACGTAAAATGGAAAATTCGACACAGTATATTAAATACGAGGAACAGTCAGAAAATTGTGTGAAAAGCTATGAAGAAAACATTTAATACGCAAGTAAACGGCTTTATTGTTTTTCGAAAAGTTCACAATTAAATTCTACGCACTTTTTCATTCGCCTAAAACTGTTTCGTCATAAAAGAAATTCTTTATATTGTATATATAGAAGAAACGCGTTAAGTCCAATTGTACGCCATTGATGACGTTTACAGGTTGTCATAACTGTATCAAAGAAAATATAAAAGTTAGTTTGTTAAACTATATTTGAAAGCCTTTATTTCATTAATTTAAATATAAAATATTATAAATTGATGATAATATAGATATTCATGTCAAATAAACAAATAATTTCTGTTTCAATAATAAATGATTCTTGTATATATTTTTAACAGGGTAATAGTTACTTGCGGTGTTGAAAGATAACATATCTGTCAAATGAGCCTAGTTTTGTGTACACTTTTCTCGTTTATTTTGATTGTTAAAAACAGTTCCTTTTAGAACTGTATTGTGTTTATTATTTCGTTTCGTTATTTGGATATAATGCCGAAAGGTTTCTGTAAACAGTGGAAGCAATTAATTACTTCTTATAATTGACATCTTGCCAGCAACATATATAGGACGTGTCGTCATGGATCTAGGATGACGTACAATTGGATATAACTCGTTTTCTCTATATTTATGTGTTAGATATAAGTAAATTTAGCATAAAAGAATTAAATTTCAACATTTCAAATTTTGAAAATATTTAATAATTCATTTTCAAGTTTAAACCATTATATAACGTACTTTTATTAGCATATTCAAAATTACACATATTAATATTTTCTTACATTCCAAGAGTTTACATTTGCTAATCTATTTAATACATGCTTGATACATTAGACAATTTCTTTATGGTCTGATTACAATAGACACTTAATATGGTCGCCCATTGTTAACTTAATGTTAATGGGCTCAAAATTCCTAAATATATATGTACCATAAAAATCTATTATTGAAGAATCGAACGGACAAAAATACATTAAGAAGATTTATGACACCCGTTAATACTTTATTAGGAAATCTATTTTATTGTTATATTTATTTATTAGTAAAATATTTAAGACTATTGTAAACATTGGGTATTGTTGCACATGGGCACAGTTTTCAAGAAGTAATAATGTAGGAAAATTCCAGAACAATGACGTCAAACATATACGCAAATTTTAGTTACGTAATGGTAGGGGTAGTGATATATCTTCTATCTACTTGTAATACAACATTGTCATTTTGTATACAACATTCACATTCTTAATATAAAACAGTACAGAACAAGACATACAGTGTGAACACAAACAGTAAAGAATTAAGTCTAAGTTTACATTAAGTGCTACATTGCGAGATTTATCTTGAGAAATTCGGTTCAAGTGTTTTTTTGTAAGACAAATAAAATGTTCAGAAAATACAGTAACTTTCAAAATAACTGCGATCAACTAAAACAAATACCCAGCTTATACGGAAGCCCCACTCCATGAGCGCAACGCAAGATTTAGATCTACGAAAGCACATTTATATTTGGGCCTTCAGTGGGATTTTATCATATTTACAAAAACGATCAATGAAACATTTATTCCATTCAGAAGTTGGCGTACTGAAAATGTGTGACTTGAATGCAGTGATGGCCTCTACTGCGCAGGAAAAACGTAAAAAAATTACCTGGGACCAAGTCAAGACTATTGGCTGGATGAGTCATTAATTTGATGCCTTTTATTTGCAAATAATCGGCTGTTGCGCAGCGATAGCATTATCATAATAAAGAATCAGTGCACGTTTAGGGTTGTTTTTTCGCCATTCATCGAAAACTTTGTTCAATAAAATTGTTGTATACCATTCCGCATTTACAATTCGACGGTTTTAAAGAATATTATAGAAACGTTACCAGATTTTGCTGTCAAACATGCAATTATTTAACTAGTTAATTGACGAAGGAGATACTTGTTGAAACTGCATTATAACGCTAAGAAATAAGTAATTAAACTTCTAGTTTCAAAAAAACTCTTTTATTATAAATATCACTACAATATTGTTTCGCCATACAATGGCTTCATCTCACTATTCATCCACCTGAAGAAGCCATTGCATGGCGAAACAATATTGTAGTGATATTTATAACAAAAGAATTTTTTTTAAACTAGAAGTTTAATTACTTATTTTTTAGCGATGCAATTATTTATTCGGCGCTTCGCAAACGAACAACTTTTTCTGACAGAAGCTCATCTTGATACACCCTAACCGTTATTGTTGGTTTGTATCCGGTTCATAAGAATATATCCACAATTTGTCAACTGTAATGACGTAATTGACATGTTTAAAAGATCCGTGGTTGCATTTTTTCAGCGTTACAGTGCGGCATTTTACACAATCGCCTTTTCGAGTCGTGGAAAGATTATGCGGTATTAAACGAAAGCAAAGTTATTCTTACCGCTAAATGAGCATGCAAAATTGAATGTATCGAGGTCCTATAAATGTGCAAGCATGCTTCATCATACGTTACGTGATGATTTTTTCCAATCATTCGATGTACAGCATGGAACTTTTATGCAACAACAGATCTTGCAGGACGCTTTTCCCTTGTTTAATTAATAAGTACGATCACACTTGAATTCTTAAGACCAGCTGCATACCGTTGTCTTTGTTGGCGCTTCATCACCAAATGCAAAAATTAAACGTTCGATGCACTGATATTGAGCTTAACCATAACAAAGATCATAATAAATCAAAACGTCTTATTTTTGTCACATTGCAGTACAGCAGTGCACTTGCATCATACTAAACAGCGTTTTCAGATTCCCACAATTTCTCAACTGTCCCTCGTAGAATAAGAATATCAAACCAAACATGTTATACAGCAGCAGAGACTAAGTACTTACTTAGTAAAAAAAAAGTTATTTGAGTGCCCACATTTAGTGGCGCAAAAATTTTAGTTACTATCCATCACCGTTACCTGGCGTTATGTGATTTACTCCTTCGTTTCTTTTAGTTTTTTTTTCGGTCCAATAACGTATTGCAATAATTTAAATTAATTTTAATATTATATAAATCTAATTACACGGGTCTACAAAATTAAACTTTTTGACGGATGTTTTTATTTTGAAAACTGATTTTATATAATTTTGGTAGGCTGATTTCAAAAATTCTATGCATTTATTTGTATCACGTAACGTTTTTTGTTTACAAAAATTAAATGAAAAAAAACGATGTTTCTAAAAAAAATTATTTGTTTATTGAGTAAAAAGTGGAATACAAGTTAAAAAAGTGGAAAAAAATACTTTACTCAGTCTTTTTTAAGTGAAATCTTTGTCTTTTTACCAGAAAGCTGCGTTGTCCGGACATTCGGTTGTATGTTTTTAAGGGAATATCCCGTTTTAACATTCAGCAGTAGTCCGCCTTCATCGTTATGGTCCATCTGCCTTGGTATCGCCGTTCCATTACCTTAATGTCAAGGTGAATCCTCTCTCCCTGTTCTTCGCTAACTGCTCCAAGATTTTCAGGAAAATAGTTCAAGTGTGAAAACAGGAAATGCACTTTCGAACTCATATTACAACCTAGACGATGAAAGTGTTTTGAACAATATTTTCGTAGTTTTCGTCCTTAGAGTTCCCAAGAAACTTATCAATTACTTCTTTAAATGAAACCCAGGCGCTTTTCTCGACATTGGTCATTGTGTTTTGAAAATCCTTGTCTTTGCATAATGTTCTTATCTGCGGCCCAACAAAAATACCTTCTTTTAACTTGGCATCGGATAAGGCTGGAAATGTCTCGCACAAATATTTAAAACACTGTCCATTTTTGTCTAGGGCTTTAACTAACTGCTTCATCAAGCCAAGTTTGATATGGAGAGGAGGCAGTAAAACTTTTTTGGGGTCAACCAAGCTATCTGTTAATACATTTTTGCTACCAGGTGTAAGGCTAGATCTAGAGGGCCATTCTATTTGAGTCCAATGTCTATCCCTTGCTCGACTATCCCACTCACAAATAAAGCATGGAAATTTTGTATAACCTCCTTGTTGTCCTAGTAGCATGCACGGCACTTTAAGGTCACCACAAAGCATCCACTGATGTTCTTGGTAGTTTATTTTCTTTAACAGAAGTTCAAAATTTTCATACGTTTCCATTAAATGTACCGAATGGGCAACGGGAACCGAGGCCAGCTCGCCAGAATTATATTCATATTTTGGAAAATCTTGTTACCATCAGTCCAACATGTGTATCCTGAAAACATTTTTATATATCAGCATGACAATTGCCCAGTTCATAGTGCAAACATAGTGTCGCGATGGATGGAAGAGCATAACATTGAGATTTTGCAATGGAGTGCCAAGAGTACGGACATGAACCCAATAGAAAACGTATGGGCCGAGATGACCAAAAGTATGTCACGTATAAGATTTCAAAATCAGGACCAATTGTGGAAAGCAATTCAAAATGCTTGGCAATCTCTCATTCACAAACCAAATTATTTTAGAAGTTTGGTGGCTTCCATACCTAGAAGGTTAAGGGCGATAATTGATGCTGATGGCGGTCCAACAAAATATTAGCTTTTCGTTAAAACATTTTTATTATTAAAGTTATTTTTCGTATTCCTTAATTCAATTTTAAATTTAAATTTAACTTATTATTATACTTTTAACTTATATTTCTTAACTCAAACAATAATAAAGTAAATATATTCCAGTATGATCTAACATTTGATTTTATTATGACAAGTAGCTTAAGCTGAAGCTCGTCTTACAATAATAATATATCAAATTTATGACATATATGAAATTTAAGGTTGTACTACATTTATCTGGCCATGACTGTACCTATAAATAAAATGGAAAATGTATGAAATCAGTGATTGTGTGTACGACAGAGGATTTAAAAAAAAACTTACCGTTTTAAGCGTCTTCCAGGGATTGACAAACTGGAGAAACTCGATGTGTTTTTGACCAACACATTAGATATGTATTGCACACTAAACATTTAATTTTTGAACCATCTTATATTAGGTCCCGGAAATCCATAAACTTATTCACTTCGTTTGACAATGGTCGTTTTCTCGATTTATGTGTCGACGACATTTTATTACGTATGCTTACATTTAATGCAGTCTAAGCAAGTGCCAAACACATACTGAATGCTTTTTATTGCTTCTGATGCAATACAATCATATTGTGGATAGATGAATTTGAAATATGACAACTTTTTTGACAGGTGCTATCCTATGTGTTTATTTTGTATTGATGCAGTTTCAGAGTAGGTATATTAGTTGACACTATTTCATTTTCGTTCGGTGAACCTGGAGTTTCCAGAATGTTTTCACGAAAATCATTTTAATGCTGCTGCATTCATCTTGAATCCAATATACCAACTGCAAGTTTGTTGGTTTTTGTCTTGCTATTTTTACCTAAGGTAGTAACGCGTTTCCACAAATTCTTGTGAATTCTTGCATTGAAAACTATAACCCAAAATAATTACATTCATTTAAATACATTTTCTCTTACTTTGACAAGTCATAAAATGAAATCTTACTTCAAACAGACGCTAAATATTGGGAAAGTCGTATTTATAACTGTCATCATCGAAATTACAAAATTATCCAAAGTTTTGAAGTGGCCACTTAGAAGTTCCTGTTAGAAATATAATTTAAAAAATACTCATCTCAAAGATGCTGTGCTAATTATCGATAAACGAAACCATAGCTCCCTATCTCTTTTGATTTTCTAGACGTTCGCAAAAAACAGCAAAATAAAAAAAAAAGGTTTTGGGCGTTCAGAAAGATTTTACTTTGTGTATCTTGATGCGCTGATTACTATAAATAAAACCGCAGCTCTGTATATCTTTTGTTTTTCGAGATATTCGCAAAAAAACTGTAAAATACAAAATGTTAATTTTTCGATATTCAAACTAGTTTACTTTATGAATTTTGGCTGGCTGATCACTATAAATAAAGCAGCAACTCCCTATCTCTTGGTTTTCGAGATATTTGCGAAAAACAATAAAATACAAAATGTCGATTCCTAATGTTTGCACGAGTTCTCTTAATGAATTTTGACCTGCTGATTACGATAAATAAAACAGGAGTTCCGTATCTCTTTTAGTTTTCGAGATATTGGCAAGAAACGATGAAATATAAAATTTTCGATATCGAAAAGTAGACTCAGACTTTGAACTGCCCATTGCCTCTGATATTTCTAACGCTTTTAATCGTAATTTAAAGCATTAGAAATAGCAGAGTCAAAGGAACAGGTGCTTTCTATTTTGCCGAAGAACTTGAAAGGTGATGGCGTCGGTATTTTGAGATACAAAAGGAATACTCTTGAAAGACTATTTTCAAAAGGGCAAGACCGTAAACGGCGAATATTACGCAAATATTTAAGATCATTTGAAGGCAGCTATCGCTGAAAAGCGTCCAGGAATTACTAAGAAAAAAGTGCTCTTTCACCCAGCGCATTCCAGTACGGTTGCTCTAAAAAAAAATAAGAATTAAGATTCGCATTAGTACCGCATCTCCCATATTCTCCAAACCTAGCATCATCTAACTTTCATCTATTCTCTAAATTAAAAGATTTTCTCGAAGGCAAAAAGTTCTACACAGTTGAAGAGCTAACTCCAACAGTGGATAATTATTTTGCAGGGTTAGACAAATTACTTTCGAGTAGGAATAAAGAAGCTTCAACACAGATGAACTAAACGTATCGAATTAAAGAGGAGATTATTTACAAAATAAAGTTCGGATATTTAAATTATTCGTTTGTTTCTGTACGATCACGCGAATTATCAACAGACCTTCGTAGCTTAATTCTACTAGAATGTTATACATAAAGTTCTATAAGAAACTGTCCGATTTCCTAAGTTGCGAGCATTATAGATGTGTGGGTGTAACTCTAAAATATTCTATAATTTTCTATAAAATCGAATAAAAGTATTATACATTAGAGTGGACTGGCCTCTATTGTAATACTACAAAAATCCTATTGAAAGTCATTGCAAATTTTTCGAATATATTTAAGAATAATGAATGGACGCAAACAGGTCGCGACGGCCCGCCTTCCGAAAGTTGAATGAAAGTTGTTGAAAATTACAAGGAAAGCCGGGAAGATGGAAGCCGTACAGTTCAGCCGTTCATACGTCAAAGGCCAGCAGTTTCAAAGAGACAAGTGCTTACAGAATTTATAGCACGAAAACCAGATCCGGCCTCTAGTATTTTGGTGTCTTCTTTATTTTCTATCCATTTGGACGATCCCTATATTTAATTTTAATATTCGATACAACGCATAAGTTTTTATTTTGAATGTGAATAAATAAACAAACACTATTTGTCACCGAACAGGGCGTTACGTTTCTTAGGGTAGAGATGTCTGAGTTAACTATACTTATTAAATTAATAAACAATAATTTCGAGTGAAATTAAAGCAATGAATTTTTTAGTGATGAGTTTGACTGGTTAAATAAATGAACCATCAGCAAACGTTTGAATTTTCAGAAAATATGTATTTTTTTCAAGCGTATAATAATTTCGATATTATACTATTCACAACCTTATATTGAAAGAGTTTATTTTTATCTGGTGGCAGTTTTGTCGTTATTAGTGCATGACGGAGCTGAAAAAAGTACATTTAAATAACATGGGAAGAGTGTCGCCCTGTATGTATTGTAAATTCATTCTTACGGTTATTTGCGCAACTAACCTAAAACATCAAACGCCAACATTATCATTAATAAAGAGAACTAATATATTTGTCATCTGAGTCTAACCTAAAAATAATTTACAATATCTCAAACGAATATTCTAATTAAACGCTTAAAAAAATAGTATATAATACACGGCAGCGCGACAGTTTATTAATTGCCTCGTGCACATTCTACTGCCTCGGATGGCGTCTCGGCAGTGAACTGTATCCTCAGCTATAAGCACTTTCTCTGCCTGGTCTACAATATACTATTGTTCGTAATAACAAACTTTGAAAATTTCAATTTCAAAATATATTCGATTACTCAAGGTAGTATTAGCAAAGAACTAAACAAATATTTTTGTTGTTCTGTTGAAATTATTTACTGAAGTGTCACTGTAAAGTAAACTTATAAAAATTTATTTAGTCCTTGAGTGTAAAAGAAAGCTTCCTATTCGACAACGTGCGAATTTGCATTAATTAACTTGGTTTGAACGTGGCGTGATAATCGGCTTTCGAAAACCCGGATTATGAATTCGTGATGTTGCTGATCTTGTAGGATATAGTGTCGCTGTAATTGCTCTGTGTTGGCGAAGATGGACAGAAGATAATGAGGAACGACGACATTTACTGCCCTGACGTTTCAGACGCGCACCACGGATTGTGAAGATGGTGCATTTCATGGCTCTTAGAGTTAGTTTCTCACCAAATTGAAAATTGGTGGTAGATGGAGAGATTTAATTAATCAAAAAATGTTCATATGATTTATATATTAAAGAATTTCATCTTTTTGGCTTAGATCGTACCAACCACTCCTTTGTTTACGTCTTTCACTGCATCTCATAAACGTACATTGGCAGAGTGTCTAACGAAAGGTTGCATTGGAATGACGAATATAATTGATTCATCGTCAGTAACGTATCTAAAGATGGTTCATAGGCTCATGAGAAAGGAGAAAGAAGAAACTTGCAGTTGTCTGATCAACAACATACGACTCTTCTCAAGGAGTGATGGTGCGAGGACTATCTGCTATGGAAGCCTTTTCATCTAATGGTAATTCAAGATTCGTTACGTCAATAATGTTTTTCAACCAGTATTAGTACCATAGTTTAAACAGCTGGTAAATCCAATTTTTCAATGGGAAAATGCGTGACCACGTTCCGCGGCGGTAACTATGAAGTTTCTGCATTATGGTAATATTGATCGCTTAGTGGATTTTAAAAGCTTGGGATAGCTTACTGCAGGCTACCATTCACTAATTTAATCATTTATTCAATAATTCACCAGTATTCTGAAAAGACTAGCTGAATGCGATAGAAACAGACGAAAATTGGTGCATTGTTAGTAGTGACCGTACATGAGAGGCCAATGACTCATCGTCCACGGCGTTCTATTGAAAATTTGTATTTTTAAAGAGTTTTTAATTTTATTTATATAATTGGAAAACAAACAGGTGATCTATAAAATACGAATTACATTTTTATTTGTTCATTTTGTAGTTTAAGTTAAGTAAAGGAGTATTAATATTAACTAGCAATACTTTCTGACGGTTCTGTTCTGTAAAATTTGTTATTTTTGAACGAAATACATCCTTGTAGACAGAAAACGTCCTTTCTACATCGCAACTGGTTATAGGTGCATACTGGAAATATTCTTTTATTTCAGCATATTTAGGAGTTAGATTTTGAGACATTGTCCCCATACACAATTGCCGCAATGTTATTAAATCTGGATTTATATTAAAAACTGCGTCAAACTTTTACCGAGGGCCACATCCGAAGTCACTTGGAATATTTTTCAAATTATTAATAGCCACATTTAATCTGATTCATCAATCATTTAATTTGAGATGTTTATTTTCAAAATAAGCGATAACATTTGGCAAATTTCCAAAGCGTTCCTGAAGAAAGTACAACTGATTTTTTAAATTTGGAATTTGTATTAGTTCCTTGCACTCAGAAATACTAGAGAATCGTCATTTAAACATGTAACCAAATTTTGTCACTAGATATTACTGGAGAGGGAGGCAGTGACAAAGATGGAAGTTTTCTCTGTAAAGAGCTACTCTCAATGGTGCTTTTCTGAAAACTTTTTTAAAAGCGGATACAAGTCTGGTTAACTTTCGGAAAGGTGTCTATGATATATTAACACATTCTGTGGAAAGCATGTGCTACACAAGTAATATGCAGCATATGTTTCCTTTAATAGTCTGCCTGTTTTTAACATATATGCAGCACTGTCATTGACACATTGAAGGTTTAATCGACTTATAATTTATTTATTGTACACATACTCCCATAAAAGTTTCTAATAGAAGCTGTATATGATTTAAAGTTCGGGTTTGCAAATGAAGTTACTTCAAGCTATACGTTCTCCAAGACTGTCGAGGCTCTAGGCTTTAGGCTCTATATTATATATTATATATTATATATTATATATTATATATTATATATTATATATTATATATTATATATTATATATTATATATTATATATTATATATTATATATTATATATTATATATTATATATTATATATTATATATTATATATTATATATTATACAGTTTCTATATGAAATACAGCTATTATTAATTCCCAACCGAAAAAAGCATCTGAAATGTAAATAAAAATGTTAAAATTTTCGTATAGCAGACAATTTGCTCTTGGAGACTAAAAAGCAAGACAGTCGTTGCAACCGGCATAAATAACTAGCAAGTATACGAGGTGCGGCAATTAAATAACGAGACTGATGTGAAAAATGTGATTTTTGCAAACAAAGTTACAATACACTTTTATCCCCTTCAACATACTCTCCTCCCCTATCTATACACCGTTGCATACGTGCCTTCCATTGTTCGAAGCAATGCTGTAGGTCATTCTTTGTGACACTGCGCAACAACACTGCCGTTTTTACTTTTACGTGTTCCACCGACGCAAAATTTGTTACTTTCAATACACTTTTCACTTTTGGGAAGAGATAAAAGTCACATGGAGCAAGATCAGGGGAATACGGAGGATGTTCTAGCACAGAAATGCACTTTTCAGCTAAAAACTGCTTCACAGACAGGGCGTTGTGGGCTGGCGCGTTGTCTTGGTGAAGAATCCATGAGCCGTTCTTCCATGCATCTGGTCTTTTCTTCCTTACACGTTCCCTGAGCTTGATTAGGACTTCTATATAGTATTGCTGGTTTACGGTTTGACCCTCAGGAACCCATTCAATCATCAGAACACCCTGGATATCGAAAAACACGATCAACATTGCCTTCAGATTGGATTTGCTCATTCGCGCTTTTTTCATTCTTGGCGATGAGGGGGTCTTCCAGTGCATGGATTGACGTTTAGTTTCCGGGTCATACTGGAAAAACCATGTTTCGTCACATGTGATGACATTTGTGAGCAAGTCTGGATCATCTGCGAGTCGTGCCATGATGTCAGAGCAAATGTTCTTCCGATTGTCTTTTTGTCCCTGAGTGAGGTTTTTCGGAACCAATTTTGCACAAACTTTTCTCATGTTTAATTCATCATGTAAAATTTGTCTCACTGTCTCTTTGTTAATGTTTAACATGTCGCCAATCATCCGAATACTCAGACGTCGGTCTTTCCGCACAATTTCGCTGACTTTCTGGACGTTTCCTTCACTTCTGACAGTCACAGGTCGTCCGGGACGTTCATCATCTTCAACTTCTTCCCGACCTTCAGAAAACCGTTTGTGCCACTCAAACACTCGTGCACGTGACATAGCATTGTCACCAAACACCTCCTTTAACATTTGAAAACATTCCGTGGGTGATTTCTTTAATTTCACTAGGAATTTCAGGTTAATGCGCTGCTCGACTTTTATGTTCACCATGATCGCGGCATGAGTACACAACAGCGTCCACTACAACCAAGTCTCAAAAGCAAACTAAAGCAGGTACAGCGACGAAACGAAGTATGCTTGCTCGTGAAGGATCAAGGTCGACTACATTCCACTGACAACCTCCCAACATGCGACCACGGGGTAGGAGGGGCGCAGTCTCGTTATTTAATTGCCACACCTCGTATATTAAACAGTGTTTGGAATAATATGTATGATTAATGCAATGTTACAATGGTTTAGTGTTGTTTTGGCCAGATTTAGCGACATACCATTATGCTAAAGTTACTCTAGGTTGGTATTCAGATAATAATATTGAAATTATACGCAGGATTTACGATTGCCTCAGTTTCCTGTCCGGAATTACGTCCTATCAAAAAATATTGGATAATTATTAAACACAAATTGAAAAACTCACAAAAGAATTTTTAAACACATGTTGAGTGCAGCGAGTGGAACAGTGAAGATGTAAAAATATTGATGCGACATATTAAAAGAAAAGTTAGAGTTTTTTTCTAAGCTTGGTCCCTTTTAGAGTATAAGATGTTTGTTTAACTGTTGCTTAATTTTATTATTTTATGCTTTAATAGTTTAATATTTTCACTTTCTGTTAACGATCTTTTTTTCTATTTTACGTTTTTTTAGTATTTAATTGGCACATAATGTTGATTCAAAATAATTTTTGTTTATTTTGAACTGAAGCAATAGATAAAACGCTTATTAGAAGATTATGTTAAATAAAATTAACGCTAATTCCAGAAAAAAATAACCTTTCAAAGTATAATTAAAATTTAACTTGATATGGCAAAAATAGTTTAATTAATAGGTAAAAAGGTACTGGGTATAAGCTAATGGTTTGAATTTTATGAAATTTATTTAATTTCCTTACAAACAGCGTTAAAAATACTTTCCCATTATTTATTTGATTTGATAATTTTCGACATATCTTTCATATCTCTGCATATAATGTAATTAATTGATTTGTTGTGTACCAAACCGCTTAATTATTGTGTGTCGAGCAATCATATGTGAATGTACAAATTTAAGGTAATTTATAGCGGCGTTAATATATTAATATAATATTGGCTGTATTTGATACAATAGTTTAATAGAGACTTAATGATCAAGAGTAACACAACTTGAAATAAAGAATACGGTAAGAAATGTAGTAAAATTGAATTTATTGCTAGAAAAATTGTGAAGAGGAAAAAGTTTATATGCGGTGGTTAAATACCATTTTCAGAAAATGCACATAGAACATACATTAGTGAATTACTTAAGAGAATAAAATTTTGGACATTTTAGTTCACTTATCCCTATCTACGAGTGAGTATATAAGCCTCAAGTAGATATCTTTGCGATAGCTGGCGTGGGTCGATGTAATGAATTACTTCAAATGAAAATAGATGATATCGAGAATTCGAACATTTTTAAACGAACGTAAAGAAGCGAGATCTTTGTAATCAATATTTTATGTTCACCGGGAATATCTAAGCTACAGATCATTAGATTTCAACAGAAGAAAATTATTTTCAGGATATGAAGTAAAACTTACCTTTACAAAATTTCCAATTACTTTATTTTACCATTACACGTTACATGTTTCGCTACGCTTTAGCTTCATCAGATGTAAAACTATTACTATTACCATTAGTAATAGTTTAACATCTGATGAAGCTCCTGTGTCACGAAACATGTTACGTGTGATAGAAGTATAAAACAATTCTAAATTGTATAAACGTGAGTTTTGCTTTATATCCTGATAGTTATGGATTTCCAGCATTCAATCAAAGAAGATTATTGTCTAAATTTGCATATCGAAAATCTTATAAAAAGTAAGTTTAAAATAAATATGGAAAAGTACTGGCAAAGATTGCTATCGACTTCGAATTGTTCTAAATCTCAAGGAATACACATTGTTTTGTTTTTCGCAGACCTTCAGTTAAATCACTAAACAATAAATAAAATAATATTGGAAGACATATCTCAGAAGGTATGTTCCCAGACGAGTAGAAACATGCGCTAGTTCTAACATTTCCTAAGAATGATAAACCGACCGATTATAAAGATCTTAGGCCCATAAGTCTCCTTCCTGCCTTGTCTAAAATTCTAGAGAAAGTTATAAGCAAGCAGCTCAATGAATATGCACGAACTGTGGATTTGATTCCATCCACTCAGTCTGGATTTCGGAGGGGGTACAGTTGCACGGGGTCGCCGACGATATTTTATCTGCTGCTGATCGGGGGTGTCTAACGTTCCTAGTTTTATTAGACTTTAGCAGAGCTTTTGATACTGTTTACCACGGTACAATGGCGAATATTTTGTGCAGTGAGGGATTCAGTCAGGGTGCAATTCGACTCATTTATAGTTTTTTGACAAACAGAAGACAAACAGTACAATTAGATGCTATGCGATCTAAATCACTACCCGTGCTTAATGGTGTGCCTCAAGGGTCCGCCGTAAGTCTATTACTATTTTCGTTATATACTGCAGAGTTGGCTCGGGTTGATAAAAAGTGTAACCTTCATATGTACGCTGATAATACTGATGTTTACTTTTCTTTTTTATCAAAAGATTGAAGAAGTGTGGTATCTGCTGTCAACGAGGATGTTCAGGCTGTTGTTGGTTTTTCGCGAGATACATGCTTAAATATTAACGCTAATAAATCTCAAATTTATTATTAGGCAAAAATAATATATGTCGTAAATTACATAATTCTATTAACATACACATTTCACAAACAGACATGTCGTTGTCAAAGCATGCTCGGAATCTGGGAGTAATAATTGATAATTCATTTCGATTTCGCGCCTAGATTAACAAATATATAAAGGTAGTTTATCTGCAGCTGACAAAGCAAAAGAGTGGTTGGCTGAATATGAGAAACCACAGGGAATTTCAGTGCCTTTGCTCCTATCATACGATTGTAATAAGTGAAACACCTCCTTGTTTATATAATAAAATGGACGTACATAACATTACCACTCGTTTTCGTGATCTTATCTCGCCTCCTCCTTATAAAACTTCTCTTTTTGAAAGATCATTTACATATTCAATTTACATCAAATATAGTAGCATTCCAAACTCGCTTAAGAATCTGTCAATACCTGCATTTAAGTATCGCCTTAGACAACAAATTTGGTTACAACAGAATGGATGAACTTGCTGTGGATATCGGTCCCAATTACAGCACTTCAGCTATTAATTCCTTATGATTTTATATCTATTGCCTGTATCCTATACTTAGATTACTAATTTTATGATCAGTGTTTGTGACGAATTCAGCTAGGGCGCACAGTCATGTTTATATATATTATTTAAGTAGTTTTAAGTTAGTATTATGAGATTATCTCATAAACGTTTATTTATTTTATTCGAGATTTTGGTTTAAAAGCAGTCCGTTTGGTCTGAACCCCACCTCGTGATTGTTTATATGTTCATAGATGCAGGTTATTATTATTATTATTATTATTGTTATTATCATTATAATAATAATAATAATAATAATTATTATTATATTGGTTAAAAATTGTTAACATTAGCATCTTATCTAATATATGTGGTGCTGAACCAAATGTTGTTAACATGATTAATAAATAATTGACCGAATTCAATTGCAATATTTACAATAAATAATTAGATATGAAAAAGAACAGAAGTAATATATAGAAGATACTAAATTAGTTCAATATAAATGAGAAAATAATAATATTAGGAATTCCTAAGGAAAAATTACGAATTATGAGAAGAAAAAAATAGATTATCCTAAAAATGTCGCTTGTAAGCTTTCCTGATCGTTGTCCATCATTTATTTCCGAATGTTAGACTGAAACTTGCCTAACCTCCATCTATTTCAAATTCCGTGACTATTACTACGAGTTGGTGCAGTCATAGGGTCCTCACTTTCTCCTGTCATCTCCACCATCTTTATGGAAGCGTTCGAACGACAAATACTTTCCTTTTATATTCAAAAATCGAAGCGTTGGTTTAGATACGTTGAGGACACCTTCGTTATCTGCCCACGTGGACGTGATTTCTTGGACAAATTCCTTAAAATTCCAACACAGTTGCATTTATTTCCTATGAAGGTTGAGTTCAAACAGTCTCTTTCTTTTGTAGATGTTTTAGTGAAGCGTTGCGCTGATGGTTCATTAGAACATACAGGTTTATGGCGAGCTTACAAATGCTGGTAGATACCCAACCCTTTCTCATCATCATAAAAACATAGTGTCAGAAACTTTAGTTCAAAGAGCTTTCTCTATATCTAAACCTAATTTTTTATCACAAGAAATTAATCGTGTTACCAATACCTTAATCATCAACAATTATTATAAGTCAAAAAAGGTATAAAACCCCTTACCACAATTAATAATAGTATTCTAAATACGTATTTCGACAATTAAGTTGTCATCATCAGTAGGTAAAACCACTAATCAAAGTGTTGACCATGGACACAATAAAGCTAACACACAGAATGTCGCACAAATTTACACGGCGTCCACGTATATACTGAGTGTAAAGTTGTGCCTGCACAACGTTACACGGCGTCCACGTTTACACTGAATGTAAAGTTGTGCGCGATTCTGTGTGTTAGCTTTAATGTGCCCCATGGCCAACACTTTGATTAGTGGTTTTACCTACTGATGATAACAATTTAGTTGTCGAAATATGTATTTAGGATACAATTATTAATGGTCGTGAGAGGTTTTATACCTTTTTCGAGTTTTACTTAACCACAGTCTCCAAAAGCATGATATCTAATGCAAAATAAACCAAACATTTTATCTCAAGAGCGTCCAGTTTAGTATCTCAACACACTTTTGCCATTTCTAAAGTCGACTTACCTTATATACCTTATATATATATATTGATGTAGGCCAGGCCTGCACCTAAGAATGCCTCGGGGAGCCAAAGACAGAATTGCAATATAAATATGTAAGCTTTAGAATAAGTATAAAATATTGAAACTGAATTCTTCATATGTAATATCAATAAAGTTGATTTCGCGTATTTAACTGTTGAAATTCCATTCTAACATTTGTTTATTATCATTATTTCTTTTGCATCAGTCATTTCATTCCGATATCTTGTATTTCTAAAGATATTTCAACTTAATTGATTAATAATAAATGACGCCATTTATTTAGGCGACACTGTACAATTTAAATAATAACCGCGGGAATTATCCCCACTATAAAATTAGTATTATCTACAATTATCATCATTCACACGTCAAATTTGTACGCATTAAAAAAAACTATATAATTTATTTTAAGCATGCGTATATCCAAAATTATTAAATTGCTATTTTCATTATAATAAAATGTCGAGGCTAAAAGAATACATACAGTTGGACAAATCAGAAATTAGGGTTGAGAACAAACGAAAGTTAGCGTCACTAGGAGTCTCCCTTAAAAAACACCTAGACGTATTTGAAGTGCCTCTCTAAAAATTAAAAGAAAAAGTATTAATAAATCTATAAAACCTATACGTCAACTCTAGTCAAACCTTACCAATATATTCAGCTACAGTTTAACGCACTTTGCGAGTCCAGACGGTAACCGGTGTCAAAGAAAACGCAAATTGCATTTAACCGACCAGGCAGCCGTAAGATCGAACAAGCAGGGGACGCCATCCGATCGCCGTTGATTCCAGTACCCAACATTCACAAATCCACGAAACAGTTCCAGATACACTAATTCCTGTCCAGGCCCACATTAGTACCTTTTTGATATCCTACGAATTTTGAAAATGATAAGTTAATTTTACTTTACAAATTAAATCACCATTAAATTACTTTATTTAAAATTGAATATAACCAATGTTGCATTTAAGATTAGTATTATAAGCAAAATAACGAAGAATACAGTTTCCTGTCTATCTATTAATTTTAATCATTGAATTCCTTTATACGTTTAACTTAACTCATGTCACCTTTATTGATCTTGTTGTTTAACCTAGTTTTTATTGCATATCTATTTTAACACGTGACATGATTTATTATTTATATTCAGAATTTAATTTATTTATCCACTTACCTGTACTATCTTTGCAATCACTTCATTAAAATCTTGTTTATTAGTCTATATCTCATTCGTTTTATTTTGTAGTTTTGAATGAAAATACCATTATTTATTGCATTAGCATCTGCTAATTTTCTAAGTAGTCTATTTGAATCACCGAACTTGCCTTTTAAAGGTGTATCTTTATATGCATCACCTAAGAGTCTAAATTGCTCTTCTGACTAGCCGAACATACACATCACATAAGTTTTCGCCCACCAGAGATACTTATAAGAAGTTTTATTCACGAACAGCTGTTTAGGTTATGAATATTTCGATATTAGCGAATATGTATCTTTGCATTATGCGCAAATAACAGCTGTTGATGTAATACAACCCCATCTATATGTAACTTGTACTAGCCCACTAAATATAGAGATTGATAATTTACAATTTAAAATTTAACTTAACGGCTTATTTAAACATATAAATTTTGTATTTATTATCAATATATATATTTTTAATATACGCTTTCAGTATATTTTATATCAATTGGTCGGCCCAACGTCGGGCTGTCACAACTGGTTTTCTACAATTTAGATGAACCAACGAAGGGACATATAAAATACCAGTTTCACTATATTTTATAATCTGGTTAGGAAATCTTCAATCATTACACATTCAGCGTATATATTATATCAATATATATATATATATATATAGTGTCATCGACTGCATCACCAAAATCTTTCTCAAAGATAACATCAAAACCATCTCTAAATCTCACTCTACCTTACAAGCTCCCTTTCCTGTTAGAGACTGCAACCGTCTAAAAACTCCTGGTGTTTACAGAATGCCATTCTCGTGTAGCAATGTTTACATTGCTAAAATACAATAATATCAACCCTGATGAGGGATATCCTCTACACAATATCTGACAAACCCTTCTATCTCAACAATTTAACCATAATGATGACACTCCGGTGATCTGGAACAGCTCCTATGTAACTTAATACAATTTCTCAAGTTTCGATCTAAACATCACTGTTGCTGTGTGTAACTTATTTCGCAGATATTGATTTCCTTTTATTGATTCTAATTGATGCCATAGGGGTTAGTTAGATCACTAAGTATTTACTCTAACCGACAAATGCAAAAGTATTTGTCAATTTTTATTATGTATGCTGCAGCTTACTATCGCAAGTTTTTTTCAGGAAAGTATATAAATAAATTACATATTATTAAAGCATTCAGTCCTATGCATGATATGGCCATTTAACTAGCATGTCCAAACAAAAAAAAAATGAAAGTAAACATTAACTAACTAACGATTATATTAATTGCTAACTTAGCCATATAAAGTATCTATTTAATACATTGATCTGGGTTAACTAAGAAAAATCTTTTGGGTTTATTTAATACTTTGCAAGAATTTAGGACCAACCTTCTAATTTAATTTATTTGTATGCGTTTATCACAACGATAAAAATTACTTGCTCCGCATTAAAACAATTTAAACAATTAAAAATGAAAGATATTTAAAATAGTAGATACCTTCTTCAGAATGTACATTTGTAATTGTTTTAAAATAAAACTCGATTAGTTTCAATTTTAAGCAACAACCAGATAATCGTATGAATTTAGAGGACTTTTACTATACGTCGAATTAAATTTTCATTAAAATGTCGCTAGTCAGATAGGATTTTCTAGAAATGCGCGTTACATTGTTTTAATCCGACCTGTTGGTTTCGAATGGAGTATATACTATTAATTATATTTTGATGGGGAAAAAGCAAATCCTTGCTTTTTTAACCGTACGTTAATTACGAGTATTACAGAAATACGGTTCTCATGTCGTTTAATTTGATCGAATTTGGATAGTCAGGGCATCAGATCTGTAATCGGACCGTAGATAAATCCAATTAGCGTACAGTAGAAAGCATTGATATTTGCCAATCCATTATTACACTATCGCTAGGTAATCATATTTATTAAACAATTTCCATGGCAAATGTTACTGTAACGATAATAATAATAATATTCTTTATTGTCCAACAGAAACATTCCAATTACAGGACAAAACATAACCTAAATAAATACATACAGTGTACCATAAAATAGTTACATGTATAAGGCACTGTTAAAAAATAATAGTACAAAGGTATTTTTAATAATATAAAATATTATTAAAAATCTGGTGTGAAGAACACAAATACAGGTTCACAATTAATATTTTTGTGAACGTGTCCGAACATATCCCTCCCCAGAGACGTAGATACGTATTTCGCCTTTCTACAGGCTCATCGGTACGCCCCTGCTGGAGAAAGGATATCTTCAGACACATTCACAAAAAAGAACCACATCGCCACATCACAGAAATTATCTAGACCGGGCGTAGAAGTAAATTCAGCGCTGCCTGTTGTCAGACAGCCGAAGTACTTCGCCCCACATAACCAATGTAAAGTAACGACGCCCTTCCAAAGGTGGCACAGCCATCTCTCTAGAAACTGCATTTTGTTTGTGTCTTCACTCATACTACGAACTAACCGCATATGTAATGTATCAGAATAATTGAAACATACATGAGTAGGTAGATAACGAAACTGTCTACAAGATCTTATAATGAATCCCAAAAATTTAATAGCGGCGGTACATATATCGTGAATATGATTATTGAATCGTAATGCAGAATCAAATAACACACCCAGATCCCTAACCTCATCGATTTTGGGAATGGGAATGTGGTTGAGAGCATACGGGAACAAAACTGGGCTCGCAACACGGATATACGAGACTATTTCCTGAAGATTTAAAACATTATCATCGTTAATTATCATAGAGCCAAGGATCCTAGACATCTTCCTCTTATTCGCCATAAAATTCCAAAAGGATTTCGGATCTCTCATGATATTAATCTCCATACTCGTTTGATAAGTATTATACGCACTCACTACTTCACGTTTTACCTTGGAACGTAGTATATAAAATTCTGATCGATGAAACTGAGATCTTGTTTCCTTAAATTTACGGAAGTAATACTTCTTCAGTTTTATTAATTTCTTGTAGTCGGTATTGAACCAGAGCGGAAACACATCCTTGGAAGACCTTACTTTACTAACTGATCAATTAATTATGGAATACAGTTTATCGTAAAAAAAGATACTGCTATATTTGCATCACTAAATGAAGATAAAAAATTCCAGTCACTACCCAATATATTATTGTAGAGAGTATTAAAATCAGCCCTCCGAACATTATTCTCAAGTTGTTATTAAATGGAAAACTATAATTGTGTATATTACCACCAAATTCAAGGAGAATGTTAAGTGCAGGGTGATGTGCATCTTCCGTAAGTATAGGATCCGTATTACGACAAACAGAAAACATGCATTCGAAGTTACTGAAGACTAAATCAAGCAATCTTCCATTAACATTGGTAACGGTGTTATATTGGCGCAAGTCGAGAGTAGACATAAAATTAAGAATATTAAAATATTTTCTTTGGGCAGTACTATCGTAAGCAGGACAAATCGTTCGGTATTAAAACTTGTTTACCGAGTAATCCAAATGCAACAGAATCAAGAAAAGCTTCATAGTCATCACAAGAGATACTTGGAGGAATATAAATATTGATAATTATTATAATGTAAGAACTAATTTTGCACGTGTTGGCAGGTTGTAAAATCAATAAGTGGAACTAAAGATGGAGTATTAGTAAGTGAAATAGGTACAGAAATTAAATTGTCTCTGAAAGCAGATAGCACACCACCACCCGTAGAAAGTCCAACTGCTTCAAGATATCTGTAAGCTCTGAACACAGAGAAAGATGTACTAAATACTTCTGCGTGATTCACGCTAGTAGAAAGCCAAGTTTCTGTGAAGAAGGCAGCATCAGCTTCAATTGTGTCACTTACGACACGAATATTATCAAGTTTAGAATTAATTCCGCGAACATTCTGGTATATTAAATGCAAAGTATAATTTCTGTTCCCATTCCCATTCAGTTTTCCCGTGCGTCAATCTTCACGATAGTAGGAACATCCCGTATATACTTTATAGCGAGAATCCTGCGATTTATTAGTTAACGATAAAAATTTGTGAAATTCAGTAAAAACTATTGGAGATCTTGAGTGATAGCATTTCCAGAAACTTAAGAAAGTAACTTCTTACACCGCGCGCTTGCGTATAGTACACATTATTTGTGCTAGGAGCACTCCTCGCTTTTGTGGTATCTCTTGACGAAGCTGTGTGGATGGTGGCCGTGATAGTGGGCTGTGTGGATAGTGGTCGTGACTAAGGGAAGAATAAGGAAAGAGAATCCCGGAGAACATTTAATAAAGACACAATTGAAATTACCTGGAATTTATTGCGGGATAAGACACGAAAATAAGGAAGTTCCTGGAATCAGAACAGGGAGAAAATTTTATTCTCGTGATAAAAAGTTTAAAACATAAATTACGACAAAGGAGAATGTATATAGACATAATAATTGCAGACAATGATAGAAAAAACAAAACTACATATAATAGGCAGAGATATACAGGGGTCAAAATAAAAACATAACCCGGAAGAAAATATGGTGGGAAAACTATTCCAAAAACTAGAAAACACGACATATGAAAGGCCAAGACGCGACAGAAGGAGAATATTCGTTCATTCATTCAATATATTCGTTCGATTCAATTTAAAACATTCAAAGATTTCAAACATTCAAACATGTGATAATTAATTTGCATTTTGCACTATTATTATTATTAATTGAGTTAATTTCTACGTTCAGTCTTTTATTCATTAGACGTTAAATAATTTAGTTAAGTTAAACGATATAAGAGTCAACAATATAGTTATTGCAATTAGTATTGTTATCATATCAATTATTATTGTGTAATTATCACTGATTTGTGAAGATACACATTATGTACAAAAAAGAATTTGATATATATATATATATATATATATATATATATATATATATATATATATGGAACTTAGTTTCGAGTAAGTAAGACTTTTTCTCACGATAGAATTGGAGTCTATAAAGTTTAAATAAATAACTTTGAAACCGCATTTGGACCATTAATTTGAATTAGTTAATAACAAAGACACGACTGAAGCGTAAACCTATGCCAGATATTTGAGAAAGATAAGTAGGAAGTAAGTTTCCACGAATAATTTTAAGATATCTGTGCTATTGAGATTTTTAATTAAATATCCATTGATAGATGCAAAATACAATTTTGTATATAGTGCGAAGATAAACGTGCTATTCTGTAGGAACTAGACTTCCACTTAAATAGACGTTGAGTAGCACTGTAATATCAGAAGTGGGATGGCAGGAGCGCCATGTATCATCAGATGTTGGGATTGCAGGATTACCATGCAATATCTGACCATCTAACTAAAGGTAGGATCGCCATGTAATGTCACCTGGTCCCGGAGGTAACATTGTTGCCGAGGCTGTTCCATTTATATAGCAGGTTTATCAGTGTGATAAATAATATGCAGGACAACGATTAAATAATAACATATAATTCAATATCGATAACAACAACGATACCAACAGTAAATTCTACATTATATACCTTAGATACCTTATTATATACCTTAGAGTGTGTCCCCTTAGCCTAGTGACCTGGTTTCAAGATGATAGCAATGTGGTGTAAGATCGTAACTTTAACCAGGTCGTGTTGATGAAATGGATATTGTGAATACATGACCTGGTTTAGTTATCATAGCATACTCGATTTAGAAACAAGTACTAGTAGAAGCCAGAAATCCATGTTTGAAAATAGGGATACACTTTTGAGTACTGAGCTCAACGTTAGGAGGAAAAATGCCCTCTTTTGTCGGTGAAATACTTAAATGCGATAGTTTGAGAGAGAGAGACAAAGACTTCAAAACTATACGTGTGCTGTTCATTAATAAATTTATACAAAACTTTCTATTGATATTTTAGTCTTAAGAGATATTTTAAGTTGAACCGAAATGACTTGTGAAAATACAAATTAGCAATAAAAGAATTATTAACAAACTTGTTGTATTATTTCCTTACGTTTACATTGGATGTTAGGCCTAGCTAAGTAGAACCAAAATGATACCCCTGAGATATACCGAGCCAAAATAAAAATATGGTTAAGTATCTGCTCACACACAATGACATACAATGCTCAAAATCGTACAGGGATATTTACATAATTAAAAGAAAAAATATTATTATATATCTATTAAGATAAAATAAAACAAATTTTATGAATTTCACTTTTTAATTATCACTGTAACGAGTCGTTTCGCACCAACCTGGGCTTCGTCAGACATATAACTAACTTATTTACAAAATATTTTTTATATTAAACACAAGTAAACAGTAACAAGCAAAAACACATGTTTTATTTTAAAAAAATAGTCAGAGGGATGGGTGCTTTTTATTACGGGATGTCTATACAAAACTTTCGCTACGGTTTATAAAAAAATGTACTGTTCTTAAGTAATAAAACTAAAGGTTTACATTATATTACAGGGATAAAGAATTCTATGGAAAAATACAAAAATACTATACACTATGTAACTGTCTGCAAATCAAATAAATAGATTAAGTAAGGGTGAATTATTTGTTTCTAATTGATCATTTAAGATCTTGTCAGTTTTCTTTATTTTATTGATTTCCAGTGACTCTAATAAATTAAGTTTTTTGCCCTTATTTTCTATATGTAATATTTTAAATTCTTTGTTAAAAATGTGGTTCGTTGAATTGATATGAGACGCATATGAAGAGTCACTTTTATTATTTCTAAATGAGAACATTTTTCTTCATTTAGAAATAATAAAAGTGACTCTTCATATGCGTCTCATATGAATTCAACGAACCACATTTTTAACAAAGAATTTAAAATATTACATATAGAAAATAAGGGCAAAAAACTTAATTTATTAGAGTCACTGGAAATCAATAAAATAAAGAAAACTGACAAGATCTTAAATGATCAATTAGAAACAAATAATTCACCCTTACTTAATCTATTTATTTGATTTTCAGACAGTTACATAGTGTATAGTATTTTTGTATTTTTCCATAGAATTCTTTATCCCTGTAATATAATGTAAACCTTTAGTTTTATTACTTAATAACAGTACATTTTTTTATAAACCGTAGCGAAAGTTTTGTATAGACATCCCGTAATAAAAAGCACCCATCCCTCTGACTATTTTTTTAAAATAAAACATGTGTTTTTGCTTGTTACTGTTTACTTGTGTTTAATATAAAAAATATTTTGTAAATAAGTTAGTTATATGTCTGACGAAGTCCAGGTTGGTGCGAAACGACTCGTTACAGTGATAATTAAAAAGTGAAATTCATAAAATTTGTTTTATTTTATCTTAATAGTTATAATGGAATTTCAGCAAGTAAAGGCCGAAACAATCATATATTATTATATATTGTTAACCAACTTTATTGACCAGATTTGTATATTTATACCATTCCGTTAACTAAAAAAGTCCAAAATTAAAATTAAATTCAAAAAGTTCTATTAAACTTATGTCTGCAAATACGATTTTTGTTAACAACGATGTAATCTTAAATCTTAAAGATGTTTAAATTTGAAAAGCGATCCTAAACATATCATAAAAGGCAACTTCTAGTAATCAGTATGACCTCCACGATTGTTTATTACCGCCCTATTACAGTTACGTATTGCTAAAATTAAATTGTAAATCGCTTCCTGTGTTATTGCTATCAATTCTCTTTGAAGAACTCTAAAAAGGTCTCGGAGATCATTAGTGTGATCATCTGAATTTGTAACCCTCCTTTGTAACCCCCATCTCACAGATGCTCTAACGGATTCATATCCGGAGGCTGAGCTAGCCACGCTAACAACGAAGTATGTTTCTGTTTTCGCACATTCATTACAATTCGAGCTACACGTGGACGTGCATTATCTTGCATGAAATTAAAAGTTTCTCCTAATGCTCCTGCATATGGTACAACGACAGGTAAAATGACCTGTTCCACATAAACTTGAGCTGTCATATTACGTTCAATCAAAACGAGATCTGTTCTTCCACCAATACTTATGCCGGCCCATACTATGATTGTACCACCTCTGAAAGAATGGACTTCTTGGACTGCATTCAAACGATTTACGCGTCCTGGCTGCTTCCAAACTCGATTTCTTGTTGAATCATTGTACATGCCAAATCTAGATTCATCAGAGAACATTACATATAACCATTGTTCGTTTGTCCAATTTCGGTGACCCTGTGCCCACGAAGGACGTTCCCCGCGATTACCTCTTGTAAGAGGTGGAACTCTTGAGGGTCGTCTAGACCTTAAGTGTACCTCATGTAACCTATTGAGAATAGTTTGGTCGCCAATCAATACTCATATCTTTGGTTAAACTGATTTTGTATCTGCCGAACAGTGCAGGTTTGATTACATCGGGCAATAATTTGGACGTAACGGTCTTGTGCTGCCGTTGTAATCCGACCGTTACCACGATGTTGATTACGTACTTCACCAGTATCCCTATAGCGGCGTCATAAGCGGTTTATGACGCTTTGTGTAATTGGAAATTCAGAAAATTATCGAAAGTTTTGAAGTGCCCACTTAGAAGTTCCTGTTAGAATTATAATTTAAAGAATACACATCTCAAATATGCTGTCCTGATTATCGATAAACGAAACCATAGCTCCCTATCTCTTTTGGTTTTCTAGACGTTCGCGCAAAACTGCAAAATAAAAAAAATATTGATTTTGGGCGTTCAGAAAGATTTTACTTTGTGTATCTTGATGCGCTGATTACTATAAATAAAACCGCAGCTCTGTATATCTCTTGTTTTTCGAGATATTCGCAAAAAACTGTAAAATACAAAATGTAAATTTTTCGATATTCAAACTAGTTTACTTTATGAATTTTGGCTGGCTGATCACTATAAATAAAGCAGCAACTCCCTATCTCTTGGTTTTCGAGATATTTGCGAAAAACAATAAAATACAAAATGTCGATTCCCAATGTTTACACGAGTTCTTTTAATGAATTTTGACGTGCTGATTACGATAAACAAAATTGGAGTTACGCATCTCTTTTAGTTTTCGAGATATTGGCAAGAAACGATGAAATATAAAATTTTCGATGTCGAAAAGTAAACTCAGACTTTGAACTGCCCATTGCCTCTGAGATTTCTAACGCTTTTAATCCTAATTTAAAGTGTTAGAAATAGCAGAGTCAAAGGAACAGGTGTTTTCTATTTTGCCGAAGAACTTGGAAGGTGATAGCGTCGGTATTTTGAGATACAAAAGGGATATTCTTGAAAGACTATTTTCAAAAGGGCAAGACCGTAAACGGCGAATATTACGCAAATATTTAAGATCATTTGAAGGCAGCTATCGCTGAAAAGCGTCCAGGAATTACTAAGAAAAAAGTGTTCTTTCACCCTGCGCATTCCAGTACGGTTGCTGTAAAAAGAAATAAGAATTAAGGTTCGAATTAGTACCGCATCTCCCATATTCTCCAAACCTAGCACCATCTGACTTTCATCTATTCTCTAAATTAAAAGATTTTCTTGAAGGCAAAAAGTTCTTAATGTTTTTAAACTTTGCAGCAAGAAATGACGCTACAATGTAATCAAACGGAAAGTGACAAATAATGCCGTTATTACAACTAATAAGTAGATATAATGTATAGAATTCACGGTTGGCTCTTGGTGAAACATGATTAATAATTTACTAAATAAAACACTTGGTATATTTGTTTCACAAAATGTATTTAAAATATCTCTGACATATGTTTCGACTTATACAGTCATTCTCAAAGAGTCATGTAAACTAAGTGAAAAGAATACTCCTACCAATATTTATGGGTTATTTATTAAAAGGTTTAGTACAGCATCGATTGTGGGGGTATTTGAAAAATCCAACTGCGTGTTTGTGACCTGTCTGTTGAGATTTATGGCTTTTTTTTATTTCTAAAATTTCTAAGAAGTCAAGCCTTTTACCCTTATTACAAGAGTGTAATAGTTTGAAATTATTAGCATTAAACAGATGAGAATTTTGAATACAGTGTTTCGCGAATCCCGTGATCATATTGCCATGTAGAATAGAATTTCTATGCTCTTTGATACGTTCTTTTATAGAGCGTCCTGATTGGCCAATGTATACCGCGTCACAATCACTGCAAGTTAATTCATACACCCCTTACTTATCACGCAATTCTGTTTTTCCTTTATTGTTAACTAGAATATACAGACAGCTGGACCAATTTCTTAACTATTTAAATTCCCGTAATAAAAAAATACAATTCACAATAGAAAAAGAGGTAGACGGAACGATTAACTTTTTAGGCTTAAAATTAACAAGAGTTGATAAACGACTTGAATTTGATATCTTTAGAAAACCCACTACAACAGATACAGTAATTCCGGCAAATTCCAACCAATCGTGGAATATAAAAATGTCAGCATTTCACAGTTTCATACAAAGACTGATTAATTTCCCTCTAAATAATGAGAACTTCGATAAAGAAGTAGATACCATAAAAACTATAGCTAGAAAGAACGGGTACAAAACAGAATTCTTAGACAAAATGATTTACAAAAAACAACGCGCTATCCTTAAGAAAAATTTTTACTCCGGACATACTTATACAAAAACTAACAAAGTGTTTCACACCCTAAACTATATACCTGGGGTTAGCAATAAAGTTTCTAATATACTTAATAAATTAGGTTTAAATGTCATCCTAGTAAATAAATGCAATTTAGGAAATATTCTAGTTAACAATAAAGGAAAAACGGAATTGCGTGATAAGTCAGGGGTGTATGATTTAACTTGCAGTGATTGTGACGCGGTATACATTGGCCAATCAGGACGCTCTATAAAAGAACGTATCAAAGAGCATAGAAGTTCTATTCTACATGGCAATATGATCACAGGATTCGCGGAACACTGTATTCAAAATTCTCATCTGTTTAATGCTAATAATTTCAAACTTTTACACTCTTGTAATAAGGGTAAAAGGCTTGACTTCTTAGAAATTTTAGAAATAAAAAAAGCCATAAATCTCAACAGACAGGTCACAAACACGCAGTTGGATTTTTCAAATACCCCCACAATCGATGCTGTAATAAACCTTTTAAAAAATAACCCATAAATATTGGTAGGAGTATTCTTTTCACTTAGTTTACATGATTCTTTGAGAATGACTGTATAAGTCGAAACATATTGCAGTGGAATGTGCTTTTGATTGCTGATTAATTTTTTTTGTTCACACTACAACTTATGCTTCCGGCTGTTCAGTCTTGTAGATTCCTTGAGCTCACTTCTCACGGGTCGATCTTCTCAGATAAGGGCCAGGTTATATTTGAAGTAAAACAATAAATATTAATAAAAGACACATTTAGCTAGTTTACAATATTTAATAAAAGAAAAAAAAAATCCCTTTACCGAATGTACAGGGAGCTAAAGCAAATTAACAGTAGCTTAGGAGGAAAGACTCTTTATGAATATGACTCGCACAAAGAGAAAAACCCCCTGTGACTCTCAAACAAACATAAAATTAATAAATAATTGAGAAATTTGTCAAGTTTGACCTCTACTTTAACCCCTACAACTTAAATGTCAACAACTACAAAGATATTGAAACCGCGTAACAGTCTTACAGTCATGCGCAAATAAAACACGACAAAAATCAACCCACAACTAAAAAAATCCAACCTGAATTTAAAACGTTCTAGAATATTATCTTGAAGAAAAAACTCCACTAACAAAAAAAAAAAACATGACAACTTTCTCTAGTATTCATATACTACTTTAAATATCAAAATTATCACAAATTATACACAAAATTATAATTATAAGCAAAATAATCGTAGTATCAATTATACAAATTAAATATTTTTATCGAACTTACATCGATCAAAGCACTGATAACACAAAAACTACGTGAGAGATACCATACTTTATTTAATTCAACAACGAGATCACCAACTCTCGTAAAAATCGAAATAACGTTACATGCACAGGAATAAATGCATAAACTAAAATAAAAACCCGACTTTACTTAAAACAGAGAATAAAAATGTACTTCTTATCCTCTACAACCAGTTACTTTGCAAGTCTTGATATCTCTAACTAAATTTACCGCGAAAAATTCCTACATCTAATTCAATAGTACCACAACTGTCCGCATCCATACGTTTAAACTAATAAACATACAGAGTCAGTCAAAAATATAATTACAAATATAATAAATATCAATAAAATTCAAATGTTGTTCAAAATTTAAATCTTCCATCTTTTTCTCTCTCTCTCTGGATAGAAAAATCCATGACACAATCCCCAAATTTATCCGAGAACAAAGTCAGAACATTCCTGATCTTTTTTCAAGGATAAATTTCAGCACTACCACTTGAGACAGTGTCGCACCCTGTCTTAGTTCCCCGCACTAACATGTTGCATTGTTGTTGAACAGGATCATCCTCGTTCTGATGCTGTAGTGTGACAAACGGTTTCAACATTTCAATATACATTCTGTATAAAATTTTTATGAATATAAATGTCTTATTTGACTTAAGACATGTTATCTGTTATGTCGTTTTGCTTGACATAATTTATTAATGTCATATTGCTTGACATTCTCGAATGGGCTTCGTTACATACATCGTAGACGAAGGAACACGCCGAAGTACCAGTCATCATCGTCGAATATTCGAGCACTCTCTCGATCTCCTGGACATGAACATCTCCAACGAATTTTCATAGATAAAAGAGAAACACAATATCAAAATCTCATATACCAAATCATCATAACAATCAAATTCATAACACCTTTAATTCCCACGCAATAACAATAATAATAATAATAATAACAATATCTTAAGCTTAATTTCTTCTTTTATAGTATAATTTTAATTTTTCCTTTACAACGCAATTCCCATAATCAACAATTTTTTTATACGCAGATAATTTTAATTAATTTTAATTATATCAACAATAATTTTATCATAACTCATCCTGTATATATCCATTTACTTAATCCTATTCATTACCATGTCAATTAAATCCGAAATTCATATACCATCATAATCAAATATATTTATTCATTTACCTTTTCACATGCCAATAATTCTTTTTTATAAATTCATAATTACCATAATTTTATTTTCAATCATATATATATATATATCTCTATTATCATAATAACTTTTTCATATACCGACGAAATTTTATTTAAATATACCGACGAAAATTTTTTTTATATAAATATACTTTCATTTTCCTTCAAATATTTATTTCATATATCCTCGACGAAATTTTGTAAATTTTTCATATTCAAAATATCCTATAACTTTTTATCACGACGAAATTCTGTAAACACCTTTTTATTTTACCTCCAATTCCTCTTCTTATTCTAATAATTTAATTCTAATTATCCTTTACGTTAAGTTTATTTCAATATCATAAATCAACTCCTATAACATTTCCAAATTTTATTTATATCCTTTAGTACATCACATTCTAATTAATTAACTCAAAAGCAAAAATCCTTATACCTCGCATATTCATCTTAATAGTTTACAACAAAATTTTCTCATTAAGTTGGGCCTATCTGAAATATCCGACTGTAAATAATTTGTAGTTTCATTTTTACTTTTACCTTAATATAAAATGTGGGTCTAATTATTTTAAATTTAGTACCCTTATATTTCCTAATTTTCAAAGTATTGTATTTTAAAATTTTATTGTTGACATGCATCTGATTTATATTATTTAAAAAGCAATTGTATTTTACAATATAATTACAGGAATTATTGCGTTTATTTCCTATATAATTATTCAAATTATAATTATAAATGTCATTTGTAGAAATCAATTTAATTTTTATTTTAGTTTGTTTATCATTAATATCATTAATAACAAATGCCTGTTTATTTATTTCATTAACCATTTTCTCATGATTACTTTCATCCATCCTACATTCTAACTTTGCATTTGTTTTAATTATATTAAATTCTCTTATCTCATTAGCTTTAAAATTAATTTTATTTAATATATTTTCTTCGCTTACCCTAATTTGATTATTTCTTCTTCCAACTTCTGTATCCAAATGATTTCCATCGTCCTGTGGCTTAGATTCTTCCCCAGGCACGTCCTCTAAACTTTCCTTTGTAATTGTTGATTCCTTTTCTTCTTGTTGCATTATTATCAATTCCTTTTCTTCTTGTTCCATTATTATTGTTAATTCCTTTTCTTCTATTGCTTGTTTTTCCTCTACATGTACTATTTTACTTTTAGTTATTGTGTTTTCTTTGTTTATTTGATTGTTACTGTTTCTTGGTACCCCTTTTTGCATTATCTCTTCTATTTTTTTCTCTATGTCCTCCTGTCGTTGTTTTATTTTATTGTGATTTTGTTGTATCATATCCATTTGTTGTTGTTTTATTTCCATTTGTTGTTGTTTTATCATCTCCATGTCATTGTATTTTTGTTGTTTTATATCCATTATCATTTGCATCATTGTGTGCATCATATCCATTATCCCTTGACTGCTTCCTCCATTGTGTCCTCCTTCATGCATGTAACTAGCATTACCCATTCTTTGTTTGAAATTTTCCATTATATTTTTCATTTTTATTGTAATTGCTTTCTATTTCTTCAATATAACTCTTTTAACTTTGTTATATTCACGTCACACTTTGGGCTCGCCAAATTTATAAATTAGCGTGTATTTCCAAATTATTTGCTTATAATTTCATTAATAATTCCTTTTCTCATTCGCCGACACGTTGGGCTGCCAAAATTATGCAGTGGAATGTGCTTTTGATTGCTTATTAATTTTTTTTGTTCACACTACAACTTATGCTTCCGGCTGTTCAGTCTTGTAGATTCCTTGAGCTCACTTCTCACGGGTCGATCTTCTCAGATAAGGGCCAGGTTATATTTGAAGTAAAACAATAAACATTAATAAAAGACACATTTAGCTAGTTTACAATATTTAATAAAGGAAAAAAAAATCCCTTTACCGAATGTACAGGGAGCTAAAGCAAATTAACAGTAGCTTAGGAGGAAAGACTCTTTATAAATATGACTCGCACAAAGAGAAAAACCCCCTGTGACTCTCAAACAAACATAAAATTAATAAATAATTGAGAAATTTGTCAAGTTTGACCTCTACTTTAACCCCTACAACTTAAATGTCAACAACTACAAAGTTATTGAAACCGCGTAACAGTCTTACAGTCATGCGCAAATAAAACAAGACAAAAATCAACCCACAACCAAAAAAATCCAACCTGAATTTAAAACGTTCTAGAATATTATCTTGAAGAAAAAACTCCACTAACAAAAAAAAAACATGACAACTTTCTCTAGTATTCATGTACTACTTTAAATATCAAAATTATCACAAATTATACACAAAATTATAATTATAAGCAAAATAATCGTAGTATCAATTATATAAATTAAATATTTTTATCCAACTTACATCGATCTAAGCACTGATAACACAAAAACTACGTGAGAGATACCATACTTTATTTAATTCAACAACGAGATCACCAACTCTCGTAAAAATCGAAATAACGTTACATGCACAGGAATAAATGCATAAACTAAAATAAAAACCCGACTTTACTTAAAACAGAGAATAAAAATGAACTTCTTATCCTCTACAACCAGTTACTTTGCAAGTCTTGATATCTCTAACTAAATTTACTGCGAAAAATTCCTACATCTAATTCAATAGTACCACAACTGTCCGCATCCATACGTTTAAACTAATAAACATACAGAGTCAGTCAAAAATATAATTACAAATATAATAAATATCAATAAAATTCAAATGTTGTTCAAAATTTAAATCATCCATCTTTTTCTCTCTCTCTCTGGATAGAAAAATCCATGACAATATGTCAGAGATATTTTAAATACATTTTGTGAAACAAATATACCAAGTGTTTTATTTAGTAAATTATTAATAAGTAGATGTTGGAAACAAAATACAATCGCTCCATTGTTAGCAAGATAATATGGTAAAACTTTTGGGCATATTATTTTTGCTTAAAACATTTATATACAATACGATATTCTGTTTTTACATCTTAATTTTAAAAATATCCCTGTACGATTATGAGCAGGGTATTTCATATTATTCAAACAAGCAAAACTGACAGCATTATATAGTCATCTCCAGGCTGATGCAGTGTTGCCACATTGGGAGAAAAAAATTCATTCTTATTACTCTGAGAAATTCCTCGTATATTACATTTGAGATCTTAAGTTTAGTTCTTGACATCATTTTCGGAAGAAATACATTTTGTGTAATTAAATTAACTGATCGCTTTTCATCAAAATGAAATGTACGGAAACTAAAATAAGCCAGACAGAAGTTAGCCAAATCAGTAGGTACGACCGACCTTTACGAATCTATTTTATTTATGTTCAAGTGCGGAGGAGAGTCGGCGAGTGGCGCTCGTAAAAACTTGAAATTGAAAACACCAACGACTGCTACGTCGACGGCGATGTGGAGTCTGCAATTAAACCGTTTTGATCAAAAACGTTACCGCGTCGAAACGCTTTGATGTCTGTCCCCGCGCGTAATTTTCATACAACACACGTACCAGAATCGAAACTAAGCTTGATTTTTCCTGCAAGGCGAATTAAATTTTCATTAAAATGTCAATATTCCGGGAGCGTTTTATAAAATTAGCGTTTTGTAGGAAAGCGCGTTATATTGCGTTAATCCGACCTGTTGGTCTCGTTTGGAGTGTATAATTATATTTCGATGATGAGAGAACGAACCGTGTTCTTTTGGACGAACGCTAACTATCGCAAACATGGTGTAAATGTAATGCGAATACTTTTTCTATTTCGTCATTTAATTTGATCGAATTTGTATAATTAAGGTACTTGACGATTAAGGTAATTAAGCATTCTGTCACCTACAGACTAGAATTAGATAGAGATTATTTCTATACTATTAAGAAGCAACTTCATGTAATCATTAAATCTACGAGGGCGGATTGATATACACGTTTGGCCCGTTTTTACCTTAAATGCGAGCTACAAGTCCATGTATATAAACGAACGTAGTTGCCAAATTAAATACACAAGTGCGCAAGTACTGTTCGAGAAAAGTAGTGGGAACCCTTAAAGACAGGTCGATACGATCATTTCGATCATAAGAGACCAATATTGTGCATGTTGGTGGTTGTTTTCTTAATTTTTATATTATTATTCACGTTCGTGATATTCTTAATAAGTATCTGAAGTTAATATTATAAGAATTACCTACTTCAAATTTATTAATTTTATTGTTGAATTTAATTTGTTTCTAATTGGCAGTTATATTTTGTATTATTTGATTTTGGCCTGTTTTTATAGTTTTTATAGTTTTTATTCAATATGTTGGTTTATACAAACGAGGAAAGGGTACAAATTATTAAGTGGTACTACTCTGGTAGTACTGCTCAAGAGGTAGTAGGGCGATTTATTTTTTCTTTCCAAAATAGACCTGTGCCTACAATACCAACAATAATGAGTATTGTTCATAAGTTTGAAGCTACTGGATGTGTGCAAAATTGTCGAAAATGTATAAAGAAGGTACCTAGAATGCGCGTATTGAATGAAGGAAGAGAAGAACGGGAAGTTTTAGGATGTAGCGCGGTTGAACATAATGAACCATGCTCATCGTGCCAAATTGCCGAATAAGTCAATATACCAGCGAGAACTGTAAGAAAAATCTTGAATAAGCAAGAATACCGTAGCTTTAAAATTCACAAACATCAAGAAATATTTCCTCACGATGAATCAAAACGCGTTGCATTTTGCGAACAGGTTATGGAGAAGGTCATTGCCAATAACAATTTTATTGCAAATATTTTGTTTACGGACGAATCATCCTTTTATTTACATGGGCGTCATAATCCAATGGCTACAAGATATTGGTCTAAAGCAAATTGTCATATCTATCTACCTCTGCGTACCCAGTATCCCCAAAAATTGAACGTGTGGACCGGCATTTTGGGGGATCACATCATTGGTCCTTTGATTATTGACGGCACCTTAACAGCAGCTAAATATTTGCAAATGCTGCAAAATTAAATTATACCAGCTCTTCGTGCCCTTAAGGTTAATTTTGACGATATTTGGCTCCAGCAGTATAACTGTCCTGCCCATACTGCTCGTCTAGTTCAAGTATTTTTAAGGGAAACATTTCATGAACGTCTAATAAGTTCCGTTGGTACAATTGTTTGGCCGCCACGATCCCCCGACCTAACGCCCCTGGATTTCTTTTTTTGGGGGTATGTAAAACAAACCCTGTATAGTCATCAGCACAACCGAGCACGTAATCTTGGGGAACTACAACAAAAAATTGTTGATTGTGCAAATACGATAACCCCGGAAATGTTTTCGAATGTACGAAATAATTTTTATCATAGACTTGCGTACTGTCAGGAGCAAAGAGGTGGATTAGTCGAACATTTGATTAATTGAGAAGTTTTAATTTGGTTTTTCAAGAATTCCGTTTATTTTAGAAGTATATTTCAATTTCCATTATTTAGAATTATTCTTTTAGTTTATCGTACTCTTCCTGTTTCCCCAGAAATGATATTTATTGAATTTTTTCATTTTGTTTTCCAAGAATTTTCTTTATTTTTTTTATCTATTTTATTTTAAAATTTATTGCCTTTAGAAGAGCATTTTTTTTTCTCTTACTTCAATACGTCTACTTTGGTAGTGTTATGCATTTACTATTTTTTACAGCTTGTATTTAATGACTATTTACCTAAAAGATTCTCAAATTATGTTTATTGCGCTCGTTGTTAACAATATTGTACATGTTCATAGCTGTATAGTATATCACTATTACGGAATACATTCATATTCAATTGTCAATTCTCCAACAAAAGTACTGGTAAAATTAAAGTACGTTGTCTATCACATCTGCTTCGGCAAACCACTAATCTAGAAGAACATTTTTATTTCTCTAAAGGTCTACTTGCCGGCTTCGTATGTATATTTGTTAGATAGGTACGGTTTGGCAACTTCTCACGCCTTATGTATGGGAAGCCGCATGCAAGATGATTGTAGACCGAACCTGTATAGTGTTACGCTTAGGGTATAGGAATTTTTAATCTATTTTTAATCATATATTCTTCTTTGAATATTTCGTTTTAAAATATATTAAACTTAAGACATTTTTTTTTCATTTGTACAACTGTACATATTCGTGTCCAAAGAGAAAGTTTTTCTATTGTTATATTCTGAATTGACCGACAGACCCTTCCTTCTACCTGATCGTCAGCGTCGAATTTATTTCTAGTACATTCCAATTTTAAATTCTTAATTAATATTACATACTTCTTCTCTTATATGTTGTGTTTGATATCGTTAGGAAGCTTATGTCACAAGTGTTATTCTAATAATATGTATGACATCGATAGACCACGTCTTCAGGTCGCGCTTCTAATTAATTATAATTCAAGATATCGATCCCTCTCTTCGATAGATCATAAAACAGACCGTTTCTAGACTTTTCTATCGACGCAAAACTATCAGTGCTTCTTCTCTTTCGAACGTTCGTGAGTGACACACACACACCTCATCGTAACTGTTCAAGTTCGCGATGCCACGCCGTCCGGTGTCTCTTCCCTTCTATATTCTCTTCTATATTATTCTTTTAAGAGAACCCATATTAATTTAAACTAATTAATTTCTGATTCCTCCGGCCAACACCGCTCTACATATACTTGTCCGAGTATATCTTCAGACCACGTGCCCATCGCCGCAAATCAAAGGTAACTCTGTATTCTTTGATACAGAGGTTATTTTATCTACATTAATTAACCCATAAGTTACTGCTCAATTTAACGTTCGTTTTCAGAGTATTTTTTGTGTGTTAATTTGTTAATTATTTATAGACTGCTCCTCGTGTACATATTACTTTTGTTTTAATTACTTAAATATACGAATTTCGATTTATTATTATGTAAATATACATACAAATTTTAAGGACGCCGCTGTGTTTTATTTTATGTATTAAGTTTTGTGTATTTATTTTAATTAACCATCATCACGCACGTCCTGGACCTTTGAAGGAACTTCATCACCACCACAAATTATTTGTCATAAAATAATTTCATTATTATTATCCCTAGCCAAAGCCTTATTTGTAATAATAGGAATTTCAACAACGCCATTGAGTGATTAGAGGAGACATAAAAAAATTCTAACCTGTGTAATTTCTAGTACCTCGTTTTAGCATGTAAAGTTTCATTTTCTGTGTAATGTCGTTGAGTAACAGTGCCGTTTATCATGGGTTCGATTTCTAAGATGCGTACCAAGCAGCGATGCGTGGTAGAATTTTGCACGTTGAAATGTTGCGCACTCATCTTGGGTTCATCATTATGGCCGCAAAATCAAGTAGTAGTCACTGGAATATTGTCGCCCTGATTCTCCATGTATACAGAAATAACAGTAGATTAGCATGGGCTATAACTATTAATAGAGGTGGCATATTGATGCTACATACAGCTCACCGATTTTGATGTGGCCGGTGGGAGAATTGGTACGTGCGTCAAATAAGGTCAGTGTTAGATAGAGACAGTATTCGGTAAAATGAAATGCAAACTCTTTGTGCGAGTCGTACATTGGGACGTAGTAAGGGATAATAAGGGATGCCAGAGGTTCCCCTACCTATGAATTTCGTGCGCATCTCGAGGGCGGACTTCTAACCGGCCACATCAAAATCGGTGAGCTGTACATAGCCGGAGATATTTCGAGCGTTATCGGGTTTGACATCGGCAGCTAGTCGTGCGAATGAAAAGAGCGAATTGCAAATTAGTTTGCAGGCGTGTAGTGTATACATATGCTACGATCGATGAGTTCGCTTAACCGTGCAATGTGGAATACAGTGCGTAAATTCATTGACAATTTTCTGGATCCAAAATACAATGGTTGTAGAATAAAATGCACATTGTGCAATATATTTTTGATGTGTTGTAGGAGAAGAGATTGCGAAATACAGCACAACCCATGGCAACAAAAAAAAGGGATGTGTCAGAAAACATAGATTTTATTTTGATTTATCGTTAACTCTTATTGCTTGTAATATACCGTTTGCTGTACCAGACCGCTAAGCATTTATCTCCTTTTGGAATAAATACGCGAATTGCCAAGTCTGACAACGAATCGAAATTTTCTATTTTCTGCTGGAAAAGATATTGAAAATCGGAATTGAAGGATAAAAAAATTGTGCGTGGACGAAAAGACGGATCGGAAAAAACAATCTAGTGCTATGCTAATGCTATGGTACGTACAATGGAACCTCATAAACTGTCACCTGCTATGTTACTTGCTACCAGACGAGTTGAAAAGTATACTGCTAATGGAATTTTAAAGGTGGTGTTGAAGTTATTGGACAAAGTTTAAATTTCACCAAAGCAAATATTAATGTTTGTGAGTGACGGTGCCACAAACATGCTGTCTTTAAGTCGATCTCTCAAAGAACGTAGTGTCAACTTCTTATATGTATCGTGCAAAATGCACACTTTGAATCTTGTGGCACAAAAAATTCGTGAATGTTATCCACTAATGATTTTATGTTTTAATAGCTAGTACAAAAGTAGTGTTTCTAAAGTCCCCGAAACGTACCCGACTATTTCACATACTGTGTTCCAAAATAACTGAACCACCAGAGCCGATTATTATGCTTTGGACAACATGGTTGAGGGTTGAGTTTCTCGATGTAACCTATCACCAGTGTCTTACTTCAGTGTCAGTATTATATCTGGAATATTGTTGGGAATTGTTTTATCTGTGATTATTTGGGATTCCAATATAATCGAGAATTTTCGTCATCACAAACTGAAGGTGCTTCATATTCATAATACGGGACATTTTCAGAATACGACAAATGCTTCTGTCTGAGCAGCTGGTGTAATATTTTTGCAACCCTGTTGTGCCTGTCGAGATATTGTTTGGGGGCAAGTACAGAGCATCCTGCCATCAAATGATCAATTGTTTCTTCCTTATTTGCGCATACACGACATTTAATTTCAGATAAATTCTCCTTAAGAATTTTTTTCCTATAGGAACGCGTTGGAGTTACTTGATCTTGGATGGCGGCTATGAATCCCTCTGTTTCTGAAAACAGGTTACCTGTATACAGCCATGCCTGCGACGCTGAGGCGTCAAAATTTTCAGATCCAATTGTTAACGGATACTTGCCATGCAAAGATTTATTTTTCCATATCTCTTTCTGTTGGGGTATACTTAAGATTCTCGTGGATGGATTGAATTCATCGTTAGCCAGTTTGAGTGGTGTAAAATTGTCCATTTGAGCAATTGCATTATGCAACCTACTTTCTTTCGACTTTGGCAGAAAGTACGCTCGTAAATTATTTACCTGTGTATAATGCCTGCAATAAACACTTGGTATTCTTCTACCTCCTTCTTGGTAGGTGGAACATTTCGATAGCACTATGTGGGTAATGAATCTAAATTTTCTGGCTTCTACTCTTATCTTGATGTCTATTGCTTCAAGTTCAGTATCAGTCCAGTTAATTATTCCAAATTATTATTATTTCCTCCACGCACAAGAGCATTCAATTTGTTCTTGGTTGCCAGTGTGTTAACCCATCGGTTCGTGAGAACAAGATGGCTGGCATAACTATCATAATATTATTATTATTATTGTTGTTTATTGTTTCTTATTTCCAAGTATTTTTCCGTAACCTAACTATGCAACTCTCCTTCATATGGCATGCTTCATTCTTAGTAAGCAGATAATAACACCTCCCACCATGTAGGGGGGGGTTCATTTTCACGGCCCATAGGGTCCGGCGCTTTAGTTGTTATGTTGACGAAGTGGGTTGAGATGAAGGTATCTCAACAACATCCTCGTCTGCGTTCTTTGTTTCTACTGAAGCATGCCATGTTTGTGTTTCATTTCCAATTTGCTGTTTCGGTTTTTGCTGGTCAATCCTACCTGGATCCTGCTCCTCCGACCCACCACAGTATCCTTTTCATCCAGTGTTTGGAGCAAGTGTACCTCATTAAGGCTGCTAACCCAACCCAATGGTTAGCTCAGGAACCCGTGGGGTCGCTAGTCCCAAGTAACCTATCTGTAGGCTACCCTGTGCGGGGTTATTATTATTATTATTATTATTGTTATTAAAGCAAGTTATACAACATTAATTAGATACACCAAACAGAAGAGATATCCAAGTAAAGAATGGCTAAATCAAAATAACAGTAATTATTAACTCACATTAATTGAAATAAGAATGATTGCAAAGGTTAAGGTATTATTAAAATAAACGACTTGCAGATCTGAATAATAACAAGAGAAGAAAAATTTGCTGTTTTTTATTCAATTTAAAAATGATAGCGAGGAAATGAAATGTATATCAACAGTAACATTGAAGCGAATATTGAAAGGGGTGCAGAGTCTATGTAATAGCGAATTAAATATCAAGTTAGTTCTAGCTGAAGGACAATAAAAGGTATTATTAATATAGCGTAGTCAAACATAATTTCCAACTTTATATACATGATGCCCTGCGGTTAATCATAGCAAAGCATTGACCATTTAGCCCTTGCGCAAGTCCGCGTAATTCATCGCTTTGAGAATAAAGCAAGATCAGAAGGTGTGTAGGTTTTCTTTGAAGTGTTATTACAATCCCGACTCTTTAATCCCAATGCATTTTTAACATACGATGTTTTAACTTGTTCTGATTTAAAAAAACCTATGTTACATTCATATGCAGTACCAATTATATATGTTTATTTATTTTTTTAGTTCTAATTTATATAAAATACATTCCATAGAAGATGTTGAAGTGAACACATTAATTATTGATGCACTTGGAAGGAATAACACACTTGGCTATATTTCACAAATTTTATTATATTTCTCTAACATATATATATGCCATTCTCAAAGAGATTCTTACAACTAACTTAATCTACGTAAGAGTGTAACTTATATACCTAGTTTTGTGATGAGGTGGTGGTTAGTTAATGTTTATAATGGTGTCTATGATGGGGGTGTTTATAAATTCTAGCTGTGTATTAGTGACTATTACACTTTGTTTCTGTGCTTTTTAATTTCTAGAATGTCTAATCAATCTAATCTTTTACTTTTTATTGCATTTTGTACTAACCTAGCTATTCATATCGGGCAAATGGTTTTGCTCAATACAGTGTCCGAGAAACCTCTATTTTTAATGCTAAATTTCACGTCTCTTACATGTTCTGATATACGTTTAATGGATCTTCCACTTTGACCTATATATATATATATATATATATATATATATATATATATATATATATATATATAAATATAATAACTTCGTGACCTTGTTATGATATGGTAAACATAATCAGTAGGCGATTAAAGGTCTGTATATTACTTCAAAATATATGTATTTAAAAAACTCTACATGTTTCGGCAGTTCGCCTTTATCAAGAGAATACAAAATATAAATGACAGAATATAAATGTCAAGTAATTAAGTTGCTATGGTTTAAATTATTCAAAGATACATTCCTTTAATCGCCTACTGATTAGGTTTACCATATATATATATATATATATATATATATATATATATATATATATATATATATATATGTGTTTAGATAATTTCTTAGCCGTTTATTAAATATAACAATTGATAAATTATTGGAGTTTTTCGGCTTTTATATGAAATATTTACAAATATCAAGTTAGTATGTATGTATTTGCAATTGCAGATAGCAATGTTTACATCCCCCCTTACTTTGCAATTACATACATACTAACTTGATATTTGTAAATATTTCATATAAACGCCGAAAAACTCCAATAATTTATCAATTGATATAAATATATATATATATATATATATCTATATATATATATACATATATATATATATATATATATATATATATATATATATATATATAGCGTTTACAGGCCTCTCAGGCCTTTTGCTTGGTCATGTTATTCCATTTCTATCTATCCCTTGCCAACAATCTCCAATTCTTGAGTCCCTTCTTTCTACATCTTCCATAACCGCCTCCCGCCATCTTCTCCTCGGTCTACTCCTCCTTCTCTTTCCATCAGGTACCCTTCATCCTATATCTTTAATTAACCTCTTATCCACTGATCTTTGAAGAGAGCTAGAAGCTAGAGTTATCGAATTTTTATGAAATGTATTACGGGAGATTCTGCACACAAATTGTAAATTTCTTCGTTCCTTCGCCTTTCCCATCCTGCTTCCGTTCTCTTTCCTCCGAAAATTCTCCTAAATATCCTCCCCCCCCAAACCTCTAGTTTATACTGCACTTTCTTAGTCATTATCTACAATTCGCAGCCATATGTCAGCGTTGGTCTCAATACCGATTTATATAATCCTATCTTAGTTCTTTTTGAGACCTCTTTTGATTTAAGTACTCTGTTCAACCCTCCTGCACATATATTACATTTTGCCAGTCTTAAGTCTATCTCCATGACCTCGCTACATTTGTTGTCTATTAAAACTCCTAAATACATACAATTCTCTACCTCTTCAAAGGTCAACAATTCTCCATCCTTGTTCTGCACCTCGAACGTCTCTCTTAACGCATCCTTCGGACCGCCTTTAATCTCCATATATCTGCATTTCGTTCTATTTATCTGAAGGCCCATATTGCTTACTGCTTGTATAAACGACTGCGTCTTGGACTGCAGATCTTTCTCATTTCTTGCCATTAGTAGGATGTCATCTGTGTATGTAAGGTACTGGTGGCTTCGATTGAAAAGTGTAGCCCTGCGGTTTATATCTGCGTCTCTTATAGCTTTCTCCAAGACTATGTTAAATAAAAGTGTCGAAAGCGGATCCCCTTGTCGTAGCCCTCTTCGTATGTGAAAGTCTGCTGACATTCCTCCTGAGCATGTTGCTCTCTTCAACGTCATTCTAACAAGGTTTACCAACTTTCCCGGGATTTTAAAATCTTCCAACACTTCCAACAGTTGCTCTTTAGGGTCTAGGACGTTTCTACGCCGCCGGTTCTTCGCCGCCAGTTCATCGCCGCCGTTTCTACGCCGGGACGGTTCTACACTGGCCGTTTCTACGCCAGCCGATTCTACGCCGCATTCAAATTATCGAATCATTTAAAAAGTAGCATTAACATTTACTTTAATTTAAGAGAATAAAAGAATTTCCGAATGGGTAATCTAAAACACCGCAGAAAAATTACCTAAGAGTTAACGGGTTTACAATCCAGTGTGTCTTGCTAAACCAACAGAAATGAATGATCCCGAGCGTGTTAAAAGAAAAATAGAACGCGAAGATACGTTCAAGTTTGGCCTTTCTACGCTACACGCTTGGATTCGCTGTATGGATATGATTCTTCACATTTCATACAATCTATCTTTCAAAAAGTGGTCTGCGACCACAGCAGAGCAGAAACAACAAAAACAAATCAAGAAACAACAAGTCCAGGAAAGAATTGTAAACATTATTATTGTTTCACATATTTTATATTTGGTACATACTTATATGTATACATATTTAGTTTTCCTATCAGTAGTATTTCTGACAGGCGAATGGTGTGTAATTGTACCTTACAATTACTAATATAAAATTCGCTCAATAAGTAATAATTTCTTTTAAAAATTACCTAGGAGTTAACGGGTTTACAATCGCCGGGATTATCTTAATGATGTTATGGTTATCAGCACAGACCCATTAGCACAAAGGACGTAATCAGAAATTTGAATCCGCTTAATTCTTAAATTCTTAAAATTCTAAAAACCGTTTAACAGTATTTGGTATAAATATGGGGCAGGAGCCCTTAACACATCACTTTAAGTGTATTCGCCACAAAGTAATTATTACGTTAGTTAACAGTGATCTTAATAATGGAAACAGCAGTTCTCAGCAAGAGAGGAAACGAGAAGTTTTCCTATAACGGATATTTGTACGTTTTCGACAAAGTTAGTAAAAGGAACCCTAGTTTACAATTTTGGCGGTGCGAAGAAGTGGGTCGCTGTAAAGGAAGAATTCACACGAGGGCTGGAGAAGTGGTCAACGAAATCAACAATCATTCTCACCCTTCCTCGGCAGCAGCCGTACAAGTAGCATCTGTTGTTACTAAAATGAAACGTCGTGCAGAAGAAACTATGGAGGGTACAAGTGTAGTTATAAATCAGTGTGTAATCGACGTGCCTGAAGCTGTTTTAGCATCGATTCCAAATAGTGCAGCCCTGAGAAAAATAATCAGAAGAAAACGGAATCAAATTAATGCTGCACCTGCTGATCCCGCAGACCTAAACGATTTAGTGTTGCCAAATCCATATAAGGTATATGTGCCTCAACCAGGAACAGAAGAAACTTTTTTGCTAAGCGACGATGGAGAGGGAGCAAACAGAATTTTAATTTTTGGAAGAGAAAGCTGGTTGCAGCATTTGCATAATGCCAATACATGGTACACTGATGGTACCTTCGCAATAGCACCGAGGCTATTTTCCCAAATTTATATTGTTATGGCAACAAAACACGGAGGAGTGCATCCTATATTGTATGCTCTGTTACCTAACAAGCAGCGTGTTACATACACACGTATGTTCGAACTAATGAAAACACTAGTGCCAAATTGAAGTCCAGGATCTATCATTTGTGATTATGAATATGCAGCTTTTAGTGCCATGAAAGATTGCTTTCCGGAAGTAAATGTAAAAGGCTGCTTCTTCCATTTAGCACAAAATATGAGGAAGCATTTAGCTCAGATTGGTGTTATTGGTTAATACAACAATGATGCTGAATTTGCATTGAGAGCTAAAATGGTCCTTGCATTAGCATTTGTGCCAATAGCTGATTTAGATGAATACATTGATGCTTTAGCAAATGATTTGCCAGTAGAACTTCAGCCGCTTCTAAATTGGTTTGAAGACAGCTATGTTGGCCGTTTAAATCGACGCGGGAATGGTAGGCGCCCGCCTATGTTTCATCCAACAATGTGGAATTTATACCAGAGAACAATCGATGGAGAAGATCGCACCAATAATCATGCAGAGGCAGCCAATCGTCGATTGCGTTCTGAATTAGGTATGCATCACCCAACTATTTGGAAATTTATAGATGGATTGCGAAAAGTACAAAAAGGACGAGACGCTTATTTTGAGCAACTTCTCGCCGGACATTTACCACCGATGAAACTGAAAAAATACCGTGTCGCTGATGAACGTATTCGAAGAATTGTCTTAGATTATGGAAACAGGGAACCTCTACATTATTTACGTGGCCTAGCACACAATTACCAAATGACGCAATAATCTTATTTTCCTAATTTAAAATAAATTTTCTATTTTATTTTATTTTCTATGACTGTATGTATGTGTTTAAACAATAAATTTTAATTGTAATTGTAATCTTAATTTGAATGCGGCGTAGAATCGGCTGGCGTAGAAACGGCTAGTGTAGAACCGTCCCGGCGTAGAAACGGCGGCGATGAACTGGCGGCGGAGAACCGGCGGCGTAGAAACGTCCCATTCCCTGCTCTTTATGTATTGAGTCGTACGCTGCTTCAAAATCTACAAAAAAAACCTATATACTGGGATCTCATATTCGTAGCAATTTGTTTCAGCATATATATCTGGTCTGTCGTTGATCTATTCCTTCTAAAGCTTTTTTGATATTCTCCTATTAGATCTTCTATAAATACCTCTACTCTTCTCTTTGTCAGCTTATAAACCGTGTTCAATAAGGCAATACATCTACGGCTACTGCATTTCATTCTTTCTTATAAAGAGACGATATCACTGCTTTGTTCTATCCTTCTGGCATGGTTTTATTTTTCCAGATTTCCTTTATTAATTCGAACATTTCCCTTTTTAATGTTTCTCCCCCATACTTTAAATTTTCTAGTATTACTGCATTTTCTCCTGGACTCTTATTATTTCTTAGGGATTGCGGGATTTCCTCAAGTTCTTCCTTTTTTGGATCCGGTACCTCGTGCTGATCATCCTTCTGCTGGCATATTATTTCTTCTTCTTGCTCACCCGTGCAAATCTTGGAAATATTGCTTTCATCTCTCGCATATCTTTTCTTTGAGCCCAATTAACTTGCCTTCTTTGTCTTTGCAGAAACCTACCTGTTTTATAGGTCTTGATCTTATATTTTTTGTGTCCTTGTAAAAATTTTTTATCTCTTTCGTTCTATATTTTCCCTCTAATTCTGCCACTTCTTTTTCCATGAGTTCCTTATCTGCGTTCTGAACATCTTTTTAACCTTTTTTCGTTGCAATTCATAGTTCCTTCGGACATCTTCCGTTTCAGTTTGCAACAATGGTTGCCAGAGACATTTTTTCTTATATATTTCTGCTTCACATTCCTCATACATCCATTTGTTCTTTTTACAACGCTTTTTCTTTTGTAGTCTTTTCTATTGTTTTCTACCGCTTTTCTACTCCATTCCCGTCCTGCTTTCCCTTCTGTGCGTAAATCTGAGAAATATTTTCTTTGTTCTTTCTTTCTACCTCCGTCTTTTGGAGATCTTCCATATCATAGCTGAGAGTCCTTTTATTAATTTGTTTTCGGTTCTTCTTAAAAGTGTAGTTTATCCTGGCTATTACTAAAAAATGATCTGAACCTGCATCTGCCCTTCTAGCAATATAGTTTCTACAAATACTTATTAATTCTATTAAAATTTAATTATGTAATCATTTTTCAAACCAATTATATACTGCAACAGCAGTCAATTTCAACACCTTCCAGAATGTATACCTTCGCATGCCTTACACAATTATCACGTACAGTTGAAATGTCCTACAATCATTGTGGTATTATTTTACATTTGCAATAACAGACTATCAAGGCGGAAGAAGGAAATTAGATTCCATAAAAGGTAAGCGCCAGATGCTCGCTCGATTAGCACTAACGGACCGTGCAGACGATCTCTACGGTTTTCTCGTTTTCGTCGCCGAGTTTCACAGAGTGTGTGGTGGTGGTGAGCCCCCGGTAGCGTGAGATATTGTTTAATAATGCAGGAGAACAAGGGATAAACATCTAGGTGTTCAATTAAAGGTTTCAGCATATTAAAACATAAATTTTTCATAGACAAATTATACGAAAATCGACTACCAAGGATTTAGAACGCAAAGCAAGGAATTGCTACTAAATTAAGCTAGACGTATTGTTATAAAATGTAAACCGATTAGTTATTAAAATGTTTGAAATATAAGTGAGAATTAATTTAGGTTCTTCTGACGTTACTTAGTTCTTCATACTCTGTATAAAATCTGCTTATTTACTTAAACACTAAATCCTTCAGCATTAAGGATTCCTATTTAGATTTTTTCAATGGTAGTAAAATAAGGTATTCGAAATTTCTTCGGTTTTGAATGTTGTAAACAGACATGTATTTATAAAAAAATATTTCAACATACATACGTAAATGTAGCTTATGTAAAAACAACCGAACATGGAAATTAGAATTAATCAATTTATCGTTTTTAAAACAGTTTATTATAGTAGTATTATATATTATTATATATATTATTATTATATATTATATATAGTAGTATTATATATTATTATATATATATATATATATATATATATATATATTGTAATAATACTAAGCCGCACGTTGGGCTGGCCAAATGTAATAATACGTAGGATCGACTATTTGTACTTACTAAAAACAATGTGAGCGTTAAAACTATTAAATGAAGAATATAAGTTAAACTTAGAAGATTTGAATTTGAAAATTGGGCGCCAAGTTTTAACGTACTTAGTAGATCCAACGCTATTTGTTAAATAACCCACTAGTAGCGGTAGAGCTTGAGTACTTATGTTTTTATTTATATCTCGGGGCTCAAAGTCGGTTGTTTGTATATCCCGTAAGTGCAATGTAAATGGTATATTAATTAAACACAAACTCAACATTCAAACAATTCAAATAAAAGATCGAATCTAAATCAAAGTAATAAAATTTATTAGAATAAAAATAGATAACTGTAACAATTATTACGTGCGAATAAGGAAACTGTACATATACTAGTATTATCTGAACTATACGGTAAAAAACGGAATTATGCAATTGTGCACATGTGTTACTAACTATCGTTTAGGTTATGAATGATACAACAGTGCAAATAAATATTATAAGCTACTTAAAATTAGACACACAAACGGTAAGTTATATATAAGTTTTATAAAAGATTATGAATGAATGAATGATTATATATATTTAAATAGATGTTTAGAAATGTAGAAATTCATGTATTATATTTTGATGCAAACAATGTTTGATATTGTGTTGTGATATAAATTTAATATTAACTTTTAAATGATGTTTTAGGTTTTATGGAAATAACTGGGAAGGAACCTGTTTTTTTCCTGTGTCTAGGCTCTGGTATATCTTCTGGGCTCGCAATTGTAGGAATAGATCAGAGTTCGTCTGCTCCTATTGAAGTCCCTGCGTCGGTAGCGGTCCAATGCTGGAGTTATCGGTACGATGTAGTTCCAGTTCCGAAAAGATGCTTCGTTCGATATTTATTATATTCGACGTGATGCTGGTCCAATTATTCTCTCAAAAGTTCGGCCTGATTTCAAGGTATTAAATGTATACTGATTTCGTAGGATATACTTGATTTTTAAATAGTAATTTTAATTAAACTTTTTGTTATAGAGAAAATGCGGCCATTCGTTGTAAAATTTTAGTATCAGACGCTTTCTTCGGCTTTTGTTTTCCATAGCCTGTATTAAATATCGGCAAAAGCCTCTAAGTTTATGCTTTATTTGCATCTAATATAATATGAATTTTCATAATGTTTTCATTTTAACATAATAGAAAAATTAATTAAATAATTTACAAAAGTTTATAATGTGGTTTTCAATATTAGATTAGTTTGAAAATGCACCGTAAAAATCGCATTCGCGGGATTCGAGACAATTTTAAATTAGTGGGCGTGGTTAACTCGCTTCGAAATAAATCTTGATGTGGTTAAATTAAATACCTGTAATTGTACGCGTATGATTTGAATTTGAAATGGAAAAATATCAATATAAAAAGTAAGTTTAAAAATCAAAATAAGTTAATTATCAATTTTAAAGTTATCGTATTAATTTATATACATCTCGAAACTAATTTCACAAATTACGTCCACCAATTCAATATTTATACAGGGGTTTATTACATGTTGTAATCTGCATTTCTTATTGTAGTGCTGGAATAAGTGTGCTGGTTGAACCACAACAATATATATATATATATATATATATATATATATATATATATATATATATATATATATATAGTAGTACTATTATAGTAGGCTAGTAAGTTAGAATTAGAATTACATATATGATTTGCATTTATGTTTAACTAAAAATTTAAGTAATTATGAATATGAGGACTGGTGTCATTTTCATAGACATGTAACGGATATAACTGAACATAAACTTAACACTAAGATTTGTAAATTAAGTAAGAAATTTCGTAACCTTTGCCCGTCGGTTTACGAAAACCCAACTAGTTCCATGAAAGAGACACTAGTCATCAATCAGTCGTCTGAGAATATTAATAGTGAAGAATTAAAACTATTAGGCAAAGGTCTAAAATATTGTTTGCCAAGCCGGGGGGGGGGTCCCATGGATGAGATAGTTGCGGGCATTGAGACCTCTATCAAAGATTTTGGAGATTCTGCAAAATCTTTCGTTAGAGAGGCCTGCACGAGTCGCATCCGTGAGAACGTTCAGCAGCACAAACATATCGCTGTCAACAATGAATTGGAATATCATTAAAAATCTCAGAAACAAAGACTGCTTTTACTTAAAAGCAGATAAGGGGAATAAATTGGTAATTGTGGACAAAACCGACTATTTTAATCGCGTTAATCACTTAATATTGAATGGACCTTATACCAAATTAAACAAAAATCCCCTCCCCAAGATGATTAGAGAAACTAAAAGCGTGTTAAAAGACTGTCCACAATTAATAACTGGTCTCCTCAAATTTAAATTAAACGTAAGCAACCCTTTTGTACCTAGAATGTATTGTTTACCAAAAATTCACAAACCAGGTAATTCGATGAGACCTATTGTATCGGTTATTAACTCACCGAAGTACTTGATTTCAAAATGGTTGATAAACGAGTTTAAAAATTTACCCGAGAAACCAGAAAGTTCTTCAATTCAAAATTCGTTGGAATTTATTCAAAAAGTCAAAGATTATAAGCTGGCACATGGTGAAATTTTATTATCATTTGATGTCAGTTCATTGTTCCCTTCGGTACCTATTCCTGAAACACTGAAATATTTAGACAGTTTATTGCTTAAGAACAATATTGAACGCGAGAAAATAAATGAATACTTGATGTTGACAACTTTATGCATGTCTCAGAACTGCTTTCAAATTGAAGGAAACTTCTATGAACAGCGGCATGGCACAGCAATGGGCAACTGCTTGTCTCCATTTATGGCGAACCCGTTTATGAGTCATTTTGAGATAGAGTTTAAGAGATCATCTAAATATTTCCCTAAAGTATGGATTAGGTATGTCGATGATATTTTCGAGGTTTTTAATACCAAGTTGTGTAATTTGGACGATTTTTTAATAGAATTAAATTCGAAATTCCCTACAATTAAATTATTATAGAAAAAGAAAACAATTAACAAATACCATTTTTAGATGTTTTAGTAATTAAGAATAATAATAACTTGAAATAGATATTTACCGAAAAGACACCAATGTGAACAAGTTTATAACCGCGGATTCAAATCGCAGTTTCCAACAAAAGATGGCATCCTTTAAATTTCTTATCCATCGGTTGTTAAGTTTCCCGCTTACAAAGGATAGATATGAAAAAGAACTTGGATTAACCAGAAGCATCGCTGCATACAATGGTTTCGATTCGAAAATAATAGCCAACCTAATTAAGAAACATAGGCTTAGGAAACTTATTTATGATACCACTAGCTTACTACCACAAAAAGACCTAGGTGAGAAATTTGTTTGTTTACCATACCATTCAGCCTCTAGAAATCTGAACGCTATCTTCAACAACCATTCTCTTCGAATAGCGTTTAAATCATGTAACTCATTAAAATCACCTTTAGGTAACACCAAGGACAAAATTGAGGTAGAACATAAATCTGGTATATATGAAATTAATTGTAACGATTGCAGTCAAAAATATATCAGCCAAACTAGACGTTCAATTTCAAATCGTTACAAGGATCATATTTCCCACTTTAGATTCAACAGACCCGAAAAGTCTAGCGTTGCCCGACATATTTGGGACACAGGTCATTCTGTGCCGGCACATAACCTTAAGACGATTAAAAATGTTAATAGTTATAGGGAATTAGATAGTTATGAAAGTATTTATATATACCGTATGAACGCCCGGGAGTGATTGATCTACCACAATGTAGTAAGACGAAGACGAATAGCGAGTTTATGTGGTTAGGGTTGAGAGAGTATATTCAGTCTGTTCTACTGTCTAACTGTACGGGCGTTCCCTTTCTTTATCCAACACATTCTACATACGATCTAAGTACGAATCAAATAATCTCTCTCTAACACATTGAATATTCCTATCAGTCGCTCAAAGTGTTCAAGCAAGCTTGCGACTGGTCATTCAGTTGCTCCTTGTCATCCGTAGGGAGAGTACGTATAGAAATGCTAACAAATGTCTGTCGTAATTTTTATAACCGATTGGGTTACTGCTCGGCTCAAGAGGGTGGCTTATTTGAGCATTTACTAAATAATTAGTTTTTCTTTTTAGAATGTTCTTTTATTTAATAATTAATATTTATTACCAATAAAGGTATTTTAGTTTAATTTAATATTTTATAGGTAGTTTATTTAAGGAAACAATTTATTTATACTGGTAAACACTTTATTTATATTCTTGCAAGAATCGTTATGTTTTGAAATTTTATGCTATTACAGAATACTTTTTATTTTAATTTTTTTCAATAAGAGTTACGGTTTTGTTTCATAATTTTATATTATTTATGTGTTTTCATTTGAATAAGAATTTTTTAAGTTCAAGCCACAAAGCTATGATGAAACTTATCATTGAATATTTAGCGATGAAAATAGAATTAGAATTATTATTATGCAGTAAACAAAAACTCTGCACTTTACGGCGAATTGTATTTTATGATACTTTCAACTATATTATATCATTTTATTTAAATTTAATTGTTAAATTTAAAGTATTATGGCCGAAGAGACATAAACAAAAGTATCCGTTATTGTAGGGACGTTGACAGCCGGCATATGACTAATAGTGCGAAAAGCAACGGTGTAGTCGGATAAAATATCCAAATTCGTACATTAACCATAAATAATATACTACAAATAATTTTGTAGTTTGTTAAACAATTAGTTATTAATTTGGAATATTTATTTTGATACATCATTTATTAATAAACAACCATAACGCTTTCTTGGTTCACCACAATTAAATACGCCCTGTAGGAGTTTAACGTATGTAGCCCCTCCCACTTGCAGTTGGCCAGTCATTACTTATATATCCATCGATCGCTCGACGTTGTGCACACGGTATAGAAATAAGAATAAATTAATGAATTCTGACAATGGACCAATCCCTCAGTCCAGTTTGTATGCCTTATTGTGACAATAGCATTATTTTTACGCTTCATGTATTCACGCTATACGGTTCCCTAAACTTCACGCTAGGTTTAAGTAGTATATAAGTGTTTATTTCGATGTTAGGAATTTAGTGTTATCCCGCTGGCGATAGGTTTACCTTAGCCAAAAACGCTACGTTTAACACTTCTTTCAGTTTTAAGGTTATTCTACTGAAGATGGCAACTTAGTTGCCGAAATACGTATATAGTATTTACTTTTATATATTGTGGTTAGGGTGTTTTTCTTATTTCTGTTTCAGTTTATTATAGGATGTTCTTATTTTCTTTAGTAAACTATTGTCTTGTTAGTATGAAAATCAATTGCTTCATTCATGTTTGTGTTAAGCTGTACATCTATATTTTTATATGGATATCAGTATCAATCAGATTCTTTTGTATGTGCCTTTAATATAATAAATGATATAATATACATATTTATAAGTCTCTTGAAGTAACAAAAAAGAAATTAAAATAATTACCGACTTAATAACCGTACACCTTTAAGGAAGCATCTGTACAGCATGGCCTTGATTTGCAAGCCCTGGCGTAGGAGATCGAAAAACAGAAGGAAACTAGCCTACATGTAATATGTACGTGTGAGGAACTGAAGGAACTCAGAGAGAAACATTTCGGAAGAGATCTATTGGATCTTGCGAGGATACTCAAACTTCCCCTAAGGAAGATAGTGGCTTCTATCGAGGACATAAGATTAACAGAGTGCAACTGAGAGATATATTGGGGATAGTACAAAGAGCAGTGTGCTCTAGTGCCTGGACGTGCTGACGTCCAACCCAAAACAGAAGAAGAAAAAGTCTCTTGAAATCTAGATGCATATATGAATATCAATTTAAATTCTGTGATGTCCAAACTACTTATCATTATATATTTACGGCGAAGATAATTTTGAGATTATACAATTGAAATATATAACCAGTATATGTATGCATAAAAGACGTGATAAGAGAAGTAGTGGGTGTGAAGGGAAAACTTCAAAGCAATAAATACGGGTGGGAAGAAAATGTGATGAAGAAGAAACAATTATATTTATTGTATTTAGGATGAGTACAAATTCAGACTTGACCAGTTATAAAGAAATAGAGAAGGAGTAAAAATTCAGACTTGACCAGTTATAAAGAAATAGAGAAGGGGGTCCGTAGAAAAGTTATAGAAAAAAACGAGATTGTTGGATAGGAAGTGCAAGGAAACAGATAGTTATATAGGTGATAGTAAATGCTCAGAAACGTAGAAGTTCACCAATAAGGTTAGATTAAATGTGAAGTAGTGAAGGGCCATAGAAACATAATACAGACGCGATCTCCTGTTAAATTGATACAACATTGTGACAATTTGCTATCTGAAAACAGGAAAGAATTTGAAACATGCAATAGTGGACTGAGAAGTGCAAGTGAATCCAAAAAGAGTAAGAAAAGCTATATCACAGAAGAACAATGGAAAATCTATGGAACCAGAAGAGTATATGGGGAACTACAAAAGCGAAACGACCAAGGTTAGATACCAACCAGGCCGAAATGTTCAAAAAATATACAATTTGAGAAAGGCCACTGATATGACTGATAATTATAGAGGGACAGCAGTAGCAAACACCTTAAGTAGATACTACGAAAGAACTCTGAGAGATTTTATTGAGAAGTAGCAATACGTGAACAACGAAATAGAAGAACAAAAGAGTTCCGCCTACCTACAGCAAATTATTGAGACGAAAACAGTTACGAACGCATCTATGTACCTAATTTTTATCGACTTATAAGAAACTTGACAAAATTGCATGTGAATAAATTATTGGACATTTTCCAACTTACAAACATAAATCACACGTTGATTAGAGCGCTGCAGAATTATTCTAATGGATCGAAAGGGGCAATAAAGATAGGAATGAGCATAACTAAATCATTTAATGTAACGAAAGGATTAAAGCAAATGTGTTGTTTATCTCCAACGTTATTCAAGATATATATTAGATTGCCTATATGTGCAAAGTGTTTTTTTTTGCTCCCCGTCCATATTCGTAAAATTTAGGTAAAAAAAATAAGATCTACAAAAAAATGGGAATGTGTAGGGAAAAAAAATTAGCCGCTTTTCAATTAAAATTTAAAAAATAGACTTTTTCCAATTTTACTTATTAAAATGATCATTACATATATTGAATTTCATTATTAAAACAACATTTTAATCATAAAGGTGAATAAAATTAATCAAAACAGTGAATAAAATGTTTCTAGCAACACTTTATTCACACTGCTATTGACAACAGTAGCAGAACAGTATATCGACGAATCAATTGCTCAAAAAATGTCCAAGTCAAAAAAAATTTTGGCAGATGTAATTTCAAATGAAAGGCCTGGAACTTCCACTGCACTTGACGCTGATATTGTATGATACACGTGAATAAGCAAATTTTATAGACTCAAAAACGTTATCGCACTCGGCTTGCACCTCGTGCGCTAAACAATTTTTTCGTGGATAAAATTTGTCTTTATTCACTTATACCATAAATAGCTATTAAACAGTAGATCGCTTTAACTATCCGTAACTCAAGGGTGTCCTTGAAATAAAAGACAAGTATGAAAAATGGACAGATGTAATTATATAGAATACAAATTCAAAATATCTTCCTAAAATTTACTCTCATACAAATACAAGATATTTAAAAAAAATTGTCACGCCACTGTGCGATCGACTATATTAAATAAGAAAAACTGCAGCAAAATGGAAACAGGAATAGACGATGACACAATCTTATTTAGACAACAATTTGCTGACGACCAAGTGTTATGCACCCACGATAGAAAGAATTTGAAATACTTGATGAGAAAAAATTTTGAAAATAATATAAATAGTTTGGCGTAGATTTTAACACGTGAGACGCAGATGAAATGGAAACTAACCAAAGAAATACACAAGCAAAAAAAGCGATAAGTTGCTTAAATGGTACTTTCAGAAGTAAACAGATAAATAGAGGAAGAAAACTAGAATTTTATGAAACAATCTCAAAAAGTAGTCATTTATATGGCCCAGAAATAGGAGAATGAACGAAAACTTAAAAAAAAAACTAGAAGCTTCAGAAATGAATGTGACAAGATAACTTGCTGGAATGTCATGACTTTATAGTGTAACTAACGAAAAAGTAAGTAGAAGAATAGGTATAGAAGTAACTATAATGAGTAGAGAACGGACACGCTTACCACATGACGCAAAGCCCACTGCAGTACTGGCGAAAGGCTGTATTTCTAAAATATTTAATTTTATTTATATAATTGGATAACGAACGGGTGGTGATCTATAAAATTACGAAATACATATTTATTTGTTGAAAAATTGTATTTATAAAGTTTTTAATTTTATTTATATAATTGGAAAACATACGGGTGGTGATCTATCTATCTAAAATTACGAAATACATATTCATTAATTAATTTTATTTATATAATTGGAAAACAAACGGGTGGTGATCTATAAAATTACGAAATACATATGTATTTGTTGAAAAGTTGTATTTTTAAACTTTTTAATTTTATTTCTATAATTGGAACATTTTTATTTGTTCATTTTGTCGTTCAAGTTGAGTAAAGGAGTATTAATATTGACTAGCAATAGTTTCTCAAGGTTTTCTTCTGTCAATTTTGTTCTCTTTGAATTAAGTACATCCTTATAAATAGAAAATGTCCTTTCTACATCGCAACTGGTTATAGGTGCATACTGGAAATATTCTTTTATTTCTTCATATTTAGCCGTTAGATTTTGTGGAATTGTCTCCATACATAATTGCTGCAATGTAATTAAATCTGGATTTCTATTAAGAATTGTTTCAAACTTTTGCCGAAGGCCACATCCGAAGTCACTTGGAATACTTTTCAAATTATTAACAGCCACATCTAATGTGGTTAATCCGTCATTTAATTTGAGATTTCGATTTTCAAAATAAGTGATTAGTTTTGTCAATTTTCCAAAGTGTTCGTGAAGAAAGTACAACTGATTTTTTAAATTTGGGATTTGTGTGAGCTCCTTGCACTCACCAATACTTCTAGCATCCTCCTTTAGCAGTGTTACGAAATGTTTTAGACTATCGAAATTCTCAGCATAATAACTAGTAGCTTCCAGCCATGTTCCCCATCTAGTTATTACTGGAGTGGGAGGCAGTGACAGAGATGGAAATTTTTCCCTGAAAAGAGCTACTCGCAATGGTGCTTTTCTGAAAACTTTTTTAAAGCTGATACAAGTCTATCAACTTCCGGAAAAGTGTCTCTGATATATTCACAGATTCTGTGGAGAGCATGTGCTACACAAGTAATATGCAGCATATTAGGATATGTTTTATTCAATAGTCTGCCTGTTTTTAACATATACGCAGCACTATCACTGACAAATAAAAGTATTTTTTCTTTGTACGTGGCGTCCGAATGAAGCATTTTTTGCATATTCTTCTTAATGGTTTCAGCAACTGTTTCCGCATCAACTCTATTTATAATACTTGTTGCTATTACATATGAGTTATAGGGAATAGTTGGATGTAGTACACCAGCTACAACATTTACCACACAGCGTCCTAACATATCCACCGTTTCGTCGGCGCTTATCCATATGTATTGATTTAAAAGATGACTTCTAATGCGTTCTACTGTTCTCGTATAGCACCTAGAATAATATTTGCGTAAAGTTAATTCATCAGGAACATTTCGACCAGTATATTTTTGAAGAAATATTTTTAAAGTGGGATTGCTAAGTTTATTTAATGGAATATTAGCCGCCATAAAAGTTTTACAGGGTTCAGATGTGTTTGCGATCCTAAGTGACAAATTTTTGACGATATTTTACGGATTTTGTAATAAATTTCGGAATCACTGACAATGGACATACAATCAGTATGACCGTCAATCCAACTCGCCATTGTTTTACAATGCCGTTCTCGACATTCTTCCATATCATGTCTGAAAAAGTAACTTAAACAATGCTCTAGATCTAAATAAATGAAAACTAAAAATGTGTGCGTAAGTTATTGAAACTGAACGAAATTCAATGCATACTTACGTCGAAATAATTGGTAGAAATAGATTCAATCAAACGATATTAAACAGGATCTATCACAAAAATTACGATGTAATTAACAGTTAAAACTAAGAAAACAAGAAACTTACTCACAGCACTATAAACTAAATATAAATATAAACTAATAAATAAAATACATTATAAAAACCCCGCTTCTATCTACGCTCATGAAAACACTTTAAAAAACACTATATTCTCCGAATACAATAGCTGAGTTGTCCATTGTTATCGTGCGAGACCAGGTGGCCGAGTAAGTCAAACAAATACTTCATTGAATTACGCCGGGATGTACTGTGCGACGTTATACACAATTCCAATTGCCGATTGCGTTTTATGGAAATTGCATCCGTTCTCTAATAATGAGAGATATAGAACGAAAACAACTTGCTTTAAACGGGATTTAACGTGCATAAATGAATAGAGACTGTACAAGAATGTCATAAAATGGTTTCTAAGAGAAAGGAAAAAAAGAGGAAGACCAAAAACGATATGGGCTGGAGGAATAAAGAAATATATGAGCGGCATAAATTTCCAGGAGGACAACTCGAGAAATAGAGAAGAGTGGAGATTAGTCATCGGTCAACGTTGTAAAACGTCCAAACTTAAAAGATAGATATTAGAAGGAGATAATAATAGAAATGGTATTTAATGGTAGAAGAATAAATATTAATTACTTTGTTTAAATCGCTGCAGCACTTAGCTACAACTTTAGCTATCAAAAAGCTAAGAAATCTAATATTTTCATATTTATCAATGTTTAATTTGAATATTTAAGAATTCGTGCAATATCAATCACATTTAAATATATATATGTGTATTGAAATATATTGCCTATTTTCTGTTAGGAAATATTTTATTTCCTTTTTTCCTTAACCATTTCTTTTATCTTTTTTTTTTCCTCTGGCGTACGTTGTTTAATGAATCCACAACAGCGTCATCCTCGTTTTCGTTCCTATCATTTAAGGACAGGACGGGGACGAAAGGGCCGTTCGCGCAGGGTGGCTGACAATGGACGCCAGATGAAGCCATTTTAAATAGAGACGATCACAAAGGATTACATAAGAAACGGAATAAGAAAGTGGGTGAGGTTGAACAAAGGATACCGTTCCACCTGCAGATTACGGACATCCATCTCACCGCGTGGATTATTTCGCGCAAATTAACGAGACAGAAGCAGGTGCCGTCAACGAAAGAAGAAGATAAATGACTCTCAGAACACACCGCTCGGCCGAGTATAAATATAAGAAGTGAGTGGAAATGTGAAGAAGCGGTTTTCTATCGCATTGGTTTCAGCATTCCGGGATCTATGTTGTACGAAAAACTATTTTGCTAACGCAATGTGTGCGTTGGTAATTACCTATTTTGTAGTTATGTTGGAAAGCTCTTTTCGTGGCCATAAACTTGACATTTAGGTGCACGTTCAAGATTAGAAATCTTAGTAATTTTACAATTAATACGCTATGATAATTTCATTACAAAACAGCACTATTTATTTATTGCAAAGGCTAGATGTAAGCAGTATAAGTATAACATGTGATCGTTCTTTGATGCATATATTTTATAGATATTATATTAATTAAAGGTGCATACGAGGGACAAGCTGAAATTATTGAGAATAACAAACACAAAGGTATTTTTAATAATATAAAATATTATCAAAAATCTGGTGTGAAGAACACAAATGCAGGTCCACTATTAATATTTTTTGTGAACGTGTCCGAACATATCCCTCCCCAGACACGCAGATACGTATTTCGCCTTTCTACAGGCTCATCTGTACGCCTCTGCGCCACCTACGCCACCGATGAGCCTGTCGAAATGCGAAACATGTATCTGCGTCTCTGGGGAGGGATATGTTCGGACACATTCACAAAAAATATTAATAGTGGACCTATATTTATGTTCTTCACACCAGATTTTTAATAATATTTTATATTACTAAAAATACCTTTGTATTATACAAAACTGGTGGGGTTTTACCCACTCGTATATGTTTCAATTATTCTGATAAATAACAAACACGGTTAATATTTTCTAGGATTTTATTTTAAATATGCTCAAAATAATTTCCTTCAGGAATGATACATTGAGCATTATTTCTTTCCACTGTTTAAAAGCTCCCAACCAAACTTCTTTCGGAATACCTTCAAAATAAGCCTTAACTACGGTATAAGTGTCTTCCTTAGACGAAAACCTACCCTTAAAATTCCGTTTGAGCCAAAAAAATAGCCAAAAGTCACACATTGCTAAATCATGTGAGTACGGCGGATGTTCTATTACTTTTCCAGCAAAAAAATGGAGAGTTAAAACTGCCGCATGGGACGATGCATTATCATGGTGGAACATAATTCCCTTGCCTGGAATTCTACTGAACACCTTACAAAGCAAACATTTTTCACTCTACTACTTACCTGTAACTGTCTTTTGTCCATCTATCTTAGTTGTATGTACTAAGCCCGTACTTTTGAAAAAGACATAACCTTTTCATAGCTCGCTGATTCTTAGTCATTGTAGGAGTTTCCTCATTTTCGTGAATCCATACACGGCTCTCTTAGCGGGTAGAAAGGTCGAGAAATGGATGGATTATACGTTTCGTCACCTGTTACTCTTTTGGAAAAAATTTGTTGCCCTCCATTATTTAGGAAGTTTAAAGTTTCATGGCAAACTCTTACACGCTCGGCTTTTTGGAAGTCAAAAGATGATGCGGCAAAAACTAGTTACCACTTTCTTTAAATGCAGGTGATCGTGTATGATTTTATCTTAACAGCTGAGGATATAATCTTGGGTTGATGCTCTAATCAACCGAGGTTGTGTATTTTAAATGCACCTCGTATATCATATCTTAATGTGGTATTAAAATTTTAGATGGATTTTTCCAAGAATTTATAGGTAAACAAGTAACGTTATGTCAATAAATTTTAGGTTAATTTGATTATTAAATGCTTAGAGTGTAAGTAAATTAATAAAACATGCTATACGCACCAGTAAGATTATAAAAAGAAAAGGATATAAAAGAATCTTTTCTTTATACAGTAATAACGTTAGTAACAATATTTAATTTGAATTCATCATTATTATAAAAGTTTAATAATATACCGGAAGGAGTTTAAAAATTTTTGTATGCACGATTTAGCTTTGAGTAAGTGAAACTTAATATCCGATAAAATTGAAGTGTATAGAGTTAATTAAATTAATAAAGGTGCATGTGGATTATTATCTTAAATAATTAATTAGTCATAAATACACTATTAAAGTGTATCTTGGGCCAGATATCCGAGTTGGATGAAGAGGAAGTAGTGTTCCTTGAATACTCTCGAAATATCTGTGCTGTTTAAAAATTTTAAATTCAAAACATTCAGCAATAGGCGTGAAAATAAGAAAATATTTATACAGTGTGATGATAAGCGTCCTATTCTGTAGGGACTAGTTTCCACTTAAATAGCCGCTGAATAGCACACTCGCTTTGTGGAAAATTATCAGTAGAGACCAGACATCCACATTTCAGACAAAGATAGGCTTTGAGTACTAATCTCAGCATTTAAAGAGCAAATACCCCCTTTTGCGAGTGAAATTCTCGAGAGCCTTTGTTTGCGAGATTCATTTCGAAACAGAATCAAAACACCAATATTATCCGTGTGCGATTCACAAAAGAATATTTGTATATTAAAGTACTTCTTGTTGTATTATTTCTTTACATTTACTTTGGATGCTAGGCCTAGCTGTGTGGAACCAAAAAGATTGTCCAGAAATACCAAAATACTATACAGAGTTTCAACAAAAATATACTTGTGCAACTGCCCTCACAATCATTCATTTAAATAAATTAAATTTGAACGCAAAGTTCACAGGAATACGTCCACGTCCTTCATAAAACTGTTTCCATATTTTCACCATTGAATCGCGCCATCGCCGCATAATTGTTTAAGGTGTAAATGAAGACACAGTTATTATTGCTAGTTTGAGAAAATAAGGTCTATAATGCTTGGGATTGCTAACACTTATAATGATTCTTATGTACTTCGAATTCGAAAGATTTCTGATATCAATAAATTAGCATAAATTGTTTTCGTTGTGTTTACGTTAGTAATGTCTATGATCTGTTTTTTTTGGTACGTCGTATTAGCGAAATTTTGTTTAAATATTTCACCTTGAAATACCAACTCAAATCAAAGTATACCCCTTGTATTTTAACAACTTCATTATTTTGGTGGTTTCATTTTGATATAGAATTTTCTTCAACATTCCTTTATTTAATTGTATTTATTTACTCTATGCTTCGGACATGCAGTTACTCTTCCGATTCACTAATTCATTATTGGATTTTTCGGTAAAGGAAGGACTGTAACATTGTATGGCCTATTTTGAAATTACAGATCGTTAATATACTTAAAATAAAAACAATACAAGACTTAATTTGGAGTTTTGAGGAATATCAGTTTCAATATTCACCGGATATTAGATATGACAATCTTTAACGCTTAGAAATAAGTAATTAAACTTCTAGTTTCAAAAATTCTTTTATTGTAAATACCACTACAATATTGTTTTGCCATACAATGGCTTCATCAGGTGGATGAAATACTGAATATGTACAATACAAGTTTAAATATTTATGTGAAAATTATTGGGGAGATGTTGGTGGAAAAATTTTTTACAATCTTGAATTTAGTAGAGGGGAGTTGTTTAAATCTAGTTGGTCATTTAAAGCTAATCCTAAACTATTGTATCTACAGGCTGGCCCAAAATGACCGAAGGGGTTTGAGTTCATTATAACTTCTTATTTAAGACATAATTATTAAATTTTTTAATTTTAAATACAGTATATTAATGGAGAATATTTTTAAATTAATTATGAAAAATTATATATCGCAAGTGGTGTCCATTTTCTGCTTCGCATATTCGTGCTCTTTCCAAAGCATTTTCCATAACCTTTCGCAAAACATCAGGTGTTATGTTGTTGATTTCGTCGCGTATATTATTTTTTAATTGCTGTGTGGTTCGAGGCTTATTAATATAGACTTTTCCTTTCAAATAACCCCAAGGGAAGCGTCTGAAGCGGTTAAATCCGGTGAACGCGGAGGCCAATTAAAATCGCTTGTACGGAAAATAATTCGTTTACCAAAGATGTCGCGTAAAAGAGCCATTGTGTCCCTCAGAGTGTGCGCTGTGGCTCCATCCTGTTGGAACCATACTTCCGGATGGTTTTCCACGGCTGGCCTTAAACAATTTTCCAACATTGTCCGATATCTAACACCAGTGATGGAAACGGCGACACCGTGTTCATTTTCAAAAAAATATGGGTCAATTATCCTTTCCAACGAAACACCGCACTAAACGGTACACTTAAGTGGGTGTAATTCTCGCTATTGAACTACTCTTGGATTTTCCGTAGCCCATATTCTGCAGTTTTGCCTATTAACGAATCCATTTAATTGGAAATGGGCTTCGTCGCTCATAATTAAATTATGAATAAAATCTTGATTTTCTTCTGCTTTTTGACGAAAATAAATTGCATAATCAAGTCGTTGCTGGTAATCTGTCGGTTTCAATTGTTGGACAAGCTGAATTTTGTATGGAAACATTCTTATTGTATGCAAAATTCTCTGCAGCGACACTCTTGAGAGGCCAAGCTGTGTCAAACGTATCCTGGTTGATGTTTCTCCATCTTCCCGAATACTCTACTGTACCCGTTCAATATTGTCATCCGTGTGCACCGTTCGTCGTCTGCCGGCACCAGGAAGGTTCCTTACTGCCCCTTGTTCTCGAAAATTTGCAACCAGACGGTTTATTGTTGACTCTGAGGGTCCAACCCGCACATTAAAATAACGACGATATGCACGCTGAGTCAAAACAATGGATCGTTGATTTGAGAAATAAAGTTCAACGATTTTGGCACGTTGTTCAATTATGTACTGTTCCATTTTAAATTCCCCAAGTCTTCTTTACAAAATACGGAAAAAAAAATTATAATAAAAAAGTTATAAGGAATTAAAACCCCTTCGGCCATTTTGGGCCAGCCTGTATTAACTTTTAAGTTTCCTAACAGGTTAACCTGTAAGATTGTAAAAAATTTTTCCACCACCATTTCCCCAATAATTTTCACATAAATATTCAAACTTGTATTGTACATATTCAGTATTTCATCCACCTGATGAAGCCATTGTATGGCGAAACAATATTGTAGTGGTATTTACAATAAAAGAATTTTTGAAACTAGAAGTTTAATTACTTATTTCTTAGCGTTATAATGAAGTTTCAACAAGTATCTCCTTCGTCAATTAACTATGACAATCTTTGTTGAGTGACAACTTATTTAAAAGATATGATTTTTTATTTTCCGAGTTCTGTTGATCCGGCATTCTAGTTTATGCTGCAATTTAATAGCATAAACACAATCAAAGGCTTTAGATAACTTTAACAGTATTACTGCTGAATTTAATAACTAATCAGATCCACTCATCATTCCCATAGTGTAAGAATATAATACAATTAAATAAAAAATAAAAAAATAAAATACATTATTTTATTTAAAAATTGTAATTAGGAATATCCATTTATTTCAATATCATAAAATTCTCAGTATTAGTAATTACTTTTGTCTAACTAGATTAATGGGGAATTCGGTTTTATTTAATTTCTTTCCTTTAAATTTTGAATAGCTCTTTGTTTGATTGACATAATCCTTCGTTACGTACACATCTAATTTGCGACACTAATAAGCCAACGCCACGTACAACAATGAGCTGCAATCAAGGTAATTGCAATAGTAACAATGTGGGCATTTGAGCGGGAAAAGTTTGCAAATAATACGGTACAGCACTTGTAGGTTGCGAGCACCCAAGAAGGAAAGCAGGAAATACCGTCGGTACTGGGGGAGACTAAGGAAATCGGACGCATCTCGGAGATACAACAAGCAAACTCGCTCGGGTTCTATTTGTTTAAAGATGAACGACGGTTGCCGGTTGTTCTCGCAGACTATACTCGCAAATCTCATCAGTGAATGACGGAAACTCGAGTGTAAAACAAACATGACGATATAATAAGCTAAATTAAACATAGAGACAGCGTAATATCGGAATTAAATTATAACTAACTGCATAGTTATATAGACGCTTTCGCCCGTCATGCAAATTTAGACATTATTTCACGGTACACTTCGCTTTTGCTGCCTTTCTGGGTCTGTTATACAGCTTTGCTAACTATACTGTCTACATCGAAATGAAAAAATAAACTTACATTGCTTTAGTAGCGGTAATATTAAGTAATGCTTGTGATACATATGCTGGGGTTTCCAATAACTCTCCGTATCAAATGAGTTTTTTAAAAACTGTTGCATAAATACAGTTCTGACAAGAATTACAGGAACTTACTAGGATAAAAAGTTAGATTATGTTGGCGTATTACAGGACCACATTTTCGAATCTCTTTTGTTCTTAATTTATTGTTATTATTATTATTATCTCTTCCACTCACAAGAACCATTCGTTCTTAGTTGCCATTATCTTACCCCATCGGTTCATTCGAACAAGATGGATGGCATAGTTATCTATCATTCATTTATTTTATATGAATATTGATTATAGTAGATACTTACCAGTACTTTCAAGGTGTGAACATATTGCAGTGGAATTTGCTTTGAAATTGCTTTATTTAATTTTAATTCACACTACAACTTATTTTTTTTCATCGGCTATTCAGTCTAGTAGAATCCTTGAGCTTACGTCTCTGGGTCGATCCTCGCGGATGTTGGTAATATCAAAAATAAAACACAAGGTATCAGATAAATTATACACGCATTTTCCCTTTACATTGATATATTAAAAATAAAAAAAAAGAAAAATCCCTCTACAAAGTGTATAGGGTGCTAAAGCATCATTAAACAGTAGCAATGAGGAAACACTCTTTGTGAACATTGACTCGCACACAGAGAAAAACCTCTTGTGAAACACGATCAAATATAAAACTAATAAATATTAGTGAAATCTGTCAAGTTTAACCTTTACTGTGACCCCTATAATCAAATATCAAAAACAAATTAGTTTTCAAAACTCACGCTAGTAGAAAATTTATTCATGCAACAAATAACATGATAAGATCCATCCCCACTACAATCTCTCCAACCTTAAATTCCAAAAAAAAATGTTCTCGAAGTATAATATTAAGAAAAACAACTTCCCTTAACAAAAAACATGACAAGCTTTCACTAATATCCATATACTACTTTCAAACACATTATTATTACAATAAATACAAAATTTATAGCACTGAAAATAATCCTAATATCTAATAAATAAATAATATAATTTTTATCAACTTACATTAAGTTTTTTGTGTGATTTCGAAATACACGAGAGGCATCTTTTTACACAAGATTTCAAATAACAATGAAAAACTTCGCAAAAATCGAATTAAGGTTTTCTTGCACCTTATACTAAATGCAAAACAAAGTACAGACCGACTTTATAAAACAAAGAATAAAATTTATTATTTTATCCTTTTTTAACTAAACACATTAACAGTCAAGATACCTCTGAATCAAAAATGAAAAATTCTTCATATCCGCCTGGCTATCCCTTCCATCTATCAAATCAAAATATACAGACAATACATCTTATCAAATACAATATCCGAAAAAGCGGCAAATTCAATTCCTTTGGTCCACCTAAATATACGAGGGCTAATCACAATTTCATACCTTAAATATTTTATTTATACAACATTAGATATATCGATCCCCATCTGAAATAAATAAATATACAAGTGAAATAGCTAATTTTTTTATAAATTGTCCCTAGTAAAGAGTTCACTAATAGTTCAATCTTTTTCCTTGCTTGTTCATGGAAAATCCATGACATAATTCCCCGAGATTATCCGAGAACAAAGTCAGAACATCACTGAGCTTTTTTCAAGGATAATCTTCAGCACAGCACTCGAGACAGTACCGCACCCTGTCTTGGTTCTCGGCACTCACTTGTTGTATTAGTGTTAAACAGGATCCACGTCGTTCTGATGCTGTAGTGTGATAAACGGATGCAATGCACTGATGTGATATCGTCCTTTTTTCTTACGTCCATCCATCGAATGCAGCTCATACGTCACATTATTGAAGCATCTCGATATCCGATAAGGTCCTGTATATGGCAGATCAAGCTTCTGACATTTACCTTGATCTCTTCTGCCCAAACGATAACTTTTTACAATCACCACATCTCCAATATCAAATCTCGTTCTCGTCGTAATCTGCTCATTTTGTTTATTTAGATATTTCTGTGCGTTTATTGTTATTCTTTGTGCAACTTGGTTTTTTAACTGTACCAGGTTGTCAACCCTTTCATTTTGTGTGTTCCAGGGTCGGACAGGTTTCGTCCCATACATCACAGTCGCAGGACATTCCAGTGTGACAGTATTGGGTGTATTATTGATGTTATCTTCGACATCTTGGACATGAGCAACCCATCCTGCATGATTTTCGTAGGTTTTGATCCTTAGAAACTTTATTATTTCCTGAATGTATCTCTCACATGGATTCCCGCATGGATGACGTATGGAAGAAAAAGAAATTTCAATATTACGATCATGTAAAGCAGTCTTAAATCTATCATTATTAAAATACGAAGCATTATCAGCTAATATTCTATTCATTTTCCCTTGACGCATAATCCATGAGTCAATACATTGTATAGAAGTATCTGTATTATATTGTGAAGTGGGAAATAATTTAACAAACTTTGAAAATACATCAACCATTACTAAAATATTTTTATATTCGAACTCTCCTGGAATAAGATTCCCTAAATAATCTATAGCTACCAATTCTAGTTTCTCATGAGTAATTATACTCTTTATTTCATACTGACAGGTTCTATTCTTATGTTTGCCTAAACGACAAGTAATGCAATTTCTAACCACATCTTTAGCGATTATGCGATCTTTCTTTGCATAAAACGCCTCTCTAAACACCAACCATACTTTATATCCCCCTATATGTCCCAAACTTTCATGAATTTGTAACATCGTTTGCCTTGCATACACATCATTTACAGCAATATAACTTATTTCCCTAATCACTTTCATAATCAACCCCTCTTTCATAACAAAATTTTTATAATTGTCCTTAGTATTTAATTGTTCCCTTATTATATTAAATCTTTCATCTCGCTGGACCTGAAGGATCATCTCAAATTCATAATTCCCCGTAGCATAGTGTCTATTATATTCATTTAACTCTACGTAATGAAATTTACTTTTACTGTTGTACATTCGTGACAACGCATCGGCAGAAACATTTAGAACGCCTTTAATATGCTTTATTTCAAAAGTATACTCTGACAACAATAGTGACCATCGATACACTCTATTATTTTTAAAACGTGTATTCAAAAGTGATGTCAAAGCTGCATGATCTGTCTCCACGACGAAGTTTTTTCCCAATAAATAATATTTGAGCTTTTGAATCGCGTGTACCACAGCCAACATTTCTTTCTCACTTATGGTATATTTAACCTCATAGCTTTTCAAAATACGAGAGATAAAACATATCGGTTGTTCTATCCCTTCGTCATCTATTTGAATTAAAACTCCGCTTATAGCGACATCACTAGCATCCACTCTTAAAACAAACTGCTTATTAAAATCTGGTAGTATTAATTTTAATTGATTATAAAACTCTTTCTTTAACTCCTCAAATGCATTCATTCTTAATTCTGTCCATTTAAACTTTTCATTCTTTTTAAGCATTTCATACAAAGGAACACTAATACGTGCCAGGTATGGTACAAAACGTTTATAATAGTTAACCATGCCTAAAAATCCTCTCAACATTCTTATATTCTTAGGTAGAGGATACTTCTTAATGAGTTCCAATCTACTCTCATCTACACTTATATATTTAGTACTTATATTATACCCCAAAAATTTAATTTCTTTCTTATAAAATTCACATTTACTCAAATTTACCTTTAACCCTTCTCTGGCTAATACTTCCATGATCTTCTCTAAATGTTGTGAGTGTTCCTGCTCATCCCTGCTGTATATTAAAATATCGTCCACGTAATGAACCACAAACTCTTCATAAGGTTCTAAAATTTGTTGCATGGCTCTAATTAAAGCTGCTGCCGAACTGCTTAACCCATATGGTACAGTCCTAAATTGATATACTCGTCCATCTACCATAAATCCGCAATATTTTCTGGACTCCTTTTCTAATGGAACCAACCAAAAAGCACTTTTTAAGTCCAATTTACTATATATTCTTGCATTGTAACATTTCGCCAATAATGGTTCTATCGTAATAGGCGTCTCAAATTGAGGCTTTGTTCTTTCATTCAGTCGACGTGCATCTAGACATAATCGAATGTCTCCTGTTTTCTTTTTTACAACTACTAATGGATTAACATAACGCGTTTTACCAGTTTCAATAACACCATCTCTCAGCATCCTCTTGATTTCATCATTTACTTGTGATTGAATAATTTTAGGAATGGGATAATTTTTCACCTTAAATGGTCTCGTCTCATCTACCTCTAAGGAATGTTGGTAATTTCTGGCAATACTAGGAAATTTATTGACTAACTCTATATTTTTTTTAATTAAATTTTTTATTTCTACTTCCTTATCCTCTCTGCAGTCCAACTTAATCATATCTAAATCTTCAGGGAACTCCACTTCTCCATTATCTTCCTTGCCCATATCTTCCATCATCAGAACCTCTTTTTCTTCGAAATCCTCTTCTTCTATATTATTAATAACTTTTTCACCATCCTCTTCACATTCCTTAATCCATTCAACGCTCGTATTCTTAATTATTATATCCCTTTTTTGTATATCTATAATTGCATTAATCTTATCTAATAAATCTACTCCTAGTATTCCATCCCTTCCTAATCCTTTTAATACTATAAATTCTCCCAAGAACTTGTTATTACCTATCATAAATTCAACAATAAAAATTTTATTCACTACTGTTAAAATTTTCTTTGTAGCTGTTACTATTGTTATTTTACTTGTGGGCATATATTTCCCCACATTATTTTTAATCAAACATTCAATCACATTCTCATCTAAAAATGACGTTTCACTTCCTGAATCAATTAAACAACTTAACTCTTTATCATTTATTTTTATTTTTATATGTGGTAAAACCGTGTTTATTGCGTATTTCGACTGTTCATACAATGCATTACATTCATTCTTTTTGGTTGGTTTTATTAAAAATCCTTACTACATGCTAATTCTACTTTCCCTTGTTTATCTTTCGTTTCTAAATTAAAATTACATCGACTATCTTTAGGACGTGTCCCAGTATAGTTTTTAACTTCTGTTAAACTTTCCTTTCTTATTTCTTTACTATGATTATCATCTATTCGACCTGGTGAAGCCATTCGATTATTTCTATTACTATAGTTATTTACTCGCTGAGGACTTGAATATTTATTATTATTATTATTTTCTATTCTAGCATATGGCGATCTATTCATACTACGATCTATATAATTATTCTGATATCTTTTACCATATTCCATGTCATCTAATCTTTTCAAAAGTTCAATAAATTGTTGCATGTCACTTATATTCTGAATGGCTACTGCCTGAGTAATTTGTGCATCAAAATGAGTACTTAATTGGCATATTAAATCTCTATCAGTGATTTTTGGTTGCAAGTATTTTAAAATTGAATGTCTCCTCATAACGTACGACGCTCGTGACTCATTACTATTATTATTATATCTACCAACTAATAAATCATTTCTTACCCTTGTTTGTCTCGTTGTTCCCCAGAATTGGCTGGTAAATCTGACCTCGAACTCCTCCATCGTCTTCACCTCATCCGAGATCATGTCCCACCAGGTCATTGCATCGTCCTTGAGACAGTTCCCTATTTTCTGGAGCTTCTTTTGGTCCCCTTGCACATCCTCTAGACTTTCCTTTAATTTTTTTAGAAAACCCATGGGATTTGTGTTCGCCATACCATAGAACTTCGGCAATGGTTCATTTTGTACTGGTACAGGGATGAACACAGGTACACTCTCTTCACTCTTCTCTTTTCTCACTTGTTCAATTTGTTTCTGCATATACGTTAGTTTCTGTCCCTGCCACTCTCTTTTTTCCTTTTCTTCTAAAAATTGATCTATGCTTACAGTGTTTTGTGGTATGTTATTTTCATTTGTTAACGGAAGTGATTCATCTATTATGTCTTTATCTGTTTGTTTACTGCTATTTATGGGCACCATTTGATCTACTATCTCTTCCAATTTTCTCTCCATATCTACTTGTCGTTGTTCCATCCTATTCATTTGTTGTTTCGTTTCATTATGATTTTGTTGTATCATATTCATTTGTTGTTTCATTTCCTTATGATTTTGTTGTATCATATTCATTTGTTGTTTTATTTCCCATATCGTTTTCATCATAACGTGCATTATATCCATCATCCCTCTACTGTCACCTCCTTCCTGTCCTGCTTCATGTATGGGGTTTAGATTGAGATTACTTATACCTGCACTCGCACCTTCTAATGATTCTTGACTACCAATTAATGGTGGCTGTCTCCAGTCATTTACATTCGGAATATCGTCCATTCTGCTTGTTATTGTTTACTATATTTTCCAGATGTATAAATTATCTTGTATTTCCAAATTATTTACTTATCTTCAAATCGCCGACACGTTGGGCTGCCAATTGTGCAGTGGAATTTGCTTTGAAATTGCTTTATTTAATTTTAATTCACACTACAACTTATTTTTTTTCATCGGCTATTCAGTCTAGTAGAATCCTTGAGCTTACGTCTCTGGGTCGATCCTCGCGGATGTTGGTAATATCAAAAATAAAACACAAGGTATCAGATAAATTATACACGCATTTTCCCTTTACATTGATATATTAAAAATAAAAAAAAAGAAAAATCCCTCTACAAAGTGTATAGGGTGCTAAAGCATCATTAAACAGTAGCAATGAGGAAACACTCTTTGTGAACATTGACTCGCACACAGAGAAAAACCTCTTGTGAAACACGATCAAATATAAAACTAATAAATATTAGTGAAATCTGTCAAGTTTAACCTTTACTGTGACCCCTATAATCAAATATCAAAAACAAATTAGTTTTCAAAACTCACGCTAGTAGAAAATTTATTCATGCAACAAATAACATGATAAGATCCATCCCCACTACAATCTCTCCAACCTTAAATTCCAAAAAAAAATGTTCTCGAAGTATAATATTAAGAAAAACAACTTCCCTTAACAAAAAACATGACAAGCTTTCACTAATATCCATATACTACTTTCAAACACATTATTATTACAATAAATACAAAATTTATAGCACTGAAAATAATCCTAATATCTAATAAATAAATAATATAATTTTTATCAACTTACATTAAGTTTTTTGTGTGATTTCGAAATACACGAGAGGCATCTTTTTACACAAGATTTCAAATAACAATGAAAAACTTCGCAAAAATCGAATTAAGGTTTTCTTGCACCTTATACTAAATGCAAAACAAAGTACAGACCGACTTTATAAAACAAAGAATAAAATTTATTATTTTATCCTTTTTTAACTAAACACATTAACAGTCAAGATACCTCTGAATCAAAAATGAAAAATTCTTCATATCCGCCTGGCTATCCCTTCCATCTATCAAATCAAAATATACAGACAATACATCTTATCAAATACAATATCCGAAAAAGCGGCAAATTCAATTCCTTTGGTCCACCTAAATATACGAGGGCTAATCACAATTTCATACCTTAAATATTTTATTTATACAACATTAGATATATCGATCCCCATCTGAAATAAATAAATATACAAGTGAAATAGCTAATTTTTTTATAAATTGTCCCTAGTAAAGAGTTCACTAATAGTTCAATCTTTTTCCTTGCTTGTTCATGGAAAATCCATGACAATATGTGATGTCCGCTGCTAGCAGCTTGTGTCTCTTTCAGGGTATCAACTTGTGTGTTGGTTACTGCTGGCAGCTTGCGTCTCTCTCTGGGTGTGTGGTTTTGTGTTTGAGCTAGCACGCAAGTGTAGGGTGTTGTATGTTGGGGCGCTCGTGCGTGTGTTTAGTGACCGGTCGCGTGAATTTTGAGAGATCGGAGAGCCAGCCGTTGCGCAGGGCCGCCAACCCTTTCCCGGCAACTTCTTCACTTTTCCGTGCAGTACTTCGAGGGCCCGACCCCCGCCCTATCGAGGCAAGGCGCAGACCAGCGAAGCGCACCCTGCACGGGGTTGCTCACCGCCAACCGAGGGAACACTCTTAGCGGCTACTTCGGTCGACGACGGTAATACTTTGTGCCATCTTAACGTTTTCCGCCATTGTGGGGACACTGCACACACGTCGAGCGTGTGTGTGCTGTTAACGGCAGCCTAGCCAGGTTGCCGCCCAGGATCGGTCCTAGTGGTGTGTGCATTGCGCGGCGCCGTGTTTTGCGCCGCGTAGCTTGGTTCCTCTCTCCCCTGCTGGAAAGGCGGAATGGCAGCTGTCCGCCCATCGGGTAGACCCCCTAGAGTTTGGTAGCGCATATGCTAGGCTACAACCCAGTAGAGGACCACATCAGCACCCCACCCGTTCCGTCATTTCGCCTCCCGGCCACGTTGCCCGCGTTCGTGTTATTATTATTATTATTATTATTATTATTATTATTATTATTATTGCTATTATTATTATTATTATTATATTCAGTACATTGTATAATGCATATATAGCTAACAGTATTCAAGGCTTGAACTATATGTACATTAGGGTGACCCATCTTATGCAACCTTTGAAAAATTGTGCTGCCACACCTCTAAAATATTCCATTTGATGAAAAAATATCCACACTAAAATTTCATTTAGATCGGGTATCAGGTAGTGGTGCCGCATGCAACTTTAATTTTGATAAAAATTAATTATTACGCAATTTTGCAAATATGTTGTACTTTTAAAGGCAAAATGTATTACAAAACAATATTTTGTTATCCTGAAAGCATATTTAGAACAAGAAATTTATTCTCTATTAAAGCAATAATAATTATGATTAATGGAAAATGGGTTAAAACACTACTTGTAATCATGTATACTTTTTCAAATTTGGAGTGATTTATTTATAAAAAAATATCTGAACAACAATGTCATTAAGTCATTTTACGATATATCTACTCTACAAGTTTAGTTAAGACTATTCCAAGACCTGCAACATTGTCTCTTTTTGAACATATGGAAAACTTGTTTTATAATCCTTAACAACTTGAAGTAAAAATTGCTTTTGCTCTTCGTCCTTAGTTAATATTTTGTTATACTCATTCATTAGGTTGATACCTCTCTCTGTTGTGCCATTTATTACTTTAAGATTGTTGATAATTTTACAACACTTGCTGCAACTTTCGTTTTTATTCCAAGTTATTGGATCGCTTTCTAAAAATTCTGAAGGAATATTCAATTTTTGATAAAAATTTTTTGGAAGAAACGGATATAATAAAGTCGTAAATTTTTTTATTTTATATTTCATCTAATTTACCTACTATCAGCCGTTTGACGTTGACCTGTTTAGAGCCTTTACCATTTCCTTCTTAATATCAATCATAAAATTTTCATCGAAGAATGATAAGGAAACATTTTTAAGATTTAAATACCACAAATGGTTCTTTATTCTACCACATGGATATACTGTCGTCTATGTTTTTATATTTTATTAATTATTTATAACACTGGAGGTCGTGAATGGGGCCTTTTTTGTCGAAGGTGCTGTAAACCCGGCTTTTATATAAATATTTACGAGGAACAAGCATATGCCGTTAATAGCCGATCTCTATTTTTGTGTTAGTTTAAATTGATCTTGAAAAAAAAAAATTTTTAAGCAATAAATGGCTTTTACACATAAAATGTCACGTTTGACGGTTGTTCTTCAAAAAACAATTTGAAAAATAATACAAATTCTTTATAATCATCTCAAATTAGTTGTATTGTTAGGAATGAATTTATAAAATCGACAATTTCAGATTTTCGAGGCTGCAAAATTTGCTTAATTATTTCGCCTTGAAAACCAGTTTTAAAATTAGTTTAGTCTATTTTAGGCTAATATTCTTTGAAACGTTTAAATAAAGCAACATCAGGACCAGATGAAGAGGTCGTTTGTACGTCAAATACACTTCTTAAAACTATTTCGAAAATATGATGTCGACAAAGAAAATATAAAATGTCTCTTTATAATTGTTGTTGAAGTATTGAAGCTGCACCATTTAAATGCCCTAGATTGGTGGCTGTGGTGTCACAACATAAACCAATAATCTTATTTTCTAAAGTTTCATAAACTGCCAAGGATTGTTATTTACCCGTTGAATGCTGCAAAGGAGGCACTCCAAGCAAGTGCTCCACCTTTCCACTAGTAACTAGTACAGCAAGTCTGTCCACATTCTCCATCTCCGACAAAGAAGGCAGGAGTTTTCCATCTCAGTGGATTATTGGTGCCAAAAGATCGGTTTCTTTAAAAGTTGCTCTTAATTTGGCGGCCCTTTCTTTTCGAATACGTTGCCTAGTTCGCTGAGGAGTTGTTCGGCTTATAGACAGAGACGGAACATCATGTCTTAGTGCTTCTGCTACTGCGCTCAAAATACGAACTTCATATCAATCGCTTATCCTACAGGCATCAAATGCAGCTACTATTTTTGGTGTTATAATGTTAGTTGTTCTGTAAAATTTTCTTCTTTTTGGCCCTAGAAGACCAGGATCTTCTAGGGCAATCGATACTTCTTCTTGGCATTCTGGCCTCCTTTCTATTTTACTCTCAATTTCAACAGAGGAACTGCTTCTCGAAGATGAAAGTGTCACGGTTTCCATTAGTTATGATTTTTCTTGAAGACCTCGTTGAAATCGCTTCAAAATTTTTTTCGTTTGTCTTCGGCTACTTTTTCTTGAGCAGCTAGCTGGTAGTCGATGCCATACATAAACCCCGGACGGCCTTTTTGCATTTGACTGATTAAAAACTGTTAGTCCTCTTCAATTGTTATTAGCTCAAGGGCGTTTGCTCAAATAATTAATTAGTCAATCTTTTTCACAAATATTTGTTCTTTTTGTTTTGCACTTTAACCCTATTATTAGCTCAAGGGCGTTTGCTCAAATAATTAATTAGTCCATCTTTTTCACAAATATTTGTTCTTTTTGTTTTGCTCTTTAACCCTTTCTCTTAGCTGACTTTTGTAACGCTCTCCACTGAGCGTAAAGTTTTTCCAGTTTTTCAACACGGTTGTTTTCTTTTCGCTTTGGTATGCGAGCTTTGTCCCAAAAAATGGAAGCTTCTTTAATGGTTAGTGCGGCACTTTTACGTAAATTTAGTTTCACTCCACGCATGTTAAAGAATAAAAGATGCAAAACTGGTTTATTAGAAGGCAATTTATTGCCAACAATTTGAGGTGTCTAATGCCCAATTAAGTACACGGCACTATCTTTCCGTAAATTTAGAGTTTCAGACATTATCACGTTTGTTTTTTAATCACAGAAGGAAAATACACAGACGAACTTAACTTATCTCTAAGAAGGTCTGTTGCATACTAACATAAGTACGGAATTATTAATAGGGGGTGCCTGGCTTAGCCGCTGTAAATACACAAAAATTCCCAGAAAACAACTACCTGTAAAGTGTCAGGAATATTTTTATTCTTAGAAGTGACAAATTTAGAAATAGATATTTGAATTAAAGGCAACAAAATGGTCTGATACAGATCTACCCCGCAATAGCTAATAAAATGAGGATTATTAATATAATATTGTATGTACCAGGTACCTATCTGTACCTAATATTTTGATCTGCGTGTGGCACATGTTCCTCTTGTCGGATTAAGTTGAATTTTTGGTGGTTTTATTTTTTAATATAAAGAAACAGTTTCACAGGTGGCCTGGCAAAAACATTCAAAAAATTTTTCACTCTTATTCAGATGGGCCACCCTAATGTACATATATACATATTGATATAGAGAGCCCCTTGATGGATTGTTAAATAAATATATATGTTTGAATATAAATATAATGCATTGATACTTACTGTATATGGGTTTATAGCTTGACTTTATGAGCATAGAATTTTTAGGGTTCACGATGGGTTCATGTGCTGATTAGTTATCAAATGTTAATATATATATATATTAATATAAAGCAATAGGTAGTATAATAATAATAATTATTATTAAACCAAATTATAAAATATAGTAAAGCTGGTGTTTAAATAGCCCTTATTTGGTTCGACAAATTATTATGAAAACGGAGTTATAAATGTGGTTTGTAGATGGCGTTAAAGTTATGTTTATACAGTTGACACAGGTGAAATTTATTTGAACAAGAATACAATAATAAAAACAGTTTATACTTAACTTTAACTTGTCTCCTTTGGGTGATAAACGCCCCACCATAACAGAGGAAATTTTATTTTTACTTTCAATTTGTGTTGATCAAAATTATTTTGTTATTACTAAATGCTTTATTGTTATTTTAAACACAATGTCGGCTAGCTCAGATTATAATTAAGACTAACGTAAAGGTAGGTTCGGTGTTTGGATAGAAAATAGTAATACGTTTAAACTAAGTTATACTACGTGAATGATTTTCCAAAGTTGTTAAAGAATAAAACAAGTGGATGAATGGTAAATATCACTGGTTTAATTAGATACTCAAAGCATAAAAGGTAAGTTTAAATACCATATAGTAATACATTTGCATGGAAAGTCACGTGATTCAATAAAATATAAAGCTAAGGTTAAATGTTATTATAAAATCGTAATAACCCAAATACTTAAATTAGGTAACACAAATTCAAAGTAAAAAGAACTGTATTTTTCGATATTAAACTGTATAGTGATCAAATGCTAACATTTTAGGAATTTAAATGAAATATAAGCGATCTTTATATTTTAGGAGATTATTAAATACATACTCAGTGTTGATGTTGGTTGTGTTTCTGTGTGGATATTGGATGTCCGAGTCTTGGTACACAGGAAAAACGGGTTCAGGTGCAGGAAAAAAGCCGGTTTTGTTCCAAATTCGGGTTGGCGTCCTTTGGAAATTGGAGTTTTGGTTATCGGTGCTCAGCGGGTTCAGGATAAGGTAGTCTTCGTAAAAACGATGCTAGTGGATCGGGAACTTATAGGATATCTTTTTGGTAAGGTTTTCCTTCACACACTTTTTTATAAAAATTGGACGCGTTGTATCGTTTTTAATTACACACGCTAACTCTCTATTGTTTTTGTTAATTCTCCAGGCATCTTATCTTCAATATTGTTTATATTTATTTAATCTCGACAATAATTTTCTCAAAATAAAATAAATTACTACAACCAATCGTTTTGACATTTCATTAAAATTATTGTATTAATTTTACAATGGATTAAAGTTTATTTTAAATGTTCAATTTCCGCTAATTACCTGTTTTCATTTGGGATAATTCCCGCCTTATCTGATTTTAAATTAGGTACAGCTATGATCATAATCTTTGACATATAATTCCAATCAATTAAGTTAAATATCTTCGGGAAAATTAAAATGTAAATGAAAATGACTAAAGTGAATGGTTACAAGAAATTCAATAATTATGTGATACAAATTTGACAAATTAAAAAACGCGGTATTAACTTTATTGATATGGCATGTGAAAAATGCAGTTCTAACAAAAAAACTTATTCTAAATTAACAATTTTAAATATTAATACTGTATTTTTGCTCTAGGCCCCTCATGTACATGGTTAGCCTCATCACAATATATATATATATATATATATATATATATATATATATATATATATATATATATGAAATGGCGTTTTTAATAGTTAATCTACTATATATGTAAGGTACTTTATTGTAACGTAAAAATTATAGGTGCACGGGTAGGTTTAATCTGTGGTTTGCTTTTGTAGCGGGTTATTGGAAAAAGCTAGCTACTGGGTCTGGAAATCGTAGAATACAGGAACCTTTGATGCTTCTTATTTATTTTGATGGGTTTATAATTTTTGTAAACGCTTTAACACTTGAATAAGGTTAATAAAGCTTGTATTTCGTTTTATGAATTATTATCTCAGAGCACAAAATATACATGTTTGCTCTTTACACAAAAGCAAGCCAACCATTACTCATAGTAGATGACACTTTATTTTTCATAATTGAATTGATTCGGTTTTTACTTAATGAAGATCCATAATTTAAAAATAGAATTAAGACTACGGTTCAAATCTTCACTCACCAACGCTCAATCGCACAAGATGCACAACATGAGCATACACGAATGAGTATCTGCTTTTACTCGAGGAGTTGTCTTTTTGTTACTGCTAAGCCATTCTTTTCTGTTCTTGAAGGCACCATTTTTTCGTCATTAGGAACAATGTAGGACAAAAACGGTGTATGTTATTGATGAGCTAAGCGTTGTTCAGTAAAGAGGCGCAGATGTTGACGCGCTGATCCATCTTGCTTTCGCTCAAAACATGCAGCAATCAAATAGCCTGTTTTTAACTTTTGCCGTGGAAGGCAAAAACCGTATTATGGTCGATTGATGACAGTCCATCATAATGGCCAATTCACGAGTTGGTTGGTGTATGTTATTGATGACCTAAGCGTTGTCCAGTAAAGAGGCGCAGATGTTGACGCGCTGATCCATCTTGTGTTCGCTCAAAACATGCAACAATCAAATAGCCTGTTTCTAACTTTTGCCGTGGAAGGCAAAAACCGTATTATGGTCGATTGATGACAGTCTATCATAATGGCCAATTCACGAGTTGGTTGGCGTAGATAGTCATGAATTAAAGTGCCCGATGGTGTTCTTGAGTATCGATTATATCAAAATTGCTTTCGTTAAGTCGAGATAACCATTTCCGTACAGTACTCTTCCAAATTTTCCTTGATCTAAATTGCACTAATAGTTGTAGCGGCTTCTGACGCATTAACTCCTCTGTTGAATTCCAACAAAAGAATATGTGGAAAACGTTCGTTTTTTCGTTGCTCGAAGTTTCATTTTTTAAATTAATAATTGCTATTGTAAAGAATTTGTCTCTGGGTCCGTTTAAATAAAACTAACGGTAATTAAAACACACTATTGGGAATTAATATTACCGATGGTGGCGCTACGATCGTTGCGTCAGATGGCGTCAAATGGAGATATACCTTTATAGTTTTGTATATAGCGTATCGTGTTAACAAGTGTTTTCGAAGTTGGTTCGGGGTTTTATTTTATGTTGACTTTAATTTATTCATCTAGAAACATCTTTTTTTAAAGCTCTACTTCATCTGCGTACACAAAATATAAGAATATTGTACTGATAATAAAGCTTTTTGACAACTAGTTATTTAACTCGAGCTGTTAAATAACACGATGTAAGTGCGAAATCCAATTGTTTTGAATTTGAAGAATTCTTTACCACGAACCGCTAAATAAAAATTATATACTGTTTCATGCCATTGTGAATAACTTTGTGTACAATAAATTTTTATTGCATGTTATTCAATGATCTACAATACATAATGAGCAATTTTAAAATTGAAAAGTACTTAAAATTTTCTTTTAATCTTTATTTTTACATGTTACATGTACCATTTTATTTACATAACTGCTTCTTAAAGTTGTAATTAAATTATATGAATATATTTTATCAAAAGGCACTGTAATATTGATGTAACTCGAGTCATATGAAGCAAATATAAAGGAGTCGCACTCGTTTATATTTAATATGGTCATTCCTAACTGAATTTGCGCATAATATGAATGATTTTTCTTTAGCATTGTGTTATATTTTCCGATATTAGATAATTACATGAATCAATGCAATTTACAGCACTTTTATCTTTTCCTCTGTATGGATATTTTAATTTTAATAATTTTTTCGGTGCATTATTTTCGAAGATAATACCATCTGGAGAATATGCTAACCAAGGGTGATGTTTAGAAAGACAAATTTGTATAATACAAAGGTATTTTTAATAATATAAAATATTATTAAAAACCTCGTGTGAAGAACACAAATACAGGTTCACTATTAATATTTTTGTGAACGTGTCCGCAGGCAGGCAGCGCTGAATTTACTTCTACGCCCGGTCTGGATAATTAAGGTGATGTGGTGATGTGGTTCTTTTTTGTGAATGTGTCTGGAAATATTCTTTCTCTAGCAGGAGCGTACCGATGAGCCTGTAGAAAGGTGAAATTCGTATCTACGTCTCTGGGGAGAGATATTTCGGACACGTTCACAAAAATATTAATAGTGAACCTGTATTTGTGTTCTTCACACCAGGTTTTTAATAATATTTTATATTATTAAAAATACCTTTGTATTATACAAAACTGGTAGGGTTTACCTACTCATGTATGTTTCAATTATTCTGACAAATTTGTCGTAAAACAGTAGCGAAAATATAAAATACAAAGGAAAAGATGAAAACACAATACAGTTTTACACACGATAGAACCCAACAAACAATACAAGTAAACCTCCAATGCTAGTTCCAAAATTTACCGCATGGTGGTGTGTCACTTAATCATTAATAATAAAACGAAATACACTATATAGCACATAAAACTATTATTAATAATAAAGGTATTTATTTCAATATTTATTTCACAGCTTTTATTTATATCACAATACTTGTTGCCGGTTGCTGGTCGCCTTATTGTCCTAATCCCTTTCTCGACGGCTTATATATAGGTCGCCGCATATTCGAGAACTATCCGGACTTTCGTTTTATTCTAGATTGGCCAGGAGACATGATGATGTGTTCCGTAGGTGATGTAATCGCCCGCCTGACGTATCAGTGGATGACTCATACCACACTATAATCCTTGCACAAATTCTAAACTTATACAACTGAACAATAATACTATTTTAAAGTAACTTTGACTTGTGCATAACAATTTTTTGAGGTGCTCTCATACTAGAAACTAAAAACGTTACGATGTTATAACATGCTTAAAGGATGCTGATTAGTTGTGAAAAGGGTACTGGAGGAACAATAATCGTGCAACTAGATTTAAAAAGGCATATTCAGAATATTCACGTATATATAATAGGTTTCGGATAAGCTTCAGCCAGCTACGTCATACAACACAAAATTTGGTTAGGTAGACATATTTCAACGATTTCTTGGTTAAGAGTTTGACATACTATTCGTATATTAAGCTGCTGGTAGATTATTCAGTGAATTTGGTTAGCCGTTGTGCAGCTTTTATTTTGTTTCTCTTTTGTCAGAAGGATTCTTTTATTTTTACGATTGCTAACAGAAAATTTTCTATTTTTGTAAGTATACTCAAAACTCGTAATTTAAAATTCAAATTAAAGTTAAGTGAAGTACTTTTAGAAGATGTTGCAGTCCGAATGTTATATACCGATAGGCAATATTTGTGATATATATCTCATATAATACACGAAGAAAAATAAAGGGAAACTAAAGGAAATAAAAATGGATATCATTTCAGAATGTATACTTTCGTAACTTTGAAGGGACAGGCACTCTTCTGCAACAATAATAGCTACATTTAGGTTTTGATGTTAAATTGTATCGATAAGAAAACTCGAAAGGGATTGATGTGCAATGCGATGTCACATGCAGGAGAGGAGATTTCCTATTAGATATATGTATGTGTGCGGGCGCTGGTCTGGACTCCCATCCAACCGATACTTTTACAGAATGCACACACAAAGAATTCTAAAGCTCCAATGACGAATGTTTGTATTCTTTACCAGTGGACACGCAAACTGTTTTGTTTAATGTTTAGATTAAATAGAATATCGTTGAATTTATGTGTGTTACGCAATATAGGAAAAATTGAAATAACCTATTAAGGTTAACAGTCTAGGATGTCAATTTATTCTTTATATACAGGGTTATTTTAAATATATGCGATAAATTTTATTGGCTAATTTCTAGGGTTATTATGATCATAAAAGTTCATATGAGTGTATATCTTAAACTACTTAGTTTTAAAGTTACGAGATGTTTAATAGTAAATTAAAAGTTTGTAAAATACAACGTACTAATACAAAGAAATTAACTTATCAAAATTGTTGAAAATGACAGCTTCTATCCTCCGTTGCATTGGTTAGTGATTGCGTTCAAGAATACAGGGGTGTTTCGAATTGTCTCAAATGCTGCAACAATACGATTCGTTTGTTATACAGGGTTGTCCTTAATTTCTTCGAGAAATTTTAGGGTGCGATTCCTTGGGTAATCTCGAGAGAAATAGTTCCTATAAACATTTGTCCTAAAGTTTTCCGTTGTAGAGATACAGGCTGATTAATTTTTCACCAAAAAAATTTTTATTTCAAAAATTTAGAAATCGATTTAGGGAACGGTTGTGTTGGTTGTCATGTTTACAGCATTTATTTGTACGTACGTAACTGTCATAAGTATTGTCAAACAAAAATTAATTTGAAAGTTCGTACCTACAAATCTTTTTTTGTAATTATGGTAAATTATACAAATGCTGAAATGGCAGATATGCATTTTGTGCACGGTCTAGCTAATGGAAATAGTTATGAAGCAAGGCGTATTTACCAACAAAAATATCCTCGACGACTTGTACTTTGTGCGGAAACCTTCAGTAATATTCACCGTCGTCTAGCAGAAACTGGTACATTTGAGAGACACAAAAATACTGCGGGAAGACCTCAAACTAAAAGAACACCCGATTTAGAGGAAGCTGTTCTGCAGATAATCGATGAACATCCAGAAACCAGTACAAGAAAGATTGGTGTAACGGTAAACGCAAGCCATCAAACCATCTTAAGGATATTACACGATCAACAATTATATCCTTTCCATATTCAGAGAGTACAGGCTCTTCTTCCGCGTGACTTTCCGCAACGCTTAGTCCTTTGTGATTGGTTCCGACAAAAAATTGCCCAAAATGCACAATTTCTAACCTACATTCTATTTACTGACGAGGCAAACTTCTCCAGAAATGGTATTAGGAATTTCCACAACAACCATTTATGGTCAGATGAAAATCCGCATGCCATAAGGGAGATGCACTTTCAAGAGCAATTTTCCTTAAATGTATGGGCGGGGATAATTAATAATTATTTAATTGGTCCCTTTTTCCTTCCTATACGACTTAATGGTGCATCATATCGGCTATTTCTTGAAAACGAGATGCCTGGCCTTTTAGAAGATATTCCACTTTTGATCAGAAATGAACTTTGGTTTATGCATGACGGCGCTCCAGCACACTTTAGTTTACAAGCTAGTCAATTTTTAAAATAGGACATATCAGAATAGATGGATAGGTCGAGGAGTGGAAGTTCCGAATCAGCCGTGGCCTCCAAGGTCACCTGATTTGAACCCTCTAGACTTCTTTCTGTGGGGACATTTAAAATCCCTTGTTTATACTTCGCCAATTCAAGATCTCGATGACCTAAGAAATCGCATAATTGTTGGATGCGAAACAATTCGAAACACTCCCGGACTTCTTCAGCGTGTGAGCAAGCAATTGAATAGGAGGATAGATGCCTGCATATTAGCTGTTGGTGGTCATTTTCAACAGTATCTTTAGGGTTTATTGTAACCGTTTCTTAAATTTTTGAAATAAAAATTATTTTTTTGAAAAATTAAACAGCCTGTATCTCTACAACGGAAAACTTTAGGACAAATGTTTATAGGAACTATTTCTCTCGAGATAACCCAAGGAATCACACCCTAAAATTTCTCGACGAACTTAAGGACCACCCCAGTATAGTATAATTCTGCAAAAACATTCGTTTTGAAGGGAAAATATTTATTTGTCATTTCAATATTATTGTGTCCAAGTACTGACAAAGTTTTCTAAAATGAATTATACAAGTCCTGAGTTGTACGATATGCACTTTTTTACGGTCTTACTAATGGTAACACACTTGCAGCTAGACGTCTTTATGAAGACAGAAGAACGATATCCGAATCGCGTCATCCCGCATTATTCGATATTTGCCCGTCTTCACCAACGTCTTAGTGCAATGGGGAGTTATAGAAAACATAGGGCTGATAGCGGACACCCACGTACACTTAGAACTCCACAAGTTGAAGAAATGGTGATAAATGAAATTGAGGAACATCCTACTACAAGTGCCAGAATAATTGCCTCTGCCTTAAACATAAGTCAGCCCACAGTTTGGTGGAGATTGAACAATAAACTCTTGTATCCATATCACATACAACAGGTACAACAGGCATTTTTGCCAGCAGATTTCCCCCAAAGATTGACTTTTTGTCAATGGGTACAACAGAAAATCGCATTTTTGGCTCAAGTATTCTACATTAACGAGGCTAATTTCTCCAGACATGCTATTATTTATTTTCATTATAATCACACATGGACCGAAGAAAACTCACATGAAACATTGGAAACCCGTCATCAACTGCGGTTAATGTGTGGGCTGGAATTGTTGGAGATCACTTGATAGGTCCATATTTCTTGCCGATGAGGTTAAATGGAGAAATATGCAGCTGCTTTCTTGAAGATGAGCTACTACTACTGTTAGAAGAAGCCCCGTTGCAATTAAGATTACAAATGTATTTAATGCACGATTATGTTCAGTATAATTATTAAAAATCTGGTGTGAAAAACACAATAAAATTATTAAATTATTAATATTTTTGTGAATGCATTCTTCTCCAGAGACCCAGATACGCATTTCATCTATATACAGATTCGTTAGTAGGCCCTTGCTGGAGGAGGATATATTCACAAAAAAAGACCAACTTCGCTATCTCACAGAAGTACGTTCAATAATTTGTAACATTAGTGAAACAAAATTGTTGAGGTTTTTGCCCACTCAAGTATGTTTCAAATTATGCTGTTATACGCATGCGGTTGATTCGTAAAGAGTAGTGAAGACACGATAATACAGTTTCCATTGATACGGCAGTACCATCTGATGGAAATACATTGTTAGTTCTACAGTTTTTATGTTGACAGGGTTAGTCGCTTCCGCTGTTTGCTAATATACAGCACTAAATGCACTTCTACGCTCGGTCTTAATAATTTCTGTGAGATAGCGAAGTTATTATTTTTTGTGAATGTATCTTTCTCAAAAAGGGGCGTACTGAAGAATTTGTAGAAAGGTGAAATACAGATCTGCGTCTCTGGAGATGACAAAAATATAAACAACGAACTTTTATAGTGTTCTTCATACCACATCTTTAATAATATTTTATATTATTAAAAATTGTTACAGAACCAGAAGAAGCAAGGGTCAAGTTATCGACCAGCGATGATGAATATTTGCCAGCTGAAGAGGACAGACCACACCTAGTAAATCACTTAGAATTAAATTATCTTATTCGAGGCCTGAATTTGTCAAAAACTAAAGCAGAAATACTAGGATCTAGACTCCAAGGACGGAAACTGTTGGCTACAGGCGCACATATTTCTGTCTATCGTAATCGTAAAACATTTTAAACAGGGCGATAACATAAAGTTCCATATAATGTAAATACCTAATTAATATTATTTCATCTACTTTCCAATATTTTTTCCAAAACCTGACGTGCCAGAATAAATTTGTTGTTATTACTATTATTAGAGTTATAAAAGCCATTAGAGTTATAAAAGCCACGAAAATTGTACTCAGTTTCTAATGAAAAATTAAATGAAAAATTGCTGACCAGTGTTATTTTTTGTTCTAGGAGTATCGATTATTTTTTTTTGAAATTTGTACAATATTCAAATAAATTTATCTATTGATATAAAATCGAAATATCTTCATATTACGACGAAAATATTTACTTCCTTATTAGGTTCTCTTCTACTCTTCAGTATTGAAAGAGGGTTAGGTTTAAACATTCAACATTCATTAGTAAAGTTCTTAGATTTTTTATTGTCTTTCATTTTAGCTGGACAGTCACTTACAGTTTCTTTTCAGTAGTAATCCTTCTGTTTTTCGTATTTCCTTGTGTATTTTACCTTCGTCTGTCACATTTTTTGTTACTTTTATTTTTGCCATGTTAATCATATTCCTCTACATGGGCAATCATCAGTTTTCTATTTTGTATTTTAGTTCTCCTAACGTATGCAACATAAGTTTTGAGAAAAAAATCAAAGGTAAAAATCGATTAATAGTAAAAATGTTATTAAAACTTAAACATTGGTAAATTATTATACGCTATTGCGTCATATAAAAACTAAATTCACAAAAGTAATAAGGGCCCATGGTCCTCAATGGCGAGAATTCTCCTCATCATTCTCTGTATGACGTTTATATTCACTTCTCGGATCTTATGGAATATTCTGGCTAGTAACTGTGCTTCATTTTGGGCTTCCCAACCCTTGTCATAAACTTTTCTGCTCAGTAGTGCCAAAAATTCCTCAATTGGGCGCGCCTGAGTTAACCAGTTCTGAGTGATTCTAGCATAATGGCATGAAGCCAGATCGGACCAGAATATTACAGCATCATTTGGATGAAGAGCATTAATGAAATTTATCAATTTACATAGAAATTCGCGAATATAGACGTTTGCATCCACAGCTTTACTTCTAACTCTCCCAAAGTAAAGTCTTGAAATTCCTGCTTGAGAAATAGCGCACCAGACCATAAACTTGTCGGCAAATTTTGCTTTTGGTTTGAATTTTACGTTATTAGGATAATTTGCAATATTATACGTGTAAAAACTATCGTTACCCTTTATTTCCGAATTGGATAATGTGAAATATTTTTCATCGTCTAAAACAATAACTCTGTTGCCAATAAAATGTTGACGGCTTAATGTTCAGCAGCATCTAGAGATTCTCTCTAGCTGGGTTGCGGTGTATTTGGGACACTTCCTTCTTTTTCGATATTCTAATCTATTTTTAGTCAAAATTCTGCCAACAGTCCTACGCCCAATTCCAAATTGACGGCAAAAAGTGCGCGTAGACGTCCCAACTCTGTCTTGAGCAGATTGGATGAGTCTGTTTACTTCATGTGGGGCCAAAACTGGAGGTCGTCCACTTTTCGGTAAATTCATGCCTGGCATACCTTCTTCACATTCCTTAATTATGCGGTAAATGGATGACAGTCCAATTTTTTGGTCTCGAAAAATGTTAACAATCTCACGTTTATGTACTCGTCCAACTAAATTATATATAGACTTTCGTATTTCAATCATGTATGACACCTTTCAAAACTATTTCTGACAAATTTAACATGTCACCATTGTAACTAACAAATGAGCAACTTTTCTAGCCCAGTTGTAACTAGTTTGGAACATTTTTGGTAATAACATTCCTCGTCAAATTATGTTTCGTTGATGTTGGAATCCCAAAAGCAACCGCGGACAACGATCACGAACGTCTACAAATCACTGTCTTGTAAAATAGTATCGCCGTTACCTGATGACTTTCTTCTTCTTCATGAAAAAGAAATGCATTATCTAAACATGATTTTCTATTGAAGATATCATGAACTTGGTAAAACAATGATTTAAGATTAAAGTTGTTTAATATATACGACGACTTCCATAATTACCTTGTTATAATTCTCTGTCCTTAAGAAAATGATAAACTTTAAGCTAAGCACTATAATTTTCTAATCAACCACATCTGTATTATTTTCAGACATAATTATATGTTTACGTCGTTCATCATAGAATGACTGAAAAATGCAATTAATACAAAATAGTTTCATATAACTACGTACTTTGGGTATGCGAGGCAAGGAATATCCGACTCCAGTAATTTATGTATGTCATTTGAAAGGGTTGTCTGTGGCCGTAGTAGGCAAATTTTATTGCATGCCGCCATGCCATAAAGCAGTTTTAATTCATTGCCCTTATATAAAATCGCATACGTATTTCATTTAGGATTACGCACTGGAAAATTAATATTTAGGAAAATCATGAATTTTCTATTATTATATGTACAAACAACTACAAAATGGAATTTTATAATAATACTATGATTTTTGTAGGAGAAATATAATATATACGATGTGTTAAAAAAAGGTTACTTGATATTTTTCTCAGTTATAGTTTTGGTGGAAATAATTATTTGTCCGCACGTCAACTGTTTCTAATATACAGGCTAACGGCCGGTATTATCAACTATTATTAAAAGTAGTTTTAGTTAAATGATATTTAAATTAAGTGTCACTTAAATTAGGGGTTCCGTATTATGAAATGAATTTAAGCAGCATTTACTTAAATGTGGTAGCTAGGAAGGTTGGCATTACTTTTAGAACAAATGAACGATTTTAGCACATTTAACCAGTCTGTGGCTATATTTGCTTTTGTTTGTGTTGCTGCTTTTAATATCAAACACGCGTCAGTCTCCAGATTCTTCAAGATAATATTTGTGAAACAATTCTCCGTTTAATTCTTGAGTCGTTGAATTAGGACATTTAAGTATAAATGCGTGTTTAGAGCTAAATCTTCGTCCAAACATGTTGATAATACGCTTGCGTTAATTTTAAATGCCATTTAAAAAAAATGTCCTTTTAATTACGTTGATAATACCGGCCGTTATTCAGATTCGATGCTCACTTTTAGGATCTCGTAAACCGTAGCAGATACAAAGAAGGTTAAATCGGGGCAAAGTTGCGAAAATTAATGGGGATTAATATGCCACAAAGAAATTTTCCATTTTTCGTTTTTGACATTTTCTTCTTTCTTCAATAACTTGGTTGTTATGCAACTAATTGAAAAATAAAAAGCACTTCTTTATAGTAATTTTTTCTGCTGCATTTATCGGTGCTCATCATTTTCCGGTAGAACTACAGATTATATTATGATAATTATTATACCGCCGTACCACTGATGGTTCATTTAGCTAATGAAGGTATTTATTCACTTGGCACAATTCGACGAAATAGGTTACTCAATTGTAAACTTCCCGCAGAAGCACAAATGAAGCACGAAGACAGTGGTACTAGTTATGAGTTCGTTGACACGATAGATGGAATAGATGTGTCTTGCCTAGTATGGAAAGATAATAGATATATAAATCTGATATCGACCTTTGCCGGAACACACACCCCGAAACTATGGTAAAGAGATATGATCGTAAACAAAAAAGAACTAGGTATTGATGTGAAATGTCCATTTGTAATACAAGCATACAATCGCCATATCGGAGGTGTCGATCTCCTCGATAGTTTGATGGGTCGTTACAAGATCATAATGAAAAGTAGAAAGTGGTATATGTGACCTTTTTATCATTTGCTTGATCTAACAGTAGTGAATTCGTGGTTAGCGTACAACCGATTACATTAACAAAAAGTAACTCAAGATTCTAAGATTGTTGATCAAGCTAAATTCAGAGCTGAAGTAGCCCATTGCCTCACGAAGGTAAACATATTTGTAACCCCAAAAAGGGGTAGACCCAGTTCCAGCTCTGTTGAACAAGAACTACAGGCGAAGAAGACGAAAGGCCCTACACAACATGTACCACCTCCAGATGTAAGAGAAGACCAATATGTTCATTGGCCAATACATCAAGATACTAAAATGCGATGTACTTCCTACTTGCAAAGGATTAACTGGTGTCAAATGTGATAAATGTGGAGTCGGACTTTGTTCGATTAAAACAAACAACTGTTTCAAGAATTTCCACGTGAAATAACTTATATATATTATACAGTAACAGAATGCGCACTATAGCCATTTGGCAACGTATGACAATTTTGTAATAAAACATATTTTCACAAAAATAGAAACTGTATACAAAATATTGTGCATTTAAGGGTTAAAGTTCCCCATAAAAAGAAATCGAGAGGCGATAGGTTTGGTGACCTTTCAGGCCATTCAACTACCCCGCGATTCCCAATCCACTGTCCTGGAAATTCTCTGCGCAGGAAGTCTCTCACCGCTCTTAGGTTGTGGGGAGGTGCTCCATCTTGTTGGAACTGCAGAAGTCGTCCGAGTGGGGAATTTTCTGAATAATTGGCTAAATAATTTTCGATAACATTTAAATAAGCAACGCAATTTAAATTATTCTCATAAATAAATGGGCCTATTACTTCACCGTTTAAAATTCCGGCCCACACATTTAAACCAAAACGCACTTGGTTTCTGACTCTGGTATGGCTTCTATGCAGTCCAGAAATGTTCATTATTTCTATTGAATATTCCACAATTGTTATATTTAGATTCATCTGTCCACATTATTGAGTTCAGAAAATCGCCATTTAAATTGATTTGTTGTCTGAGCCAGTTGCACCAAGTTCGCTGTTCCAAATCTCCAGATAATACATGCATTTTACAGAATTTGTGCTTATTTTGATTTAATATTTTACAAATTGGCAAGAAGAAAAAAGGAAGACCAAGAAAAAGATGGAGGGAACCTGTGCTAGAAAACCTAAGAGAAAAAGATGTGGTAAACTGGAAGACAAAAGCGATAGATCGAAGGATATGGAAAAAGATTACATAGCTCTGGGCCTGAATGGCCTGTTAAGCTACACTATATATACAGGCTTAGTTAAAAGTATGGAGACGGCGATTTATTGTCGTTAATATTTATTTTAGGGAATTATGTTCAATATAAAAGCTTGTTAAGATATTTTGATCTACATTTGAGAATATTTGAATTTTTTTTCTTCAATTGTTTTTTTAGATACGCCTGTCCGCGCATTTTTTTTAAATGGGAACTGGTAAATTTTGCTCTACTATTCGATAGAGAATTTTTTTCTCTATACAATAATATTTTTGTATTTTTAACTTTTTTACAAGAAAAATTAAACAAATTATTAACAAAGTAAATTAAAGTAATTGTTCAAATTGTCGTCCATTAGTAATTTGACAATGACCCAATCGATTTACAAAACCCCGAACAGAGTTCTGTAAAAAATCTCGGGGAATTTCTTGTATCGTTCTGGTAATTCGGATTTGTAAATCTTCGATGTTATCGGGCTTATATTTGTAAACTTTGTTTTTTACGTATCCCCAAAGAAAAAATCTAAAGGACTTAAATCTGGTGAACGGGCTGCCCATTCAATGGTTCCTCGTCTTCCAATCCATCTGTGGGGAAAAACGTTGTCCAGATATTGACGAACATTTACACCATAATGTGGTGGGGCGCCATCTTGCTGGAACCAGCTACTGTCATTGGGCAGGTGTTCATTGTTTTCATGAGGATAGAGCGTAGCACAAGCAGGTATTATTTCATATTGCAATAACTGCAAATACAGAGCCGAAGTTAAATTGCCATTGATGAAAAAGGGACCGATAATATGACCGCCTAGAATGCCTAGACCGCCTAGAATGCTAACATTAACCTTTTGGGGGTACTGCGTATGGTGCTCCAAAAACAAAGAGGGATTTTCCGATGACCAGTATCTGCAGTTATGTCTGTTTACTTCACCGGTAAGGCAAAAAGTAGCTTCGCCAGAGAAAAGAATATTGTTGACAAAATTTTCATTATTATTGCAAATATTTAACATTTCTTCAGAAAATTGTAATCTCCTATTAAAATCATCTTCCGTTAACTCGTGTACAAGGTGTACCTTATAAGGTTTATACTTTTCACTTTTTAGAAATGACACGATCGATGACTGTGAAATATTGAAATTGGCCGCTAATTGATTGGTTGATAAATGGGGATATTCAGATACAGCCAATAAAATATCCAGTTTGTTATCATCGCTTTTTGCTGTTCTAGGTCTACCACTCCTTGGCAAATCTTTAACGCTACCCGTTTGTTCAAAGCGTCTTAAAGTTTTACCAACAACGGATTTATAAATTGGATTTCTATTTGGATGCGTATCATTAAATAAATTACAAACGTCTTGTAAACCTCTGGGTCTATCTCCATAACCCAACATCATAAGTATTTCAATTCGTTCATGTTCACTTAAACTCGCCATTGTTAATATTAACAGCAACAAATTGCACAAATGAATTATTTCTGTCAAAGATTTGACGTACACAATAACCACTGATAAAATTATGTCGCTCAAGTTTGTTTATCGCTACGCTTCTGTCTATCTGCGATGTACCGAACATCTGTTAAACACATGAACCGGCCTTTTCTTATAAAAAAGTTATTAAAATGAATTTTAAAAAAACTAAAATATTATTGTAAAGAGAAAAAAATTCTCTATCGAATGGTAGAGTAAAATTTACTAGTTCCCATTAAAAAAAACTGCGCGGACAGGCGTAACTAAAAAACAATTGAAGAAAAAAAAAATTAAAATATACTCAAATGTAGATCAAAATATCCCAACAAACTTTTATATTGAACATAATTCCCTAAAATGAATATTAAAGACAATAAATCGCCGTCTCCATACTTTTAACTAATCCTGTATAAGTCATGTATAAAAATCAGTAGAAATAACATTAAAACAAATTTAAAGAAAGTTGATAACTGCCGAAATGGAATAGAGTCAATAATTCCAATATAATAGTAGTAGTAACAAGCGATATTTGATATGATTTCGATACACAAAGTTGTAATCAGAAAGGTCGGTAAACTAAGTCGATGAAATTATGCAGTGAAATTTTCAATGAAGACGATCTAGTGGAAGCATTTTCTAGGATGCAGAAATTACAAAATTGTAATAATAAGAATAATATATAACAATGGTCCAAAATATTACTCCTGAGGAACACCAGATATTGAAATATAAATTCTTCAACCAAAATTATTTTTCGCATTCGAATAAATTTTTGTGTCTTTGAACTTTTTATTGAACTAAAATCCCTACACTTTACTTTTAAATTTTTTTGACACGAATACAATACTTTTATTACATACTTAAAACCGACTCCCTGCTATTATGTTATATAATGTCAAAACAACGATCCCTTTACTGAAATCTAAGACGCATTGCAGTTTACACGCGATAATATTGACGTAGTGTCTGTTTTCGATTTACAAATCCTCCTGCAATACAAATTACTTAGAGTAATGTTTGCTGCTCAAATATTTGTGCTTTTATACCCCGAACTGATCCGGGGTCCGTCTGTTAAAATGCACTTTGCATGTTCCAGAACAAGGATTCTAACCTATCCTTGCCTTCGCCAGACATTTATCCTCGCCGACTTTATGCGTATTGCTAATGCACGGTACTTCCAAATTTGAATTAATATTAGCACAGTTTTAGTGACTGCTCGTGAGGATGTTTCAATGTATGTATCTACATACAATTAAGCACTCGTAAGTTAGGGTTACAAATGGACTTTGCGAACCTATAAAGGAAGTTACTGTCATATTATTATTGATATTATAATTAACAAATTTAGTATAAAAAACACACTTGGCTATTTCACAATTTTTTATTAGATATATTTCTAACATATGTTTCGGCTGTTATGCCATTGTCAAAGAGGATCTTAAAACTGACTTACAATACGTGCCCTTGTAACTTTTATACCTATTTTTTAGTGCTGGGGTGATGGTTAAGACATATTTACAATCGTGTCTATTATGGGGGTGTTAATAAATTCTAACTGTGTATTTGTAATTATTATATTTTGTTTTTGTGCTTTTTTAATTTCTAGTATTTCTAATAAGTCTAGTCTTCTACTTTTTATTACGTTATGTAACACGGTGGAGCTATTAATATCAGGCAAATGGCTTTGTTCGATACAGTGTGTCGAAAAACCTGTGTTTTTAATACTATATTTTACGTCTCTTACGTGTTCGGATATGCGTTTTTTAATGGATCTTCCACTTTGCCCTATATATATAGCTTCACAGTGGTTACATTTTATTGTGTATACTCCTGATTTTTCTATCTGTTCTATTTTATCTTTGTTATTATTTAACATTGTACCTAATTTTGTTTTATTGCTACATATGATTTGAATATCTAATTTTCTTAAGATTTTGTTTACTTTGTCTGTGATTTGTGGAATATATGTAATTGCTTTTATTTCCGGATATAAGAATCTTTTTTTGAATATTCTTTTGTTCTTTTCGGTTTAATATTTTGTCTACTATGTTGGGATTGTATCCATTATTTTCTGCTATTTTTTTAATATATATTATTTCTTCTTTAAAAGCATCAGTATTTAATGGTATGTGAGTTGCTCTATGTATATAACTATGGAATGTTGACATTTTTATTTTAGTATCTTGTTTCGCTTCAGCATGTATTATATTATCTGCAAATGTTGGTTTTCAGTAAATTTTATATGATAGATTGCTATTGTTTCTGTATATGGAAATATCTAAAAAATTTAATTTGTTATTTTCTTCTTTTTCTATTGTGAATTGTATTTTGAGGTTTAATGAGTTCAATAATTTCAAGAATTCTGTTAGTTGCCTGTCTGTACCTGTCCAGATGCACATTATATCATCGATGTACCTGGCCCAGAAAAGGATTTGTTTGATTAGGTTGTTATTTCTGTTAAATAGACCTATTTCGAAGTTATGCATATAAATGTTAGCCAATATTGGGCTGAGAGGATTTCCCATAGGTAATCCTTCTACTTGTGAATATATATCATTATTAAACCGAAAGGAACAAAAGAATATTAAAAAAAAAATTCTTATATCCGGAAATAAAAGAAAATAAACCCATTTGGCAAGCAATTACATATATTCCCCAAATCACAGACAAAGTAAACAAAATATTAAGAAAATTAGATATTCAAATCATAAGCAGCAATAAAACAAAATTAAGTACAATGTTAAATAATAACAAAGATAAAATAGAACAGATAGAAAAATCAGGAGTATACACAATAAAATGTAACGACTGTGAAGCTATATATATAGGGCAAAGTGGAAGATCCATTTAAAAACGCATATCCGAACACGTAAGAGACGTAAAATATAGTATTAAAAACACAGGTTTTTCGACACACTGTATCGAACAAAGCCATTTGCCTGATATTAATAGCTCCACCGTGTTAAGTAACGTAAAAGTAGAAGATTAAACTTATTAGAAATATTAGAAATTAAAAAAACACAAAAACAAAATATAATAATTACAAATACACAGTTAGAATTTATTAACACCCCCATAATAGACACGATTGTAAATATGTCTTAACCATCATCCCAGCACTAAAAAATAGGTATAAAAGTATTGTAAGTCAGTTTTAAGATCCTCTTTGACAATGGCATAACAGCCGAAACATATGTTAGAAATATATCTAGTAAAAAAATTGTGAAATAGCCAAGTGTGTTTTTTATACTAAATTTGTTAATTACAAAATGTTTCACCAAGAAGTGTCTGCTACGTCAATTAATGATATCATAATCATAGTTACTAGATTATTTTTATGTGTATAACAGCTAATATATTTATAGTAACAATTAATAATAGTAATGATCATAACAGTATGATTATTGTCTTTATTATTATAGAATTGGTTGTCAAATCTATAAACAAAATTTTTAGTTATTACTCTGTTATGCAGGTGTTCTATAACAGGTGAAATAAAGGGACAACGTATGAAAAATGAAAATATTTAATTATGTAGCATATAAATCCAAAATATTGTGAGTCAATTACGACGCAAACCCCAAAATTAAAAACCTCTTGAAAATTGTATCATGTTCCGCCTATGAATTCCAAATATTCAGAATGTGTATAAATACCAAATTACACACATATACGCTATAGCGTATGTTTACATACGTAATAGCTCTCAATGTAAAAATATAACTTTATTGTATGCTAAAGTCAATAACCTCAATTCGTTTACGTACAAAATCAGCTACTTATTTAGGGTCCAGCAACAGGATTGAAGGGTTTTGAAAAGATTGCTGTGGAAATATTGTTTATTTGACAAACGTCAAATAGTGATAAAATTGTATTCTACGAGGTGCATTCAAGTTCTAAGGCCTCCGATTTGTTTTCTAACTACTCACCCGAAAACTATGAAACTGGTGTTAATTCTCGACGTAATCTCCCTGCAGACGTACACATTTTTCACAACGTCGACGCCATGATTCCATGGCCGCGGCAAAGGCTTCTTTAGGAGTCTGTTTCGACCACTGGAAAATCGCTGAAGCAATAGCAGCACAGCTGGTGAATGTGCTGCCACGGACAGTGTCTTTCATTGTTGGAAACAGCCAAAAGTCACTAGGAGCCAGGTCAGGTGAGTAGGGAGCATGAGAAATCACTTCAAAGTTGTTTTCACGAAGAAACTGTTGCGTAACGTTAGCCCGATGTGCGGGTGCGTTGTCTTTGTGAAACACGCGCAGCCTTTCCCAGACGTTTTTGTTGCAATGCAGGAAGGAACTTGTTCTTCAAAACATTTTCGTAGGATGCACCTGTCACCGTAGTGCCCTTTGGAACACAATGGGTAAGGATTACGCCCTCACTGTCCCAGAACATGGACACCATCATTTTTTCAGCACTGGCGGTTACCTGAAATTTTTTTGGTGGCGGTGAATCTGTGTGCTTCCATTGAGCTGACTGGCGCTTTGTTTCTGGATTGAAAAATGGCATCCAAGTCTCATCCATTGTCACAATCGACGAAAAGAAAGTCCCATTCATGCCTTGGTTGCTCGTCAACATTGTTTGGCATCATGCCACACGAGCAGCCTTTTGGTCGTCCGTCAGCATTCGTGGCTCCCACCTGGAGGACACATTTCGATTTTCAGGTCGTCATGCAGGATTGTGTGCACGGAACCCACAGAAATGCTAACACTGGAGGCGATCTGTTCAACTGTCATTCGGCGATCCCCCATAACAAGTCTCTCCACTTTCTCGATCATGTCGTCAGACCGGCTTGTGCGAGCCCGAGGTTGTTTCGGTTTGTTGTCACACGATGTTCTGCCTTCATTAAACTGTCGCACCCACGAACGCACTTTCGACACATCCATAATTCCATCACAACATGTCTCCTTCAACTGTCGATGAATTTCAATTGGTGTCACACCACGCAAATTCAGAAAACGAATGATTGCACGCTGTTCAAGTAAGGAAAACGTAGCCATTTTAAGTATCTAAAATAGTTTTCATTCTCGACGCTGGCGCTACAATTCCATCTGCCGTACAGTGCTGCCATCTCTGTGACGTATTGACAACGAACGCACGCTCATTTTAAAATAATGCACATGCTTCTATCTCTTTCCAGTCTGGAGCAAAAAAATCGGAGGCCTTAGAACTTGAATGCACCTCGTATTATCGAAGGTTATGTGCTACAATGGCAAATTAGCCTGTTAATCAACGGATCTTTGCTGTAAAATCATTTATGCTTGAACCAGTCCGTCGTGCAAACCCAGAGGCGTTTTCGTTGTGTATTTAATTTGCTAGTGCGCGCTGCAGTTCCATCAAGAAATGCAATTTTGAGATGGGTAAGAGATGTAGTGGAAACTCAAAATTTGTCGGAGGTACACGTACAGTTCGTACACAAGGTAATATTGAAAGAACCAGAGAAGCCATTGAATGGAGTCCAACACGTTCTGCAATTCGGCATTCAATTGCACTGCGAATTTCAGAGCGAAGTATGCGACAAATTTTAAAACGGGATTTGAAATTTCATCCATCTAAGGTACAGATAGTCCAGAGGCTGAACCCTGTTGATAAATTTAACCGCCTCAATTTCTGCAGGCAATTTCTTGAAATATTGAACAACAATGCAGAAATTCTTGATAAATTAATCATGTCTGACGAAGCTCACTTTCATTTTAGTGGGCAGAACTTTCGCTATTGGTCGGAAAGCAACCCACGAACACCCACTACATAACCAAAAGGTATGGTGTGGAATGTGCAGCTTTGGTGTGATCGGGCCATACTTTTTTGAAGAAAACGGCCACACAGTTACAATTAATTCACTTCATTATGTTGAGATGTTGGAAACATTTGTGGCTATGGAACTTCATAGAATGTACCAGGATGGAGTATGGTCCCAACAGGGCAGCGCCATAGCGCGTACAACTAGACAGTCAATTGTTCTTTTACAGGGTACGTTCTCGAATCGCCTAATTTCCAGGTTTTGGTAACATTGCATGGCCCGGAAGATCCCCGGACCTGGCGGTCCCGATTTTTTTTCTGTGAGAGTCCAAAGTGTACTCTACGCGTTCCCAAACATTTCCGAAACTCAAAGAAAGAATTCGTGAGAAAATAAATTTGATAGGCGGAGATTTGCTCAGACGCGTTGTGGTCAATTTCAGAAACAGATTGCAGCAATGTATAGAAGAAGACGGTGGGCATCTGAGGGATGTGATCTTAGCAAACTAAAAGTCTTATAAGAAATTTCCAGAAGTGTGTTTTTAGCTGTAATAATAAGTCCAAATATACTCTTTGTTTCTAAATCGTGGCCTATTAAGAACTGTTCAATCCTGTTGCCAGACACCCTACTATTAAAATTAAAGAAATGCGTATTACGTATATTACGTGAAAGCAATGTTTATGTTTATAAAAACTGTACAAGATAACATTGTGTAGACAGCCTGGTATGCTAAGGGTTCGATAACTTGATAACAAAAGTCAGCTGTTAAAAACTTGTCTTTGCATGTGAATTTTTAAAAGAAGAAGAAAGTAAGATGGGGCATTTCACAACTGACTAAATCATAATCAAAACTTAAAGCTGACGAACAATAGTAATACTACTCTTGTTTTTATTGTCGGTCACTTTTAAGTATTGTTTTATGATATAGTCGGTCGCACAGTGGCGTTACAAAAGTTTTTAAAATATTTTTTATAATTTCTTTTTTGCTAATGAGGGAATTGGGCAAATATTTTTGATTTATATTTTAAGTAATTCCATTTTTTATAGGTTGTTTTTGCCTATGAACCAATTACGAGGAGAAGGAAACATCTTGACAATCTCTAATTTGAGCCACTATACTTGTAACAAAAGTTGTCTTTTCAAGTTGTCTATAATGAATGCCTGAATTAATCGGCTGGCAACAGACGCCATTACGGAAGCAATCGTCCGAGCTTGCGTTTGTTTCTCCCTGTTTAAAATACCGCAGACCATTGAAAATTACGTCGAGTGTGAAATATGCGCCGCCATTTGTTATTTAAATGCAAGAGATGTAAAAGCGACCGAAATTAATCGGCAGATTAGTCATGTGTATGGAGAAGTCTCGATGAGCGATGGAATGGCAGGAAAATGTATTAGAGAATTGAGATGGTCGTTTAAAAGTGCGTGATGAGGGATGAAGTGGGCGAACGTCCTTTATTAATGATAACCTGGCATAGAAAGTTGATGAAAAAGTTTCATCATTATTTAATGAGTTTCCTCAAGTGTCCAGAAGCGTCACCCATGAAATTGCCGCAGAATTCTTCAATAATCGGATGTTGTGTTCGCGCTGGGTACCAAAAATTCTATTTGAGTTGCACAAAATCAGTCGTTCAGCCAGCGGTTTGGTTTAACTTGAGAGATACATTGTGGAAGCGGATATGTTCTTATGCCAAATTATTATTAGTGACGAAACCAGCACCAGCATCAAAACAACACTCTGTACACTCTGTCGAATGGAAACATTCAACATCATCCAAGAAAGTGTAGTTCAAGCGTACAATTTCCACCCAAAGAATTTGTGTTTTCGAGTAGACAGGGGAGAGGATGTTGCTTGTGATTGTTAGATCTTAAATAAACTGCATCGTGCAAAATAAAAGGCATGTTCACAAGAGGGATCGTTTGGCTTCCCGACAATAGTAATCCACACGTCGCTCATTGAATCTAAGATCTTGTAAAATTATATTAATATCACGTACCAACTTTTATGTGAGGCCTGTATATAAGAATATTCCAACATTTTAAATGTAGTTCTGTTTTAGGACATTGATCTTCTATTTGTAAGAACGGCGTTCTTTTTAAACCTTTGCATTAGCATGTTAGATCACTAAAATTATGTTAATATGACGTACTAACTTTTATGTGAGCCCTGTATATAAGAATATTCCAAAATTTTAAATGTAGTTTTGTTTTAGGATATTAATATTCCATCTCCAAGAACGGTGTTCTTCTTAAACCTTCGCATTAGCATGTTAGATCACTTGAGGTGGCCGTGAAGCCTTTTCCACTGCGATCTTCAGATCTATTGTGGTCCTCATGCCTTGTTAGAGTAATTCTTCTAGCTCTTTTAATTAGATTTAGCAGTTTCGATAGCGATTCTTTTCCATACAGTTTCGCTTTAGGTTATTGATCTCCCATTTGTAGGAATCGCTTTAAAGATCGCTCTTTAAAGCTCCCTGCTGCCAATAAAGTCTGTATATTCCAAATAAGAAATGTCCTGAAAATTTTACATGGTTATTTGGGTATGTAGATCTCTACACAGTAGATTTCTAGATTGTAGACAGTTTTGCAAAACCGTTTAAAAAATAATGTTTTCAAGAAAATTTTGGCCGTGTCAAATTATTACCAAGGATGCGACTTCGGTAGGGTCTGCACACTAAACAGGAACCCAACCAGTGAATTTATAAAAGCTACCCAATATAAAAAGTCTATCTAGAAAAAAAAATGCCAATAGTTTTGTGGGATGCTGAAAAATATGCTAAGAAAGGGGAGAGGCGAGGGTTTGGAATAAAATTCAAAATTTAGAAGCTATTATTGTAGGAAAAATGTTTATATTCATGGAAACAAAACTGACAATGGGAAGATGAATGGGCCGTTATTGGAAAGGAGGTCTGAGCGTAAACTGATTCCAAATCTAAGGAAGCTGGATTTGAAGGAAACCTGGAGAGGTAGACCACTATACGGCACAGGCATTATGTGGTCACGTGTACTATGGCATAGTACATGAATCGCGGTTACCTCTTTCTTTTGGCAGAATCTATATACTGTTTCTTCTATCAAGCCAATATTATTCATGTGTTTGTTGAGAATCTATATACTGTTTCTGATGTCAAGCCCATGTTATTTATGTGTTTGTTGAGCTTACAATTCCCCGTTAGTAGGCCTACTATCATCTTAACAGACTTTCTGTCTCTATCCAGTGATCTGTTTTGAAGAACTGTTTTGCCTGTCTTTGGCCTGAGAGTTCCTTTAGCTTTTTCTAAGTCTACTTTCAGGCCAGTTTTCATGGCTGTTTTAATAATTGTTTTTGGAAAATTCTTATGAGGTCATAGACTAAGCTAGACGAGCCAATTCACCCACCTTCTCATTAAATAAATACTATTGACTGAGCGGCTAACAAATAGGTGCTTGCATTCAACATATCTCCGACCATACGTTTATCCTGTTATGAAACTCTCTAACTCTATAATTTCGTACAATTTTGCAACAGTATTTTTGACTAGACCGTAGCATGAAACGTTACATATATTTCGCGACTATGTGCATTTGTCAATGTGCAAAACTACTTCAGGAGATTTTGGTATTGATTAAGTAATAAAAGCTGAATGGCTTATTATTTTTTTTAATTAACAAATAACAATTTACGTAACAATTAAACAGGAACTGTAGGGAGGATGCTTAAACATTTCCAATTCAAAACTGTCTAGTAGGTCTACTGTGCGAGCGGCGGTATGCGGGCAGGCGTTGTCATTAAGAAAAACCATGTCCCAACTTAATAATGTACGTCGCTTGTTCTGAATAGCTTTTTTGAGTTTTTCAAAGTTTCAGAGTAGTCTACAAGAAGGGCACTTTTCTTGTCCCGAAAGATAGTGACCATGACTTTTCTCGCAGATAAAGTTTGAGGACAGTTTCAAGGTTTCCTCTTAGGCGAGTTAGAGCGATCCCCATATTTTCGTCTCAACGTGGACATATCTCATTTTCTTTGTTTAATGGTCTTCGGTAAGAAGTTTTGGCACCCATCGTGAACAAAATTTGTGGTAGCGTAAATGTTCAGTAACAATCTCATACAAAACTGTTCGTGAAATTTGAGGGAAAAAGGGATTCAGTTCTATGAATATGAGATTACCCACAAGTTCGTTCGTAACGACAGGTTGTTTTCCATTCCGTTCTTCATCATGGACATCAGCTCGTCCTTTTCGAAAGATACAGCACATCTTCTAGCCATAGTATCACTTGTGACATTTTCATCATAAATGGAACAAAGTTCACGATCAAAATAGCATGAAATAATGTCTGAACGATACTCTCACTAGCACTGCCAGGCTCTCACTGAACCAGACTACAGCGCAGCGTAGCGCTACGACCATGGCGATATCCCCACTCGTCTGCACACCAGGTGGAAACGGAACCTACTTTACCAATCGCCCTCGTATATTGCTTGAAGGTTGACTGCATTATCGAATTATAATGATTATTAAAGGAAAATACTACGTTGAATAAAAAAGCTTTGTCTATTGAAAAGCTTGATGTTACAGAATATATAGCGAAAAGCATTCAATCAATTACTTAAGAGAAAAGGAAAATAATTGTCGAAATTAGTTTTGGATTATCTGGTTCAAACTATAACGGAAAAAATAGGGCATAAGTGAAAATCTATGGTAAAAATACAGTGTCATCAACAATTATGTAATTTTGCTGCGAATTAATCACTAAATTTTCCAGATCATATCTCTAATTGTTATTTATTTCAAAATTTAGAAACGAAGGTTAGAGCAGACTTGGGAAACATATAAGCCATAAACACATAACAAATCGGAGACTGTGGCTTATAAGTGAATAAAATAAAATCAAAAAACCCTTACCAAAATAGAATTTAATGATTCTAAATAAGTATTTCTGCAACCACCACCACGTTGTCATCTTCAGTAGAAAAAACAGTGTAACACTTGAACGCACAGAAACACTCACAGAAGGATTGTTCTGAACGTCTTCTAGTTTAACACTAGTTTAACAGTGTTAAACTAGAAGACGTTTAGAACAATCCTTCTGTGAGTGTTTTTGTGCGTTCAAGTGTTACACTGTTTTTTTCTACTGTAGATGACAACGTGGTTGTAGAAATACGTATTTAGAATCATTAAATTCTATTGTGGTAAGGGTTTTTTAGTTTTTTAATTTTTTTTTATCCATAAACACATGTTTTGAAAAGTGAAAATATTCCATTTTCGGAAGCGCTATAAAGATTTGATTTACGTTGGACTGAAACTGATAGTTCACAGTAAAATAAAAATGTTTTTGATGAACATGTACATTTATTATATATATTATTACCATCGTTACTAGTATTAGATTTTAGAATAACATTATATAATTTAAAATGACTATATAGAATATATTTCCAACATTTTATCGACCTCCGTACATTTTACATTGGCGAAACGCACGAACGACCGTCCAGACTCATCATCTACTGTACAACAAGAGGCGTTTGATGGGCATCCGTAGCGGCGCAGCGGAGATGACCGGTCCGAACTCCGGACTCGCCACCGGAATACTAAAAACCAATACCAACACTCTCTGGATGATCATCGTTTCGTGCGACCGACGTAAACGTAGAAATCACTTCTCTGTCTCTTTCCTTTTTTTAACCTTTTCCTTCTCTTTATCGCTTAAAATTCCGATGTTGTACAGATCTTACGTTGAACTGAAAAATATCCATTAAGATATTAACGGCCCAGATCTCCCAATGTTATTATACCGTGTAGCGTTTTTTGGTATAGGAGACGTTTGCCTTGCTACGTACATACACACACAAACGCATTTATATATATATATATATATATATATATATATATATGCCGAATATATTGTACTGCGAAAGGTACATAGACCCAAATGAAAGGAGAAACGGACCAAACAGCAATAAAAGACAACAGACAGAGCTTGAAGAACCAACAATGTGAGACGTGACCCCCATACGCTTCTATACTCGGTGTCAGTTTCATTTTAGTATTCGTTTCTTTTTTCTTTTTGTTTTTTTTTTGTATGTAGCCCGTTAGGATTACGCAAATTTCTGTTACCGCTAGAACTCTCAGATTGCAGGTAAATAACGAGAATAGTTTAAATTCTGTATCGGTTCGCTGGCAATTTATTTGAGAGTCGTGACCTCTCCCTATTGCACCTGCCGAAAAAGACTACGGCTTTAACCGAACGACTTAGTATTCGCATATCAGAAGGTTTGTAACTAAACAAACCCAACAAAAATAACAATAAATATATTTATTGCACTTCTAGTTTCCTGTAGTATAGATTTTGAGGATAATCAAGATTACTTGTTACATTCGAAAAGTTGTCCTACGTTATATAATCCTGAACATATTGGTTATCCAACCGTAGTGGTACAAAGACAATTTAAATTATAATTACTTTACATGAAACGGTATGTACATTTACATGAAATTTAACACACTAGGGGACACTTTCATTTTCACGGAGTAGGTATGAAATGCTACCAAGCAGTCGCAGTGATGGCATTATGAAGATGGCCGAAAACAAATTCAAACCGGTAGTCGTATTGCACAAATTTTATGGGAGCTTCTATTTATTGTATATGTCCTTAGTCAGTGGAGACGACGTGGGTTACTAAATAAAATATGGTAGGTGGCGCCACTCAGTTTTACTTACGGAAGCTCAAATCTGAAAACGGAAAAAAGGGATCGCGCGATCGTAGGGGCATGCGCATATAGACTACTAAATACCAAAGCGAAATACAAAACGACGAGATGTTCCACAGGATACTTCCAATCTGAAATGAAAAATAGAAGACCACTTTCAAAGTTCAAACTTGCTAAAGAAAACAAAATATAAAGAAAAGGCTAGAAGATAGTTAACTAGTATATTAGTAAAATAAAAAAAAAGACAGCGTTAAATGAAAATAGTATTCAGTAACAACCATAAAGTAAATAAATATCTTGTTCAAAAATACTATCACTCTGTCTATAAAGATTTTGAAATTTAAACGTTACAAAAGAGTGATTTATACATATAAAACAATCTAAGCATAATATGTAATAAAGCACATTAAATCTCTCTCTCTCTCTCTCTCTCCCTCTCTCTCTCTCTCGCTCTCTCTCTCTCTCTCTCTCTCTCTCTCTCTCTATATATATATATATATATTTATATATATATATATATATATATATATATATATATATATATATATATTTATATATATATACAGTGTGTATAAGCCAAATGGAATAAATTGATTATTTCGGTTACTGTACATATTTATAAAAAATCCCGAAACATGTCATATTTAATTTATAAATTAGCATTCTTCAACGTGAAAATGCGATCCCTACGTTCAACCCCCTTCGAATGACAGGTACAACCCCCATTTTTTTAAATGGGAAGTATAGGCTTGTGATATATCGTTGTAAAGGTCTCTTTATTCTCTATTCAAAAATGTTATAATTTTCATGTTTGTTGCAACAATTAAGATAGAATAAAATAAAATCTTGTTGTTATCGAAATTCGCTACAATATACTCAAAAAATAAAATTTAATGCAAAATGTAAAGAAAAATTTAAAACGCCAGAAAAAAATATGAATGTCAATGAAGTAGATGCTCATTTGCGTTTATAAAGATTTAATACATACATCAAAGGCATCATTGCATTACTTACTTCTCGTTTAGGTCTTCATAATAAGAAAGTGAGTAAAAACCATACCAATGTGCTTTTTAGATGGTATCCATTAAAAATACTTTAAAAAGTTTGCGTGGCAACATTAGTTTGTTTAAAACGCCTTAGTAAATTGTTTTGTATTTAAAAGTTGTAATTTAAATTGACAGTTTGATAATTTTAGTTTGAATTTCGTAAAATACAATTCTGGGAAATGGTTAGATTAACGGAAATGCATAAAATAACAGTCATACAAATGATTGGTTACGGAGATAGAACCCGAACACAACAAGAAGTAACCCGCCTATTTCATGAAAAATTTCCTGATTTACCGCCTATAGCTCAAGGAACAATAAGTATGATAGAGAAGCAGTTTCGAGAGTTTGGTCATGTAAGGCAGATAAAAAATCCAGCTGCCAATGCACTGAGTGATGAAATCAAAGTAGATGTGATGCTTGAGTTTATGGAAAACCCACATACATCGAGTAGACATGCATCCACTACATTAAATGTTAGCCATACATCGATAGTAAACATATTAAAAGAAAATAAAATGCATCCCTATAAAATGATATCTACTCAGGAGCTTATGGAAGACGATTTTGATAGAAGAACTTATTTTTGTGAGCGAATGATGGACATGCTGGATAACAATATTATCAATTTAGAAGACGTTATGTTTTCTGATGAGTGCACTTTTTCTCTTAGCGGTCATGCTAATCGCAAAATTGCCGCTACTGGTCTACGGAAAATCCTCACTGGATGAGGGAAGAACACACACAATACCCAGTAAAAGTTAATGTTTGGGCAGGTATTGTTGGAAACCATATCATTGGTCCCTTTTTCATTGAGGGCAATTTGAATGGCGATCGTTATTTGGCACTACTTCAAAATGATGTCATTCCAACTTTGGCAAATTTATATCCTGATCCAGTAAACCCTCAAGTTCCAATGAATACGATATGGTTTCAGCAGGATGGAGCTCCACCACATTACCAACGCAATGTCCGGCAGTACCTCGATGCAATATTTCCCAATCGGTGGATAGGAAGGCGAGGATCGATAGAATGGCCAGCGCGATCACCTGATCTGACCTTACTTGATTTTTTTTATGGGGATATTTGAAAAGCATTGTGTACAAAACTAAACCTTTGGATTTAAATGACTTAAGAGAACTAATAACGCTTGCGATTAGGTCGATCACGCCTGATATGTTAAATAATGTTAGAAGACAGTTTTATTTAAGATTAGGATGTTGCCAAGACGTTCATGGTGAACATTTTGAACATCTACTTCATTAACATTCATATTTTTTTTTGTCGTTTTAAATTTTTCTTTACATTTTGCATTAAATTTTATTTTTTGAGTATATTGTAGCGAATTTCGATAACAACATGATTTTATTTTATTCTATCTTAATTGTTGCAACAAACATGAAAATTATAACATTTTTGAATAGAGAATAAAGAGACCTTTACAACAATATATCACAAGCCTATACTTCCCATTTAAAAAAATGGGGGTTGTACCTGTCATTCGAAGGGGGTTGAAGGTAGGGATCGTATTTTCACGTTGATGAATGTTAATTTATAAATTAAATATGGCATGTTTCGGGATTCTTTATAAATATGTACAGTAACCGAAATAATGAATTTATTTCATTTGGCTTATACACACTGTATATATATATATATATATATATATATATATATATAATTTCTATATATTTTTATTTCGTGTGAAACCATCTAGCCGTTCCAAACCTAATGAGATCGGATCACCCTTAATCAATCTTGGAATATTGGACAGACTCTAGCGACCACCCAATCTATAATCAAGATTATCAATTATTAAAGGAGACAGCTTACCTTGAATATTCTGGAGGACTATACACCTGTAAGATCTACTAGGATCGTAACCATTTTTCCTGTTTGGGTAATATACAAACTGTACGTTAGGAGAACCAAGAATTTATTGCAGAGATAAGAAGTCTATAGACGAAAAATTGTGAAGTTATTTAGCTAAGTCTGTAGCATTTGGTTTACTATCAAAAATTTCAAAAAAATAATCATTTAAATATTGTAAGTAGGGAAGTTTATACACATTTTTAAGCGTGGTTTGATTTATCAGAACCTATTTAGTTTAAATAGCCAAATATTTGTTTCATATCTGTTGATTCGTTTAATTTCCCACCTATAAGAAATTCCCACATAATCTATAATCTTTATAATTATGTTTTCGATAAAAAAAAGTTAATCCATTGTTTGTTCTGAATAATTTGTATCTAGTTAAATATTCAATTCATATAGATAAGATTTTTTTTTTAATAAACAGAATTTAAGCTACCAAAGCAAGTCGTTTGTGTGTTCGATAAGTTTATAAATATTATCATATTAATACCGAGATATAAACAACTAACATAACTTTCTTGTCAATTAAGAATTCTCACGACTCTTGAGATACTTAGAGAGCTCATGTTCCTTATTTCTTTTATTATATTAAACATCAGCTATTTTTTCTACAAAATACTATTTTGGTTGACCAGGTTATGATCGTTAACTTCGAACGTTTACAATCTACAATAGATCCTGCGCTGAAATATATGTACTAATGCGTGGGTAAAATTCGAATTTAAATTCATTTTACTTCCTTTAAGTTTAATATTTTATCTTAAAAACTCTTTTTAGTAGACGTTTGACTAAATTATTAGTATAATATATATATATAAATATATATATATATATATATATATATATATATATATATATATATATATATAAGTAGACAAAGAGTCTTTGCCGTTAAAACAAGTATGTAAAATAAAAATTGTTGGGGAATCCGGCAATAAAAACCTTTAGTTAGTCAATTAGAGTCCTTTATTTTTTACCTTATATTTCGCTCTGTAGATTTAGAGCTTCATCAGAGGTCAAAAAGCGAAACTATTTTTTGTGAGAGATATAACATTTTTAAAAAAACAAAACCTATAGAGAAACAAGCAGTCCACGTAATACAAATAAAACTTTATATTAATTAAAAATTGTTACTTTAAAAGCTTATTGTTTTTACATATTAAAACCATTTAAAACCATTCGACAAGGTAGTCCACTACCTTGTCGACACTTGAATTGTTAAAATGTAATTTAAATCAAGACAAGTAGTTCTTACTACGTGTGTGTTTCTTTTTAGATGTGTTTGTTGAAAAAATAATAATTTTTTAAATGGTTTTAATATGTAAAAACAATAAGCTTTTAAAGTAACAATTTTTAATTAATATAAAGTTTTATTTGTATTACGTGGACTGCTTGTTTCTCTGTAGGTTTTGTTTTTTTAAAAATGTTATATCTCTCACAAAAAATAGTTTCGCTTTTTGACCTCTGATGAAGCTCTAAATCTACAGAGCGAAATATAAGGTAAAAAATAAAGGACTCTAATTGACTAACTAAAGGTTTTTATTGCCGGATTCCCCAACAATTTTTATTTTTTTATTTTATATATATATATATATATATATATATATCTGACATCTGTTATCAAAAACTGACATGAGCTTTCAAAACTGACTTCTGCTTTCAACTTGACATCTACATTCAATAACTGACATCTGATTCATTAACACTGTTACTTTATAATGCATTTCTAAATAGCTTGAACCTGGGTCTATTGTGGCTTAGTGGTAAAAGCGACAGCCCGGATAGCTGTAGACTTGGGTTCGAGTCCCAACGTAGACCATATTTTTCAAATAAAAAATTTCGTATGATTTGCTTTGTAATTTGTAGACAGCAATGTTTACATCCCCACTTACTCTGCAATTAGATACATTCGAATTTGATATTTGTAAATATTTCATAAAAAACTCCAATAATTTATCAATTGTTATATATATATATATATATATATATATATATATATATATATAATAAAAAAAAAATTTGGTTTTAGCGACCTTTACTGAAATCAAACAAATTTATTCATGAAAATGACGATTCGACTTTTATTAATTATTAGTGTTTGTCAAGTTTGTACATATATATATATATATATATATATATATATATATAAACTGTAAAGGAACAAGAAATTATGTTTCTAATAATATTTTATATAAAAATTTTAGTATAACTAGACTCAGCAATTGTTCTATTCGTTAATTAATGCTTTTCATGAACTAAAATATCTTAAACTATACACTTCACAATTTTTTTTCTTTTTCTTTTCATGGTTGTTTTTGAAAAGGGATGTGTGTTTCAACAAAACAAAATTATCTTTTAGTTTTTTTGTGAACAAACCTGTTTATGAGAGCTGACTAGTACAGGAATGTTTAGTTATTGTCTAGAGTTTGAAGACGTCAAAATTATCACCATGTTAGTGACTTTGACAGGGGTAGAATTATTGCCTATCGAGATGTTGTTTCGTCCTATCGCGAAATTGGCCGCCGTGTTAATTGTACTGCAATGACGGTTATGCGTGTGTCTCGTGTGTGGACAGAAGAAGGTAGAGTAACACGAAGAAGGCCAACTGGTCAACCGAGGCATACCACAGAGCGTTCAAATAGGTGCTTCAGACAACTAGCTCTACGAGACCGATTTTCTACTGCGCGTCAAATCGCTGACCAATAATTTGGAGAAGAAGGCAGACCTGTTACTAAGCGTACGCTATATCGCGGCATTTGAACCTTTGGACTTCTTTCATATCGTCCACGATTAGTGCTTCCTTTGACTGCGAACTACTGTCGTCAACGTTTGAACTGGTGCAGAGAAAGGCAGCATTGGGAGGCAGAATGACATAATGTCGTCTTCAGCAACGAATTGTTATTCTGTCTAGGTATGCACGATAGCCGTAGAAGGGTACAACGCCGGCGTGGAGATCAGCGTGATATTGGTTTTGCTGTTGAGAGGTATGTACATAGGACTGCTGGAGTAATAGTTTGGGGGGCTATTACCTATGGTAGCCAGTCCTCACTTCTCTTTATAAGCAGTATAACAGATGCGTGTTATGTTGATAATGTCCTACAAACCACTTTACTACCTTATCTAGATGGCCGTCCACACGTCCTTTTTCAGCAAGACAACGCACGTCTCCATATTGCTAGTCGAACGATGGACTTTCTCCAAGAAGCAGGCGTTAATGTTTTGCCGTGGTCACCCCGTTCACCAGATATAAACCCCATCGAACATGTATGGGATATCATGGGGAGAAGACTATTCACTTTGCACCATCCTCCACGGACTCTGGCGCAGTTAATCCATGAAACTCAAGTTGCTTGGAACGAGGTACCACAAGCAGATATCGACCATCTAATTTTGTCGATGCCTAGACGTGTACAGGAGTGTACTCAGCTACGGGGTCGCCAAACATATTATTTTTTTTTCGTATGACGTGTTAACAAAATTTCCTGCAAATGTTATCGTTTCATTTTTGATGCAAAACTATCACATTGCCAAAAAACAAGTGGAACAAATTATTTCCTTCTGGGTGTATCACTTCTAATGTCACTGAATATATATTATAGGTAATTGCAATAAATCATTTTCATAAATGTGTTTTCTTTTCATTGTAACCAGGCTACTACTAGTAGTCGATAGTTGTACGAGTCGATCGCTTGTTACCCAGATTTTTAATAATATTTTATATTATTAAAAATACCTTTGTATTATACAAAACTGATGGGGTTTACCTAGTCATGTATGTTTCAATTATTCTGATACATTACACATGCGGTTAAGCCGTAGTATGAGTGAAGACACAAACAAAATGCAGTTTTCTAGAGAGATTGGCTGTGCCACCTTTGGAAGGGCGTCGTTACTTCACATTAATTATGTGGACGGTATGCGAGTTACTTCGGTTGTCTGACAACAGGCAGCGCCGAATTTACTTCTGCGCCCGGTCTGGATAATTACGGTGATAGGGCGATGTGGTTCTTTTTTGTGAATGTGTCTGGGAATATCTTTTCTCCAGCAGGGGCGTACCGATGAGCCTGTAGAAAGGTGAAATACATATCTACGTCTCTGAGGATAGGATATATTCGGACACGTTCACAAAAATATTGATAGTGAACCTGCATTTGTGTTCTTCACACCAGATTTTTAATAATATTTTATATTATTAAAAATACCTTTGTATTATAAAATAGTTTCGTCCCAAAAATTTTGTTTTCTTCCCAGATTTTGTAAAAATATAAAAGGTGACCCTCGTACAGTATTATTATCAGGTGTATTAAATACAGAAGCAAAGTGACTCGCAAAGTCTTGCGTAACATTATTTGTGGTTGTTGAAGGTTTCTTAAGCAGAAGTATGAACCCTGGCGTACCAGTGGTATTCTTCGATCTCTAGTAAATGTCCAAAACTGTTTTTGATTGAATGTAATGGTGTTCTCAATTTTACACATGCAATTAGGAAAGTTTTGCCAGTATACATGACTTCACAACATTTCGGCTGGTTCGTGAGGAACACCACCCTCCACCGCGACACCAACATGATGACAATCCAGGAGGAAATCAAGAAGAACTCCGAGAAAAGTTTCGCGAGAGTACTGGATCATCCGAATGCTCTCATCGCAGAAGCCGCCGACTACGACCCCGGGATCCCATGGTAATACAGGAGACCGAGGATGATACTCAACTGAAGATTCGACTTACTTGACTATTTATATTTATCTAATTCTTTTTACTTTTACAGGATTAACTGTCATCCACCGACCGTGGTGGGAATCAACAACAACGAAAAAAGAAGCAAAGTTTGTCCGAACCAGGACGAACATCATTGAAGACGGAATAGGTAAAGGAGCAGGCTCCAGGAACTCTGCAAACAGAAGAGGATCTATGGATCTATGGAACATTTCGGCAATATGTAGAACGAATGTTATACAACGTAGGGGAATACTTAAAGATTCTTTTTTTGAGTATTCCATGTGGGTCAGAACATTTAAATCGTACGCACCAATGTAAAGCCGCTGAAAAGTTATTGGAGCGAATTTTCCATTTTAACTCGATGTTAGAATGAAAAAATCCAATTAACAGTAAAAAAAAAAGTTAAATTGCTTTTATTTTGTTTTATTATTTTCGGATGCAAAATTAAAATATTTTACCTACATCGTCAATATATTTTAGTTCGAACCAAAGCCATGTCTATAATAACTACCATTTTCCAACGTCGCTTTGCAGAGCGACGTAATGGAATCAACAAAGCGTAAAACTCTCAGTAGAAAATTATAATTTTTATTTGCAGGGCTTTTTAAACTTGTAAAGTGCAGTTCCCGGTAATGAGTTTCGAAACAAAAGCGCGTGCCTACGAGACAATCTAGATATATTTACGGGGCCCGGGAACAACAACAACAAGTACGACAACAACCCCAGTAAAAAAAGAAAACTTTTTCACCATCGACCGTAAATACGATCCTTACCTTCGCTATCACAGAAGTGTACGTCTCTCCGGTTTTACGTTTTGTTTCGAGTTTAATCGTCAAAGGTGGATTCCGGGCAATTAAGCGTTCCGGACGGTTCCGGGGATCCCGGATTAACATTGATTGTGTGTATTTTAAGAGAGAATAATGCCCGAACGAAACCGGTGGCAGCAGGGTGACGTAACGAAAGGGAATAGAGGATAATAAAAAAGAATTCCACGGAAATAATCCGGCGACACAACAATGAGCTACAATCAAGGTAAAAGCTCGGGTTACAATGAGGGCAGTTGAGCGGGAAAAGTTCGCAAATTCTGTTCCGGATTTGAAGTTTGGCCGTAGAGTAAAGAGACGTGATCTTAACTTGGAAACAAGTGGAAAAGTAAACTCACCAGCTTTCTTCATCTATTCGAAAATTAGAGTTGAAGTAAAGAGAAATAATAGTGATGTTAATTAAGATTTGTATTAAATCGAAATTAGATTTTCAAATCGACATTATTTTATAAAATAAATTTTTAAAGCCATTCTATTTAAATATTTAAGCATTGGAATGGAATTATAAATAAAACCATTTGTGAAATATAAAAATGAATATAAGTAAGTCTTGGAGTGTAAATAAGAATTCGTGAACAATTGGATGTGATGGATATCTGCTTTTATTGTTTATATATTTATAAATACAAGATATGAAATAAGAGCTTAACATTGTATTATTCTAGAGCAAAGAGAGTAACAGAAATTATGAGTTGATGTAATGTTATTGCTTGAATGTACACTGCCCGACATATAAAACTCGTACAATAACATACTATGAATGTATGCCAGGCTTATCAAATTTGATATATTTTCTTTGACTTGTCAAAATTGACTTAAGTTATATGTATTAGGAATAATTTGACTAAATTCAGAATAATTTCTAAAATTGAGGCCGGTTGGTTTATTAGAGGACTTGCCAAGCGTATAATTTAAATAAATCCACAATTGCTGAAATATTTTGAAGTAACGTAATCCTTAAAATTTGACATATTATGTATGTATAACCTATGAAATCTATAGGTGACGGTATGAATATATTTGTCCGGTTTACGCAATTAATAAAACTGATAAGAGTTGTACGGGTTTTATATGTCGCGCAGTGTACATCTGATTTAAACGTATATCCATAACATCTCTACAATTAATTGTGGTAAGCGATTTAAGTCATATGTAGGAAAAGCAGAAGTATTAGAATGTGAATGTGATTGCAAATAGAATATAATATGTCTAACAATAAGAGTGCAAGATTTGAATCGCGCGCCATCTTGTCTGTCATAATAGGACAGGTCAATAATTGTAACAAGTCGATTTTACACACATAGGAGTTAGTTAACATGCAGCGCCATACGATACAATAACGCGTCCCTATTGTTAAATATTACTATCAAAATGATGAAAGTTTGATTCCTACAATTAGTAAAGTGCGTCCAATTTTCGGCAAAAATAGTATTCCTAATTTAACAACCGCGAAAAGAATAATCGAAAAATTTTAAAGTACTGGTTTAATTAGTGGTGTGAGATACACGACACTTGTAGAAGTCGTTCAGAACAAAACATCACGGCAGTTCGTGAGAGTGTAGCCAAGAGTTCAAGGAACATGGTTCGTCATCGTGGCTAAGAATTGGACATTTCAACAGCCACTCTTCATCATATTTTCACTAAAGATTTGCATCTCCATGCTTACAAAGTCCAATTGACACAACTTCTGTTAACAAACCTTGTCCAGCGAAGAGAGTTCACCAACTGGATAATTGAACAAGAAGTTGTACCTATTTTGTGGACCAAATCACATGGTTTTGTTAATAAGCAAAATTTAAACAGATAATCTACGATTATTAATTCTTGAGAAACAAATGCATTCCAACGTGTTTCTGTTTGGTGCGTATTGTGTTCTGGAGGAATCATTGAACCATTTTTCTAATGTTATTGTGACACTATAAGCCAGTTATTCGTACCTCAATTGGAAGATTTTGTTTTTGAAGACATTTGGTTTCAGTAAGATGGTACTGCCATGAAACATTGACGATCTTGCATGAATCCTTTCCTAGTTGTGTCATCTCCTGTTTTGGTGACCAGAATTGGCCGCCATGTTCTTTTGATTTACACCTTTTAATTTATTTCCGAGATTTTTTGAAGTTTCAGGTTTATTCCAACAAGCCCATGACTATCCTAGCATTGAAAGCCAAAATTGAAGAGTGCACCAGCGAAATATCGCCAATCGTTATTAAAAATTTTGCCGGAAGAGTACCTACATGTGTCCCTACATGTGTCCCATCAAAACTGTGGCGGGCATTTACCAGATGTGTTATTCCATACGTCTTTCTCAAATGTCTGCATTCTTAATCAATAAATATTTCAATATTTTACTACAGAAAACCATGATTTATTTAAATTTCAAATCATGCGCTTTTATTGTAACACCCTTTCGTTGTACTATTAAAAACACTGGGTATTACATATGCGAAACGCGTGTTTTCTTGAAATATTTGTTGACTTGAATCGCTAATACAAGTTCTTCGATTAAAATTATAACTCGATGTTCAATAATAAATATTTCAAGTTATTGGTTGCTTTACTTTTTAAACCTATTTTCAGTTCAAATCAAGCATTCAAATACTGCCACGAATTACTGTCTGGTTTCTTATTTCCCATGCAGTATTTTAAGAAGTAAGAAAATATTTGTAGTATTTTAGAGCGTCTTTTACTATATTTATTAGAATCACAACTCCTTAATCACTCAGTTAATGGTTTTATTTTATTTTATAGAGCTCTTAGGCCTAATTAAATGAACAAGACTAGAAAATGTATCCTAACTGGGCATGAAGGTGACAGTAGATCTAAAATCCTCACGGTGGGGTGAGTTCTATGGCCACCTCAAGGAATCGATGCTAGAAGAACTTAAGGTGCAAAACGTTGTAAGGTCCTGACATCGATGTTGAAGGAGTCATCTTCGAGAGAAAAGATTTTTTGATGCTTGGTTTCCCTGGCCTTTATGCACACGATTGGTAAAATCGACGCCGACTACCAATATTTCGGCCTGTATGTAATTGTGGCTCTGTACCACTTACCAGCACTGCCTTGGAAATTACTTATAGATCAGCTGATTGAATCTCTCCGTTGGACATCAAGTCCACTTCCTCTATGCTGTTGAGTCTCATTGTCTTATATATATATATATATATATATATATATATATATATATATATATATGAAAAATTTTGTGAAAAACTTATCTGCGCGGAATGTGCATATATCGATATTTCACTGTTTTTTACAGATCATCAGTGCACCTTACCGAAGACAGACATGATATTCACTTCTATACTACGTGTATATATACGAACTGTAATGAACTTCATGTGTATGAGAATTAATAATTATTAAATCTCATTTTACATGCGATTGTCGCTATAATTTGTTGCATTTAATTCTACAATTCGGCAAATCACTTTTGCCCTAGATTGTAGACGCAACAAGCCGCGACATCAACTGTACAAGTTGTCAGTACAAATGAAAAATTTTGTGAAAAACTTATCTGCGCGGAATGTGCATATATCGATATTTCACTGTTTTTTACAGATCATCAGTGCACCTTACCGAAGACAGACGATATTCACTTCTATACTACGTGTATATATACGAACTGTAATGAACTTCATGTGTATGAGAATTAATAATTATTAAATCTCATTTTACATGCGATTGTCGCTATAATTATAATTAAATGCAACAAATTATAGCGACAATCGCATGTAAAATGAGATTTAATAATTATTAATTCTCATACACATGAAGTTCATATATATATATATATATATATATATATATATATATATAGTTTTTTAAATACATATATTTTGAAGTAATATACAGACCTTTAATCGCCTACTGATTAGGTTTACTATATATATATATATATATATATATATATAGTAAACCTATATATATATATATATATATATATATATAGTAAACCTAATCAGTAGGCGATTAAAGGTCTGTATATTACTTCAAAATATATGTATTTAAAAAACTCTACATGTTTCGGCAGTACGCCGTTATCAAGAGAATACAAAATATTTTGTATTCTCTTGATAACGGCGTACTGCCGAAACATGTAGAGTTTTTTAAATACATATATTTTGAAGTAATATCCAGACCTTTAATCGCCTATGGATTAGGTTTACCATATCATACCAAGGTCACGAAGCTATTATATATATATATATATATATATATATATATATATATATATATATATATATTTTTTTTTTTTTCTGTTTATGATTCAATGATTCATCCTTGCTTTCCTGACCCAATTTACCTATTGAGGCTTTTACATTCTCCAGCCTGATTCCGTTATTTGAAAATTCGAAGAAACGGGCTTCTAGATGCTTCTCTGTTTTTCTTTTGAGTTGCCCGACTCTTCTGCATATTACGAGTTAATTTGGCGTCCATTTCGTATATTTCAGCTTGTAGGCCGTCCTGACCTTGTCTTATCAGCCCTTGGACTACAGCTTTGAAAATTCCAGATGATTAGCTAATTAGATCACCTCGACGGACATCAAATCCAATGTTATCTGCTATACTTTTATGTATCTACTTCAGTGGAGGTCCCACTCTGCGTATCCTTATCTTCCGGCTTGATTTAACTATGGCAATTCGCCGTCTTATAGCATTTAAGGTTTCAACAAATGCATTTTTTCTATTTGTGGATGATAATTCATGCTTTAGTATTTCCCCAACATTTTAATCACAATTACAGGTGGTACTGGCAGGCCATTAATTATTATTACTTGTGGAGCCTGTGAATATTTAAGATATTTGACTGTCGGCATTCAGTTTAATGAGAAGCAAAGTCACGAAAACTATCTCAAACAGCAAGCTCCGACCTCGATCCCGGGTTCGCCAGCACAATAAGCTAGTGTGTTACCATTGCGTTATCGGCCAGTTGATTAACAACGAAATAATTCGCTAAGAACAGACAATTAGCAGAATCAGAATTAGTAGTAAAAAATGGAGAGGAATGATTCTCTTTAATAAACTAAAATCTAAACCAGGGAAAATGCAGCATCTCGATTGTTTAAGATTTATATGTTGAGAGTAGGTTATCATAGTCTGTTCCTATGTATTAACTGAAAAGTTTACCTCCGATGGTATTATCTCCAATCTTACGGCATTCAATACTGGCCGATATTATCGGAACAAAGCCGTGTCTTTAGTTTACAAAAGTGGGATCTTATATTTTATGATGGAAGGAAAACAAGGAAACAAGGAAAAAAACTGTCCGTTCAGAACGGCCTTTCTTATCCAGTTAAGGGAGGCATAATCGAATAAAAATAGATTTTACGAAAGCACCAAAACAAATTTTTAGCTAAAAGCTGGGTAATAATAACTTGCTGAGCAGCATAGCGATGTTAAGAATAATTCAGGGTAAAACAAGAAGAAAGAAAGAACGACATCATGGAGTAGAAAGAAACCTATTAGAAATAGTTAGTGTTTATTATAATGATAGAAGACTTTACAAAATGTATGCGAGGAAATAATGTTGTATTCAACAAGGTGAAGCTATGGCAAAACTGGAAAATATGGAAATTAAAGGGTAAATGGATTGATATAAGGCAAGTAACAATAGAAAATTAGGAAGGAACACTGCAAGAAATCGAGTTTCTTTTCTGTGAAAATATTACACCGAACTTTTTTGTTTCTTTGCTTGTGCCTTAATACTAACATGTTGTCTTTTATATTTACATATTCTACCTTATCAATAATTGCAGCTAATATTTCTGTAATGGACTGATTATTTACAATTATGATCATTGTCCTGTTGGTATACTTTTTTAGAGTTATGTACACAGTCAACCCATGAATACTGCTAATGTTACAAAACCGAATGAAATTATGAATCAGAGAATGTCAAAATAGCATGAACGTATCGTCTAGGATATGTAATATGTTAGTCCTCGTTTGGTTGTTGCTCATTGACCACCATTAGAGATATCATAACCGCATCAGTATCGATTGCATAAAGTGGTAAAGAGTGGAAGATATTTCAGCTCTTTTGCCGCATTTTAATATTGGCAAACCCTAGCTTATTGTCGAGACAATGCTGATGTCCTTGATAGCTTTTGTACCGTTTGTTCGTGTTTTGCCACCTACGATAAACACTTGGGCAGCCGTTCGTGTAAGCATCGCTTTTAATTCATTGCGAATGTAAACAATTTTATTCCAAGAAACGAATTTCAGATCTAGAGTAATCTCACGTATCATTAAGGATTTAGATATGAAGGTTTGCAGAAGGAGGGTGTTTTCTTGTTTCGTCTATTCGTGTTTCGTCACCTAGGGAAATTTGACCTGTTATGACCAATTTTATTCTTGTTTCGTCAACTGCAAGATACACCTGCTTAAAGTGTTCTTGTTTCGTCATTTGCATTAATCCTGTTTACCTGATACAGGATTCGAAATTTTAGATGTCCGTACTAATATGTTTTTAAGTACCTACGATGCGAGAATCAAGAATATTGTTAAATCATTTCTTGAAAATCGTGTAAGTTTGGAGGATGCTTTGACAAAACTAACATACGTCGTTAAATACGAATAATAGGAAAATAATATATTTGACGAAGCTAGGACGGCAAATTAAACTCTGTAAATAATTACCTGTATATAAATGACGATCCATAACGGAGATATTAACTTTTAAACACGCCAAAATAAAAAGTTTTTATTTTTTAATATATTTAAATTTTTAACTTTTTGCTTTGCCAGTCCTAAGCCTGGATAAAGTGTGAAGGGAGGTGGCAAACGGTTTCTTAAAAAAATACCTTGACCATAATGACACTTTTTCAAACAAAAAATAGTAGTCCCAGTTGACGAATGCGGAATAAATCATTACCTGCGAAAAGGTCAAAAAGGTACAGGTGACGAAACAAGAAATTTTGGGTCAGGTGACGAATCACGAATTGACGAAACAAGAACGAATCAGAAGGAGTAAGCATCTTTTTTTAACACCAGCGTTGAGGACTATATGATCGAAATAAAGAAGACATTGTTAAGTCGCTACTGCGAAAGCGAGTGTCATAAAATCTTATTCTCATATAAGAAAATCTACTATTATGAAGAAATTAAACCGATAGAATGAGAAATAGGATATATGCTAGAAATTCGCTACAAGTTTAAAAGAACATAGTGTTGTCACCATCCTACCTTAATAATGGTATTTCTATTCTGCGAGGTTGGAGTGGAAACATCGGGCCGAGTGTACCAAGACTTTATGTTGGAAACGGCGGCGAAGCCATTAATGGACTTATTTTTCAGAGAGAAGAATGGTTATTTCAACAGGATTCCGCACCTGCTCATTAAGGAAACTCATTCAAGCATGGCTGAAAAACAAGGTTCTTGAGTTTACTAGCATATTTCCGATTGACTGTTTGGTAGCCCTGAACTCCCTCAACTATAGATTATAGAATGATCTCGACGGTTGGGTTGTCTGCAACTTCATCCAAATTTGGAGTTTCTTATTGTAGTGTTCTTGAAGCTGCAACAAAAATATTACATAAATTAATATTCGAGTGTTTTGGTCATTTTCAGCTAGTGTCAATGCAGAATACGAACACTTTGAATAAATTATATCTCGCTTGAAAGCTTATTTTCTGTACTTTTCGAATTTATTTATCTTAGTTTTTTTTATGCATCATTAAAAGACAACATATCAAATGTAGCCTTGTCGCTTAACTTTATTTTCCTTATTGTCATTAATATTTAGGTACCGTTCATTACATTTCGTAGTTTATAAACATGCAAGGTTCTATTATTTGTTCATTGAATTTTTTTCGAGGAAAAAACTCACATTTTCCTGAAAAACAAGTTTCTAATTTATATGAATTAAAGCAAATACTAGGTCGGATTGATTTTGTTCTTTAGATAAGTGAATAAGCAGAAGATTGTATGGGGTCATACATATACCATAGGAACTATACTGGGAGAGCAGATATTACAAATGCCGGTGGGCAGTATTATACCTGAGATTATGTTAACAGCTAAGCTGAACATATCTATACCGACCAAGAAACAAGCAAAATATCGCTAGAGCGATTGGGGTGCCGGCACCTGGTACGCGGTTGGATTGCAATCTAATTGAGGTATAGGTGCAGGTATATGCGAAATGTGCCTCATAAGGAAGATATCGTTAAGTCTGGGGAAACATACGATTCTTTAATTGTTTCGACCTTTGCTTGATGTAAATTCATATCACAAATAAATAAAACACACATAAGATGTTTTATATTTACACTTTATTAATAAAATAATGACAGCTGTTTCGCTAACACAGTAGCTTCTTCAAATTCAACTTAAGGCTAAAGATACATACAAGATACAGCGTTAATCAGGTAGTTGACCCAAGTTAAAATTCTAGGAACTATTACATTTATATTTTGCTTTTTGAAAACTATACCATGTCCTACTTGTGTGAGGTTTAAGTATAAAAATATAGTATAAGCAACTAAGAAACAATATTTCAATGGGTGAACAGATTTAACAGTGGGGATGAATTCAAGTCTATTTTATCGTTTAGTAACATTTCTGAGTTTTTAAGTTTATTAATTTCTAAAGACTCTAAACAATTTAGTTTTCTACCTTTATTTTCTACATGTATGATATCGAATTGTAAATTAAATTCGTGCTCATTCTCTCATTATCTTTAGTCTTAAGTTGAATTTGAAGAAGCTACTGTGTTAGCGAAACAGCTGTCATTATTTTATTAATAAAGTGTAAATCTAAAACATCTTATGTGTGTTTTATTTATTTTTGAAATATACGATTGTTTTCCAGACTGAATTCCTTACAACTGGCTGCCCAAATAAAAGAATCAACATAATAACTGACAGTCAGGCACTTGTTAAAGCCATTACGAATTCATCTACCATGTATAAACTGGTCAAAACTGCAAACGAGTCCTCAATAGACTGGCACAAGACAATAAAATACTCTGTCACTGATATGGCCACAATGAGGAGATTAAAGGCAATGAGACGAAACTGACCCAGGAAGGTTCTAAGAGGAATTTATTAGGACCTAAACCTGTATGTGGAATCGCCAAGGATTCCGCTAGAAGGGAGATCTGGTTTTGGTTAGAAAGGGAACATAAAAAGCAATGGAGGATAACGGAAGGTCAACTCCATACTAAAAGCCTACTAAGGGAGCTGGACGCTAAGTTTTCAGTCAACATAATATAGTAATGCGTTTACACGCAACGGTCGATTTATTTGCACATATTTCTACAGCGATTCCTCTAACACTATAACCGATTTCCAATTTTGTAATAATTCTTAACTCATCAAGCTAAGAACGTCTTCCTACTATTTTCTGTACTTTTTTAATTTATTTATTTTAGTTTTGTGCAATGAGTAATAATTTTTTTATTCATCATTGAAAGACTGACAGTATTTATGACTAGACTGCTCAAAGCCGCAAACCGATTTTATATCGTCATTAACTGCATAAAATCTATGGTTGCCTTGTATCCGCTTATATATTATCAGTCGATTTAGTTAATCCTCTATTATTTTATCAGCCATTTATTGTTTCTCATTATAGTTTAAACGCCAGTTGACTTATCAGGATATTCATAGCAATACAATATTTATATAGTCAACAGCTCTGTTGTGTCGACAAAATGTGATAATTGCAATTTGTTATTTATATTTTCATAAAAAAAAGTTTAAATCCCACAAAATATACCTTTAATTACTCCTAAAATATAGAGTAACATTCTTGAAGAAATATATAATTATCTAGAACATACGATAATATTTCCGAGGGAGAAACAGCGTTTCACAATAAGCAAAATAAAATCTTTCTCCTACAACTCAAGGTGTTCGTCTATATACCGGAAAAGGAAGGGAAAAAGATACTTTTTGCGAGGATATCAATTCCACAAAACCCGGGAAGAAAAAAGAAAAATAGCGACGGTAGTTCCAATTTATCTTGAACGTTGGTAGAATGGAGCGTGTCATTTTTATACGTAACTACAAAATAAAAATACTATACATTGCTTTTGTAAAATGTAGCGATGAATGAGATAGAAGAATTTTTCTAAGATTGATCACGTTCAAATAGAGCGGGACATACATAGATCGTGAAGGGTTGCGATGGGAGTTGGGGAATCTAAGGAAAGGGACACTAACTCCACCTCCCGTTCAGCTGCTGTACAAAGAAACTCCATAAGTTATGAGGCTTATATTGTCCGTGGTATCGCACACTGTTATCCGAATGAAAATACAGGCAAGGAAGAGGAGACATTCGAAGCAATTCTCGATAGCTGCATCAACGACCGATTGAAGCTGAAACAATATCCTTGCAATAAGACTAGAATTTATTTCAGGATGGAACTGAACTGTTCCTTTGATAGAATTCCATCCAGTGTAGATATTTGTGTACTAAGGAGATTCTTATTACGGTGGCTCGCCCTCGATTGCGTATCTCCTCGGTTTCCCCATAGATAAAAACCTCATATCATTTAAAATGTTTGTAGTTTTTTCCTCTGAATCAAATCGGTCCGAGCGATCGGTTTCACGTACTGCCGGGACTTTTTCGTCACGCTGACGATGGCCTTACAGTATCCTCCTATACATACGAAGATCCGCATTAATAGAAACTAAAACGAGGAAAATAGAGAAGCATTTTTCGTAGTGGGGACCCTACTTTCATTACTTACATTTGAAGGAGCTTTATTTATAGAAATGGAACAGTAAAACTTTTTTTCTAGATAAGTACTCAGATAATAGATATTTTTTGGTTAGAAAAATGTGTCAGTAATCCTTTTTTTTGTTATATATTTTAAGGATTTCTTTATACATAACGTGTTCTTAGCCACATATCAATTAAATACTAAATTGACAAATATCTATATACGAAGAAATACAAGGAGGAGGAACGAAAGAACATCGATATCGGTACATGATTATATTCCTATTTTTTGGATCGAGAATTATGTGAAATACCTAAGCGCACAAAGATAGACACAAGTATACAGAGACATCAAAACAAGAAATTAAAAATCCATTATCGATTACGTACTTATAAATAAACCATTTAGAGACGTCAGAGTTAAGAGAGGACCAGAAATTTCCAGTGACCATTACCTGGTAGAGGCGAAAATGAGAATACATGCAGAAAGAACAACATCCAAAGCGCGAAAAACGCAAACAAAGAGTAAAGAGGTAATTGAAACATATAAATTACAAGAATAAGAAAGAGCAACCAGATATAGGGAACTAACAGATAGAAGAATAGAAGAAATAAGAAATACATGGGAAACAATGGATTTAGAATATGGAGCAGTTTTAAAAATATAATCCTAGCTACATCCAAGGAAACATGCACAAGGAACAACCACAAATAAACGCAAAAAGCAAACAAGTTGGTGGAATGACAGTATTAAGGAAGAAGTCAAAAACAAAAAGAAATTGTTGCATCAGCACCTCTAAAATGGATCAGAAGATGGTTACTCGAAATATAAACAACAAAGAACACTTGTGAAGGAAATGATACTCAAAGCAAAAGCATAATCATGGGAAGAATTCGGTAGGAAAATGGAAGTGCATAGCCGAACAAATCAAAAATTATTTTACAAGATACTGAAAAACTCTAGGAAAGGGAAAGAATATACAACAAGGCACATGAAAGAAAATGACAACAGCATAATAATAAAAGAAAAAATATAAAGGATAGATGGAAAGAGTATTTTCAAGATCTCCTGAATGTGGATAGCGAAAATACCTCGGGAGTAGAAACTGCTACATCCACACAAACTGATGATGATGACGCAGAAGATAATGTACACGAGAACGAAGTAATAGAAGCGATCAAGCACATAAAAAGAGGCAGAGCAGAAGGACATGACAACATCAAACCAGAGTTGATCAAAGCATTAGGACAAAGCGGAATAGAAATTATCACGTGCATATTTAATAAGGCATGGAACGAAGGGAAAATACCAGAAGATTGGAGAATTGGAATAATTGTACCACTATTTAGAAATGGTGATAGCAAGCACTGCGCTAACTACAGAGGTATCACATTGCTCAGTGTTGTATCCAAAGTGTACGAGCATATTTTGGAGGAAAGACTACGAAATGTTATACAAGCACAACTGGCAGAGACGCAGAGTGAGTTTAGGAAAGGTAGAAGTACGCAAGATCAAATATTCACAATCAAACGAATGATTGAAAAAAACAAAGCAAAAAACACAGAACTGTATCTAGCATTTCTAGATCTAGAAAAGGCATTTGATCGAGTTTCACAGAAACCGGTATGGAAGGAGCTACAACATAGAAATGCTAAGCAAAAATTAAGAAAGAGCATACAAAGCCTATACCAAAATAGTAAGAACTACATAAGAAAAGATAACTTGCAATCTCGAATGTTTAATATTAATAATGGTTTAAGACTAGGTGATATAATGAGCTCAACACCATTTGCAGTGGTTATGGATGACGTTATAAAAGCTGCTAGCAATAGAGTACGTCCACTAAACGTTGAACACTATAAATTACAGCCGGTGTATTTGTCAAACTGTGCTTTCGCTGATGATCTAATGGTGAGTGGGGAAAAGCAAATAGACCTACAAAAGAAAATGGAAATATGGAAAGAAGAGCTAACAAGAAGAAAACTTAAAATAAATCTAAGTAAGACAAAGGTAATGGTGGTGAGCAAAGAAAATACGTCAATTAATATCGAGCTAAATGATCAAAAGATAGAACAAGTCAACACATATAAATACTTAGGAACAGTATTGTGTAATAACGCAATGCAGTTATGTATATGCAAACACTCTCAATGAGGCCACAGCCTCGTAATACAAATGTAACGTATTTTACAAATACGACCTCGCTAACGCGTGCTGTTTGCAAACACAAACTATATGTCAGGGTTTGTAGTATATTCATAAGAAGTACAAGGATCACCTGGGAGATATATAACGAGAGTAATGCAAGTGAGAGTATTCAGTCTTATTCAGAGTCAGATTCTTATTCAGAATCATGTCCACTTTCATACTCTCTTTCTGATAGACAGTAACAGTCTTAATGATAGTTAGATCATAATGTATATAATTGTTATCCAGTTTATAAGTGTTATATATTAAATTATAAGATGTTACCCGAACTTTGTGAGTATCATTCTTTGCGTTAAGTCGCCCTACCTGCTATCTAGTGTGGCCTCCCAACGGACCACATTACATGGCGATTCTGCCTTAGGGCTTAAGGCCCCACCGTTATTACCTGCCGATCCTCCAGGCACTTAGGGCCTAAGGCCCACGTTATCACATAGCGATCCTGACCAGTCCTTTAGGGCACACGTTATCACAATTGAACAGAGAAGGAAACATGGAATACGAAGTGAACGATAGAATAAATAAACCAAAGAAAGTCTATCATAGCCTGAGAAAGACGTTGATACAGAAAAAAGAGATAAGTAGGAAAACTAAACTTACAGTGTACAAAACCATCTATAGACCCAAGCTAACGTATGGAAGCGAAAGCTGGGTACTAAATAATGTAATGAAATGCAGAATACAAGTGATGGATATGAAATATTTTTAGCAGTTAAAGGAATTACACGCAAACATAAAATAAGAAACGAAGCAGTAAGAGAAGAACTTGGACTCGAACCAGTCCTAAAGGTATTAGAGAGAAACCAACTCAAATGGTTTGGACACGTGTGCCGTATGAATGACAAACGACAAGTCAAAACAATATGGGAAACAAAAGTACGAAGGAAGAGAAGACGTGGAAGTCCAAGAAAAGCGTGGAATGATAAAGTTGCCGCGATTCTAAAGAAGAAATGCAAGAATTGGATGGTGGCTAAAAGAATGGCGAGAGACAGGAAAGAGTAGTCAAAATTTGTATAGTGTTACGATTTGTAGTACAAGTTGTAATTGTTAAATGAAATAATATTTTAATCACTTCACACCCTAGGGTAAAGAGGTTTTTCGATTATATATATATATATATATATATATATATATATATATATATATATATATACTCGTATATACCTAAGTGCAATTATAATATTATTTATGAAAGTTTGTGAAGAAGAACTTCTAAATTATCAAATTTTGGCTATTATTAACAAAGATTAAATAATTTTAAGTCTAGGATTATAAAGTTAGAGATATCTGAAATGGTAAGTTCTTCATCATTCTTTTTACATGTGCTTAATATCTTACACTTATATACAAAAGGCTGTCTACAACATGAGTATCATATTTACTAATTAAGATAAATGAATTGCTAGCCAGAAATTCCCGGAATTTCAATACACTAATATCTAAATTTTTAAATAGTCGAGAGCTACAAGTATTGCCTTGCTCGGCTCATGGATAGCACCAGGAAAACTTCATATGGGAGAGTCGTTTACTATGTTGGCCATAGTTTGTTTCACATAGCCTCAGTCGCAGAAGCTGGTATCTCTTAGTTCATTTATATAACATTGAGTTGCACCTACCGTGGCCTGTGCGAAACCTATTTAATTGAGACCATTACCTACATGGGAGGGTTACGCTCGGCAGAGGATCTGAAGGATTAAAAACTAAATTTCTATTCCTCAATTCGGGGTTTTGTTCGAAGAGGGCTCTCCAGCAATTATTCACATTGATGGAATACTGAACTTCCGTATCCAGCTAAATCGAGCTCCTAGATTTCAGCCGGGTCCTAGAGACGCTCTCCAAATTATCGTGTTTGGGAAAGTCAATGTTATTGGAAATCTTTTGAAAGCTCATTCATTCTGTACTGTCGAGCAATCCATTAAATCTGATCCTTGTTGTCGGTCTTTCTTACAATCATGGCAAGGAATTCCTTTGCTCAATCTTTCTGTAGCGTATACATATACTTCCCCAGTAAATACATACACATCTAATGTCCTTATTATGGAGCTCTCATTTTTTTGAAAACCTCCAATATCTAATTCTGAGTTGAAAGAAATTATGTCTTCCTTTGCGAATAAGTACACATCAGACAACGACTTAATACCTGGCATTCTTGTAAGGGATTGTCGAAATGGTCTTGCTCTTCCTTTGCAAAAGATTATTAAAAAAGATTAATTCATCGAACTATAGTCGTACTGCTATTCTTTCCAATTTTGCTTAAGTATATAAACAGTATTTATACTTCTATCTTTGACAATGGCATAACAGCCGAAACATATGTTAGACATAGATCTAATAAAAAATTGTGAAATAGCCAAGTGTGTTTTTATAATAATTTGTTAAGTATTTATACAATAACATATTCTCTAATATGCGCTCTTATATTTCTCCGCGACAAAATGGCTTCTTCTATGGAAGATCTACTGTAACTAATCTGGCAAGCGTCACACAATATGTTAGTGAAACTATTGATTGTCAGGGTCAGGTTGATTGACTCTATTTTGACTACTCCCATTTATTTTATACTATCGATCATGTAATACATACTTCTAAATAAACTTTCTTCTTATGGTTTCTCTCCTTGTATTCTCAGACTTATGGAGACATATTTAAACAATAGGATTAACTACGTTTTCTATAATGGTTACTTGTCTGATGCTTTTATATATCTGGGGTTCTCCAAGACTCCAATCTAGGGCCTTTATTATTCTTAATGTTTATAAATGATTTTTGTAAGTTTGCCTTCTAATGCCTTGAGTTATGTTGATGATATTAAGATCTTCAATGTAGCATCGAATGAAGCTGCTATTGAGCGTTTGCTCAACAGGTATTGACTTTATTTTGAAATGTTCTAGTATCAATCACTTGAAGTTGAATACAAATAAAGGTTTTGCCATGTCTTTTACTAGGAATCACCTATTCCTTTCTAGAGTTGCTTCGGTGAGGGACAGCATTCGATCCATACTTAAACAATACATGTGCCTTTCAATGATCAAAACTTTAGGTTTTATCCTATGATCTATCAAATTTTTCAATAATATCGATCTCCTCGAAACGTTATATTTTGTGTTCGTTGTGAGTAGGCTTGAGTGCGGATCTGTTGCTTGGCATCCCTTTTACGATACTCAGAATAATGCTGTATAGAGAATTCAGGGTCGGTTTTTGAAGTATCTGAGTTTCAAAACATTTGGCATTTATCCGGATTGTGGAATGGACTATTCTTTTTCGCTAAAGCAGCATGGCGTTCAGTAACTACCTGATCGCAGGAAGCTGCATAGCACAGGTTTTTTTTGTATAAATTGATATGTTGTCGGATTGACTGTCCAGATTTGCTTTCTGGCGTTGGCCTTCGTGTTCCGCGCATTGCCTCCCGGCATTGTTCCACATTTGCCCATGGACACCAAACACGAACAACTTCTGGAAGGCTCTATTGACGCACATGGTGTAGAATGTCAAGGCAATATACTTTGAAATATTTACCGCGACGTTAGGGGCGCGTTGAAGGTGAAGACGTCAGTCTTTATTTTTCTTTATGTCTTGAATTTATATTTTGCTTTTTTTTTAGAATGTATATTATCTTTATAGTTACTCTATTATTACACAGGCCTGCATTTTTCAACACTTTGAAAGTTGATTTAAAAATTTTAACTGTTTTCTAGTAACTGGGTAGCGCTGATTTCAAATCTGCTTTTATTTTTTTTTGTATCACGTAAAGTTATTTTTCAAACCAGTAAAATCAAAAAATATAGAAAAAACACGATTTATTTCATTAATAAGCTAGTTTTATATTATATTTAAAAAAATACAAAAATATACACAGAAACTATTAGAAATAGTTATTTATTCTTTATGCTTCTAAAAAAAACGTTTTCGTTTTTCAGAAAAGCTTCGTTTGGTTGTTTTTCTGTCATATTCAGCTAAAGGAAGATTTCTTCTCAATGTCCAACAGTAATCGGCCATCATTTTTGTGTTCCAGTGCACTTGGTATCTTTTTTCCATCTCTTTAATATCCAATATCCAAATGGGAATGTAAAAGTGAATTGTTATGCTCATATTGCAACCAAGAATCCTGAATTTTTCCAGCATATTTTCGACGATCTCAACATAGTTTGTGTCTTTATAATTCCATAGAAATATATGTACAACTTCGTTAAAAGCATGCCATGCATGTTTTTCCTTATCTTCCATCACATTTCCAAATTCTTGATCTTTCACCAAGCTCCTAATCTGCGGGCCTACAAAGATTCTCTCCTTTAATTTTGACTCTGACAGAGTCGGAAATGTTTTACACAAATATTTAAAACAATTTCCTTCTTTGCTTAATGCCTTAACAAATTGTTTCATAAGTCCAAGTTTTATGTGAAGCGGTAGAAGTAACACTTTTTGAGGGTCAATAAGACTTTCGCGAATTACATTTTTGGTTTCAGGTTTTAAAGTCACCCTTTGTGGCCAGTCTCTCGCACAGGAAACATGGAAATTTAGTATATCCAGACTGCTGACCCAAGAGAAGGCCTAAAATTTTTAAATCTCCACACACTTCCCAGTTGTGATTTTCATATTGTATTCTTAAAAGTAATTCCTGTACATTTTCATAGTTTTCCTTTAAATAAACAGAATGGCCGATCTGAATAGTAGCAAAAACATTGCCATTATGTAAAAGAACAGCTTTAAGGCTCCTTTTTGAAGAGTCGATGAAAAGTCTCCAGTCAGAAGGTGTGTACTCAGGAGCTCCGAGGAAAGTAAGTAGATCAGCAATTGCTTGGCAGTACAGGAGTGGTCCGTTTCGCGCAAAATATTTATATATCCAGCCTCACGATTTCTATACCAAGAGAAGGTAGTTAGTTCCTGGGGCAACCAAATCTTGTTGTTTCAACCTAGACCCCAGTACTTCAGAAAGATCTTTTGAAACTCCCAAATCTCTTACTAAATCATTCAGTTCGGCTTGTGAAAATAGCTGAGGTTGGTTTTGACCTAAGGTTGATGGTTCAAAATCACTATCCATCTGTACGGAGCTGGAAGTTGAAAAGGTTTCAATATCTTCTTGTAGTACTTTGGGGGGTATAGGTATAGGTACATGATCACTGTGAGGAACTGGTCTGATAGCTGATTTAATATTGTTTGGGTACAAAATATGTTTCAAAGTTTTTCCATTATGCCCCTTAATATCTCAAAGACAAAAGTAGCAATCTTCATGATGATTTTGCGGTTCTCTCCAAACCATCGGAATTTCAGAAGGAAGGCTTTTTCTATTCCCTTTGGTCCAATGTCTTAAACCTTCTTCACATACCTTACAAAGAACGTGCGGTGCCCAATCTTTATCTTGATCTCCTAATTTGATTTTGAAATAAGCATAATATGCATTTGAGACAAATTCACAAATTGGTCTCTTAAACTTTTTCAAGACGAAATATCCGCAAATATAACAGAAATCATCTGGTTTGTTTTTGCAACACCGGCTAGACATATTTTTAAGCAATGTTTATTTATCAAATACCACGCAGAACACTAAAGACAAATTAATTTTACTTGTTTACTGATCGCCACTCAGAGCTATAATGAAGTAAATGACATTAAAATATACATTTTGTTTGGAGTGATAAACTTGAAATCCTTCTTCGCAGTACTAATAAAGTGAAAGCATAATAAATAGGATTTAGCAGGTAAAAATTCCCGGAAATCTTGTCCAAAATTAATACATGTAATAAAAGATTTACATCAGGTAATGAGAGCCTATTTAAAAAATTTCTTTAAACCCACAACAGAAAATTATTTTTGTGTTAATACCTAGAATTTGAATTAGTACATTCATTTTAAAATGTATTAAAACGCCTATTGTAAGATTTTTTTTGTATTTTTTTCTTCTTCTTATGTGCAAAAAAAATCTGTGGGTGGTAGAGACCAACTGTATTTTAATTAGTTATTGCTATATAGAAACTGAGCTTAACAAACAAAAATCACGTCATCACAAATTTTATGCAGGCCTATGTTATTATTATTACAATTTTTATTATTACTTTTTAATATGTACTCGTATGCATTTGAATTTGTTTATTGTTGTCCGTGTAATTGGGTTTGAATTGGCAACAAACGATATGATTATTATTACTGAAGCGGGACGTCGGATATCCGGGGGCAATGTTAGAAATAATCAGTAACCAGAGACTAGAAGTGTGGATATAACAGTACCGGTGACGATCCCCATTGTAACATTGTAAGTTGAATACTTACAAGCTTGGTATGAGAGCTTCAGTGCCAGACACCAGCACAGTATTCAGCAGAAGAGTAAACAAGTGCAAGGGTTGCCATTGTCAGTCTCCCCATGAAATGTTGGCAAGTTTAAGTAATATGTTATTACGGGTTTTCATCTTTGACTAGTTTTACAGAGCTGCTGCTTGATCGTCAAAGACCGATTTAACGTTACGCCCAGATATTTGGTCTATAACAAACAGTTTTTGTGTTTATATTTGTTGAGTTGCGTTTGAGTTATTCCGCGACAATACAATGCCTGATTTGAAAGAGGATAGAACGTGCGTCCACGTGCGTTTCAAACAGCAGCGGAAACTCTGAAAAATTTGGTGGGGATACTTTCGATCAGACGCAAACTTATGAGTGGCACAATTGTCTTAAAAATTGACGTGTGACGGTTGATGATGATGAGGGTTCCGGTCGTTTATTGACGTAAAATATTCCAAAAAATGTGGCAAAAATGCGTGACACCACTGCAAGACCGAAGGAGAACAATCCATGACATTTGTAACGTTGTCGGTTTATCGTACGACGTAAGCGGCCTGTCAAGTGGCGCAAAAATTCGTGGATCTTATACCACGACAATGTACCGACTCACACGTTACTTATTGTGCGTCATTTTCTAGCCTGAACAAAGACGGCAGTACTACCCCACCCTTCCTACTTTCCAGATATTGCCTTTGTGGGGTTTTCCTGTTTCCGAAGTTGAGACTAAAGCTCTAGGGACGCCGTTTTGAGAAGATTGAGGAGATCCAGACCGAATCGCAGGAAGTGTTAATATGCGAAGACTTCTAGCACTGATTCCAGTCGTGGACAAGTCGTTGAGATCGGTGTATTCATGCAGACGGAGAGTACTTTAAATGGGATGGTAGCGAATAAGTTGTAAGAACAATTTATTGTCTTTTTCTCACTTTACGGGGATTTCTGGCTAACACCTCGTATTTCGACAAGCTCTATCATATATAGATATATCGCTTCGATCTTTAGCTAGAGGAATGGTTAATACAAATATTTGCCCAAAGTGAACTACACTAATATGGCCTTATTAGTTGGAGGTTAGATTATGGTTACTATTTCTGGAGATATATATTGCTATGAACTTTTCCCCACAAAGATTTTGAAAAGTTTAATTATTTATGAGTGTATTATTATTTTGAATATTTGTAGATATGACTTGCGCAGTTTAAGAAAGCCGTTTGCATTGATGTGGACAATTTTGAATACCGTATTTTTTTATGCGAACCCTACGTGCTTCATGTGGACTAACCAGACACAAGTGTGCAGTGAAGTAAGAAAGGTGTGCTTATTTAAAGATAAATCTTTATCTTTGTTTTAGTAATTTCGGATTTTGTTTTTTTTTATTTAATTGTGGTTTGTGCTTGAGTATATCGTTACCGATTTATTTACGAGTTTGTGAATATCGTAATTGATTTTAACACTTTCTTACTCACCGTGTCTCGAGTTTATGAATATATTTTTTTACGTAAGTAATATATTTTTAAAAGATATCTTATTTTTATATTGAACGAATTGAATATTGTAATTTTCTATTGTATTATTATTATTATCGTTTTTGAAATTTAATATTAGTTATTTGATATAAATGACAAAGAAGGTTTTTTAAAATTTCTAGTATAAAAAATTTCTGTAACTGTAAAATTTTAGTACACTTGGGATATCAAGGGCATATTTTTTTACATGTGGTTGCACATGCGTTAGTGTTTGTTTCGAGCCGTCATTTTTGTTTATTTTGATTTTGTTTCTTGTGGGAGAAATTAAAAAGCATCTTTGTAATTTATTAGTTTTAATTTTGATCGGAAGTAACTAAGGTTTTTATTGCATGCTGCGGTCACTTCCACGTGATATTTTTACCTTAATAATATTGTTAAATGAGGCAATATTAATCTTTATACTTTATAAAGATTTTTTTAAATTTTTTTAAAATTTTTGTATTAAAGATTCATTTAAAGTTTATTGTGTATTTTTTAAATTTGACCTTTTTTTTCTTTTGTACTTATAAGAACTCAAAGACATTATTACTATTTTTCTCAAATAAATTTTGAGTGGCGCCTAAATATAATATTAATTCAATTGTGTTTTCCATTTTTCCGATTGGAACCCTGAGAGGAAAGCAGTCCCATTTTGAAAATAAACCGACTGAATATCCAAGCTGGACAGATTTGTTATGAATTGTGAATAAGCAAATTTCAAAACCACTATTCATAGCAATAGGCATAAAATTATTCTTTGTAATTATTTTGGATAGTGAAAACAATGATTTTGTATCACTTGGTGTTTTTTCTTCACTTAGGCATCGAAACATGTCAGTATATCACCATAATATTGGTCAGTTCTTATACTTTCGTTATGTAAAAATCAATAAAGATTACACCGTGGCCTAAATCTTTTTAGCCTAAAAAATGGGTTTCACCTTCTTCGGAGCACGTTCATCAAAAGAAATCCATTGTTTCAATCTCTGGAGTATAGTGATGTACCAGGTTTTCATTTACGATCACATATCAACGAAAAAAAAATTTTAATTTCCTTTTGACTTTGTCATTTGAAATTGCAACAAGAGTTTGCGTTTGCTCAAAAGTAAGCAATTTACCATTTTACGGTTAGCTTCTAAATACTTCAATTTTGATGCAAAATACTGCGTACACCTTCGGTCCAAATGTTTATGGCATTAATTATGTCACATACTTCTATTCAGCGGATGCTCTTTTAAATGATATTAATTTCTTGAGAAGTGATTTTAAATTAAGACACTGAACGGTCAGTACATTCTGTGATGATAAGACGACTTTTGAAAGCAGTGAACCATTTACAAATCATTCCACGGGAAGGAGTAGTTTCATCGCAATATTTGTATGTCTTTTATTTAATTTCTTTAATAACTTTTCTGTAAAATATAATTGAATATGATTAATTAACACACGAAATCCTTTACTCTCCATATTAACACAAAAAAAAACAAATAGTTTGCTTCAAACGATTATTGATACATATCAATTTAACAGATTTGGGCAAGATTTTGACAGTATACCTCTGAAACGTGGCTGAAGTCAGCAATATACATGTTATGACAAAAGTCTTATTGGTCTTGAGAAGTTAGTCTTTTGTCAAGTTACTCTAGTATAAATCAAGTGTGGTAGGGATGGTTGAGCCTTTTATATGAAGAACATAAAATCCAAGAGAGATATATTAGTTAAGAAAGTTCTTCTATACCAGAGGCTCCCAAACTTTTTTTTCTCATAGACCACTTTGAAAGTTTTGCTGGTTCCGGTGGACCCACTGCAGCTACATTTCTACCATATTCCGAAAACTCGACAAAAAATGTGGTGATTAGATCTAACTATGGAAATTTGCGTTGCGGCTGAGTTATTGGTTAATTAATTAATTGATTGTGATGTGAGGGGATGTCAAAAAAGTAAAGTTAGCTAATCAAAAAAGTGATTCCATCCAATTTTACTCATTTGACATCTACTCACAGCACAAGAAACCAATCAATTCTCACATATTTTATTTAGAAAACTCCCCATTCGAAGTGGTAAAAATAAAAAGAAAAATAGTATATTTCCTTGTGTTGTATTTATTCAAATATGTAATTATTACACTATTAATTATTATTGTTATCATATTACATTGTAATATGATAACAGTCGTAATATAATTAAAATTAAATATTAATAACGTAACGTAACTTCTACAATGACAATCACAAACACAATACACATATTATTAACTAATTGTAAATAATAATTTTAGTGGGAGGGATGTACTTGATGGATTGAAATTATCAATATTTGGCTTCAGTTTTGTTAGGAATAACCGCAAATCTCCACGTTCTGTGATATTCAATCTGCTCCTTTTTTTGTTAAAAGGTTTGTAACGACACTAAAACTTTTCTCGACAAGATATGACGAGGGAAACGCGATCAAAAGCTTTCTCGCAATTCCCCACAGTCCAGGATATTTTTCGGGTATTTCTGCCTGCAGCCAAAATGTTTGATACCCTCTTTTAAATTTCACCTTCAGTTCCTCATTAGTGCTAAGCTCGAGTAGCTCCACTTGTAATATCACATTCTCCACTTCCGTTTCATCAAGTGGATTTATGATCCATGGAGGCATTTCCATCGTCAGAATATCTTCAAATCTGATTTTAAAGTCATCGTGCAGGGCAATTAAATGTTCAACGTATGTGTGAATATCCTCATCAAGGCATTCTGTGACAAGTTTGAAAACTGGGAAAATTCGCACCAACTAATATTTTGCTTCATAAATTTCAATTTTCCAAGAAAAGCTAAAATTACACCCTTTGTTTTGATTAAATTGAGGCTGTCCCATTGTAATTGTAAGTTAATGTCATTAAATTTTTTGAACAAAACCGTCTGCTTTCAAATTGATCAGGTTTTCTTTTAAATCTGGATCTTTACTTTCCAGAAACTTTAAAACTGATTCAAAAAGTGAGAAAAATATTATTAAACATGCGCCTTTCGACAACCAGCGTACTTCAGTATTTTAGAGCAATCGGTGGAAGTCTTCATCATTTTCATCGCACATTTGTGCAAATAAACGAGTATTCAATGCATTGCTTCTTATTTTGTTAACTGCATTAATCACAAATTGAAGCGAATGGTGCAATTTAGCACTCAAATTTTTCGCTACTAGGTGTTGTCGGTGGATGACACAGTGAATTGCAGTTACCTCTGGTATAATTCTTTTAAGATGGCTTATAAACCCACGACATCGCCCGGCCATGGCAGGAGCTCCATCTGTTGCCAACGAAATAACGTTTGTGAATGGAATCGATTTTTCCTTAAAAAAATCACTCAGGACATTAAATATTGATTCACCTTTAGTGTCCGTCTCCAAAGTTTTCGCGAATAGTAGCTCTTCATGAATTTCTTCGTCCATAACAAATCGAACATATGCCAATAATAATGCTTCATTACCAGGTAAAGTTGACTCGTCCAGTTGAATAGAAAATGAGTTGTTTGCAGATAATTACACAAGAAACTTTCAATATCAGAGCTAATTTCGTCAATACGTCTTCGTACAGTGTTGTTACTCAAAGGAGTTCCTTTGAGTATGTCAAATGGAGATTTGTGCAGAACAGTTTTTAAAACCTCTTCAACAGCGGGTAAAATTAACTGTTTTTCAATGGTGTGCAATTTTCCAGATTTCGCTATAAGTAATGAGAAATTGTAAGATGCCCGCAAGCCATCATCGTTACTTGCCGACGTTGAAGCGAACATACTATGCACGGTGGGTCTCTTTTCATATTTTTCCTTCAATGTTTGAAAATATTTCAAATCTTTACCTATTTTATCAGGATGCCACCTTCTTAGATGATCTTCGAGCTTCGATGGTTTCATAGAGTCATTGCTCATAACTTTGTTGCATAAAAGGCATATGGGCAATTGCTCGTCTGCCTTTGATGGAAGAAAACCAAATTTTAAATATTCAACACTGTACAGTCGACATTTTTTCTTAGATTCATCCATGATTCGTATCAGTTACCTGCCTGTAAATTAAAAAAAAACTTTGTTGTAGTAATCTTAAGGCGGTCTTACTTAACAGGATATGGCTATTTTAACAGGATTAATGATTATTGCAATGAAATAAACAAAGTACTGGCGGCAAACTGATTCTAATTATTAAAAGCAATAAATCGCTAAGATCAATAATTGAGTGTTATGAAAACGGCTGAGCCGATTTTAATGTAATGTAAAACATTTTTTCATTAATTATATTTTGATATATTTCTGTAAATTCGATAGAAAATATTTGTAAATAATATTTTGATATCAAAACTTCGCGATTTTAATTATTTATTTATTTATTACTTTGATGCACGTTACGAGATGTAGTATATAAAGACACGTACAATTTATGAAAATATATTAATTATTAGTGAACCACCACACAGTCGGGTAATAAAAAGAAAACTAATAAAGTAGGGACAAGAAGTTCAACCTTTCTCGGCTTTCTGTTATTTTATGGAAGTATCTAATAATGGCTCTGTTCAGTATTTAATTTTTAATGCGTACCTACTACACGCAAACATTACAAATATACTTATTACAACATAAATGTATCTCCTATCGCAGGTGGGTTGGAAGAGATTTCTTTTAGGAATAAGCCTCACCTTTTGTTCCTAAGTATTTTTTTGTAATTTGTCCATTTTTTGTTAACTTACGTGTACAATAAATTGTAAAATAAATAGATAAATAATAAATAAAATAAAAGTATGTATAACAAATAGGCAGGTAAGTACTTACTTCTCCGACAGTGGCAAACACTAACATCGATTCACTTTACTTTACTTTTCTTTTCGAAATTCGGGAAACAAATGTGTAACGTTTATCCGTGGCATTCGTATTTATATTGGTGAAGAATCAAACAAGTTCATGCAAGACTGCAAGCACACACACCACAAGTCGTACTTCGTCCCTTTGCACGTCTGAACAAGCATTGCGGACGGCGGCAGCGGCAGCGCTTTGCAAGTCTGGACACGTTGTACTGAATATGCAAGTTTTTACAAGTAACAGTCGCTGAGCTTCTTAAAATATTATCTGCCTACATTGATAGGTGAACTCAAGCCAACATTTTAGTTCTTCACTATCGAAACCAGATAAATTTTCGTGGACACCCGCTTACGAATTGTGAACCCCCATTTTTTGTCACGCCAACGCAGACCCCCGTCGAGTCTCCCGTGGACCCCTGGGGGTCCACCTGAACCACTTTGGGAATCAATGTTTTATACAAAAAATACACGGATAAAGAAGTTAAAAAAATAAAGAATAAAAATGGAAGAAAATTTACGGGAAACGATGTGGTAGTAAGCGGTAGTGGCTTAATATAAGAAAGAATGTCTTATGTCAGGTAACCAAATAAGTTCGTGGAGTTTTTGATTGTAAAATATAAATATTTATTAAGAAACAATAATACACTATTATTCATCAAAATAACTACCATCACACTCAATGCCCTTTTGCCAGCGTGACACCAATTTTTGTATGCCGGTATTTTAGAACTGGATTTTTATTAAAAAAATTGACGGACTACATTTATTACATCGACACGAGTTTTGAACTATCTTTGCTTCATACAGTTGTCAAGAGAGAAAAAAGGTGGTAGTGACTTGGCAAAATGTCAGGAGAATATGGAGGTTGTGGTATCTTTTCCCAGCCAAGTTCAGAGATTTTTTCCCGAGTCACTCTTGCGGTATGCGGCCTTGCGTTATCCTGCAAGAATACCACTTTCTTCCGATTAATCATAGGAGGCTGTTTTTGACGAGTGCTGCTTGTACTCGTTGAAGTTGTTCACAATACAAGATAGCAGTGATGGTTCGACCAGTTTTCAAAAACTCATAATGGACAATTCAGGTTGTTGTCCACCAAACGCACAATAAAATTTGTTTTAGTGTAGGAAAGACTTTGGAGTCTGTGGTACCGAATCAGTAGGCGATAACCAATGATACGAACGCTTGGAATTTGAGTACAATATCCACTTTTCGTCGAAAGTTAACAACGGATCAAGAAATGGTTCATTATCGCTGCGCGAAATGCGACTTAATTTGTCATGATTTGACAATTCATGTGGCTCCCATTTGCTAAATTTCCACGTCTTCCTAGCTGATGATAGTGTAAACGAATGGCTTCATCACTCATATTGAACCATTTTGCAAACTCTAGGCACGTTGTCCTGGAATTTTTCGCCACAACTTGTTGAATATCCTCGTTGTCAATGATCTTCGGTCTCCCAGAGCATGCTTCATCGGCCAAACTGAGATCTCTCGAAGAAAATTTCTTAAACCATTTCCGTGCTGTTTGATCACTTACAGCTTGCTGGACACATGGTAAGGCGACTTAATTTGTTATGATTCGACAATTCATGTGGCACACATTTGCTAAATTTCCACGTCTTCCTAGCTGATGATGGTGCAAACGAATGGTTTCATCCCTCACATTGAACCTTTCTACAAACTATAGGCACGTTGTCCTGGAATTTTCCTCCACAACCTGTTGAATATCCTTGTTGTTAACGATCTTCGGTCTTCCAGAGCACGCTTCATCGGTCAAACTGAGATCGCCCGAAGAAAATTTCTTGAACCACTTCTGTGCTGTTTGATCACTTACGGCATCATCTTTAATGCGGTACATATTTTTCACACCGCCACTGCAGCTTTGGTACCAAGTTTGAACTTCAGACTAAACAACCTCAAACTAAAGTTTTATTCGTTGCCATTTTCAACTATTTAAAACTAAGAATTAAATAAATGTCACCAAATGTGTATGTATCCGATAAAAGAAGGATTCATACTAAAGTAGATGAAAGATAAAAAACAAGTGCTATCGATCAATAACTAAAAAAATATTCATGGCGCTCTAGTGTATACAAAAAACCGCTCGAACTTAGTTGGTTACTGATACATTCCTTATAGAAACAATCGCCCCAGCTTTATAGTATACAATTGTGTGTAAGCATGAATTTTGTTGTACTCATTTAAAATATTCGTAAATATTTAAACCGCAAGAATGACAATATGAGAAGTAACTTGCAGTGGATGACACAGTTTCTACAACTGGAAATCCTGAAACCACCATCCAGAAATGTTTCCATAAGTTGAGTTAATATTTAAAAATGCTAAATAGTTAGTCATGTTTATTAGTCAACTACTCCACTACAATGAAATATTTCTGATTAGAGACTTTCCAAAAGCGAATTGTTTCGTTAAGGTTGCTCTATCGGATCTTTTACTAGTAATAACTAAAGACCGGATATGCAATATATGCTTCCTGTTTTATTTTATTAAAAAAACATAGGTAAACCCAGAAAGTTCATAATTTTGCTGATATACCGTTTAACAACAAAATTATGAGTTCTCTAGGTTTATTTAATGTTTTCTGAATAAAATTAGGCAATTAAAAAAATCATATTTTCCATTTAATCCAGTATTTAGAACATTCGAGAGGCAGACCCCATTATGTTCAAAATTTCATTAGAAAGTTTAGTCCTTAATTTTCTATAGACACTTTTCTATTAAATGTTCGTGACCATACATTAATTTGAAAATAACTAATTTGATGAAAAAAAAGATAATACGAATGTTCAAAAATACATTAAAAGATTATTAAACACCAATGTTATTAGAAGATTATTAAATTATTATTGGATTATTAAACAATAATTTTAAATAATAATTTATATGATGCTGCCAATTCGTTATATATCCGCAATTAGATCATTTTCGATGGGTAATGGATTTATTGCATGGAGCCCTACGTAGGTTCAGTTTGTGTCCGCACAACTTGTCTTAATTACAAGCAACATATATTTATCATATCCTGGAATATTCGGATTAATACAATGTCATATTGTAACACGATTAACAAACAGTTTCGAAGTTCCTCCTCTAATTGAGCGGGATTTATGTATAGATTATAGTTCTTGGCAGAACTATTTAACAGTGTCGGGAAACCGCATCGCCAGCAGATGGCGTTGCAACGCTCGCGCAAATGCCGTATTTTGCTGCTATCCCATAGTGATATGGCGAATAAACAGGCGTACATTTTACTGAACTGTCTAAATTCAACATGTGTTAACGGTTTCGTGCTAAGCTATGTATAGGTATTGCATATATTGTTAACGCAAACGTAGATATTATATTAGGTACTGACGAATAATCAGTAATTTATAATAAATCTATTTCGTGTTAAATTATGACATCTAAATATTTACCCTCGAAACAGTTCTAATTAAGATAAACGTTGATACGTTGATAGAAATATCACGACGACGAGTCACTTTCTAGACATAAGGAAACAGAAATTTGAACCAAACAGGTATCTTACGATTTGTAATAGTTGTATCTAATTTACAAATTATTACTAAAATATTAAATATGAAATGAAATTGTATTTTTTATGATGATAATAATAATAAGAAGAAGCAAAAATCCAGGATAGTTGTAATACCATCAGTCGACTATATTTCAAGGTACATAAAACTTTATTAGAAACAATTTGAAGAACAGTTTAAAATCAGAGAGGGACAATCTACGACAGAATATGCATTAGCAGTTAATATATTAACAGAAAAACGAACTGATAGAGGTCAAGAAACATGCTTGAATCCTATTTACATGGGAGGATGAACTACGTTTTTTACAATGGGTTTAAGTCATCCGAGTTTGTTTCGAGTTCTGGAGTTCCTCAAGGATCTAACTTGGGCCCGCTTCTTTTTATATTATTTATTAACGATTTACTTCAGTTTTTGACGTGTTCTGGACTCGCCTATGCTGATGATTTGAAGGTTTATATGCGTATTGAGCGGCCTGATGATGCGCTTCTCCTTCAGAAGAACATCGACTTGGTGTGGACGTGGTGTGAGCGTAACGGTTTGAAGCTCAACATAGGAAAATGTTGCGTGGTTGGATTTTCAAAGAAAAAAGATCTTTACCATTTTGATTATAACATTAATAATGAAGTTTTAACTTCTGATGGTACAATCAAAGACCTAGGAGTCATATTTGACAGCGGTTTAACATTCGTCAACCATATCATTAATATGTGCAAATCTGCTTCTGCTGTGCTTGGTTTTGTATTGCGCAGCTCCAAATATTTTTCACAACCCGCAACTATTAAGCATATCTACTGTTCATTAGTTCAAAGCAAATTGGAATACGCTTCAATAGTCTCGCATTCCATCTATATTCATCATAAACTGAATGTGGAGATTGTTCAGCGTCGTGTTTTGAAGTATCTTACTTTTAAAACGAGTGGTGATTATCCTCCTAGAAATACTGACCATAACTTACTTCTCAGGGAATATAATTTGGTGTTGCTGGATGTCCGGCGCGAAGTAACCTGTGCTAACTTTCTACGCAGTGTTGTGCATAATAGCATCGATTGTCCTTCGATACTTAGAAGACTGTGTTTTGCTGTGCCTCAGTTTGCGTCTCGCAATTCTGCAACTTTTGCCTATTCCGTGTGCCGGAGTAATGCATTGGTGAGGAGTCCGATTTATCAAATGTGTAGATGTGGGAATAAATACTTTAGTGACATATTTTTTGAACCGAAGTTTAGAGTTTAAAGTTTGATTTTCTTCTTTTTCTTTTTTTTTGGATTTAAGTTAGCTGTGTATTGGATATATTTTTGTTTGTTTGTTTTTGTAAATTTATTCATGTACGATACATTTTCTTTGTGCCTATATTTGGCTTTGCTGTTGGGCGCTTAATAAACTATTATTATTATTATTATTATTAAAAAACTAGTTGTCATATAAAAACAAATTTTATTTTTTTTAGTAACATCGCCGCCATTCAACATTCTTTCAGTGTCCCTTCGTAACTTGTAACTTAGTAACTTTCAAATTTATTAATTAATACATGGTGTATATATATTTGCATAGTCGTTTTATGTAACTAGTTATAACGTTCAATTAAAGTTTATTGTTTTCGCTTTGTATTTATTCCACCAGAAATTTACTTCAGCCGTCGGCTACCATATTTAATTCTAACATACTTTAATGTTATCTAGTTTATGTCGATTAAAGTACTTTATATGGACAATTTCTCTTAATAATCCCTAAAAACGATAAAATTATTGTTGACCCCCCAAGTAAATTTCTATGTCAAGAGTTCATTAATGGGACCAGGAGTTTGTACACTACACTGCCTAACTTAGTTAACTGTTCGGTCTCTTCTCAGTTCACACAGTTATGACTGGTGATGGTGGCTGGTATGATGGTGACACCGTAGGGATTAGTGTGGAAACAGGAACTCTCACACATTCAACGTAAGATACATACAATGTTACCGACACAGGTCCTGGGGTTTTGTTGAGGGGCTGAAAGATTAGCATATACAGCGTACCCTAGCCCTTAATAAACTCGCAACTAGCAATAAAACTTATTTGCATATGAATGGAGGATTAAAACTCGTATAGCTCGGAGGCCCGACTGATAGATATATACCAGACCAGAAGACAGACTGATTACTCCGTTAACTTTGCGGTTTGTCGGCAAACGAGCTAATCATGCTCATTAGCTCTTGTCTGTCTTGTAACCATTTTATTCAGAAACTACAACTAGTATTATTTACTGAGATAATATAACTATTCACACTCTGCGTATATGCGATAGATGAGACTCTATCTAAACTTTTGTAAGCCGGTGAAAAGGTGTAAAGTGTATATATTAAAATATACTTGAGAAATTAGCAAATTTAATAGTTAAAATGCAAAGATAAATGTGTAAGTGATGCTACCAATAAATGAAACGTCTAATTCGAAAAGAGAAAACACGTTTTTTCTTTTGAAATGTAAAATGAAATGAACAAATTAATTTAACAAATTATATTCATATTATTATAATACGAGAGAGAAGCTGAATTTATTGATAATAAGAAAATCTAGTAGACTGTGAAAAACAACCATATAGTGTCTATTTAGAGCAACTCTTTATCTGTCATCTGACGTTTTGTTGTTGAAGTTACGTTCGTTCTTATTTTTTAAAAGTAAAAGAAAATGGAATTAACCAGAGAGTACGGTTGCGATTGTAATTTAAGGGACACTTATTTTTGTACATTGTAAAGTCTACTTCATGATAAAATGATATTTGCCAATTTATGAAATGTCACCAACGTCAGTTTGTATTTGAAATCAGACTTACAATGTAAAAATATGACGAATTTATGTGTTAAGACTTGTCCCTTATTTTTCGATCGTAATAGTACATTCGAATTATAATTTATTATGATTTTAAAAGAAGTTTATGAGCTTATGAGCGTAAAGACAGTTTAGATTCAGCTTTTAGTGTACAAGCACCTTCCTTTGCTATAATTTACCGATGGTATAAGGAATTTTAACGTGAAAGGAATTCTGTTCAGCATCAAAACGACCGTGCGTCCTCCTGCGGCTATTACAGATAAAAACATTGCCGTTCTTAAAAAATAATTGAAGAGAGCAATAAAACCACTTAGGCGGTAGTAGAGCATCAACTCAAGATTGGATTCTCAGCTGTTAAAACAATCATACACGATCACCTGCATTTAAAAAAAGTGCTAAGTCGTTTTGTGCTGCATCACATTTCTGACTTCCGAAAAGAAGAGCGTGTAAGAATTTGCTAACGAAACTTTAAATTTCTTAAATAATGGCGGGCACCAATTTTTTTCCAAAATAGTGACAGGTGACAAAACTTATATTCCTTTTTTCGACCTTGCTACCCGCGTATGGTTTCACGAAGATGAGAAAACTCCTAGAATGACTAAGAATCGAGCTGTGAAACAGGTTATGTTTGCTGTATTCTTCAGAAGTACGAGTGTAGTAAATGCAATTAAGCTAGATGAACAAACGACAGTTACAGCTAAGTGGTGCACTGAAACCTGATTGCCTACAGTGTTCAGTAGAGTTCCAGACAAGTGAATTATGCTCCAAAATATGGTAATTCATAATCCCAGACGGCAGTTTAACTCTCCAGTTTTTGACTGGAAAAAATATAAAAGTAACAGAACATTCGCCGTACTCACCTGATATAGCAATGTGTGACTTTTGTCTATTTTTTTGGGCTTAAACGCAATTTGCGCGATAGTAGGTTTTGTCTGAAGAAGAGATTGATACCGCAAGTTCAGGCTTATTTTGAAGGTATTCTGAAAGAGGATTGGTTACGAGCTTTTAAAGAGTGGAAAGAAAGAATGGTCAAATGTATCACTATTATCTTAGAGCCATTTATGGTTTCATTTGCACCTTCCATATTGCTGTGAACTTAGCTTTCAAATATAATTTATTTAAATGAATGATTTGTGTGGGCAGTTACACAAGCATAATTTCGTTGAGACTCTGTATAGTCTTTAGGTATATCAGGGCAATATTTTTCGTTCTACACAACTAGAAGTGCTCGTTTAAAATTTTATTGTTTGTTTGTATTTTCACATCTCATTTTTGTTGTAACTAAAATATCTCATTCTTAACCTATATCTTAATCAATGCAACTTTAATATACAAATATTCTTTTGTTAATCACACACGAATAATATTCGAGTTTTGATTCTGATTCGAAATGAATCTCGCAAACAAAGACTCTTGAGGATTTCACTCACAAAAGGAGGGGGTATTTGCCCTCCAAATGTTGAGATTAATACTCAAGGCTTATCCCTGTCTGAAATGTAGATCTCTGGTCTCTACTAATAATTTTCTACAAAGCGAGTGTGCTATTCAGCGTCTATTTAAGTGGAAACTAGTCCCTACAGAATAGGACGCTTATTATCACACTGTATAAATATTTTCTAATTTTCGCGCCTATTGTTGAATGTTTTGAATTTAAAATTTTTAAACAGCACAGATATTTCGAGAATATTCAGGAAACACTACTTTCTCTTCATCAAACTCGGATATCTGGCCTAAGATACACTTTAATCGTTTATTTACGACAAATTAATTCTTTAAGATAATAAATCCACATGCACCTTTATTAATTTCATTAACTTTATACACTTCAATTTTATCAGATATAAGGTTTTACTTACTCAAAGTTAAATCGTGCATACAAAAGTTTTTGAACTCCTCCTGGTATATTATTAAATTTTTATAATAATGATAAGAATAATAATGATAACTATATTATTGATTAAAATGAAATTAAACTTTTATTTATTCTTAACTAAATAGAATGCCAACAGGCTTAAAATTTTAGAGATTATTGACTATATCAAAAATAAGAATTTTGAAATGAAAGTAGCGCAATAAGTCAGTTAATCTTAGTAAACGTTGAAGTTATCTTGATGAATCTCATTTTGCAGTGATTTTCGCTTTTATACCCAGCGTTTCTTTCTTCTTAAAATTCTGTTCCTACTCCATATTATTTATTTTTGTTATCCCTAATTTTCATATTTATTTAATATTTTCACCCTTGTGTGTTTGTATCGATCGTGGGTAATTTTAATTTTACCTTTCCTATATGTTGTCTCCCAGTTTATATATTTCTCCATTTTGACGTAATTTTAATATTTGTAAATTTTATTCTAGAATAGTGAACTTTTAACCTTGTTCTTCCCAGAATAGCTTCAATTTCGCATTCAAGCCTGCAGCTTCAACCCGAAATTCATGTCTATGTATTATCTTTGTTCTCCCATAGTATTTTCTTTCACTTTCTTCCCTTGGGTTTGTTCAAAAGGTGTCGTCTTGTCCTTTGCTTCCATGCGCACGTCCCTTCGATGGGTTCATTGAGCACGCGTCTTTTGATACGCTTTTGTTTACATTGGTTTGTTTACATCGCAATATTACTGCATTAATTGCTGTATCTGTATTTTACAATGTTTGTTTACTTCTTGTTAGCATAGCATTGGACGTGTTATGACAATGCATCCATTTGGACAAGGTTATATTTACCAAACATAATGAATTAAAATTAAATATGGTTACTAACGTTATTACTGCACAAAGAAGAGATTATTTAATATCCTTTTATAATCTTACTGGTGTGTATAGCATGTTTTATTAACTTACTTACATTCTAAGCATTTAATAATCAAATTAGCCTAATATTTATTGACATAACGTTACTTTAATTTGTTTTTGCTTATCCAGTTATGTTTAATTCGCTTTTTCGTTGTTAATTCTATTTTTAATTTTTACCCTAAATTAATTTCATAGCAATATGTCCGAATTTTCGTTTAATGCATGATAACGCTCGCTCACACATCGACAACATTGTACAAAATTACTTAAATGAAGTTGGCATACGTCTTTTGTCGTGGCCAGCCGGGACATGAAACCAATAGAGCACGTCTGGGACCACATTGGGTGGCACTACGAGCCGGACAAGTTCCACCAAGAACGCTAGAAGAGCTGGAAGCAACGCTCACTGAAGAATGGAACCAGGTGGGTTAAGGCTACATCAGAGGTCTTATTGAGTCTGCCTAGGCAGATGGCAGTCAAAATACGGGCCCGAGGCGTAAATACTCATTATTAGTTCAAGTTTCCGTTAATTAAATTCTTTGCGTTGGTGTTAGTTTTTCAATTGTTATGTTTATCAAGTTGCGGTCTTTGGTTTTTCTTTTGCATTTTGTTCTAATTTTAATGTTTGTCTACTACTTAGTTATAGAACATAAAATTTCAGGAAAAAGAAACAGTTTCAAAAAAAATTGTTTGATTCTATAATTTTTTTGAGGAGTGTATATATTAAAACATCAAAAAAAGTTTAGCACAAAATAATATAACCCACTACATAGGCTCAGCAGGCCCTTGTATAAAATGATTTTCACGGTATAGTTTATTTCAAATTATAAGAATATAACATTGAATGGCTCTAATGTTTTTATTACACCACCTTCTGTGATGATAATTATTATACCTGGTCTCCTTATTGAACAGGTACGGTTTACCTATTTGCAACGTATGAATCTAGAGGCCGTATTGACTATAAATTAGGGCCCTATAATATAATAATAAGACGCTGTTAATTTCAAGTATATAATAAAACATATCTGTACATTGGGTTTATATACAAAGAAAAAATTACAAATCGTTTGGCAACATGTGTAGTGGATACATATAGATATATAAAGCAATTTTTTTTGTAATACATAATAAAATTTTTATGTGTCACCGCATTTCATAAATCATCTGTGATTGAGTCGTCTTGCAAATCGGTGTCTGTGTCTGAATCGTATTGCAAATTTAGAATCAAAGGTGCTACTGGTGTACATGCGCATATATTCGTCCTCTCTTGCTATTGCATGTTTAGCAGCATTTTTCCAATTTACAGCAGTTATATGTTCCATAGCATTTTTTATGTGTGTTACACTGCTTTCACTAAATTTCGGTGTTTGATTTGTTCGTCTTATAGTATTTTTCTGTTGGGTCCATATCAATTCAATGGGATTGAAAATGCCATGGTATGGTGGTAAACGCAAAATTGTATGTCCTGCTTCTTTGGCTCCTTTATCCACATAATAATCCTTGAAATATTCTTTTGTCTTCATCACCTCTATTAATTGTTTTTTTGTATAATGATCCTCAAAATATATATCATTTGCTTCTAAAAATGTTTTAATATCTTTCTTATTATTACATTTTGTAGGAACTTTTGTTTGCTGTCGAGAATGATACGGAGCGTTGTCCATCACTATCACACTATCTTTTGGTAAATTTGGCAGCAAAGTGTCACAAAACCATTCTTCAAATAAAGATGAGGTCATATCTTCATGGTAATGTAAACTTGAGGATTTAACATTTTTAGCAGATAATAGCGGCTGTCCGATCCATCCTTTTTGACCCAGTATGAAGAATGATTATTCTCTTCCCTTTCGAAACCAGCGCGTCCAACTGACATACTTGAACTATCCACTCAACCTTTGCAAATTCTGTCATGGGTGTCATACCACGTTTCGCCTAAATAAGATATGAATCGTCCCTCCTCTCTATACCTTCTAATTGCCGTTAAGTATTCATATCGAAGTTTCTGTAACCTCGGGCTTTCCGTAATTGTGCGACGTTTGTCTATAGTGCCAAACTTAAAACCAGCATTCTTTAGCGTCCGCCACAAAGTTGCTTTTATATAAGCAGTCAAGTGTAGATACAACATTTCCTCTGTAGAAGGAGTATACTTGCTGCCTAATAGTATCAATTTCATACTCTTCAATTTTTCTCGGTGCTCCTTTGTCACTTCTTGCTTTCGAGGCACAGCGTTATTCTTAATTATTTTATATATTGTTCCAAAATGCACCTTGGTTAATTGCGACGTTCGTTGAATGTTCTGGGTTTGTAGTTCGTTATTTTCTTCCATCAGGGTATGATAGACATTGAAAATTATCTGTTTTGCATCTTCTGATATATGCTTTCTCTGTAGTGCTCCAACAGTATTATCACTATCCACATCATAATCACTAACACTTTCAGCAAAAGGTCGCCACATGTTCGTTAAGTAAAGAGAGAAAAATCAAATATGTATATAGCAGTAAAGTTTAACAATAAATGATAAATAGACTCAATATTAGATGTAATATATACCAACTCTCCTAACTATATTTACTTAAATTTTGTTTAATAAATATAAGCACTTATTTCATCTAAATTGTAATTTAATGACTATTTAACTATATATAATAACTATATATTCAAATTAACAACTTTTGGTACTTATATTATTATTAAATTTTATTTCATTTAAATTGCAGTAATTACAATTTACTTAAATTTTGTCATTACGGACCTTAGCAGTTTGTTGGCGTAAGAGATAATCGTATTGAGAGGCCAGGTAATTATTGCCGCAGGTGGTGAAATAAAAGCATTAGAGCCGTTCAAAGTTATATTCTTATAATTTGAAATAAACTATAAATGTCTAACGTTCATGCGACTGCTGTCATATTTACCAGGTGACATTAAGTTGATAAAAAATCACTAGGTAATATTATATCTCTATTATAAAGTTAACTAAGAACTATTTGCAAATTTTCCACTTCGTAAGTGTAAATAGTAAATATACGGAACTGCATTTAACATTTTTAAAATTTCGCACGGTATTTAGTTTTGACTTCTCGGTGTTAAAGTATACTGTATGTTATGTAATAAATTTGTAAATTGATTTTATAATTTTAACGAGTAATTAAGTACCTTCTTCCCTGTTAAAAACGTTGACGTTACGGGAAAGCTTCCGGTATTATTTTTTTGCCTATATTGCAATTTTTTTTCTTATGTTGTATAACGAAAAATGAAAACAAGTACAGCAATAAACAAAAAATATGATTAATATAATGCTCGAATGCGTCTACATCTTCGGTGAAAACCTACGAAAATTCTTATAAATTCCAATTTTAAATAAATGGCAATATCGCAGCGTAGCAGTAGGTGTAACTCGATTAAGATATATGTACTCCAGTTACATATAACGGACGGGAACCCTGCATTCGTCTTTAAAAAATCCAATATACGTGAAATATGCAATATTAGAACACATTCACAGCACCTGTTGTACGATCGTATATGCGATATATATGTACATACGTACATCTTAGTTTATGAATTTGAGTTTATTTGATTGGATGGGGTAGATGTGTATGTATACCTCGTATTTCCGTTTTCCGTGCGTAATGCATATTTGCTTCCATTTTAAGAAGTATGAAAGTTTGAAACTTCTAAGACTAAATTAAATTGGTATTATATCCACGCAAGTGTGCTGATATAAAATTTGTTTTGTCGATTTTCTTAGAAAGTAAAGTTCAAAAATTAACCTTCCTTGTTTCTGTAATTTTTAGAATGTTAGAACCATAGTTTTACTTTTTCTGCTTAAATAAACTTAGTATGTACTAACTAAGTACTTTTAATTAGGTTGTGGGTGTAATCGTGTTGGCTTTAGCTGAACCCGACATACTATGTGATGTGACAATGACGGCTATCACATTAAAACTTTTAAATGACAGGTTTTGACACGTTAGCTCCGTAAGTATTTTTGGGACTTCATCACACAATATCTTAGTTCATAATGAATCAATAATAAATAAATTTCAATAGTTTTTATTATAATATAGTCCGTCTAGAAAGTATCCGGAAAACAAGAAGCACAGTAATAATTCTACGGACTTGAATAATAAAATCACAACAAATAATTCATCTCATTTACTAATACAACCTCCATTTAAATCTAAACACTTAACTAAACTTAACTAAAATTTGAGGTACTGCTGAAACTAAGTCTAACTGCTATACTTTTCGGTGATGGTGGTCCAGGTTTATAAAACTGACAGAATAAAATCTTCTTTATTTCGTGGCGCTGCTCGTTCTACTTCAATTTTCATTAATCCCCATATGTTTTCTATGGGACCAAGATCTGGGGAAGCTGCTAGCCATGGAATTGTTGCCAAGTTTTGTTCTTGCATCCAAGCTGTAGTGTAGGCAGAAGTATGGTATTTTGAATTATCCTGTTGAAAACGCTACCTCTCTGGATATAAAGCATGAGATGAGCGGTTTGATGAAGGAAACCATTAAGAATTTTACAATACTTTGCACTATTAATCAATTATACAGAGAGGCGTAGCACCACGTTGAGAGGTTGCTCCCCAAACCATTATTTTTCTCTTTATAGTATTTTTAGATGATTTGCACCAAGCTGAAAACAACTTTCGTCAAATATAGAAACATCATTAAAATTATCGTCTTGAAAACGTTGGCAAAAATCTATTCTTCGTTGCCTTTGTAGAGGTGTCATTGCAGGGATTTCTTTTGGTTTTCTTGTTAAGTAGCCTTGTCTTTTCAGTGAAATGCGGACGGTTTCTGGACAAGCTCTAATATGACGTTAATTTCCAAATCTGTTAGCCAGTTTTCGAAACCCTAGGCGTGGATTTTGTCGTCCTGAAGTCACTAAAGCGTTCAGATTGTTTCCAATAATCTTACGCGGTCTTCCAGAAACTGGTCCATGGCTCACATCTCTCCCATTTCTTATCCTCTTTATTGTCTCTTATACTGCACTTTTTCCGAGTTCAGTCAATTGCACTAATTTTTTAACGTTTTGAACACCTCTTCTATGCAAATGTTCTACCAACTTTCGTTTTTCTACTTGCGACATTATTTCACAAATATTAAGCCTGTTAACAATCAACAATATTTGACAGCTGATGTTATATGATTTTGGCCATGGCCTACTGTCGCTACAACCTACTTAATGCATTACTTTTGTATTAGGATGTAACAAAAAAGAAACATATTAAAATTAAAAAAAAATAATAAATTACTGATACTTTCTAGACGGACTATAATTACAAAGTATTTTCAGTATGTCATATTTCAAAGCAGGACATGTGCAGGTTTTGAAATGCAACTTTTGCAGCAATGGGATGTTTCTCGTCTTATTCCCTGTTTGTAGCATTATTTACATCCCTGAAAATATGTTTTCCGCTGATCATTTTCACGAGGAGTATTTTTTTGTGGGAAATGATTTTTATTTAAGTGTCCGAAGAACAGTGCCTTGTATTGTACAACGTTTCCCAGGTGTACGGTTGATACAATTGTACGGTAGAACTTCGTAGTTCGACACGCCTCCCCTTTAACCCTTCGTGTGGGTCCGCGTCTAGTTTGGCTTCACTTAATTTGAGTATCTCGACCGATGAAAACGTGTATGTGCTAAATCCGAGGTGGCCTTTTGGATTTAGGTAAAATTTAGAAAGATCAGTTTTCGTGAGTCTTGTTGCTTGCACGTTCTGCAGGTAGCAGGCTTATGACCTTTTTCTTCAATATAATTGATGTAATTGATGTAATTCTGCAAACGCAGAATCTCTCTAAACGATTGAGCAAAAGTGACACCCTATATGTCAAGAAAGCGAGTAATCTCTGATCCACCTATAACTTAAACAAATGAAACGATCAAGAGAAAATATGCTCAGTCAAAAATAGATCGCAAAAGCAAAATGGTATGTGCTAATTGCAAAAATTGTAATGAATTACTAATGAACACAGTATGAGAATATGCAGTACTTGTTATTCGAATGTATAAAAAATTTCGTTATATAATAACTGTTTTCTTTTTGTGAAATGATCTCTTAAATGTAGTTTTATTTTAATAAATTTATGTTGTATTTTATAAGTTTTAATAATAATAATAATAATAATAATAATAATAATAATAATAATATACTTTAATACCAAACAGGCTAGGCCCAATTACAAGGTACATTATAATTATAATTACATGATACTGAAGTGCAATCAAATGAACTATAGACGTAAATAGTGCTGTCCATCAACGAGCCATATTCAAGAAAACAGATCATCCTGTATTCTGTTGGCCACGTTAGAGAGAATATAGGTAGCATTACGTTTCAAGACGTTTGTTTTCGCGAAAGGAACCATAAATGTAACTTCGTACCTGGAGTTCATTTGAGGAACCAGAAACGACATTCGCTCCAATATGAACGGGCAGTCAATAATGTTTTCCATCAGTTTAATTACGAATTTCCTACAAATATTCTTTCCTCTTACGCTTAGTGATGATATGCCATGACGTAAAAGCAAATTATCCTGGGATGCATCAAGTTCCGGGTAGATATCATCAGTCTTGAATGTGAGATACTTAAAAAACTTAAGGTGAACACGGTCCAAAGGAATGGAATCGTAGTCATAAATGGGATACCAAGTTAATGAGGCATATTTCACTTTGTTCAAAACGTATGCATTGTACAGTAATTTAAGGCAAGTGATGTCTTTAAAGTATTTTGATACACGCGTAATAAATCCCAGACTTTTGTAGACATCGGAACATATATGGATTATATTGGATCTGAACGTAAGATTAGAGTCAAATAAGATTTCGAGATCCTTTATTTCAGTTTTACTGATTAAGATATTATTTCTAATAAAATACGAAGACTCGTAAGGCGTAGCAGAATGAGTATAAGTGACCACACAGCATTTGTCAATATTTAATTCAAGTTTCAAACGGTCACACCATGCAACTAATATGTCCAGACTTTGCTGTAGTTTAACGATATCGGCAGTTGTAGAAATCTCAGAATATGTTTGTATATCATCTGCATAGGCGAGAATGGGACACTTCACTTGAAAAAGGAGATCATTCATAAACAAAACAAATAGCAAAGGACTCAAATTTGATCCCTGAGGAACGCCAGAAGGAAGAACAAAATTATGGGAGCAGGAGCCATTATAGGTCACGTAGAATTTTCTTTGAAATAGATAAGACCGAAGAAGGCTGGTAGATGTTGAAATGAGACCAAAAGATCCAAACCTATGAAGTAAAATCTCATGATCAATTGAATCGAAAGCCTTGGATAGGTCAGTATAGATTACATCAACTTGACCTGTGCCGTCCACAACTTCACCGATATGCTGAATAGTGGACGCCAAATTAGTGACAGTAGATCTACCCGGTGATAAAACCATGCTGGTTCGGTGAGCCATGAGAGCGCGTGCCACTAAATAGCCTGGTGTATAATACCTTCTCATACAGTTTGGCGAAGTTAGAGATATTAAAGATGGGCCTGTAATTATTAATCAACGCTCGATCTGCTTTCTTATGCACAGGGATAATTCTTGTGTTCTTCCGCCAATCAGGAAAGATCTTAGTTGTTACAGATAGATTAATAAGTAATTTCAGAGGATATGATAGGACAAATCTACTGGCGGGTTTATGAGGTCCGGTTCATGTAAAAGTTGATATTGTAGCAGTTCCGCATCCTAGGGGTAAATATATTGAATAATTATAGTTAATTAGAGATTACTGCATTAATTTGATACGTTTAGAAATATAAATAAACTTTAATAAGAAGGTATAAATAAGCATCTCAGGTTTCCTATACTGTCGTAATTCATTTACCAAACGTGCAGTGTTAATTAAATTGTCAGCTATATTGTGGACATAATAAGTCAAAAGTAATGCGCGCATATTGCACTTTGTACACTTTTAAATTGATAATTTCTGTGTATTAATGGAAAGTAAGCACACGGCCACAATTCAATTAGTAGTAAAACTTTCGAACTGAATGCAAAATTTACGGTATTCTTCTTAATGCATTTAATTAAATAAGGAGAGCTTGCGTTGCTTCGTTTGAGAAGTTTCTTCAGAATCGAATTTGTTTGCTAAGCGAGGCTGAGACGGAGCGCTTCTACTACTATTACTGCTACTATTGCTACTACTCCTGGTCGTCGCGTTCGTTAAAAACTTTTCCTTGCAGGGAAAAGGTAATTGGCAATATTTGAAACTGCTACAAAGACAGATTCGAGATGCATTTAAACAGGTAGTTTCGAGTTAGTTTTCCGCGGAAAAGGGAGGTATGTATTTGATTCAAGAAAAAGAGGACTTCTTTAAATTTATTTCAAGCATTTCGTATATTTGATCATATTTAATCAACCAATGCAGGTACATTTGCACACACGTGTTCCCCTTATTAAATCAATTTATGTATTGTTGATAAATTCTTAATTATTAAATGTATTTCAGTCTTTATTTTCAATTAACTATATTTATATCTACGTAGTATTTAGTATTGCACTAAGATAGATATTAATACTTATTAAATTGTAACATACACCAGGTGCAAGCAACAACAGACCACGAAAACTGACTCTACAACTTTGCGCAGTCCAACAACCCACCTCGGTAAGGGTTGTTGGATTGAGTGAGAGGGATGAACTTAAATTTACAAGACAGCCAGCTAGTGCCAATGGCGTGAATCTCAGCGAAGATGGTAGAGCGATTCTTGTTGAGACGTTGTTAAACTGACTATAATTTAAAAAGGATAGGGGATATACGTCACGCATAGAACGTATTTGCGCTAACGTACCTACTACCAATAGTTAGTCCGAATTCATGAGATGATATGAGGTAAAAGTAAGTAAGAACCAAGCTTATTAAGAACGTTTCCGAAAATAAATGACAAGCTACAAGCTACAGTAGAAAAGAAAAATGTATATTGTTTCAAAATATGTGGATGGGTCAAGCCCTGCATATAATTAAATTACGTATTTAATTTAAATAATTTAAATAGATATATAAATGTTAAACATCTACATCTATAAATTCCAAAATGCAAAAAAATTAAAACTCTGGTACGGTTCTGTATATCGCCAGGCTGTATATATTATGTGAACAAAAAAAAAACGAAAAGCGGTATTCGTTGACGTGTGATCTCAGTTACATATTCACAATCGAAATTACGCTTTATGGATGGAAATTTAATACTAAATATCCTATGACGCTAATAAGTAACAAGAAAAAAAAGAATTACATTCTTATAAATAAAGAAAAAAAGATCATACAACTGTAGGCACGCACGTTATTTTTTAACTAATTTGATACGACGAATTTTTATATAAACTAAAAGCATCAACACAAATCGTAAGTTCATAATAATAATTACAAAACGGTATTAACAATTCTAAACTAAAATGAGTCGACGTAATTAATAAATTGCCAAGACAAAAGGGTTTAAACAAATGATTCTTTATTTTTCGGTATGTGGCGATAAACATGCTATTATTTATAACATAAATGCAAGTTCTTGAGAAATATTTAATAAGTTGAAGCTGCGTAATTAGTACAGCACTACCTTGCGAGTTGTGGATATAGTTCGAAAATGACGCACAGAAATGGAGTCGTTTCCGTTTCACACGTGGTCTCGCTGGAACTTTCGGCCCACGTTGTTTTATTAACTCCTTCAACAGATTCTCCAGTTCCGATGTTTTAAAATTTGAACGGTATATCTCATCATCAATTAGCTACAGAATCTGGTAGCAGGAACCCGAAACAAGAACCCTACAGATTTTACGAGGGCATCTGCTGCATAGCAAATAACGCCAATCTAATCATATAAATTGAGGTTCAACAAATACTGTGTGCCGTCAAATAAACCACCTATTTTGGTGTAAATTCTTTCGATACAAAAAACATACAGCGGCACACAAACAAAAAGACAACAGGTCTAGCTAGATACAGTGGTAAACTGTCTTTCTTTATTTTGGAAATGTTCGCTTCCTCTTTTTATTAACTCAATGCGAACATTATCAGGAACGGGCATACTTCAATGTGAGACATCTCTCAAGTCCTGAAGTGATTCATTCATGCACATACTGTCTTAGATAGTAGAAGCATTATCAGTACTACCACTATCATTTTCAGTAGTTATTTCAGATTTGTCTTCTTCATGGGTTATCATCATTAATTCTGTATTGCCACCGTTGCTTCCTGAAGATGAGCTAATCTTATCAGAATCATTTCTTCCATCAACATGAGAATCAGTTTCTTTTGATGAGCTTTTGGTGTCATTATTTTTTGTAACATATTTAAAGATGGCATGCTTTGAATTACATCCATTTTAGTCTGTTTGGCATTTCATTGGTGAAAACTCTGGTAAACCCCTCGTGGCATATTTATCTTTTTGAGAATTCCAAAAAAAATTTTCGATTGGAGGTGCTATCGTTGTTATAAATTCTCAATATACGTAATGTAATCCGAAAAAAAATATTGAACTGGCCAATCCGCTTACTTTATTTTTTTTTAAGATATATCTGTTCCATCACTTTTCAATTCTTTCATAAAACACTATTAAAACAGCAATGATTCACTTCACCTTAATTACAATCGACGAAAGAAATGAGCGAAGACACGAGCTACATTTATTTCAAGGGAATCTCCAACCGAGAATTATTAGAGCTAACTACGAAAGTAAGAAGGACAAAGTTTTTAAGGAATCCGCGGCCGACCGAGCCACGAAAACAAAAACGATAGACAGTGTATACATTGAAAAAAAATAAGATCCATATACCAGTACTGCCACCTATAAAATTCACAAAACTTTAGTAACTGTATAACTGCCACCTGTAAGCATTTAAATCTGCAGTAAATAATTATTTATTTCATTCATAGCTAACGTGCATTTACAAATTATCACAATTGATAAATTAATTGATCTAGTATGGATAACTTGATTAAAATGGCTTCAAACCTAAGTGATTTATCTTTGAAAGACATTGTGATTGTTTGCGTAAGTTTTTATTTTTTTCGACGGTCGGGTGTCACCCCCAAACAGGTGGCACTCGGGGCGAGTCGCCCCTGACATCCCCCTCCTGTTCCGCCAGTGTGTTTAACATTATGATTTGTTAATGTCCTAAATTTTCAGACAAGCATAATTAATATTTGTGACAATTCATATTACGTCAAATTAATAAAATTATAACGTTTTATTTAGCGCAATATTAATTCATTGTAAGATTGTGTTCAAAGATATGACAACAACGCCAGTGTGTGTCGTCATAAAAATTAATGACGTAAGACGGCTGTTTCTTTACTTTTCCTATAATTAATATTTTCGATTTTGATATCTTGATGTTATATCATTCCTAATTCAAATATATACAGCTAAACCGGTTTGTGCTTCTTTTACACTTATATACACTAAGTTATTTAAATACAATTCTCAACACGTCGACCTTTTTTATTTTAATAGAGATAACTTGTCTACAAAGGAAAACCCTATCCATTTTTTGGCAATATACTTTAGATTTCATTCATAAAATATACACGCAGCTCGTAAAGTATGCGATAAAACTTTATAGGTTTCTCCACCTAAGTAGGATATTTTTCACAAGCACACTAAGGTATGCGCATTTACCTTTTGTCGTTTCATGAATTGGAAATGTAATTTTCTCTCCACGACGAAACGAAGTGTATAAAATTTTTTCTTTATACGGCCACTTTTAAATATAATTAGGATTTCTATCTTTCTTTGTCTCTAACACTGGCGAACATAAAGAATACGTTACTAGTATAAAAATTGAAAAATATTTTAAAATGCCTGCATTAATACGAGGAATAGGTAAAATTGAAGCGAATGTGCTTGTTTTAATATTATAATAATTTAATATTTTTACAAAGCAGTCTACACTAATTTTACAATGAACTACATAGACCTGTATTATCTGACCGATGGCTTTGCTGTATTTTTCTTATAATAGCTTTTGACACCTTTTAATATCAGTTTCACACACAAGTTATCTATGTCTCTGTTACCCTAAAAAGTAGAATTGGCAAATATAAAATCGAAAATAACCGAACTTATAACTAAAGCTGGGAATTATATGCACACGGAAACTGTATTATTTGTGCACATATGCTTACAAAATTCGGTAAAAATATGCAGAACTTTTATTAAAATATGCAAAAATATGTAAAGTTTAAGTGATAGTTACACAACTAAATTACTGTCAAAATATCAAATAATATTATTTTCTTCGAAATTTTAGAAGATACATGTATAATAATAATAATAATAATAATAATAATAATAATAATAATAATAATAATAAGGCATGGCTGTATACAGGTAACCTGTTTGCAGAAACAGAGGGATTCATAGCCGCCATCCAAGATCAAGTAATTCCAACGCGTTCCTATAGGAAGAAAATTCTTAAGGAGAATTTATCTGACATTAAATGTCGTGTATGCGCAGATAAGGAAGAAACAATTGATCATTTGATGGCAGGATGCTCTGTACTTGCCCCCAAACAATATCTCGAGAGGCACAACAGGGTTGCAAAATTATTACACCAACTGCTCAGACAGAAGCACTTGTCGTATTCTGAAAATGTCCCGTATTATGAATATGAAGCACCTTCAGTTTGCGAGGACGAAAATTCTCGATTATATTGGAATCGCCAAATAATCACAGATAAAACAATTCCCAACAATATTCCAGATATAATACTGACACTGAAGAAGGACAAGGTAACGTACATCATTGACATTGCTGTTCCGTTGGCAAAAAACACTGCAAGGAACTATAGTGAGAAGGTAAATAAATATTTACCTCTCAGCGACGAAATCAAGAGTATGTGGAAGATGGACAAGGTCATAATAGTCCCAATTGTGATTGCCGCAACTGGAGAAATTCCACAGAAATTACACAAGTCCATAAATACTTTGGATCTCTACCAAAAACTTTATTTAAAAATGCAAAAAAGTGTCTTGTTAGACACGGCTGCAATAATACGTCGCGTGCTGAACTGAAATTGCAGCGCGCGAACGCGGGCAACGTGGCCGGGAGGCGAAATGACGGAACGGGTGGGGTGCTGATGTGGTCCTCTACTTGGTGGTAGCCTAGCATATGCGCTACCAAACTCTAGGGGGGTCTGCCCGATGGGCGGGCAGGTGCCATTCCGCCTTTCCAGCAGGGGAGAGAGGAACCAAGCTACGCGGCGCAAAACACGGCGCCGCGCAATGCACACACCACTAGGGTCGGTCCTGGGCGGCAACCTTGCCAGACTGGCGTGAACAGCACACACACGCTCGACGTGTGTGCAGTGCCCCCGCAATGGCGGGAAACGTTAAGATGGCACAAAGTGTGACCGTCGTCGACCAAAGTAGCCGCTAAGAGTGTTCCATTGGTTGGCGATGAGCAACCCCGTGCAGGCTGCGCTTCGCGGGTCTGGGCCTTGCCTCGATGGGGCGGGGGTCGGGCCGTCGAAATACTGCATGGAAAAGTAAAGAAGTTGCCGGGAAAGGGTTGGCGGCCCAGCGCAACGGCTGGTTCTCCGATCTCTCAAAATTAGCGCGACCGGACACTAAACACATGCACGAGTGCGCTAAAATACAACACCCCTACACTTGCGCGCTCGCACAAACACAAAACCACACACCCAGAGAGAGAAGCAAGCTGCCAGCAGCGGACAACACGTAAGTTGACACCCTGAAAGTACTGGTAAGTATCTACTATAATCAATATTCATATAAAAATAATGAATGCTAGATAATTATGCCACCCATCTTGTTCGAATGAACCGATTGGGTAGGATAATGGCAACCAAGAGCGAATAGTTATTGTGAGTGGAAGAGATAATAATAATAATAATAACATCTCAAACCGAAACACCATATCTCCGAAAACACGAACTAAACGACTCCTACGATCTATTGCGTCGATTAATGAGAAAAAAAAATAACAACAACCACGAACACATCTCAAACCCAAACACCATATCTCCGAAAACACGAACTAATCGACTCCTACGATGTATTGCGTCGATTAATGAGAAAAAAAAATAACAACAACCACGAACACATCTCAAACCCAAACACCATATCTCCGAAAACACGAACTAATCGACTCCTACGATCTATTGCGTCGATTAATGAGAAAAAAAAAGCAAAAGAACAAAAAAGACAAAAAAAAATTATATTTAATATACATGTATAATTCTACCAATGTTTCCATCCATATCAAGCAGGATAGATGTTGATATGCTTGCCTCGCGGCCGTGTATTAACTTTTTCCCTTTCTCCCAAAAGGAGCTTTCACATCAATAATAATAATAATAATAATAATAAACCTGCACAGGGTAGCCTAGAGATAGGTTACTGGGGACTAGCGACCCGTTCCTGAGCTAACCGTTGGTTTGGGTTAGCAGCCCCAATGAGGTACACTTGCTCCAAACACTGGATGAAAAGGATACTGTGGTGGGTCAGAGGAGCAAGATCCAGGTAGGATTAACCAGCAAAGACCGAAACAGCGAATTGGAAATGAAACACAAACTTGGCATGCTTCAGCAGAAACAATGAACGCAGGCGAGGATGTTGTTGAGATACCTTCATCTCAACCCACTTCGTCAACATAACAACTAAAGCGCCGGACCCTATGAGCCGTGAAAATGAACCCCCCCTACATGGTGGGACGTGTTATTATCTGCTTACTAAGAATGAAGCATGCCATATGGAGGAGAGCTGCATAGTTAGGTTACGGAAAAATACCTGGAAATAAGAAATAATAAACAACAATAATAATAATATTATGATAGTTATGCCAGCCATCATGTTCTCACGAACCGATGGGTTAACACACTGGCAACCAAGGACAAATTGAATGTTCTTGTGAATGGAGGAAATAATAATAATAATAAGTAAGCTAAACAATGTAACTCTTTATATTTATATTTGCCTTTATATAGTATTGTAAACATTTACAATTAATTCTTTTCTAAATTCTCAACTAAAGATGATCTGCGATCCGTCAATAACAGCTTGTATGCTGAAAAGCTTCGCTCAATGTCAACTGATGTAATTGGCGCATACATATATTTGCAGATAATTGATGGACTCATCTCAATAGTTTCATCGTAGTTTCCTTACAACACACTGGATATTCTAAGCTGATTAAAGCCCTTGGTTTTCTGTAGGACATGTGTTAATTTAATTTTTGACGCTCTCCTATGGTACCTCTCGAATTATAAATCTATTCTTGAAATTTGAATCAATTCTATCAATTTACAGTGTTCAACACCTTGAGTTTCAAGTTTTCGTAGTGTTTCACTAATAAAACCATAGTTTGCTTTGATAAAACTCTTTCGTATTTGTGGTTTATTTAATACTAGCTGACCCGGCGAACTTCGTATCGCCTAACAGTCAATAAATGTCTTGCTAACTTTTAGCTAAACTTAATTTAGGATTTTATTAACGTAATAAAATGAATGCAAAACATTTATTAAGTTCAATAGTTTATTAGGATAATATAAATAAAGAAAATAAAAATTTAATAAAAGTACTAAAATCAAGTGTTTCAATGGCATGTCAGCAAGACATTTCCTTTATTGAAGCTATGTATTTTGCTGCATGGGTTGCACTCGGGTTGATTCTCTTCAGTGAAGGATCTTGTGATATACGACATTTTTCGTTTTGTTATCAGGCGCAAGAACAAATAAGGCGGATGGTCTGCCGACACGTACAATTGACTATGAGAAACACATACATTTTCTAGATTTAGACTTCAAACACTCAAGGTTTGGCCAGGTGATTTGTTAATCGTCATGGCGATTGCTAGATGAATCGGAAATTGAATTCGTTTAAACTCATAGGGCATATCGGAGTATGTTGGCTTGAATCACATTGATCATCAGTTTTCTTATCACCAAACGCGTTCCATTGCTTAATTTTGGTTGGTTTAGATTTAGAAGCATGATGATTACCGAGCCAACCTTTAGTTGAAAATAGTGCGGTGGTAAGCCAGGCACATCCAAGGAGTTTAAAAATTCAGCTGGATAGTTGGTGGCTTCGTCTTCGTTTGTTACACAGTCAATAGATTTGAATGAATACAGAGTACCAACGATTTTATTCTGAATTACTAAGTTTAAGTAATTCACATCTTTGTTCTTAGTTGCCAAAATTGCTCGTTCACACAACCATTTAATGTTTTTGTGGTTAGCAATGATATTCGGGAATACTTTGTTGATGAGCTCGTCTTTCGATGAGACAAAATTGCAAAATTCGGAGGAAATGAAATCAATCCGCTCGATTCGTCGACAGGAACACGGATATTATCGATAGCCATGCAATCGTATAGAAACGCTGCTCGATTCAAATCAACATATTTCTTCTTGCGCGTCGAAGATAATCTCGTTGTCGATCTGTGCGATAAGCTCCACGATTTCTCATTGCCAACCGAGCCGTTTCACGCGCCGCCTCTCTTTGCTCTTGTGTTTGAGAAGCACGAAGGCGGGCCATAGGAACGCGGCGCTCTTCTCGTGCGATTTCTCGTTCTTCTCAGTTGATTGATTCGGAATGTTCCGAAGCCTAAATGCATTACGGCTTTGTTGGGAAAGATTAGATCTTCTGGGTCGCGGCATCGTTAATAATAATAATACTCGCACAATAAAATTTATTAATAACACTCGCACAAAACAAATAAATCGACGGGTGACCTTTACATGCTTTCTTCAAAATAAATCATAGATAACATGAAACCAAAAAAAATTACAATTTTATGTCACTGATTTGCAATGAACGCCTGTGTGACGTAAGCTGTCAATTGGGTAAGATGGTTGACTTTCTAACCTAATTTATTTAAAAAATAATTTTCTGTATAATTTTTTTCAGTGAATTTTTGCGATATTTTAATAGTTATTCTGCTATTCGAGGCGGAGACGAATCCAACAAAACAGAGATAATTAAAATAGGTCCAGTCGTTCTTGAGTTATATATGGTGTAACTAACCCGACTTTGTTTTATGTATTAAGATATCTTTGCAATCTGCAATTGCTATCGAGTTGTTTGAAAAAGAGAGAATAAATTCTTTTATCTGTTCAAAGGTATGTGCATAAAATACAGCGGCATGAAGCCACGTGCGCCATCGTGTTATTACGAATTGTGGTGGCAGTGCCAGACCAGGTAACTTATTTTTGTATGCTTGAACCCTCAGCGGTGCTTTAATAAATACATACTTTTTTGCGAATTGATCAATGAATTAATATCTGGACATGTGTAACGTATTTATTATGCTAATCTGTTAACAGCGTGGGCTAAACATGTTACGTGCAGATTCGGGTAAAAAATCTTCAAATTCTGTGCTGACTTCATCATATATGTCGCATCTTTTAACATCAGTCACTTGGAACGGCATTCGGCAAATAAAACCTCGTTAAACTACCATTTATAAATCTTGTTATAAATAAGTTATTTGTTTTTTCCAATTCTTCTGTACCAATTAAAAAGGATTGGCAGCAATTTTCATTTAAAATGCCAATCAATAAGTTGGCAGTATAGCGTCCACAACAAATAAATATAATTTTAACATATTGTATCCTTAATTTTCATCAAAAAATAGATTAATATACTTTTTTCTTGTAGTAGAGCGACTAGGAACTGACAGTTTCATATACTTCTCTAAAAACTTTTTAAACGTTGAATTATCCAACTTTGAAAGTGGAATGTTTGCACTTAAGAAGGCGTTAGCCAAGTCATAATGGAAACTATTCTGTTCTACATTTTTATTGTTGAAATAAACGATTGATTTTAAATCTCTAAATCTTGTGATATTTCTTTTATGCGAATTGGTTGCTACATGCTACGCTAATTGAAATTTTATGACGCATCGAATCTACAATAATAAATTCCAAGTATTAAAATATGAAATTAAACGTAAATAAATATAAACTTACAATTTTACTGCAATACTTGCAAAACACTCTTTACTTACTTTACTTTTATTATTACTCCTGTATTACATGGAATATGTATAGAGACGTCAGGTACAATGTACAGTTGAAAATATAAAAAATATAAAGATGGAAAAAATATAAAAACATACTAATAACACAATATTAAAATCGCATTAGAATTTAAAATTAAAATAGTCATCACAGTTGTAGAACACATTGTCCGCTAGTACAGTAAATAGTTTTTGCTGAAAAGACCTTTCGGTTACTTCTTTCATCTGACCAGGTAAGTGATTGTAAATCTTCCCATCCGCACCAGTACACTCTTGCTAACTACAGTCTTCTTGGTTTGCAGTGGAAGTATAAACGAATTCTTTTTCAGTTTTGTAACGTGAATGTGCTTAAGTTCCTGATCAACGAAGAAGATAACTCTGCTATTATTTACACAAAATTCAGGATAATCTTTTATCCAGATCGACATGAATGTGACAAGTCATGTCCGTCTCCAGGATACTGTGTGTTGACAGGCTCCAATAAGAGTTCCAGAGTTGGATGTGACTTTTCACGAATTTTTAATTATCCTAACAACCAGGACAGTTGACGTCGCGGTATGTTTCGTTCTGCATACTAGTACAAACTTAGATTGTCAAGTTGTAGTAATTACGCAACATATTAGGCAATATTTGCATGTGGAAATGAGATTTAGTAGCAATTGATTCTTATTTGCGGTAAATTTAAAATTCTGTTAATTATTGTTTATTGATTTCACGTTTAGGTTTCTTCTGTGGTTCATATACTTCATTGTATCTATTCTCAATTTCATTTTCTTTTAAGAATTTTGTTCCAGTGGCTTCTAATTTCCTTCTGTGCTTTTCTATTGACATGTTATGGACAATAATTAAGCGTATTATATAATTTTTAAACCTAGAAGCCGAAAGAAAATTCCTCGAGGTGAAAGAAAAATTACCTTAGGATAACCGTTTCAGGATTTTAGTTAGCAAAATCCTCTTTACTTAATATTAAAACTAAAATACTACTAAAAAAAAGGATACACCAAAGATAACAAAATTACATTTTATTAAAAAAAAAACCATCGTAATATAATAAATCCAACTTCATTTAAATAAAATAATATTCATATCTACAACTGAAAGAACAACAAACAGTTAAACGTCAAGGAAGGAACCAAAACACACACTAACTAGCCAATAAGAGTACGGAAAGAATTTATCGACATCGGGATTCTACAAACCGACTGAAGGAAGATTTTTACCTAAAAGCAAATCAAATAAAACGATAGGTTTAAATTACTTAATAGGAGCTCAATTTACAAAAAAAAATAGAATAACAAAACATAAATAGGATCTAGTTGAAATTTTGGAAAATATAACTAGAAATTTTTAAATTTTTAAAATAAAGCAAAACATAATGAGATAACATTTACTGAAAGGGCATAGATCTTTAATAACAATAATAACAATATTGAAAATATGTCTGACATTGATGATACAGATGTCGTAATAATTCCACCTAATGCCAATGAATTAACAGACGAGGAAGACATTGATAACACAGAAATGTATGCACCTGATAGTATTCCTAATGATATCACAAGTACATTTGAAGTAATGAATATAGGCGACGGCGCTGCATGTACAGAATTAGCATCGGAACCAACAACAAGTCGCGCTCACTCTTCAAAACATCAAGCTGTAAAGTGGCAGAAAACATACGTTCCAGCAAAAAAACAGCCAAATAATGTAGAGGAAAAGGCCGTAAGAGAATTACAAGAACAGTTTGGTAATTATAGCCCTTTCGAATTGTTTTCCTTGTTCTTTGATGACACTGTCCTCAATGCAATAATAAATTATTCAAAGAAATATGCATGCAGCAAAAACCGACACAATTTTCACATCGATATGAATGACTTACGTAAATGGTTAGGTATTGTAATTTTGTCAGGGTACCATTCTTTGCCACAAATGGATTTATACTGGTCTCTAGATGAGGACAAAGGAGTGCCATTGGTAAGAAAAACAATGTCCCGAAATCGTTTTCGAGACATCAAACAAACTATTCATTTGTCAGATAATACAAATTTACAAAAAGAAGATAAATTTGCGAAAGTACGGCCTTTATTCGACCTTTCGTATGAGCGATTTTTACAATTTGGAATTTTTTCACATAATTTATCAATAGATGAACAAATGGTCCCCTACTTTGGAAGACATTCTGCAAAGATGTTTATAAGAGGCAAACCTGTTCGATTTGGATTTAAAATTTGGTGTCTTACATCTTCTGCCGGATACGTATATAAATGCTTTCCTTACGGTGGAAAATTAAAAGAAAATCCACAACTAGGTTTAGGAGCTCAGACGGTTATTGATTTGTTGCAGGTAGTAAAACCTTCAAATAATCATAAAGTGTATTTTGATAATTTTTTTACGAGCTACTCTCTGCTTTCATTACTGGATGAAAAGGGGTTTTATACAACAGGTACGATACGAGAAAATAGAACCGCCAAATGTTTATTGGAAACGACAAAGCAAATCGCTAAAAGAGATCGAGGATGGTTTGATGCTGCGTATGACAAAAATTCTTCAATCAGAATGGTGCGTTGGAACGACAATGCTGTTGTTACCGTAGCGTTTAATATAGAAGAAATAGAGCCAATTGGAAATATCAAACGATATAGCCGTAAAGAAAAGAGGGAAGTATAAGTAAAACAACCAAACATAATTGAAAAATATAATAGCCACATGGGGGGAGTCGACTTGCATGATAATGCAATAGCAAATTATAGAATTCGAATAAGAAGTAAGAAGTGGTGGTGGCCACTATTTATGAACCTAATAGGGTGTGCATTGGTAAATGCATGAAAATTACATAGACTTTGTAATGAGTCCAAAATGACACAACTAAACTTTCGTAGTAATGTAGTTATGTATTTATTGAAAAATAAAAAAACCAGCAAATGTTTTACTAGGACACTCATCCACGTCAACTTCTGATGCCCGTTACGACAATGTAGGGCACGTAATTGAAAAATCTGCTACAGAACAAAGAAGAAGATGCCGAATTTGCCATAGTACTACAGTTTTTATGTGTATCAAGTGTAACGTACATCTACATACCAAATGTTTTAATCGGTACCACCGAAAGTAAAAAAGACTATGTATCTCGCCAACGTTGCGTTTTCGCAACAGCATTTTTTTATATGTTACTGTGTAAATATACCAATAAAATTTTGTAATTGGCCTCATTAGTTAGTTTAACAAAAAAAAAATGCAATTTTTGAATTATTTTTATATGCGGCGGTTAATGGGTTAAAGAACACTACGTCCACTTTTAATTATCTTATCTGAATTCTAATGATATAATATATAATATGTTTTGTAAGAAATAATAGTATATTATACTATAAGGGAGAGAAATGCGTTATTTTGGCAGAGGTGCAATTTGAAGCCCGAGGGCGAAGCCCGAGGGCTACAATGCACCGAGGACAAAATAGCATCTCTCCCGAATGGTATATACTATTTTTTCCACGGTCTCATTAACTTAAAAACACATATTTTGTCATTATGAAGTAAGTAGCACCAGAATTATTGTATTCGTATTTGAGCATTTATTTAGTAGTCGTTGAGTTATTGTCATAAGTACAAAATAAACAAACAAAAAGAATTGTCAAATTAAGGTGCTAGTTTGGTTTAGTTTAAAGTTTGTTTAGTGCACAATGAATAATTGTGAGTCGGAAGAGATTGTGGAGGCTGCATATATTGCAATAAGCAATTTGCTGCCTACGAAGTCAAGATCTTTATACGATATAGACTACAATCGGTTCAAAAAGTGGTGCGCCGAGAAAAATATTCAAGTATACAGCGAGAATGTTTTGTTGGCATACTTCAGTGAAAATGCAAAGAATTACAAGTCTTCCACATTATGGGCGCAATATTCTATGGTTAAGTCATGCTTGATAATTTACGACAACATAGATATAAGCAAATTCCCCAAGCTGATCGCATTTTTGAAAAGAACCGGTGACGGATATCAAGCGAAAAAATCGAAAATATTGAGAAAGGGTGAAATCGACCGATTTCTATCAAGTGCAGATGACAAAGAATTCTTAATGATTAAGGTAAGATTACTTTTGTTGTTAGGTATTTCAATTATTAAGTATTTTGATTTTTTATAGGTTGGATTAATTCTGGGGATTGCCGGAGCTTGTCGAACTGATGAACTAGTCAATTTAATTGTAGATGATATTGAGGATGTAGGCTCTTCCTTGATTGTAAAAATTCCAATCACTAAGACAAAGATTCCACGAACCTTTGTGGTTACCGATGTGGAAAATATGCTTGAGTTGTTTCGAAAATACCTGTCCCTTCGTCCTCCCCACGTCAAGCATAAGCGCCTTTTTTTGTACTACAAAGCAGGAAAATGTAGTTCGCAGCCAGTTGGCAAGAATACCATGGGAAAAATTCCGAGTGTAGTAGCTTCGTATTTAAAATTACCTGATGCTGCATGTTATACTGGTTACTGCTTACGAAGATCTTCAGCGACATTACTGGCAGATGCTGGTGTGGATATCACGACAATAAAGCGTCATGTTGGTTGGAAATCAACGACAGTCGCTGAGGGTTATGTCGAGATCTCCATTGAAAATAAGACCAAAATTGTTAATCAGGTTTTAGTAGGTAACACTACTAGGGCAATCACAAAAACTGTAAATGTAAGCGAAAGTAATATTCCTTCTAATATTAATTTTGAAAATTGTACAAATGTAACATTTAATTTAAATGTCAATAAATAATTTCAATGTTATCTTTTTTTTGCATGAATCACAAACGTTCTCCATAATGTAAACTCTCTTGGGAGCATTATATTCCCTTGGGAATAATCGACTACTTCTTTTTAATTTTGATGTCATAGTAACTGATTTCTACTCCCGACCGTGGAAGAAGACATTTATAAAAAGGTATTAATGTTTTATTTATTGTAGATTAGAAATAAGGGATAAAATAAATTAAATAAAAAGGATTACGATTCGCATATATAATACTATAAATGAATGTATAATTTATAAACGGAAAATGCGTAGAAGTTGGTGAAACTAGAGAGAATAATGCTTTTAAACGATAGCTTTTCTGTGATATATTTCAATTCTTCTAATATTTAAGAACAATAATAAAAGCGCTTGTCTTCTTATTCACCAGTAACAAACACACAGAAATTTTCAAAAATTCTGTGTACTACTAATGGATATGAACAATATTTATCAAGCGAAGGTCCAATCACTTCTTTGTATCCTTCATGCGCTAGCAGGTTACCAAGGCATTTTATTATTTTATGGTTTTATTAGCATCCGCAATTTCTGGAATTAGAAAATTGTTTATACGAATATTTTAGTCTTTTGACTTAGGTGCATAATTGTAGTAAATGTAAAAGTATAAGTTAACGACCGTAAAGAAACTAATATGCTAAGGATATTCTTAAAGTACCAGAAGACATTTTCCTAAACTCCTATATATAGACGGTTAGTAGAAAATTTGTAAGTCTTCGAATGAAATTAAAATTGTAATTTAGATAACAAATTAGTCATTACACGAACTATATGAAGGTAATATAATGAGAAAGGGAGAAAAGTTCGATATTAACCGCTATAGTAGATAACGAAGGGAAAAAGAATATTGGATATAACTTTAATAAACTTAAATGCGATAAAACTTAATGTTCCTCTTTGCAATTCCTGTAGCTACTTTGGGCTAAAATTTTCTTAATCGGTTTAAAATTGGGTATAAGAGGAATTAGCGCTGCAATATACCTCTTTCTTACCTCCGAGCGCCGTGAGACAGAGCACCACCAAAGTTTAATTAAATTTTAGCTCTGATTATATGCGAAAATAGCGCCGTAGAAGCGATTACAGACAAATATTACTTGATTAAATCCAATCTGCTTTATTTTTCAATTCATTTTCTGGGGCCTCGGCTATGGCTAGACTACGACTGCATTTAATTCATCTAGAAATTACGTCGGGAACTGCTGCAGTCGGATGTGCCGAGTGCTTCGATTGTACGCGGGTAGTAATTAACTATAATTTATTATTTTATTACGTCATAGATTGCGATGAGGATTGTTATATGGGCTTGTCGCCAAAGTATGGTTAGTGCGTGTGGAGGAAATTTCTGGAAATATAAATTTTAATTCATATTTCCAAAAGCGGATAATATATATTATCAAGTTACGTATACATATACGAGTATATCAACCGCAATAGGGTCCCTACCGAGATTTATTTGACAATAACTAGTTTTTAAAACCATTAGGGATTCTTCTTATCAAAATTTATTTCTAATTTTGAATGTCTCATAAATCATTAAGGAATGGAAAGTATGTACTAAAATGGTCAAAATATGCATGGAAATGTGCACCAAAGAGTAAAAAAATATTTGAATATGTTAAATTGGTTATTTTCTGAAAACGTACCATATAAAATCAATTCAATTTTAACCCTGAAACTGCACAGTTGGGTCTCAGACACCCAGAGCGTCATTAATATAATGTTACATGCGCATGAGTGATTTGTTTGTGTCGCCAATTTATGTAAATTCAGTTTGCAGTTTGCCGAGTTGAGGTGTGGGGTCAATTGTTGCATTTTAGTGAAATAGAGAGGTAAGATATTCGATAGAATAGTAGCATGGGTACGTTAGACCCAAGTGTGATGTTCATGTTAATTATTTTGTGTCAACTTATGGTTGATTGTTTTAGTATAATGGCGTCAACGAGTAGAAAAAATCGTCGTCCGTTAACTGAGGTGGAATTACAGATAGAGGCAGACAATCTGTGGGCAAATGAGACTGAAAACGACATCGTTGAAGGTATTTTTGGAGGAGAAGATTCTGATGAGGATTATATAGAAGAACGACTCTCAGATACCGACAGTGAACAAAGCGAAAATGAAGACGAAGTTGTAAACGAACCAGTGAGAAATATTTACGATTACAGGGTAAAAATGGTCATTGTTGGAGTACTCAAGCACCACCAAGACAAGGTCGTACAAGACGAGAAAACATTGTTTTACATTTACCTGGTCCTAAAGGAGAAGCCAGAACAGTTCAATCTCCTGAACAAGCTTGGAATTTATTGTTCAACGAACAAATGTTAGATATTATTGTCTTACATACAAATGAAGAAATTGCTCGAAAATACAATAATATTAGACAACAGAGTTACACACGGCCAATAAATAACACAGAAGTGAAGGCTTTTATTGGGTTGTTGTTTTTAGAAGGTGCATTACGGGTATCAAACTGTAACTTAGATGAACTTTGGTCAGTATCATTTGGAAATGGAATATTTCGTGCAACAGTGTCACAGCAGCGTTTTCAATTCATAGCTTCATGTCTAAGGTTTGATACTAAAGAAACTAGAGCTGAAAGAAGGTTAGTTGATAAATTCGCACCTATTCGTGAATTATGGGACATTTTTGTTAACAACTATAAATCCTACTATACACAATATGAATACTGCACTATTGACGAGCAGCTCGTCGGTTACAGAGGAAAATGTCCATTTCGAATCTACATGGCTAGTAAGCCTGATAAGTATGGCATTAAAATAATGATGCTGAAAGTTTCAAAAACATTTTAAATGCTCAATGCAATACCATACGTTGGAAGAGTAACAACGCAAAACAGTGAGTCAGTACCGGCTTATTATGTTCGAAAATTGTCCGAACCAATACACGGAACTAATCGAAACCTTACAGTAGACAATTGGTTTACATCAATTCCGCTGGCTGAAATTTTTGACAGAAATAAGACACTTATTTCTTACACATTCCCATTCATATAATGAGACCAAGGGAGGAACCGATACGTTTGACCAGCTTTGCTATTTGTACACTACTTCGCGGAAAACCAGACGTTGGCCCCTACGAATTTTCTTCAATATTATTAATGCTACTGGTATAAACGCAATGGTTTTATTTTCTCTCTCAAATCCGCAAAGGAAGGAACATAGAAAAATATACGAAAAACTTTTTTAAAGCAGTTAGGAATGGTTCTAATTGAACCACATTTACGAGAACGTTTGACCGTTGCTAATTTAAGAACATTAAGAACATTGCGCAAAAGAATTTCTGAAATTCTCGAAATTGAAATTACCCCGTCGCAAAATGAAGTCAATTTGACAAAAAAAGCTAGGTATTCTTTTTGTGCAAAAGGGAAAGATAGAAAAACAAGTTTTGCATGTTCGGTTTGTGGCAGACCATATTGCATGGAGCATAGAGCTAAGTTGTTTGTGCTGCGAATGCGAACATCAAAATCTAGAAAACTGAGGACCTGGCTAAGAATAACTAAGACTGATAGTGCCAAACGAGGTTATTTTTTGTTACAAGTATTATCATCGAGTTACATTTACAGCAGTTAGTTTGAATTTTATGTTTATATGTTTTAAGAATAGAAATAAAACTACGGTTTTAATCTTCACTTTTAATCATTACTCGTAAAACGACAATTGTTTCGCCAACACAGTGGCTTCCTCAGGTGTTTACATCTAAACCGTACGTTACAAACCGTTTAGATGTAAACACCTGAGGAAGCCACTGTGTTGGTGAAACAATTGTCGTTTTACGAGTAATGATTAAAAGTGAAGATTAAAACCGTAGTTTTATTTCTATTCTTAATTATGGATCTTCATCAAGTAAATGCCGAATCAATTCAATTATTTATTTGTTTTGATAAAAATGTTTTTGTTTGACGGTAGAAAAATTGTAATTTTTTACTTTCAAGAATTATATCTCCTTTTAAAATAAAACACTATGACTGAAATTTTTTGTACGCTTTCTATTAAGATTAGATAATATCCCAAAATCATAAAATATTTACATTTTGTATTTTTTTGCTAAAAAAGGCCTTTGGGTTTCTGAGGCCCGAGTGTGAAGTTCATGTCTCAGAAAATAACTGTGATGTTCCAGGGTTAAAGTAAGCTGGTCAACAGATTTTAGTTATCTTTTACACTAATACGTGTAGTTTATGTCTTTGTCATGCTCATTATGAATCTGATTTAAAATTTTCGGATTTTGAGATATTTTTATCAACAAACTTGTTGCCTTGGTAACGGAAATAAAAAAATTTAAACCATGAGTAAACTCCATTATTCTATGAACACAAATATGTTTTTATTTTGTGTATATTTTACTATTTAATAAAACTACGGCAATTTCAAAATGTAACTCACATTTAAATAATCCTATATATTGTGCAGGACTCCATTGGTGCATTCGTCAAGAAACGCAAATGAATTATTTCGCAATGTCTTTATGTTTTTATGGCATTAATTGATTAATTTATCTATATATTGCGGTTTTGGCACTTAGAGTAAACATTTTGTTGTCTTATTTGGATTAGTCTGTTGGGCAAAATAAATTATTATTGTTAAACTTGCTATTCGTATTATACGCCATGATTCTGTAATCGTATATTGAATCTTTACACTCGTAATAAATTGGAATAGTAATAATTAATCTGTCGTTCAACTTACTGTGCTGCATTTTGTATCTTACATTTCCGTGAACGCTAAGTTCATAATTACCAAAAAAATAAATCATCCCTTTTGTCGTACCAAAGTGCGAAATAAATTTTATAAATTGCATTCCCAACGGAATGATTAACGAGTTGAGTGAGAAAAACTTAATCGGATGTATGCTGCATTTTCCACAGCGTCGGAAACGCACCCTTTATTCCACGCGACCTAGGAGACGACGGAAGGGGACGCGAGTTCGTCGACGAAGAACACTCACGAGATTATATTACATACTTCGGATGAAATTTACTTGCATTAAGACTGTGCAATTAATTTCTGCGTAACGACGGGCTTAATTTATATTTGCGTCGTCGAGGTCTGGAAAAGCACTATTCACGCGAACCCGCCCCATAGTTTTGAGTATACTTAACTGAAACATTTTAAAGCGTTATTGTCGCTTCAATGCTTGTAAATAATGCTGATATGCCGCAATTAAATATATTTTGGCATTAGTATTTGGTAGGCAGCGTTGCGAAGATGAATCATTTTTTATAAATTTTTATATTTATACAAGCATTATCTGACGGGAAAGCTTTTTGGCAACACTTTATATCGTTATAGGTGACTTTAGTAATGTTTTAAAAACCTACTCTCAAAATTTTAGCCAAAACTGCGAAATAAATAAATTTTTGAAATCGTTTAAAGTAAGCGTCCTCACTTCTAATGAATTACCAAACGTAATCCACGCACTGGGCCATTTCAGTAACACGATAAATAACGCCTCGTGGTATCTTACGAATATATGGTTTTATAAAAAGGATAAATTTATCTTAAAAAGTAGTAGTGGGAAATTCTTTTTGACTGAACAATTATCTGACAGCATCACTACTGAAATTAAGGATTGGGGAAGCGAAGACTCTGTGCAACAAACTTTTGGAATCTGTTAGAGCGAGATCGTCCTTTGTATGAAAGTAGCTTCATACAAAGGACGATCAGTTACTAAAGTAGCAACTGTCTGAGACCCTCGATTTAACCCCTAGCTGGCGTTGCGGAGTCTCTGGGACTCTAGGAAGATGAAGTATTTAATAACTTTCATATTTTTAATGCAGGTAGCACGAGTTGTTCAGTAGCTTTGTATGGTGGGACGACCCATGGCATGCGCAAACAACATCAGTCTATTATCAAGTCAAGTAGGTATAACAACAATCCTAGAGTCCATGGGACTCTCTGACACAGTTAGTGTAATATATTCAATTTAGCAATAATGTCCGGGAATTGTAAAACAGTTAAAGTGACAGATCCCAACTTTGAGGAATGTGTGCTAAGATGGTTTGAAGAAAGTGACATAGAGTTTTCAGACCAAGATGGCGATTCTGAGAGCAAATTTCTATGGAAAATGCTATAGCAAGTGATCACGAAACAGCGAGTGAGTTGTCTAGCAATGATCTGATGACCAAGATGAGATGCAGGTGATTGAAACTGAAGAGGACAGTGATATAAGCGATCCAGGTAAAAAATATTTCTACGGTAAAAACAGATACAAATGGGCTGGCACTGAACCAACTCAAAATGTAAGAACGCCAGCCCACAATATATTAAAGTTGCCAGGAAATAAAAACGCTTTACCAACAATCGAAAGGCTGAAAGCATGGCAGCAAATTTTCTCACAAGATATACTAGATATCATTGTGTATTATACAAATTTAAAAATTCAAGAATTTCGTAAAAAGGCAGACAATCAGAATCGCACAGAATACAGAGACACAAACGTTGTTGAAATTAATGGCTTACTGGGACTTTTGTTATTAACTGCTGCTTTTAAGTCTAATAATGAAGCCACTGAATCAACTTTTTCAACAGACGGGACTAGCCGAGAAATTTTTGGGCTGGTAATATCAGCAAAAAGGTACCCTGTCTTATTGACTTGCCTTAGATTTGATACATAAGAAGAGAGAATGCTAAGAGTAAATACTGATCCTGCTGCTGCGATCTCACATATCCTTGATAAATTATCAAAAATTCACAAGCAGCTTACTGTTTGGGAGCCAATGCAACTGTTGATGGAATGCTGATCGGCTTTAGAGGCAGGTGCAAATTTAAAATGTATTTACCAAGCAAACCCGTAAAATATGGTTTGAAAGTCCAATGCTTAGTTGATGCTTGCACCCATTATATATGCAATACGTATATTTATTGCGGCACTCATACCTTAAAAGATGTCACCGATGATGAAAAAAAATTTTCTATACCAACGCAAGTTGTTATTCGTCTTTCTAAGCCAATATTTGGAAGCAATAGGAATATTACTGGTGATAATTGGTACTCTTCAAGAGAGCTAACAAACTATTTTTTCAAAAATAAACTTACTTACGTTGGAACTTTGAAAAAAAACAAACGCGAAGTACCCCAACAATTTCTACCCTCAAAATTAAGACAGGTGGGATCAACAATATACGGTTTCACAAGAAACAAAACATTAATTTCAAGAGTACCAAAGAAAAATAAATTTGTTGTGCTTATTTCGTCGATGCATCACTCCAAACAGGATGATAACGGCTTGCCAGAAATTAATGCATTCTATAATAATACTAAATCTGGAGTTGATGCTGTGGATGAAAAAACCACTAAGTATTCCTGTAGCAGAAAAAAGCGATGCTGGCCTATGGCTATATTTTACAGGATCGTAGATATGTGTTCAGTAAATGCATATATCATCCACCAATCTTGTGCCAATGCACATAAAGTAGATAGACTCGATTTTCTTAAATTATTGGCCAAACAATTGTATGAACCACTACTTAGTGAACGATCACACAAAGCAAATTTACCAAGAGAGCTAAAAGCCAGTATTTTCAGAATTTTGAGAATGACACATTAGACTCCAAATGATGCTCAAGACGTTTTGCCTAGAAACCAGAGGAAGTACTGTTCTGTTTGCGATCCAAAATTAAAGAGAAAAACCGGTTCTTTATGTATTGAATGCAAGAAACCAATTTGTTTGCAATGTTCTAAAAAATTGTGTGTCTCATGTATTCAAAACCTAGAAGAGTCCTAAATATTGCTTTTCTCTATGCGGTTTTAGGCTGTTGTAAATTTTTTGCAATTTTAATTTAGAAATAAGTGTATTCTCTTTTTCTGCAGTTTAGACCTTACGATATATGTTTTCAATACGAAAAGTTACTATCTTTTACTATTTTTTTTTGTAAAATAAAAATCAAAGGAACACTACGTTTATTTGTAATAAAAAAGTTATTGTTTCTAGTTTTATACTTTTTTGTCTTGTTTATTACTAGTAAATATAAAGTTTTGTCTTTGGTTATTTATACAAGAAAAACTATTTTACATTAAAATTACAATAAAAACACGGTATTTTTATATTGGAGTCCCAGGGACTCCGCAACGCATTGAGTGTTAAAAGGCTAAGGGTTAAAAGAGAAGGTTTTTGGTAGTACTGGAAATGTTATCGAGGCTAATTCTTTTCTAGAACAACAACTGTTTAATATTATGAAGAAAATAGATAGATGGTAAGTTTAAAAAAGAAGGGTAATTGCATTTTTTATTTGGATTTTCTTTTAGGTAACAGGAATTGAGCTGAAACCCTTAGAATAATGTGCTTGGAAATACTTCTTTATTCCATCAAGTTCAGTAGAAAGTGAAAGAGTGGTTAGTACAGCTAGTTTAATAATAAAACAAAGGCGTACAAGACTAAAACTGAAAAATGTTAATACGATAAATAAAAATTTAAAAAAATTATAGGTAATCAAAGTTTTATCTTACTATCTTTATCTTTATTTACTATGCTCTCTAACTGTTAAAGATATGCATGTTTAAGCATTCAAAGAATAATTATTTAGACTGCTATATAGAATGTACATGAAACTCTTTAAAACTATTTCAAAACCTAAAATTTATCGCGAAAGTATTCTAGAATCTAGTTTGGCAATAATACGTATACTGGCAATAGTGGGTAATACCAAATAAAATAAAGCCACAAAGAATTAAGTTATGTTGTTAGAAAAGAAAGAAAATTTCAGTTTGAATGAAAAAATTAATTTTTCTAACGATTAATTAAGACAAACAGAACAAAAGGGTTCATAGCAAGTTTTCGAAATGTCCTCTTTGTCTTTCAAGGCAATAATCAAGGCGATTTTGAAAGCGACGAATAAATTCTGGATTTATTCCATCACATGCAGTATTTAAATGATTTAAATAAATTATCTATTTTTCAATAAAATGTATTTAATTTATGAATTTTGTAATCAATAAAAATTGGGAAATATGTGACATTAAAAAAATTTTCTTTTATTTCCATGGCAGTCTATTTAAAGTTGCCTACTATATGCCACCATACATTTATGCCTGTGTAAAGGTAAATGAAGAAAGGTTAGTGTATTATACCCATTTGTAATGACAAAAGAAACAAAATATAATATCCAGAAACAATTTTCGTGCGATTGCGTGAAGAAAAATTATGTAAATATTAGGATGAATTGACTCCTTTCTATTGAATTGTAGGTGATTCACTGCTGGTAAAGTAGTTCTATGAGCTTCTCCAGCAATTATTAATAATGTCTGTACCAGCGATTCTTGAACCTTCTTAGCGTCGGGCCCCCCAAACATTAAATATATATATAAAATTAATATTTCGCCTTGCTATTACTAATTTAATTTTGATTGTAATTGAATCGGCGAGTCCGAATTTACGCGATATTGAGGTTTTTGCATTTTCGCGTTGTTTAAGTAGATACATCATTAAGGAACAATTGTACTTCTATTAAATGATGTAATGCACTTCAAAAATTTCGGGCAGACACGAATTGGGGACCAATATGAAATTATAACGAAGGGTTTAGTTTTATACTTGCAAATGTGCCGCGAATTGAGGACCAGACTTCTTAATAATTGATGTAATCACTATACTCATTTATTTGCAAAATACAGTGTCAAAGACTAGATATAAGAATGTATTTATACTTAATCTTTGATAGTTTATTTTAAAAAAAGTACGAATCCAGATAAAAATAGATATTTATTTCACAATTGACAAAGAATCCATTTAAACATACAATAGTTATACATATTTACATTTAATATTTACACTTTATGAAAATATAATGCAAATTTTACTAAATCAATACGTTTTAAAAAACCGTTGTTATATTCTAGAAGTTAACATATTTAATCTACGTCTAACAATTTTACTCACAGCACAAGTCCAAAACTTTTCACCACTTTTAAGAAACTTTTTTTCACGATACTTTTAATCATCCAACACAAGTAACGACTTTCCCTTTTCACTTAAGATCATTTTAATTTCGCTAATTTTCACTCACTTACAAGATAGCTCAAATTAAACTAAATCTATAGTAAAAACAAACATTACTTATACAGAGTGGCGCAAAACTACCGTCATGGTTTGAATGTTTAATAACTTTTTTATTTAATGGATAATTATTATTATTATTTTTTTGTTATAAAGTATATTAATGGGGAATATTTTTGGCTTAAGTATGAAAAATTATATCCCGCAAGTGGTGGCCATTTTCGCCATCGCACATTCGTGCTCTTTCCAGTACATTTTGCATAACTTTTCGTAAAATTTCCGGTGTTATGGCTTGAATTTCATTGCGAATGTTTTGTTTTAGCTGTGGTATGGTCGCTGGCTTATTTACGAATACCCTTTCTTTCAAATAACCCCAAAGAAAACAGTCTGGCGCTGTTAAATCCGGTGAACGTGGGGGCCAATTGAAATCGCTTCTGCGCGAAATAATGCGTTCGCCACCATTCAGCACCATTAACCGTAACTGAGGCGCCATGTGCATTTTCAAAGAAATATGGACCAATGATCCTTTCGGACGATACACCGCACCAAACAGTACACTTAACTGAGTGTAATTGTTGCTGATGAACTGTTCTCGGATTTTCCGTATCCCATATCCTGGAATTTTGCTTGTTTACGAAACCATTCAAATGGAAATTGGCTTCATCGCTCATTATCAAATTGTTAATGAAATCGCGATTTTCTTCTGCTTTTTGTCGGAATGAAATGGCATAATCTAGCCGTTGTTGATAGTCTAACGGCTGCAATTCTTGCACAAGCTGAACCTTATACGGGAACATGTGCAATGCGGCCATAATCCTCTGAACGGACCTCCGCGATAGCCCCAGTTGTGCCGAACGTCTTCTTGTTGATGTTTCTGGACTGTCCTGTACACTATCCACAACACGTTGGATATTTTCTTCCGTGTAGAACGTACGTGGTCTTGCTGTACCATGTTGTCGAAAATTTTCAACCAGGTGGTTTATTGTTGGTGCTGAAGGTCCAGTACGCACATTAAAAAATCCACGATAAGCACGCTGCGTCAATACAATTGACCGATGATTTTCAAAATAAAATTCAACAAGTTTTGATCGCTGTTCTGTGGTGTATCGTTCCATTTCTAATTCCCCAACTTTTCTTCACAAAATTCTGAAATAAAAATAAAAAATATAAATTTATTAAAAAAGTTATTAAACATTCAAACCATAACGGTAGTTTTGCGCCACCCGGTACCTACAAATATAGAATTTAGAAAGTTTCCTATCCTAATAAAAACCTACCTCATTACCTATCTTAATCCGAAGCCTCGTTACCTATTTTAATCCTTAGTACGGTCCTCAATTCGGTGCACTTATTTTGTCTGTTCAGGTAGTGGTCCCTAATTCGAGAACAACGAAAATTTCATTTAGTGCGAAAAGGGAAAATATCCTGGACATGTTCCTTTCTGGAACTTCTGGAACTTAATAAGAGTATAAGAATCCGACATTGGCGCCTTTGGCTAAAACATAGACTACAACACCAATGTCGGATTTAATGTCAAATAATAGTGTCATGTTACATCTCGCTTTTGTGTACGGGTTAGTTCGTTAGTTGCAATTTATAACGTAATTGTTGGTAATATTTGTGCTACTTTAAAACAAAACAAAAAATGCAAAAGAGTAGTTCTTACTCTGACGAAAGTGATAGTTGTCAAGTAAGAAAAAGAAAAAAAAAGAGTCGTTAATTCCGAAAGTTACAAACATAACTTCATTAAAAAAGGCAAAGTCAGAGTATTGCCTCATACAAATTATTGCGTAAAACCCATGACTGGACGAACAAGAGCTCCTAAATATTTTGTTAACATTGATGATGCCCGAAAGCTTTTTGTAAGAACGCCTTTGTCGGTTTGCATGGTATTACAAAGAAAAAGGTATATCGTTTAAGTAAGTTACAAACCAATGGGAGTACTATAAAAGATAGCAGGGGTAAATCGGTTGGTTAGAGACATAACGTTATTTCTGGCGATGTCTGTGTACAAATCAAAGAATTTATCGAATTTTTTTTCTGTTACGGAAATACACTATTCGAATAATATTAAGAGAAAGTATTTATCTGCGTCTTTAACCGCCAAAATAATATATGAGAGGGTGCTTAAGAAACCACTAGAATTAAAAGGCAAAGTTAAATACGAATTTTTCAATCAGTATCTGAAACAAAATTTTGACTTGAGCTTTGGTAGGCCAATTGATATCTGCTCGCAGTGTGGGGCCCTGACACAAAAAAATAGAGACCCACATCTGAATGAGTATGCCAAATGAAGAGCCAAGAAATTTTAAGATTAACTCAGCGTGAAAAATATGAGTGTCTACAAAATGGGGAAATCCAATCTGACTATTTTATGTTACGCTGACGATGCGGTGCTAATCGCAGCTATCGAGGACAACCCACAGAAACTTCTCCATTGATTCACAAAAAACGGCTGAAAGATATAACATATAAATATCCACAGATAAGACAAAATTGTCAGTGATCGTTAAAGAGCCTATCCGATGTAAATTAGATTAGATTTAGATTATCGATTTATTCATTATTAGAAGTGTTGAATAAGTCACACAAACAAGCCAATTACAAGAAGCAATATAGAACAAACATCACAGTATAAAAGTACAAAAAGTCCAGCAATTTGAACGCACACTATTGTACATAATACAGAATATGCAACAAAATCATCGAACAAGTGATGTCCTTTATGTACTTGTGGGTAGAAATATCGAGTGACCGGAACAACTACAGAGAAGTCAGGCGACAGACAATGAAAGCAGCACGAGTGTCTGGATATCCTAGAGATGTCACCTGGAAACATAAATACCTCACAACAAAGAACAAAGTTGAAATATATCAAACCATGGTGGGACGAATAATGAAGCACGCAGCTGAAACCCATGCCGACTCAAGTGAAATTATACTTAGGAGAACAACCAAAATAAACACTTTAAGAACGATAGTGGGAAAAACAAAGACAGATAGAGTTAGGAACGAAGCTTTAAATGAATAATGCAGAATCGGAGATGTCGTTAGATTCGTTAGAGGAAGGAGAAAAGCATAGGACGAGCACGTTAAAAGGGCAAATGAGACCAGGTTGATAAAAATAGCAAGAGACAAAAGACTAGCAGGAGAAAGAGATCCTGGGGGGGGGGGGGGGGGGGGGGCGTTAAAAAGATGGAAAGAAAGCTGGGTCTCTACTTCCACTGAAAAGCCATAATGGATACGTGATGAAGGTTTTGACCTAAATAAAAGAAGACTCGGGATAAATGAAATGATAACCGCCACGAATGTCTATTTTACGAGCTTTCGAAAGATTACATTTGAAACAGCTTAAAAAAAGGGTAAGTCGCTGGCCTAAGTGTATGGAATTTGATGAGAATTATGCTGAAAAATAAAATATATTTTTTATACTAAAATAAGTATTTAATTGAGTCTTTCATAAAACCACGCTCTTATATAAAACTTAATATAGTATTAAAAACTATTGAATCGTTAGGAAAGTCTCAATGGGATTTTAAGTTGTAACTTGCGAGTGAAAGTAATAATATATATGACGTCGTCTAGTAATTCAAAAAGTAGTATCTTTAGACACGAAAAGAGAAAATTTGTTCATTTTATCTCCCTTTTCATATAGACGTGTTACTGAATAATGAATGCGGACGCATTACATTTTTACCACGTTACGTTGTTTGAATTTTGAAGAGGCGTAGCCATTGCAAACGCGATAAAAACATTAAGGAGACATATACAAGCAATGTATTTTCAGCAATGACAGATACTTTGCAAAACTCGTGAATTTGATTTACTAGATTAACTATAGTTCGATCGTCCGAACCATATATCAGATGAGCTTGTTGATAACATAATAAAGACACATTCAAAGATGTCAACTGATGAAGTTGCTGAAAAGTTGTGACACATGAAAGACTTGTCGGCATATTAAATAATTCGACTACGATCTGAATCTGAACGTGCGGATTTTTTGTGTTCAGTGAAAGGAGTATAATGGGCCATTTTTAGAATGTTAAACAAGCGATTCCTTCAAACAGAGAGTTTAAGGAATTTATTGAAACTTCATCGAATTCTTAATTTACACCTCTTTCATGTTGAGTATCTCGTGCTAAAGAAATCATATTTGACAAACGAAACATTTAAATGACCTTCTACCCAACCTGTTATAGCTGACAGTCTTAAAATAATTATTATTTGACTCTAAATTATTTATCGAAGCCTGATCTGACGTTTAGAAAACTTTTATATATATATATACGTAAACTGGATAAACTAAACCAGGAATTAATGAAAATTGAGTTACTAATCCAATTATCCAATTATTTAAATTGCGGTATTTTATTCATCCTATCTAATCTCTCAATTTGACAATTAGATTTTTACAAGATAGTTGAAGTAACTTCGTAACCTTAAAAGCTACTTACAACAGCAGTCAACTTTCTTTGCTTCTCTTGCATTCTCATAGTGTTAATTTTTTCTAGATACAATGAATTGTTTCCAGTACCTGTTATGAAAATTGCTTTTTGATTCTAAGGCCCGGTTTCATAATTATACCCTTAACAGAAAATTATCTAATTCAGAACTAAAGTTAATTCGGTCATTAACAGTCCATTAAAATATTTGAGTTTCATAATAGGTGGGCACCAGTTTGTTAGCTAATGCAGCAATTAAAGAAATTAAAGTTATGTTGATAGCCCTGAATTAACTTCCCCTAACTTTTTAAGTTACCTGCTTGTTATTTTCTTGTTTACATTTCTTTCAGCTGTTTTGAAAATTAAACTAATTGATACATATTTGAAAAGCAAATTATTTTCTCTGGTAGTAAAGGATAAATAAAACGTAATGAATCCTTCGAAACGAGTTCGTTCGTGCAATTTTAATGAATGCAATTTTAAGGAAAATGAATTATTATTGTTAGATTTAATTAGAAATCCTTGCAAAGAAAATTTAATGAAAATTATTTCATTCACGAAAAACTGATCATATTAGCAAATTAAGAAAAGTTAGACATGTGTAACATTTATTATAGTGCTTTACACTCTGTAAATAAATGTAGAGGATAAAAAATGAACTCTAAATTTTAATTTGTTATAATGTAGTATCTAAATTGATTGTTTATTAAATTTTTGTAAAACATAGTATTATTCTTATAAATACATATTTTTAGTTAGAATTTTAAATTATTCTCTTTCCACAACAAATATATATTATTTTTTAGCTAGATTTGTGCTCATGATTATCTTAGAATATTAAACAAAAAGTAGTAAGAATTATTTTATATGTTTTATTTATTTGTTATCGAGAATCTTTTAAAAATGCATATTTCTTGAACAAATGAAATTAGTGTTGTTGGATAAAAAATGACACTTGCAAAAGCGAACAAAATAGAGATTAACTTAAACAGGCCATTAAATGTTAACTGTTCATTTTCGTTTCATTTGTACTAACGGAGAATAAAAAGAAAATTACGGATTATGAACCTGATATTTTTATTTTTATTCAGAATTATAGTTATAGTTAAGCCATTAATTCCATTATGAAACCTAAGTAAACGCCTAGCAGAGTTGTTTGGTTTTAGCGAATTAAAACGTTGGCCAATATTTGCAAAATTTTGTTATTTTATGGGAGGTCTTCATATGGATTAGAACAACGATCCACATACAGCGGCCCGCGGGCCGCATGCGCCTCACTGTCGATATTTATGCGGCCCGCCAACGAATTTTAAAAATTGTTCGAGAAACTACAAAAGTAGGTAAAAATCCATTCAAATCTATATTTCTTAACTTTTTATTTTATTCTAACTTTTGTAGTTGTTAGTAAGATATGTATATTTAAGTACCTACTACTTTCTTGTTCAGGTTTACTACGTAGGACAGGTATGCTCCTCGTCGTTCCAAGCATATTGTTACGAGACTAGACATCTGTCGAACCAACTAGATTACTCGAAGATTCGCGAAACACGTCGGTATTATCCGCGAACAATGTGGTAGGTTCTCGATGTTAGGTAACTCGTATAAATACAACGCATCGCCCGCTATCGGGGCAGTTAAGTTTTAACAACGGACAAGCGAACGTTATATTGTTTGAATTGTAATCTGTGAAGAATAAATATTTCGTCGTTCGAACTTGGCATCTACCTACGTAACAATATAATATCAATTTTGATATGGATAAACGAGGCCCCAGTAAAAAGCGTAGTCGTAATGTTGAAGATGAAAATCAACAGTTTCAAGATATTTGGACCAAAAAATACTTTTTTATTTCATCGCATAACAAAAGTGTCTGTTTAATATTCAAGAGTAGTGTTTCTATTCCGACGGAATATAATGTGAAAAGGTATTATGAAACCCAGCATCATACTTTTACCAAATTAACCGGCGAAAAACGAACGCAAAAAATTTCCACTTTACAAAGGGAACTAATAGGCCACCAAGCTATGTTTACAAAACCAATTCAAGATACTGAAACAGCTACTGAAGTTAGCTTTGAAATATCTCGAATAATAACGAAAACTTGTCGGCCTTTTAAAGATGGTGAGTTAGATAAGCAGTGTTTAGATATCGCCGCAAAAAAATGTGTCCGAAAGATGTAAAGAGGTTTGAGAAAATTCAACTAAATCGGATGACTGTTCAAAGAAGACTTACCACATTAGCAGCTAATATAGAAGGGCAATTAGCTACGAAATCGAAAAGTTTTGAGTATTTTTCTATAGCACTCGACGAATCTACAGATATAAGTTCCACTGCTCAACTCTTAATATTTTTACGAGGTGAAACGCAAAATTTTGAAGTGATTGAAGAACTGATTGGTATGAGTTCTTTGACAAGTCAAACCAAGGGAATGTTCTATAATGGATTTGGATTTAACGAAATTATCTGGAATAACGACTGACGGAGCACCTTCAATGATTGTAAGTAAATCTGAGATAATAACTTTGTTAAAAGTGTAATTACAAACTAAAAACATAGATACCAAGGAATTAATGCAGTTTCATTGCATTATACATAAAGAGGCCCTCTGTTCAAAATTATTGGGATTTGAAAATGTTATGAAAGTTGTAGTACCTACTGTAAACTTTATAAAATCACGAGGTCTCAATTACGGACAATTCACACAATTTCTCGAGGATATTGAAAGCGAATATGGTTATCTCCTGTTTTATATTGAAGTAAGGTGGCTAAGTCGTGGGTTGTCACTAGAGCGGTTTCTTAACTTGATTGAAGAAATCAAAATATTTCTGGCGGAAAAGAAAAAGGACGTCTCCGAACTCGACAACGCTGATTGGCTGTGTGACTTAGCGTTTCTTGTAGACATCACAAATCAGTTGAATGCTTAAATACGCGACTCCAAGGCAAAGATCAATTGATTTCGCAGTTATACTCTCATGTTTCGTCCTTTCAATGCAAATTGAGTCTTTTCAGGACACAAATCAATTCAGCCAATTACAGCCATTTTCAGAACTACAAAAAATTATGGAGAAATTCAATAAAACTGATGTCAATTTCGCTTATGTTGAAAAAATTGATATTTTAATACAAGCTTTTCATCATCGTTTTCTAGACTTCAAAAAAGTTAAACCTCTATTTGACATTTTCAGCAATCCTTTCAAGATTTCACACGAAAATGCACCGGAATCAATACAGCTGGAATTAATAGACATGCAAAATGATGATAGAAAACCGCTCATAAAGAGTTGCGAATAAATGCATTGAAATGCGCAAGCTTATTTGGATCGACGTATATTTGTGAGCAAACGTTTTCAGTGATGAAACTTAACAAAACAAAAAATCGAAACCGTCTGGCAAATGAAAATCTGGAAGCAATTTTACGTGTGGCGACAAGTAATGTGGAGCCAAACATAAACAAAATTGTTAGGTCAATGCAATGTCATGTATCAAAATAATAAAACATGAAAATTACATTGTAATGAATAGATTACGATTACATAATTACAACAAACATTTTTGAATGTTCTTTTATTTTTATCATTTGTAGTAATTCATACTATTTAAAAATAAAAATATTTGTGTTAATAAGTATTCTTTGTAGTTGCCCGTCCTTACCCACTAAAATGTACGACGTTGATAATATCGAAATACGAAATTCATTTCCCTAGGTTTCGGAAAAGATAAATGATAATATCTTAAAGCAATCTTACTTCAATGCTGTTTCCTAATCATCTGAATTTCTAAATTTCATATAAAATAAAAAAATACCGATATAAATATATTAAAAATAAGATATTGACGTAAAAATATGAAATTCAATTGAAAATGAGGAAAAAGGAGATTTTGAATAGGAAGTGGTGTGAGATATTTGTATATTATCTACCTAGCAATGAATGAAAGACGTTATAAGAAAAGCTGTATTTTATTATTCAACATATGATCCACTAATGGTTGCATATTTATTCCAAAGTTTTTCTAATAAGGTTATACCTTCCAAGAAAATTCTTTCGGAAAGTCTTCAAAAAAACTCCACCGTTTCTTTTGAGGCAATTTTCTGAAGAAAAGCGTTGTCTGCGCGTATGCTTTTTTAATTTAGAAAGGAGATAATAATTACTGGGTGTCATGTCCGGGCTATAGGGTGTATGTTCGATCTCTATAAAGTCATAGTAATTGATTATTTCTCAATTTGATAAGCCTTGTGAACTCTGCCGTCGCCATGGACCAGCACAAAGTTTTGAGCAAAATTTCGGTGCCTTTTTTGCTGCAAAGCAGTTCTCAAATATCAGATTATTGTCTTATATACTTCGTATACTGTATTTAATTAATAATTCCTTCTGTATCTCAAAATACCATCGCCATCGGTATCCGGATGAATTTTGCGGCCTGGCCTTTTTTGTGCATGGATTCTTGTTTCGTCCTGGAATGTTATAAATTTTTTAAGAAAAGTCTTTTCGTCAGTTGAAACCATCAAGTTTTTCTCGCAAATTATTTGCCGACACAATTTTTGTTCGGGAATTTGCAATCTGGGAATTCATCGTGCTACACTTTGTTCATTCCTAAATCATCGTGTAAGATTTTTAGTACTGGGACTTTTTATATCTCCACTTCAACAGCAATAATTTACACTTTCTTTCTTCGAACTCGTAAGATCTGTTTCTCGACTTTCTCGATGCTTTCCTTAGTTCTTGCTTCGATAAGCCTTCTGCACCTTGGATCGTCTTGAATTGATTTCCCACCCCATTGGAATTGCTTAGACCAAAATTTTGCTATAAAATATAACAGCGAATCTTCTTTTCATACGTTACTCATCCTCTGGTGATTGTCTGGGTCCATATCCTTCTCCCGTCAAAAATTTTATGATGCTTCTATATTCAAACTGAATTTCACTAATTTTTAGTTAAATGAAGCTCTGTAAAAACAGCAAAACTCTTTAGATTTAGACTAAACTTGTTGCGGGTAAATAGTAAAAATCGATATCACGAAACTGGCTTCGGTAACTTTTCGATATATGGCAGAGTTCCAAGGGTTTACCTATGTGGGAGAGTTGATAAAAAATACAATTAAACTATCCAGTATTCAGGCTAAAATCTTATGATGTCCCCTGGTCATCGTTACAACTTCATCTCCGAGATGGGCTCTTTAGAGGCTGAAGTTATTGGTGTAATAAATGGTACACTCGGAAACAAAATAAACATAACATTTAATAAATACTCAACAATAACTTTACATGCTACGGTGTTGGTAAGTACAAGATTGACGCGTTCTCTTCTGTTCACAGTAATTAAACAAGAATCTGAAATATGCAACAATTAACTAGGACGCAATTAATGAGGACGTAATTCGTCAAAGAAGTAAGACATTGAATATGTAGAAATGGATGTCCTACTTTAGTTAGTATAGTCTCAGTGAAGGCGACGAGATTTTTTCGAAACGTTGTTGTATGATTACAAAAAAAAAGATAGAAAGAGCGCCACCGCGAATTATTATTGAATTGTAATCCGAGGTTATACGTCAAACGGACGGCGTAGAAGCAACAAAGTACCAACCCATAAGCTGTAGTATCACAAAAATCACAAGAAAGCTACTACTAGAAATCAATACTCGTATAAATAAGTAATATTATAATATTATTTGTTGAAACTGTATGCCTCCAGAAATGTTCACAAATATCAAATATATAAAAAATATGAACGGACCTGTATATTACCACTTTTATATGCTTGATAGACGAATAAGGAAGACCGGAGATCTCCACGATAGTACATATAAAAATATAAAATAATAACCGTGTAATATACGCTATTTAACTTAATTGAAAATTGCTATATAAACTATTATAGGTATGACTAGAATATTAAATAAAAGTCTGAATGGACTAAAGAAGGCATATATTAAAATATATGAGGGTAGTCTATAAAGTAACCTTCCGTTTATCTGTAGTGCGATAAGTAGTGGGGTAGCGCCACCATTCTAACATCAGTGTGCGCAGTGATTCAGTACGCTTCTAGCTGTGCAGGGGGAGTATCGTACGGTCGCGTCTTCTAGAATTCTGACCTGTAAACATGTGTGCCGCAATAGAAAATCCTGCCAAGTGTGAAGTGTGTAGCGTAATAAAATTTCTTTGTGCGAAAAATCACCGAGTAGCTGAAATTCATTGTGAATTGTGTGCGGTGTATGGTTCAAACATTATGAGTGAAGGTATAGTCCGTCAATGGGTACGTTTTTTTAAAAATGGACGAATTAGCGTTCACGATGAAACCAGGAGCGGCAGGCCATCTCTTGTCAGTGATGACTTACTGAACAGAGTGAATGAAAAAAATCATGTGGACCGTCGCTACACAATCTCGGAACTTCCGATCACTTCCCTGAATTTCTAGGAGTCTTCTACACTAGTTAGTGACAGAAAAACTGGGCTACCACAAGTTTTGTGCTCGTTGGATACCAAAACTGCTTACCGACAACCACAAAATAAAAAGAATGAGTTCTGCCATAGACGTTCTCTCTCGGTATGACATTGAAGGAGAATAATTTTTTAACAGAATCGTTACTGGAGACGAGACTTGGGTAGCATACGTGAATGCTGAGACAAAATAGCAGACAATATAATGGGGTCATCCAGTTTCTCCAAAGACAAAGAAAGCCCGTCAAACTTGCTGTACGAAGTAATTGATGGTTACGGTATTTTGGGATGCTAAGGACATCTTTCTCGTTGATTTGATGGAGCGTGGTACGACAATCACTTCTGCAGTGTATTGTGAAATTTTGAAAAGAATACGATGCGCGATCCAAAACAAGCGTCATGGTCTGCTGACATCTGGTGTTGTGTTTGTTTACGACAATGCTCGCCCTCACACAGCTCAAAGAACAAATGAACTTTAGGCCAAGTTCAAATACGACGTTTTTGACCCCCCCCCCACAGCCCGGACTTGGCTCCAGTGATTTCCACTTGTCCCCATACATGAAGCGGTGGCTTGTATTTCAGCGGTTTACCAATGACAAAGAGCTTCAAAATGCCGTGAGAGGTTGGTTACGTCGCAGGCGCCAGATTTTTGTGCAGAGGGTATTTCAAAATCTGTTAAAAGATAAGACAAATGCTTGAATTTGTTTAGAGATTATGTCGAAAAGTAGAGAAATGTTGTAGTTGTAAGATGTATGTAATAAAATTTTTGTATCTCAACTTTTGTATCTCTTTTTATTACAAACCGGAGACTACTTTGTGGACTACCCTCATAAGAATAACTATCGAATCTGAAATAGAAAACGGAAACTACAGTTCTAGGTGCTTCGATGATTCGAGATATTAATTACTTGTAATCCACGAAAACAATACTGTGGAAACTTAGCTTGTGAAGGTATAGGTCTAGCCCCCAACTAAGTCACACGACAAATAACCAGGTGTGGATCAGGTTGCGTGAGCGATCCCCTGCTCCGTAATTAATGAGTATTTACCTCACTTCCGGCTTTATTTTCACTCTAAAATTACTTAGCCCTAACTACTTAAGTGTAGGGCCCTAAATTTACAATATAACACGTGAATTTGAAGGTTGAAGATGACCAGCGTATGAAGAAAATGTCGTTCTTACAGTTTCAGATATATCGCAGACTGCGCGTGTGGAATCAACTGAAAGTTGTTGCCAAAAGACTCAGTGTTAGACTTAAGGCCGATATCTACCACAAAAGGTGATTTTAGTCGCAACGATACTTCACCGACTAAACAAAATATAACGTGGTCTTTACTCTTTTCACACAGTCTTAGGTATATCCGAATCTAAAGCCAAATCAAAAACGCTATTTCATCACTTATATGTATATAAAGGCTTGCGCCCTTCCGCGATACCGGATATGCCTTACCAGCAACGCGTCTCTTTTCGGCAACGCTATTGGTGAAATACACACGCTCAACTACCTGTGCAGACTCCATGTAGACAAACGCACGTCAACGGTATATACAAGAAAAGATAAGAAACTTCGTTAGTATAAATCCAAATATGACAGTTATTTGACAGCAAAAGCTTGCTATTGTTACTTATTTCTTTCATGGTTAGGTAGATATTATAATAATCTCTCCTCGTATGACTACTTCACAAATTAAACGATGAAAAGATAGTTAAATAAATAAACACACGCTCTTTCATTGGATAATATGATTCCATTTCTAGAGTACAAGCTTTTCTTTAAATTCCGTGTTATATCCGCTAGAAATCCAGTAGAACGTTAAACAGCAATATTTTCTATTTTATACTAATATTTATATATAACAGAAATTATTAACGATCATTATCGATTTCTAAGTAAGAACAACAATATCAACAATTCTCCTGAGAAATTAACTTAAGTTTGTTAGTCAGTTCCAACTAGAGCCTGTTAATTACACTTTCATGTCGACGCGGATGGGCCCAGATAGATAAATATGTGCCTGGATGGACAGATGGATCGCGATATGGGCAGAACTGTAATAAACATTCTGTTTGTGAAACATTATGTAACTCAACTGCTGCCACATACACTACTCCATAATTTAATACGTCGCCAAACTCGATAGGATTGCGAAGTTGTAATAATTATCGTGTCGTCAATTTCAAATGGTCGGTCGTCGTTGCACTTCTCCGCAATTCGCTGAAGTTATATTTCCGTTTCAGCTAAGCTATTTTCCGTAAAATTAAGGATAGGATTTTCTGAAAACTGATTATATAGGACGACACAATTAATACTCGTATCTTAAATACGTATTTCGACAACTAAGTTATCATCCTCAGTAGGTAAAATTAGGTAAAACAACGGTCAACAACATACGCCGAGTATACGCGGACGCCTTGTAAAGTGTTTCGGTTTTCTCTAATCAGGAATCGAATTTTATGGTAGGCAAGTCAAGAGGTTTTCGATATTCTCCTCTTTGTTGTTGAACAGAAAGCCGATGTTTTGAAACAATTCCACGTCGACTTTTCTATTACTTGTACAGCCGCATCGAAGCCTCTCTCATTGATTAATTGTCGAATTAGGAACCCACAATTCTGCTATTTTATCTTTTCGCTGATTTTTGTAAATTTTTCTTTTATGTACGGGAAACTTCTTTCTTTTATGTACTGAAAACCTTCGCAGCGGTCCATATCTTTTACAAAATTTTTGATCAGCCCAAAAACAGCCCAAAACCGTCAACATCATTACAATAGATAAGATTGTCGTGCGATTGCTTATCTCGAACTCCAACTTGATATTCAAAGTACAGATGATAGGCTCTCCTAATTATCGCAGTAAAGCATGGTTTTTGGTGTTAACCAGTAAGCTCTCCACAAACTCAACGAAAACTGTCCGGATCATTCGCACATTTACGGGGCACACAAACAAGTAGCTGGGATTTTGAAAGAAAAGAGAGGAATGAATTATTATTAATTTTTTTTTATAGCAACGAAGAAAAAAATGATAACGGGTAGAAATATAATTACCGTATGTAAAGAGTATAAAAAAGTTATTACTTTTAAAATTTAAAAGTACTAAATGAGAAAAGAAATCATGTGTCCTTATTAAATTAAATTATTAATTAATTAAATTAATTAAAATTACTTATGTTAATGTTAAATATACAGTGAGTTTTTCTTATCTCTATACATAACCTATGTTCAGTTTCAAAAAGAACACCTCAATGCATGGGAACGTTCTGTAACCAACATCGCTCGATTATGTGTTTTGACAAAAGTCAAAATCAATGTCAGTAATGTGCATAAACGAAATAACATTTTAAATATTTTAGCATTTGACATTTGTATTCACCTAATTTAAAAAATATATACATAAAAGATGAAAAAATATAAATTTTGAACTATTATAAAGCTGGAAACTGTTTAAGGACAGTTGACGTCAATAGTGGGACGCCCCCTCCCAACACAGCAGCATATAACAAGAGGTAGTGCTAGGCGCACATTAGACGATCTCCAGCTCTAACCAGCGACAGACCGACTAGCTCCTGAAGATGAGGAGTGCGATCTCGTTGAAATGTAGAGTAAATAGTTCTTTTCAGGACAAAACTCACACGCGGACAAGAACCCGAGAAACTACACCTTCATCATACGTCCGCGATAACATCAAGAGTAACATATATATATATATATATATATATATATATATATATATATATATATATAACGATTCAGAGATGCTGTTAAATAAGGTATTAAAAATAACTTTGAAATTAATAATTGGGCGCCTTTTAACATGAGATAATTCTTCAAACTACGCTATCTCTGCACAATATTGCCAACTAGTCTCAGATTGCATGAAAACTATATAATAAGATTAATTAGATACGATATCTCAGGCTCCTCGTGAGTGATAAGTAGCTGCTTCTTTAATTGTAAATTTATAATGTTAATGTCTAAAGAAATAACTCCTACAACTAAATCTAAACAAATAAAAGATTGATATAAATATAAAAATAGAATATTTATTGCATTTAAAGAAGAAAACTGTAATAAAAATAACATATATTGGAAAGGGTTAAATTTATGAACTATATATAAGTGACAACAAGGTGTTAACAAGGAAAAAATGATATGTGTGTCTAAATATCTTGTAGAATTTCACTTGTTGATTGTATTAATATTAAGGCAGGATACTTTTGATAACTTTTTCACTGAATTAGCGTTTTGAATTATTGATATTTTAAGATTTCTAAGATTCGGTCGAAAAAATGCGTCTATTACTTTTTATCAATTTCAAAAGATGATGCCGATAGCGTCTGTTTGTTTTACCAAACTTAGCTATCTAATAATGCCAAAAAAGTCTCGATGTTTTACCTTATTAAAATATTTTAATAGATTAAATTTAACTAATTTTAATATTCTCACAGATTTAAAAAATTATCTAACAAATTATCAAGTAAGGTTAAGGTGAATCTTAATGCTACAAATTGTGTACTGCGCACGATAAATATTTACATTTCGCAAAGTTGTCAATTATTGGGCGTGTCTTACTAGCGTCGATATAAAATAAAAATGCATATGAATTTAAATATTGGTGATTTCGCGCTAATATTTGAAATTTGAATTAGAAATAATAAAAAAGAAATTGATGAAAGAAATATAAATACAGAAATTTTAAGAATGTTATATTATCGTTATATAAATTCGTATACACTTCGACACTATTAAAACTTAATAACACCGCTTATATAACCTTTTATTACTTTTTTAATTTGAATATCTTATTTTTCCCATTTTAGATGCAGCTCAAAGGGTATGTCTTGCATCACAACAATATATATATATATATATATATATATCATAAGATGATAATAAAAGATAATGTAGAGATTAAAAAGCAGTTACGCGAAACGAACGACAGATTAGAATATTTGAGAAAGAGAAAAGAAGAGAAAATATAGTAATACAAGGGCTAGCACTTAATTCAAACAGCCAAGATGAGTTAATTGATGAGATAAAAAACTTTATGAAAGAAAAACTTGAAATAGGGACAAAGATTAAAGCTACTCACAGAATAGGACCAAAATCGTACCTAGTAAAATTAGGGAGTTTCGAAGAAAAAATGGAAATAATGAAAAACAAGACGAAATTAGCAAAAATTAAGAGCGATAGGATATATATAAATAATGACATGACAAAACAAGATAGAGACATACAGAAATTAATTAGAATGAAAGCAGAGGAGGAGAGGAAAAGAGGTAAAACAGTGAAAAGCGGATATCAAAAATTGATTATAGATAAGAAAGTGTGGAAATGGAATAGAGAGAAATACTTACTAGAACTATCAAAGGAGGACCCAAAAAACTAAAAGAAACGGCGGACGGACATCTGACGACGAAATTGGCAGTGAACCCGGAATTGAAGCTTAATAAAAGTAAGAATAGAAATGGGGTATGGAGGAGTATGGACCTGGCTATGGATAGGGATAATGATAAAGGTACAAAGGTGCAAAATATACCAAACACGGGAATAAGGAAAGCAGAATGGAGGGTGGCTACCTGGAATGTCAGAGGAATAAATGGCAAAGAAATGGAGCTTATAGAACAATTTACAAACCAAGATTTTACAGTCGTAGCTATTACCGAGACAAAGAAAAAAGGCTGTGGGTTGCAATGGATAGGAGATGGAGATTTATTGATATATGCAGGAGTGGAAGAAAGGAAATGGGCTCAGTCGGGAGTAGCATGTCTAATTCCGGAGGATAAAGTAGAGAAATTAAGAAGCTGGGAATGTATAAACGATAGAATATTAAAAGTAATAATGCAAATAGACAAAGAAAATATAGCTACACTAGTAATAATATACGCACCAGGAGAAGATGACAAGGCTGATGAAAAGAACCAATTCTGGACACAATTACAAGAAGTAATAGATAATCACGAAGGTGTGCTGATTATGCTGGGAGATTATAATGCGAGAGTGGGAAATGAATATAAGAAGTGGCAGGGAGCAATAGGGAAACACGGAGAGAACACAATAAATTCAAATGGAAAGAGACTGCTTCAGTTTTGCATCGATAACGATTTAACTGTAAATAATACATTTTTTGAGCACAAGTGGATACATAAAATAACAAGAGAAGTACACACACGAAATGAACGCTCGATAATTGACTATATAATAACACCTAGACATTATAAGAGAACAGTTAAAGATGTAAGGGTCAAAAGAAGTTTTGAAGTAGGCAGCGACCATTACCTAGTAGAAGCTAGAATTAAAATGAATACGCAGATGAATAGGAAAGGTGAAGTTAAAAACAATGTTATAACAGAACGAATAAAGAGTTATAAGCTGCGAGACCCACAATTTAGGACCAAATATATAGAAGAAACCGAAGCGCAAATCCTAAAGTATAACAGGGAAGAACAAATGATCAATCTAGAGGATAAATTGAAAAGATTTAAAGAGACAATTTTTAAAGAGGCAAAACAAACATGTGGTTATAGTAGAAGTAGTAATACAAAGAAACAAACGAATTGGTGGAACGAAGTTATTAATAAAGAGGTCAGGGAAAAGAAAAAAATGTGGAAAAACTATCTTCAAAACAGAAATCAGCAAATATATGACCAGTACAAAATACAAAGAAATAAAGTTAAAGTAATGATCAAAGAGGCAAAGGCGAGATCTTGGGAAGAGTTTGGAAGGAAAATGCAAGAAAATAGTGTAGAAAACAAAAAGCTATTCTATGGAACATTGAGAAATATGAGAAATCCAAATAGAGATAGGATCAATCAAATAAAAGACCAACATGGAAATATTTTAACAGATGAAGACAAAATTATTGAACGATGGCAAGAATATTTTACTGAGTTATTAAATAGCGAAAATACAGTAATAGAAAATAAAAAGGAAAATGTGTGTGAAAGTATAAACGGAGTACAGGAAACTGGAATACAACTGGACGAACTAGAGGAAGCGATAAGTAAACTTAAAATAGGTAAAGCATCAGGATGTGATCAAATAGATACAGAATTACTAAAATACCTTGGTCCAGATGGGAAGAGAGAACTGCTGGAAATACTAAATATTGTATGGAAAACTAAAATAATACCACAGGAATGGAATATAGCTACAATCTTACCTATATACAAAAAAGGAGATACAAGGGTCTGCGATAATTATAGAGGAATTTCTCTACTGTGCTCGGGACTGAAAGTTTACGAGATAATCATAGAAAATAAACTTCGAAAGGCGATAGAACCAAAGCTAGCAGACGCACAAAGTGGATTCAGACCAGCGCACAGCGTACAAGACCACAATTTTACTTTACAACAAATAACAGAAAAAGCACTAGTTAAAAATGAACAAATTTTTTTAGCTTTTTTAGACATGAAAAAAGCATTTGATATGGTTGACAGAGAAGGAATTTGGCGGAGTTTAAAGAACAAGAATGTAGAAGAAGAACTTTTGAAGGTAGTACAAAGTTTATATGAACATACAATTAACCAAGTAAGAACAAGAAATAAGACCTCAAAAACTTTTAGAAACAAGGATGGAGTGAGACAGGGGGGAGTACTGAGCCCATTGCTGTTTATAAGTGTGATGGATGAAGTCATAAAAGCCAGTTGGACAAAGGCAAGGAGGTATATTGCAGGGTACAGAAATATGCAAGCAGTAAGAGTAGAAGCATGTGTATTCGCGGACGATATAGTGCTTATAGCAGAAACAGAGAAAGACTTAGAGAAGAACATAACAATCTGGACAGAAGAATTAAAAGCATACAATCTAAGAATAAACACTGAGAAAACTAAAGTGATGGCAGTAACAAATAATACAGCGAATATTAACATTAACATTGAAGGATATAGAATCGGACAAGTAGAAGTTTTTAAGTATTTAGGGATGAACTTAAATAGTAAAGGAACCCAGGAAGATGAGATAAGCGCCAGAATAAATTCGGCAACCAGATTGTACTATGCACTCTACAAAAACTTTTTGAATAAAAAAGAGATAACAACAAGAACAAAAATGACTGTGTATCAAGCAGTATACTTACCGGTCTTAACCTATGGAGCAGAAAATTGGATACTTGATGAAAGACAAACAAAACGATTACAAGCCAGTGAAATGAAGTATCTGAGGAAAACATTAGGCGTTAGAAGAACAGACAAAAAAAGAAACAATGACATTAGACAGATGCTGACAACAAAATCATTAAGAACTAAAGTAGAGGAAAAGAAACTGAAATGGTGGGGACACTTGATCAGAATGAATGAAACTAGACAGGTGAAGCGGGTATGGGAGGCAAGGAAAATTGGGAAAAATCGGAGAGGACGACCCAGAAAAACGTGGAACAGCAGTATGGATGAACTTCTGAGAAAAAGAGGAAAAACATGGAACGAGGCGAAGGACCTTGCCAGAAACAAAAAAGAGTGGCGTGAATTTGTGGAATGTAATTAAGAGAACTTTACACCTCGACACCTTCGGGTATAAGAGGTCTTTGATTATGTTTGATTATGTATGTATGTATGTATGTATATATATATATATATATATATATATATATATATATATATACAGTTATTACTAAAAATTTTCTTCGTTAAACATTGGTACAGTAACTTCACTCGCTTTACAATAATAATTACAATATTTTCAAATATTTATCAGAGTGACTAACAACTGCAAATGCAATTATGTAATTTCCAAAACTTCTTATGGCTAGTACGTAAATACCTAATGTGATTATAGGTACACTGCCCATTGAAACTTCAAATGCATATATTTTCAAAACTACACGTGATAAAAACAATCTGAAAGCTGATTTGAATTCAGAATGAAAACGTCCAAAGGGATTGCCTAGTTTTGCTTAAGGTTAAAAATTCTGTTAATCAGAGTTTTTGCGTTCTTATGAATTATAGTTAACACCGTACCTTTAGGTTTTTTATTTGTCCTGTAACATGGATGCTTCTGTTAGACACAAGTCCATTATTATTATTGTAAGTATTGTTATTATTATTTTCGAAAGTCCAACGTGAATATTGTAATCTTTATAATTTATTGATAATGGGTGTCGAAATTTGTTCTATAACTTCTAAAGCGTTTTGTACATATGTGAAAAACAAGCTAATTTACCACAAGCGGAAAAAAACAAAACAAATATATCTTTTTGATAAGGAAGTCATTACTGTCTTGATGCAATAACTGCTAACGCATTTAATGATAGGGGCATGTACATTGAAAGAAATAAGGTCCGAGCTTATTCCGGAGATCTTCTGGGATAACGTCAGAATAATATTACCCGTTATAAGTCACTTTTGTTTTCAAACTTCTTTTTCGGACGGCCATTTCGAACCCATCCGATTAAATCTCGTATTATTCTTTTACACTTATGCATAGCTTCCATTTCTATTCACTTCATTTCCTGGCTGCTTTATCTGCTGAAAATATCTAGGGGTCGCCGACAATGAACAATAAGTTCGTATTAACGTTCTCTATGCTTGACCTAAAATCTCTATCACCCACTACAACTGCTACCGCACCCGGAATAATTTTCTTAGCTTAATGCTTTCGACGTGCTTATTATTTCTTATTGACTTCCGAATTAGCCGCCGCACAATATAAATCAACCTACGCCCATAATAGAGTGATATTATAATGCTGAGAAAGAAATTGCCTTTCCTTTTAATAATATAATGCATTATGCAGTTCTCGAATGGTAATGTTCGATTTTAAATTAAAAAATTCAATTACATTCATATTTCTGTACAAGCTTAACTCACACATTTACTTCGCTTTATTTCCTCGTAAATATTACATGAAAAGTGACTATGATGATGCAATGCTCGAAGCAAATATTTAATTTGGAAACTCTGAGAAATCGGCTTGCCTGGTCACTCACATTGCATTTATGTTTTCGGGTTAGAATATGTTAAATATACATATATAGATAATTATTTCGTGACATTTGTATGTTATGGTAAATTCAATTTGTTGGCGATTTAAGGTCTGGTTTTACTTCAAAATATATATATTTAAAATAATCCTACATGTTTCGGCAAATGATGCCTTTATCAAGGAATATAAAATACTAGCTAATCCCAACCACGCTTCGCTGTGACTCAATCTGAAATGAAATGAACGAGAAAATAGATAAATGTATTATAGTAAATATAAATTCACTGGGAAAACAAATCATCCAATTGCGTTGCTGTGGCTATGTGAAGTTAAAGGGAAAAAAATGTTTTTGACAAAAAAATTATTTTTTTTATTGTAAAGCTGATGAATTGATTACATTTTTTGTTTAGTCCATTTAGTTATTTTATCGTATCATCAACTATTATGCCATCTTTATGTGAAACATTTATTGATAATTATTAGGAACATAATATTACAATATCTTAATAATACTTTAGTTACTCATAATACGTTAGTAACGAACTAATAACACGTTAGATACGGCACCATAATACGTTAGATACAAAACCTTAATACGTCAAATTGTACATTATTTGTGAACATGGATTTCTAGATTTTGACAGTTCTCAATTTTGAAAGATATGGCTTTCATATCTGTCTTAAATCCGCGATCTTCTGCAGCTTCACAACCTTTTTTTTTCGGATGATTCAACACACATGATGTTCAAGGCGCATACGTCCTCCAAATTTTCATTTTTACGTGAAAACTCAATTGATTGTTCAGAGATTGACACACTGTTTATTAAAACCTTTCCCATCTGAATATTCTGCGCAATTGCAGTTTTCTTCGTTAAGATGTCTCCGCCGGCGTTAACCAGAAAAGTTGCTCTTCTAATACAATGACCAGTATACAAAGTTGGATTTTCAAGTTTGAGGTATGGTCTAATTTTTTCAGGTATTTTAGAAAATAAATGAATACCACAAGGCTGAATTGTACACCTTCCATTTCTGTACGATATAAACAGTCTCTTATGCGTAACATGACGCGGTCGCAATGCTACATATTTTTTAAATAAAAGTACGGAATTAATGTCACCGTCAGGTACAAGGACAAAAAATCTTTTTTTGTGAGTTTTTGTGTCAGGAATGGTACTACCTTAGTCTCTAAAACCTCAACATCGTCCATAGACATTCTCGCTAATTCAATGGTTCTACAAGCCCCTCCTAGACCAATTAAGAAAGCTACTTTTATCATCAAAAATACCTCGTCTGGAGCTGTACGCATAAATTCATCAACTTGCTCTCTAGTGAGTATTTTGGATTTTTTAACTCGATATCCAACATTCTTTTTCTTGATAAATCTTATCAAAGCAACATACTTATCAATTTCTACTCTTTCTTTTAATTCCAAGCAAGCTCGCAACATGGAATATTTTGGCCACAAACATGAAGGAGCGTAGTAATTTGACAGTCTCACGAAATAAGCGAGCAAGACTGTTTCCCCAGCACCTTGAACATGTTCTTCATCTCGCCATTTACAAAACAGACGATATTCGTTTTCGTAATACAGTTTTGACTTCGCTGGTAACAAATCTAATTTTGCACTATTTGCAGCCTCTACAATATTTGCGGGAACATCAAATTCTTCCATGATTTATTAATTTATTTCAAAAACGTGCAAGCTTTTACGTAAGTATTTTGTATGACAGACAAATTGTTGATTTTGTTTTAATCTTGATATCGTTGATGATACGATAAAGCTTTGAATATAAACTCGAACATCAGCGATTTAAACCTTCTCGGACGTTTCGAGGTGACTCGGCTAGCGCCTCGTCACCTGGCAACGTCCTCGAGTATTATAAATCGCTTAATGTTCTCGTTATATTAATAGCTATAACATAACTTATAAGTAACCCGCTATTTTAATAATGTTCCTGTCACTTGGCTTTTGACACATTGTCGAAATTACTTCAAAAACGTCACCTTTCAAATATCTCAGTGTTATTTAAATTCTTTTAATAAAATCAAAACTGCAGTCATATAGTGATAAAAATAAAGTGAAGTTATTCAAAGTTTAATTGAGTGTTTTATTTTACTTATATCCAGTATCATGAATCTTCACAAAGTAACAGCCGAAAGTGTTATATATGTAGTTTTGTTATTATATGTGCCCACTGTCCTTTTAAAAGGACACACTTGGTGGCAGTTACTTGCAGGGCAGAATAAAAATATTTATTGCTTGAAAACAAAGCACTATCCTTCTTTAGATATTAATAAACGTGTTTTTAATCAACAAAGATACAATTTAATAACAATTTGCTATAAAATACCTACCCTACAAGTCTAAAATCATCTGGACAAGATATGGTCACTTTTTCTTGCACTCTAACCTCTCACAATAATCACCTGTTTATTGGAAACTGTCAAAATACTGTAGAATATAACTTCTCATTAATGTTTGAACACAAGACGCGTAAGTTTTATTTTCATTTAAAGCCACACCCGCGAAACGTCCTTTTAAAAGGACAGTGGGCATATCTTGGGCTGTCACGCAAAGAAGAACGATATCAAACTCAATGAGACCATGAGAATAATTAGCTGTTGTTTAAAAAGTACACCTCTACCCTGGTTCCCGGTTCTAAGCCATATTACACCTCCCACCATTCAGAGACGGGAAAGCCTGTTAAGAGAATATAATAAAATAATATCGAATCCCAATGATTTGCCTTTTGCTGGCCTACCGAGACTGAAGTCGAGATGTCCTCAACTACTTTTAGCAGAACGATTTATAGCAGAAGATTTGAACCCAAATGATAGGTGGAGGGAGTATTGGTCAGCGTTGAAACCCGCTCAAGCGGCCCATATCATTGATCCTGCCTTACCCTTACCAGGAATAGAGCTGCCTCGTCATGAGTGGAAGACACTCAATAGAATAAGAACGTCCCATGGAATTTGTCGTGACTCATTCTATAAATGGGGACTGACTGATACACCAACTTGCGAACACGGGGAACCTCGCCAGACTATTCACCATATTACAGCTGAGTGCCCCCTTACAGCATATGGAGGTGAGACGAATAACTTCTTTGAAGCAATTGATTCCGCGTTAGACTGAATCAATGGCCTCGATTTTAAAATTTAACTTTTAGATGTATAATCCATGTTAGCCATACGTTAAATAAATAAATCACTTTCTATGACTTCCTTACAGTTCTCTATCAGAAAAAGGGCTGAAAATAAAATAAACAAACATAGTGAAAAGCGCATAATACATTTATAAACAAAACTCACCTTAATTAATTCACTTTTACTTAAACTATTCCTTCGCCAATTTGACTGGTTTACTACACTTCCGATAAATTTTTTCAGAAAATAACCTTATTCGTATTGTTCTCAGCTGCTGCTGCTTGGAGAATACTAAAGAGCTGGATAAACAACGGTGCCGCGTTTCGCTATATTGACAAGTTGACATGCGTCTGGGTCACGGTGAGTCTGGGTGCGTCTGAATCTCAGTGGTAGTAATTAAAAGTTAAGAAAAAAATATTCCAATCATTTATAGTCAGACTCTATATACTAGTATGGGGGTGAATTGACGGGAGAATGACTTTTCAAAAATCGGCAACACTTTCATCATGATATTGCTGAGTTTAGCCATGTTATAGAAGCTTATAAAATTTCTCTAAAGTCTGTCAAATAGATCCGAATTGGTGTAGTCTGTGACCTGAAATCTGAAACAGTTAGAAACAAGAAAAATCCCTCTAATTATAATATAAATCAATAAACTCTAAATGCGTACTTCGGCAATTAAGTTGCCATCTTCAGTAGAACAAACTAAAAATGAAAAATAGGCTAAGGTGAAACCTTGCTCTTCGAAACTATGCTCTTACTACCGTTCCCACTGACGAGTTGGTGAATATTGCACATATGGCGATTTTTTTTTGTAGCTATCAATAGTAGTATTTACGTCGAATATGTCGATAAACCTACGCCGCTTTCGTTAAAATGTGATTAAAATTAAATACTTTGAACACTAAACTTCTTTTAAAAGTTAAATTATAAGAAATATAAATCGTCATAAAACAAAAAGCTTTAAGTAGCGTATCCATGGCGTGTGCAATGGGATAGATACCAAGCTTTTAATTATTTGTATGGAATTATTTACATATAATTTTTTTTCTTTAAATTTGTGTGTGATACTGACAAATATCGATAGAACAATATAATTAGTTGATAAAGAGAATTACTGATGAATTATAGGTGGAAGCCCATATATTTAACTGCGACAGGAACGAACTCGAACATTGGACCGCGATTCCTTGTTATGAAGGCATAACTCACATTTGCCTTTCACCCCCTTCTTTCTTTGGTGCTACACACAATTATCATTGTATATAGATAGATAGATAACTAAAATTATTTATTTTTTCCAATATTCACTATATAATTGATTTATCAGAATAATTTAAACATACATGAGTGGGTAAAACCCCACCAGTTTTGTATAATACAAAGGTATTTTTAATAATATAAAATATTATTGTTCTTCACACCAGATTTTTAATAATATTTTATATTATTAAAAATACCTTTGTAATATATAATTGATTTCTTTCTTTTTTTAATAATCTTTTCTTTAGAACTTGCCAATAAACGCCAATTTGACAGTTCAGATTGCTATAATTCGAGTCTGTACATTATAGTTTTATAGTTTACAAAACATGTATTTTTTTATGAAAGTTGTAATTTCTCATTAATGATTGGGTTCATCTGTCGAAATTTAGAGTTTTCTATGACTTATATAGAATACCAATATACCAATGGAACTTACAGTATGGGAAAGAGATTATGGACTATCCTCTGTGTGCTCTGATTGTATTTACATTATGTTGTACATTATAATAGTCAAGGGTCTTATCATCTACAAATATCATAATAATCCCTACTGGAATATAGATGAAAATTTTCCATTTTTAAGTCCCGTAAGTTCACATCAACTTAAGATTTTTGCTCTTCGCTTAAAAGATGCGGAATCCAACGTTTTCACACCCAGTTCATCATGTAGGATCGCCTGAATTGAGGTCTTTGAAATACTCATAGATGTTTCAAATTCACAATATATCACATGTCTATCTTCCTTAATTAGGCGGGGCCCAGCATTGTGTGTTTCTGGGTGACTGCTATTTTTGGCGGTCCTGTCCTGGTATCGTCGCTGATACTGGTGTGTCTACGTTGAAATTCACAGTACCAACGCGAAATTATCAATTGATGTAATGCTTCATCTTAAAAAAGGGAAACAAACTTAGCAAGACATTGTTGTTGACTTAATCTTCTCCGAAAGTTGTAAAAAATTATGGCGCGAAAATTTTCTAGGCACAATTTTGTTTATTTGCGAACTTCTAAATTTTGAAAATTCACTATGGCTAAATCACTTGCCGTATCTTGATGAAACTTGAGAATTAACTTATGATTGAAATAAATTTTGATACCTAACGTTTAATTACTGGCGCTGTCTATGAGGCTATATGCAACTCTAAAGAAACATCCGTAGTGTAAAGGTGATTTGATGGAAGAGTCGATCAAATAATCGATAACAAATATGTGTGGCTTCTCAACGTAATTCACGTTCTGTACGCTGGACTAAGTGAGAGTTCAATTTTTAAAGAAATATAAAATGTAATCTGAGGGAAGCTCGTCAAAATAGGCATTCGTTACCTCATTATTTGTTCTGAATCTCTTTACAGTAAGCTATATTTTCATGTATTAAAATAAGAAAAATCATTTAGCAACAAATCTGGTAACTTGTATCTTATTTCAAGAAATTTACCAGTTGCAATGGCGGGTGAATAAGTTTTTTAAGAGTTTTTTGCCTAACAAATGCCATTGTTTTGTATTTAATTTGACACCGAAACGTATAAATATATCAGCACAATATTGGCCAGTTATTGTATTTCCTCTGTAAAAAATTAATAAAAAATACGCCTTCAAAATTCCAAAAAATCGTGGTCATAATCTTATTGGCAGAAAGAAACGGTTTTTGCACGGTCACCACACAGTACACACAAACATACAGATACATAGACTCACAGACGCACACGGACACACGGACTGGAATATAGATGAAAATTTTCGTATTTTTAAGTCCCTTAAGTTCATTTGAACTTCACTGTGAGAAGTACTGTCTCGTGGCGCCATCTACATTTACATAATACTACTTCTACTATTGGTATTATAATATTAGGCCCCTAACTTTCTTTCTACTGGTCAGATCGAGCATTTGAATAACTTTAAACCTTCTCCGAACAGCGTGGATCATTTTGAAAAAATCCGCGCGTAAATCAATTCAGTAGTTTTTTAGTCTATAACGGACACGCGTAAGAACATTGCAATTTATCTGTAGCTGTTTCACTTAAAAGACGAATTAAGACTTGTTTTCCTCCTCCTCGAGAGCGTTGTAACGATTACTTGTTTTCGTATTGTTTTCTACCAATATTCATTAATTTTCGTGTGTATTTGTATTATTTTCTTCCTCAAAATATGTTGAGGAAGGAGAGAACCATTTCTATTTATGTTTTGCCCAGAAGTTATAATATTATAATTTTAAAATTTATTTCCCAGTTTCTATTTAATTCTTTACGTTTGACGTTATTTTATTTTGATAACTCTAATGGTTTACATGCCTGTTAGAGACATAATAATTAATGTAATTTGTCACGGCGCTCTAAATAAAGCGTTATATAATGTCATTTATAAAATTATTAAAATAGTGAGGCGCGGTTCAATTGTTTGCGGTAACATTCAACATGTTTTAGGGTGCACAAACAGACGGGTTCATGTCGGTCAGCTTTTGGGTACACATTTTGCCGGGAAACATTTAATCATTCCTCTCAAGTGGTAAACTTTTCTCAGCGTGGACGCCATAGCCCGAGGTCCAAGTGTCCTCAACTACCTGAATAAACAAGCAACGGACCGCAACTTCACTTTAGACAAACGTAAATGACGTCCCGTTTACTACTCGAACGGACACCACTACAACTATAACACCGTATTGCACTAACTAATTTAGAAATACTAAAATTTCAATAAAGCAAGCCCTCAATGTCTGAGTTATAGTATTAGTTGAAATTACATTACATTGTACCGAACTTACACCGGAGAACCTTGAAGGTCATCGTTGCAGACAAGAACACTTGCAGACTTACATTTAATTATGGACTAATTAAGCTCAAAACTAGATTTTAATGTAATTAGGAAAGAAGTGATTTTAGTAGATGTTAGGTAACCATGTTGACGGGATTTTACGAGGTAGCAGCAGTACATGTACATATTAATATCACTAACTCTCTTACTTGAAAGTCTACGTTTGGATAAGTTAATTTTCTGCATAGCCACATATTTCGTAATAACATAAGTCTTGCTTTTTAAAAGAAATCGTTACCTTTAGTGCTAAAATATCTATCTAAAATCTTCTAAATAATTCAAAATCAATCTATGTTGCCTCCTTACGCTTTACTCTTTTACTTGACATTGTCGATTATATATACGAGGGTAGTCCACAAGGTAACATTCGGTTTGAAATAAAAATGAAATCAGTTGAGATACAAAAATTTTATTATATACATTTTAAAACTATAACTTTTCTCTACTTTTCGATATAATCTTCAAACAAATTCAAGCATTTGTCATATCTTTTAACAGTTTTTGAAATACCCTCTGCATAAAAATCTGCCGTCTGCGAACGTAGCCAACACCTGTCACGGCGTTTTGAAGCTCTTTGTCATTAGCGAACCACTGAGATGTAAGCCACCGCTTCATGTTTGAGAACAGGTGGAAATCACTGGGAGCCAAGTTCGGGCTGTAGGGGGGGTGATCAAAAACGTACCATTTGAACTAGGCCAAAAGTTCATTTGTTCTTTGAGATGTGTGAAGGTGAGCATTGTCGTAAACAAACACAACACCAGATGTCAGCAGACCCCGACGCTTGTTTTGGACAGCGCGTCGAAGCCTTTTCAAAGTTTCAGAATACACTGCGGAAGTGATTGTCGTACCACGTTCCAGAAAATCAACGAGCAAGATGTCCTTAGTAACCCAAAACACCTTAACCATCAATTTCCTCGTAGAGAAAGTTTGACGGCCTTTCTATGTCTTTGGAGAAACTGGATGACCCCAATATATTGTCTGCTGTATTTTCTCAGCATTCACATAGGCTACCCAAGTCTCGCCTCCAGTAACGATCCTGTTAAAAAATTATTCTCCTTCAATGTCATACCGAGAAAGAGAGTCTATGGCAGAACTTATTCTTTTGATTTTGTGGTCGTCGATAAACAGTTTTGGTATCCAACGAGCACAAAACTTGTGGTAGCCTAGGTTTTCTGTCACTAACTCGTGTAGAAGACCCCTAGAAATTTGAGGGAAATGATCGGAGAGTCCCGAGATTATGAAGCGACGGTTGACACGATTTTTTTCATTCACTCTGTTCAGTAAGTTATGACCGACAAGAGATGGGCTACAGCTCCTGGCTTCTTCGTGAAAGTTAGTTCTTCCATTTAAAAAAAAACGTACCCATTGACGGACTACACCTTTACTTATAATGTTTGGACCATACACCGCACACAATTTACGATGAATTTACTGAGCGATTTTTCGCATAAAGAAATATTATTACGCTACACACTTCACACTTGGCGGGATTTTGTATTGTGGCACACATGTCTCCAGGATAGAATTCGAGAACGCGCGACTGTACGATACTTTCCCTTGCACAGCTAGAAGCGCACTGAATCACCGCGCACACTGATGTTGGCGCTACTCCCACTACTTACCGCGCTACACATAAACGGAGATTACTTTGTGGACTACCCTTGTATTATATTAATGCTGAAAATACATTTGATTGTATTTTATTAAAAATTTAATAGAACTTAGGCCGAAATATTTAATTTTAATGTGCACTGAGTTGACAAGTAAATACTATCTACTTTCTTTCATTTTTCTTATTATTTCATCATTTAATAATAATAAGACAACGAAGAAGAATAACACCAAGTAAAAAATTAGGAGGAAAAAGAATATCTGATATGCACGCAGTTCATGTGAAACGAATGCACCTTCGACAATACTATCACGACAAACATAATAACCTACACATCGCAATGACAAAAGCAGATCAAAACTATACACCGTTAAATCTAGTACTAAAAAAAACCACACACACCATTTAAAGACTGAAGATTTAAAGACACTAGTAACGATTTAAAGTACATACAAATGAATAATAATAAATGGGAATAGTAAGAGCTCCATGGAAAATATTTTTCGATTATGGCAAAAGAAAACATAAGTGTTGCTGATAGTTACAAATGCCTAGATAATTAACAACTCTGTTATGCGCTGAATTTGACTACTGTATTTTTTTGGACAGCGCATAAATATTTTGAACTGCCTGGTATAATTATATCTTTGAACTAAACGTCCCTGCAATAAATTGGTTTGCTGGTCATTTGTTTTCGAATGTCCAGGTACATATCGTGGGAATTTCCGTTAATTTTTTTTTTGTTTCTGCCTGTATTTACTTTCTAAACCTTTATTAGAGACCTTTTCAGTATAAGTATTAAGATTTTTGCTATCTGTAACATTGAAATGTCATCAACAGCGATATTGTTTTTCCATCTAGTTAATTTTAATACGTACTAATTTCAGTTAGTTATTTAACATTGTACCTCGAGAATATTATTTAAATAAACATCTTAGTTTTCGTTAGTTAGCTTCAGATTACGTGTTCATACCACAGCATAAGAATCTAAAGTTGTAACATTACATTTTCTCTTCCTCGTTTTATATCTTGCATAATGATTGTCTGAAATGTTCTCTTAATTAGAGGGTTGGTTTGACATTGTCTAAAACGTACCTTAAATTTTTATCCTGTCTGGATACGATTTTTTAGCTTATTTGAAACATTTCTCTGGTTGTTTTGTTTTGATTGTCAACGACTTAGGTTACATTAGGTTAAGATACATGGTTCTGACAGATGAGCTTTACAAGTAAATGTGTGTTTGTGTGTGTGTTTGTGTATCTGATATGTGTTATAAAATGGCGGACTGGATATGTATCGTAGTTAGATATATATATTTAAATTAAATACTATATTTTGAAGCAGTTTCATGATTAAATCTTGTGTCTATTTGACTATTTAGAATTATCATGTTGTTACTTCTTTTTATTTTATATTTTTGTATAGTCCTGGACCATTTTTCTTTTTAATTATAAATTCGTTAGGCTATGTATTTAATTGAAATTTCCTATCAATTCAGCTTTGTTTTACTTTTTTTCTTCTCTATCTTTATTATGATGTAGCAAAATGATCTTCTAATTAGACTTTAATCTTTAACTTTGCTTGACAGTGTCTACATCTGTCTTGGATTTTCGAAAGAACTAAGCATTTTTTCCAATATAAGATCGAACCGGCTATGTACTCGCCCGTTTTGTTTGTGAAAGTTGTTGGGCCAAGAAATTATCTGAAACGTGCAATGCTGGGAAATTAAAATTACTTAATAACTGCTCTGCGGCTTTTGTCAATGTAATCTATTTTAAACAATAGAGGATATTGTTTCCGCAATATTGTTTAACGTTGGTATCGATGGATATAAAAGATTTCCTTAGTGATTGTACACGTGGCTATCGATTTTGAATCTTCAACCGTTATCTATGCATTGTGTGAGTTTTGTTACACGATGCCCTTGTGTAAAGGTATTGTTTCTTTTATTATAATTTTATTTCGTTAAATTAGTTTTTTCTTTCTTTCTGGAGTTTAAGAGGGAGCCAGTAGAGGCTACGTTTACTATAGCTAGTAGAAGATATATATGCCAGTAGAAACTGTTTTGCTAGGACGTGGTACTTTTTGTTAGCACCAGGTTATTTTGACAAGCATATGATGATACATATTTCATGTCCAAGGTGTATAAACGTGACTGCTTAACCATAGTGTGGGCATTTCGATAGGAATGCACATTTGGAATATCACAAGGTAGGAACTATTGTTGCCAATTACGGACACAGTATAATATCTGTTTCTTAATGCAATTTAAGACTTTCTCGACGATTCGAACTTCATTTCCTGAATAGTTTAATGGCGTGGTTCGGCAAACCAAAGGACGTAGGTTCGAATCATGTATAAGGGCGAATTTATTTCAATAAAAAAATTCGAATAATTAGCGTCGTATATGTATAAAACATTTATTTCATTCACATCACTTCGCGAAAATGCAATTGATTTCCGCAAGTGAGAAGTTATTGTCCATCCGGCCCATAGTCCAGACCTGGCTCCTTCTGATTTTCATTTGTTTGAGCCGTTGAAAGCTCATTTATCGGGTAAAAGGTTTGAAGACCGCAACGAATTTCAGGATGAAGTACGGCATTATTTTAGAAATTTGGATCGCACCTTTTACGAAGAGGGTATACAGAAGCTTGTGCCTTGCTGGTGATAAGTGCCTTAACAATAGCGACGATTATGTTGAAAAGTAGCAACAGTTCACGCCTTTACTTAGTGTACATTTGATTTCTATAAATAGTCTGTCTGTAATTCACCAATGTACCTTAGTAACCGCACATTCTTCGTTGAATAGCTGGCCAACATTACACTGATGCACTGATAGGTTTCCCTTGCCGCCTTTATTCAGAAAGAATTTTTTTTATCCATTCATTCGTAATGGGCACCGCTACAGCTGTAGAGTACGTATTGCAGATTCGTCCACCATATTGATCAAAATTTGAAAGTTGCTGGGCTAAGTGTATAAAATTATATGGTAACTATTAATATTTTTTCCTTAAAATAAGTATTTCTTTGAAAAGCCATTCTCCTGCCTAATCATCTACGTAATTTATTAGGCCAAAATTTCAATATGTATTCATTTTACCATAAATACGTCATGAAATAACAAGAACGGAGCGAAACTATCCTAAATAATCTGACTGTATTATTATATTAATTAGTCAATATTTCGCTTTAGCGTATCTATTTCAGTAGAACTGATAGTTTATTGTTTCAAGAACACCGCCGATGGTTTAACTAACACGGATCAATGTATAATAATAATAGAATCGCTTGTTAACGCAGGACGAGAGACTTCATCGTTGTTGTTGTTGTGTTGTTATGTACCAAGATTCAGTATTGGATTAATTAAGGCAAGTCCTTAATTTTGCTAGAGCTAATTAAATTAATGTGGTCGTCCTAATCGAATTTTATAAATTTGCCTCGGTTTTACTTTACCCCAATGTTAATTGTCAATTATTAAGTTAAAAGACTTTTCATTTTCAAGATAAAAGTTTATCTAGTAAAATTTGCGGATCGTAGAACAAGACAAAATGCTCGGAACATGGTAATTACTAGAGCTTGGAAATATGCACTAAAAAAGTTACAGAAAATGCATGCATATATATATGCAAGATAAACTATCAAATTATGTCCTTAAACATGTACAATATGAAACAAACATGTAAATAGTTTACATATCTGTAACTGTACACATGGACAATACACCTCGTATTTTCAGCATTTACTTCTGCTTAATACATATGTTTCTGCCATCTAGGCGTCATCAGTCAAGCTAGTGAAGCAATGTATACAAATTGATACAAATCTGTTAAACAACTGATTTGTATCTGTATTTATATTTTACTGAAATCGCCCACAAAGATAAAGCAAGTTTCGTCCTATAAGGTGACACCATTTAATAAGTGACATCTTACGGACGAAAGAGACCATGTCGGAAGGCGACCTTTCGTTCGAACAGCTATGCTGTTACATGTAAATTATTTACATGTCTGTTTCATATTGTAACAAATGCTTTATACGTGCATAACGTATTGTCATACATAAGCACAACCTTTTTGTATATGGTCTAGTATATTGGTGTGCCCGTACTTGGCTAGTACAAATGAAAGACCACTTCTTATCTATTCGTGTGCACACATATTAACGATTTTCTCCAACTTAAACTTCATTACTGTTCTGATAATTCTTTTAAATTATACATAAATTTCTTTTATTATAATTTTATGTCAATATCGATATGGTGCTGGGAACTCATGTCTTGAACTGATCCTACGACTGGGTTTCTCGTCAGTTTTATTTGAAAGACCCTTATGTACTGAACTGAGCTGATGGTACGTATTAAATGCAGACGACATTCTTTTTCACGCATAGTTTCTCAACTTAACCAGAATTTACGTGCTAGCGCGTTTCAGAGAGCCTCACGTACGGAGCTGCTTCCTGCACTGCGTTTCATTTCTTGCTTTCTTAAATTTTTGAGGCTGTACCCTTTCCATTTGTTGCGTTTTTTGTAAAATATTTTTTTTCATACTGGTAGCAGTTTTTGTAGGCTTTCCCCTTATAAACAAAAATATATCAGAGATAGACAGAAAAAGCAACACACAATAATTTTGCTCTAACAAGAAAGAAATAATCTATTTTTTTAGTTTGAAATTATTTCATTATTTATTAGATAGAATGGATCAAACAAATGTTTTGGGAGACAAATTTAAAACAAAAGAAGAATGAGTATAAAATGAACTAACACATTAAGTAGTTGAACACCATAATCAACTTAAGTTTTTAAGTAAATAATCAGTCTTACTAATAAAAAGTAAAATAACTTTTTTTTTAAGTAAATGGTAATTATTATTATTTATTTAGAAACTTAATTTGATTATGGTGTTTAACTATTAAGTGTGTTAGTTCATTATGCTCGTTCATATATTGATTTTTCATTTTTGTTTTAAATTTGGCGCCGACTTCCAAAAGTTCAGCTTGTTCCGATCTATGTAATAAATAACTAAATAAAATAAAAAATAAGTTGTTTTTTTTTCTTTTTAGAGCAAAATTGTTAATTGTGTGGTTTGTGGCCTTTCTTTCAAAGTCTACTTATTTTTTTTTTTTTGAATTTTTTTTATTAATGTGTGTATACAGGGTGTCCAGAAACTCTCCTGACAAACGAAGACTGGAGATTCCTCTGATAATTTTAAGACAATTAAACCCAAATTCACCTAGTCCGAAAATGCTTCCTAAGGGAGCTAGAGTTCTTTGAAGATGGCGCCTTGTATTTATTTTTTTTTAAATTCCACCAGAACGCTTCTATTTAGAAAAACAAAAACTGGTATGCTTATTTATCTTCCAGAGATGAATCGATTCCATCAATTGCGAATTTCTAGTACCAGTCATAGGCGTCCGTTTTGGGTAGGTCAACGGTTATTTTAAGGCATAACTTTTTTGTCTTTAACTTTTAAGCATTTGTGACACTAGATTATTAAATTTTCAGGTATTCCAGTACTAAAAGGTACTCTTACTTTAAGTCGGTAGGATACACCGTTTTCTAGAAAAATCGATTTGTAAATTTTTCGTTTTTTCTTCATTAAAGTTCAATTTTTTATTTTTTGCAATAGTTAGCTCTGAACTGCCAACAGAAGTAAAACCTACGTTTTTCATTGTCAAATTGTTGTCAGTTCGCGAAGTTTATCTTTTCATTTTTTACTTTGTGTTATTCAAACACAACGATTTCAATTTAAAAAAAAATGGTTTTTACTAATGAGGAATACGCCGATATGCATTTAGTTTATGGCGAAATGAGGTGTAACGCTCGAGCGGCGCAACGTAGATACGCTGAAAAATTTCCCAATCGTCAGCATCCCACTCATTCAACATTTACAGCTCTTCATCAACGATTAAGAGAAACAGGTTCAGTGGTCCCAAAAAATAATGAAACAGGGAGACATAATGATGTAACAGCAGAACATATGCAGAACCCTGTATATTACATGTATGTATGTATAAGCTACGCATTTGGTCTTTAAAAGTATTCTTATTAATTTCGGTAATTTATATCATAAAACTAGCATACATTAAAACTAAAATTTTTTGTTTTACAATTATGGATGGGATTAAAAATTATAACGCTACTAACGGCCAAATATATAATTTTCGACCCTTTGGTCTGACTACTAATTTGTTTCCACTTCTTATCAGGTAGTTATTTCTCAACGTTCACTGCAGTTTTAACAGAGTTCGGCTCACAGAGGTGTAGGTACAGAAAACTTTTCTCAGCTTAATTCTTGTTTATTGTTATGAAAACGCCACGGGGCGTGAAATCCCTTGATTAAGGTTCTGCGCTCTCCTCAAATGCTTTCTGATAAAAATTAATGAGTACGTTTTTATTGCCATCAAAAATTGAATACCTTCTCTTACAGCAAAATAAAGAAAGTTATAATTAATACTGTTTTACGGAATGAGTGGAAAACGAATATAGAAGCTGAAGATGAAGTCGGTAGAAGCGGGCATTGATACACAGAGTGTTGGAGAGAAATGGGGAGAAGATGAAAGGGAGGAAAGTGAAAAGCGAAAGAAGTAAGTTAAAAAAAAAACGGTGATGGGAAAAAACAAATTTAAATTTGTGATTTATTGAAATTACTCGGCAAACAACTTTTTGTTGGGACTTAATTTATATGCATTCACTTTAATACTAAATCAAGAATATAAAGTAAAATTTCAGTATTGGTCTGATGGAAAGGAAAGGCACTTTTGTTTTAATTCGGAAAATTTACATAATGATTGTGTAATAAATATAAGTTTTCTCGAATCGTTGCGCTCTCAAACTTTCATTATAATTACTCTCATTTACATAATTTTGGGGACTCGTTGGCGTTGGACTCCTTTCACAAACAAATCGTCAACTCGACGGTTATAATTAATATATCAGACGTGACGCGTAATTTTTTTTCACTTAGGCCATATTCATTCTGAATAATACGAAATTTTAATTGACTTGGTCTCGATTGCTTGCGCATTTATCCGGAATATTTTTCTCTTTCTTATATAATAACTTTCGAAATTTGAACCTCAACTTAAAAAAAGTTTGGGAAAATACGTTGAATGGGGTAATTATTTTGCCAATATTTGGTGTTAAGACAAGGAAAATTTTTTGAAGACAGCGTAGAAGACTTTGAAATTCAAGTCGTTTCTGTTAAATAATTATACAAGGTGTACCGTATCGTTATGTTCATGTTTTAGGAGTGTAAAGTAGACTTCATTTCAACTAACAAAAACGCAAAGTTCAAAGTTACAGATTTATGAATGTGATTGTCAGATAATGAAAAAAAAATGTAATCCTAAAGTCAATACAAACTGATTTTATTTAAAAAAAGAGTACTGGAAATTGATTTATGATAAAGAAGGTTCTTAATTATTTCGTAAGTGCTGAACCATGAATATCATACAATAAACGAATGTTCAGATGACTGTTTACGTTGCATTTTTTAATAAAGGATTACATTACGTCTCAGTTCATACAACAGCTTATTAGTGAGTGGACACGTTTTCTTTATTCAAAATGCCTTATCGATTTTCTTCTTAAGAGTATGCGGACATGCATTTTGTGTATGGCTACTGTAAAGGAAGTGCTCGTCAAGTAGTCATTGAATACCGACATCGGTTTCCCGATAGGCGCATTCCTCATTACATAACGTTTCTGGAAGTACAAAGACAATTTCGGGAATGCCGACTGCGAGGAGTAAATTTTCCAGCAGACTTAGAGGAAGAAGCAGTAGCTATTGTTAAAAGGGATCGAACTCGCAGTGTACGTCGAATCACTAGACAACTAGGAGTGCCACGAACGACAGTTTGGCGAATTTTAAAACGTGAGGGCTTATATCCATCTGACTATCGCAGGGGACACGACTTGCTTGAGGCAGACCACTACCCTCGTCTAGTTTATTCTACCTGGATATTAAGACAGTCACGGCTTCATTTTAATTTCTGCAGAACAGTCCTCTGGACAGATGAATCTATGTTCACGAGAAGTGGTGTTACAGATCTGAGAAACCTACACAGGTGGTCATCAGAAAATCCCAAAGCTATACGCCCATCTACATTTCAACATGAATTTTCTATTAATGTTTGGGCGGCCCTAATCGATGACTTGTTGATTGGTCCTGTCGTTCTTCCTGGGAGTTTAAACGCGGACAATTACCTTCAATTTCTTATTGAAGAACTTCCAGGTCTTTTAGAGGATGTCCCACTGAATGTTGGACGAGACATGTGGTTTCACCTGGATGGGGCACCGCCACATTTCGGAATGCTGTCCGAAATTGGGTTACGTCAATTATCCAAGATGGATTGGTCGAGCTGGTCCTGTTGCATGCCCACCCAGATCATCCGATCGTAATCCCCTTGGATTTTATTATTATTATTGAAGTACAAATTTCAAACGAAAAAAACTACGAAAAAAATTACAATTGTATCAGCTACTAAAATGATAATTGCTGTAGCTAATAAAATTTATGTTATGGAGTTTAAAGTAGAGAACCATAAATTTATCGGAGAATTTATTCTAATCAAAGGATTAGGAAGAGATGGGATATTGGGAATAGACTTGTTAGAAAAAATAAAATCAAAAATAAATATAAATAAAAATAAGGTAATAATTAATAATAAAAATGTACCGTGGATCCAGGAGGCTGGAGAGGAAGAAAAAATAATAAATTCTATGCAGAAAATGAAGATTGAAGAAAATGAAGTTGTAGAAGGAGTATTTGAAGAAAAGGAGCTAATGGTGTTAGAAGAATTGGATAAAGAAAATGATGTAGAAGTGGAAATTCCGGAAGATATTGATTCGTTAAAAATAGATTGTGATGAAAAGTATGAAGAAGAAGTTAAATTCATAATTAAAAATAATATTGAGTTAGTAAACGAGTTTCCCAGTATAGCCAGAAATTATCGACATTCACTAGAAGTAGATGATACAAAACCTTTCAAAGTTAAAAATTATCCTATTCCAAAGAATATGCAACAAGTTGTAGAAGAAGTTAAGAAGGTGTTACGAGATGGTGTAATAGAACGAGGCAAAACTAGATATGTGAATCCGTTAGTAGTGGTAAAGAAGAAGTTAGGAGACGTCAGATTATGTTTGGATGCGCGCAGACTTAATGAGAGAACAAAAGCTCAATTTGAAACTCCGATTATGATTGAGGCATTACTGTCAAGATGTAGCAATGCAAAAGTATATATTAAATTGGACTTGAGGAGTGCTTTTTGGTTGGTACCCTTAGAAAAGGAATCGAGGAAGTATTGTGGGTTTATGGTAAATGGCAAAGTATATGAGTTTAGGACTGTACCATATGGATTAAGCAGTTCTGCTGCTGCGTTGATTAGGCAATGCAACAAATATTGGAACCCTATGAAGATTATGTAGTACATTACATATATGATATTTGAATATACAGTACAAATTATCAGGATCATTTGGAGCATGTACGAAACATAATGTAAATATTGGTAAGAGAAGGTTTAAAATTAAATATTAAGAAGTGTGAATTTTTTAAGAGTGAAATAAAGTTTCTAGGTTATAATATAAGCCCTAGATATGTCAGTGTGGATCAAAGTTGGCTGGAGCTGATTAAAGAGTATCCACATCCTAAAAATATAAGAATGTTGAGAGTGTTCTTAGGTATAATTAATTATTATAAACGTTTTATTCCGTACCTGGCACAGACAAGTGCACCACTGTATGAAATGTTGAAAAAAAATGTTAAATTTAGTTGGAATGAGGAAAGAATGAAAGCTTTCGAAAAATTAAAGAATGAATCTTATAATCAGTTAGTTTTGATATTGCCAGATTTTGATAAACAATTTGTATTAAGAGTAGATGCTAGTGATGTCGCAATTAGTGGAGTTTTAATCCAAGGGAATAATAGTGGTATAGAAGAACCTATTTGTTTTATATCTCGAATCTTAAAAAGCTATGAAATTAAATATACTATTTCTGAGAAAGAAATGTTGGCTGTAGTACATGCGGTTCAAAAGCTAAGATTTTATTTATTGCGCGAGAGCTTCCTAGTGGAGACAGATCATGCTGCGTTGACATCACTAATGAGTACAAGATTTGCTAATAATAGAGTGTATCGTTGGTGCTTATTACTGTCAGAGTACAATTTTGAAATTTGCCATATAAAGGGAGTACTAAATGTTACTGCCGATACGTTATCTAGAATGTATAACAGTAAAAGTAATTTTAATTATATAGAATTAAATGCGTATAATGGAGATTATGCTGAGGGGGCATTTGAGTATGATGTGATCCTTCAGGTCTAACAGAATGAAAGTTTTGATAATTTAAGGGAAGTTTTAGGAAATCAAGAAAATTATAAAAATTTTGTTGTGCGCGACGGTTTAATAATCAAAAAAATATTAGAGATCAAAGTGATGTGGTAGTTGATGATGTATATGCTCGACAATTTATGGGGGCACATGAAACATTTAGTCTACGCGCAAGTTTCGAACACAAGAGAAGAGTTGTTAAATCGTATTCACCTGGCTACCGAAAAAATCCGACAAAACAAATATGAAATTCGGATAAGTACTTCTTCTGTTGGCTTACGGGCACAAGCCTGCATTCAATAACGAGGTGGATATTTCGAAAATTTTATTAATTTAACTTTTTTAAATAAAATCAGTTTTTATTGTAACTTTGTACAACTTTGTCTGTAACTTTGAAACAAATAAAAATGAATGTACAAGTCTTGCGTTTTTGTTACTTGAAATGAAATCTACTTTACACTCCTAAAATTTGAACATAACGATACGGGACACTTGTATATTGGGTTTATGGGCGATCCTATATGAATAGGAGACAGCGCATTTACATAAACATAATTCCACAGATATCCATATTAGAACCCTTGCTATTTTTACTATATACGTGGTTAGGTAAATATATGGATCCATTCTAATATCTTTGATACGAGTCCTTTTTTTAATAAAAGTTAATGCAAATAGGCAATTTTAAGAGCATGTTTATATTCGATTCAGACTTTCGGTTTAGCCGGAAACGATATTAACTTTTTTATTTTAAATTAAACACTTTATGTTTTTACGAATCTAAATAGAGCTTCGCTCTGGGCGTCCAGTAATAATATGGTTTGGTAAACAACGGCAGAGATATTTAATTAAATCTAATTAAGCAAATTTTATTGAGAACAAAAGAAAATGAACACAAAATATATAAATAAACTCAATATCAGTTAAGAATGTTTTCGAAATAATGATCGTTCACTTCTTGACAATTTGCAAGTCTGTGAACAAATTCTTGAATGACATTTGTGAAAGCCTTCTCACTAATTAATTGCACTTCTTTAATTATTCTCTGCCGTAACTTGTCCAGATTATGCGGTCGTCTAGTATAAACCACAGATTTTAAATATCCCCAAAGGAAAAAATCTGGAAGATTTAAATCTCGAAATTCAGTGAATTGTCTACGACCAATCCACAGTTTTGGGAATGTTTCGTTTAAGAAATTTCTTACACTAAAGGCATAGTGAGGTGGTGCTCCATTTTGTTTGAATCAAAAACTTACAGGGAAGCCCCCATCCTTCTCAATATTATGCACAACCTGATCGCGTAAAAGAGCTAAATATCTCTGTCCAGTTAGTGTAGCATGAATGATAAAAGGACCAATACGTTCCTTAAAATAACAACCCAAATGTTTAATTTCTGCGGATGCTGTGTATGCGTTTCTAGTATCCAATGAGGGTTATCCATTGACAATTATGGCGATTAACGGTACCGTTCAAACAAAACGTAGCTTCGTCGGAAAACAGCAAATTGTATGTAAAATATAGGTCATCTTTGCAAATCTCCAACTTTCTTTCGCAAAATTCAATTCTACGATCATAATCCCCGTCCAATAATTCTTTCACAAAATGTGGTTTGTACGGATGATATTTTTCGTGCTTCAATATTCTGAATACGATCGGCAACTTATATCATAGTTTAGTGCGAGGGATATAGGTAGTTCTTTTAATACTAGAGCAATATCTTGATCAATAACTTTATTAGTTGCGACTTGTGGTCGTCCGATTTTCGGTAAAAACAATTCCGGTCAAGCTATAACTTCTCAAAGTTTTACCAACGACAGTTCATGATATTAGTTGCCGATTTGAAACAGATTGTTAAATTAACCTTCTGTCGGGCGCGGTCATAATCGTAATAAGATCAGGCGCGCTGTATCAAAATGATCACTATGATCATTCTTTCTTTTCAACCGCGAAAAAAGTGTTAAAACAAAAAATAATTACACACTTCTCTTTTGGTATAGGTATTATGACCTGAGAATACTGAAATTAATGAAAATAATGAACATGCGCACTTTAGTAAAGGAATTTATTACAATAATGTTGGAGCAGAAGAATATATAATAGCACTTGTTGATTGTGCTTGAAGATGAAAATAGTGACATATCTAAATACACATAAATTCAAGAACTAAAAAGAAAGTAAAATATAACGGAGGATATAGATTTAAATCTTCAATCTGAGCTCTCATGGTCGTCCTGTTACAAATTACAAACTATTTGACTGCATTCTGAACAAAAGCTCTGTAAATGCATGAGACATATTGATTTGTTGCATTTGACATACTTATATTTAGTTAAACGTCTCTTCTCAGTACATATTTCACATCTCTTCCTCTTACTTCCTCTTTCGCTAACTGCTTCCGTATTCTCGTTTTCTTCCACTGGTCTGTACCGCTGAAGTTTCAGTTTTAGGTCCATATGCATCCCCGAAGTATTTGCGCTTCTTCTAATTATATTAGGTAAAACTAGTTCTCTTGATAATTGTTTTATGAATCGACTTCTTCTGATAGTGTCCTGATCATTGCCAAAATAGATCACTTGGGCATTGATCCCACTCATGTTCAACATGGCAAAAAATATTACCATCGGCCAACGACGAACATTCCTAGCCACATTGTAAGAGGCGCATAGCTTCTCTGTTGTATCAACACCCCCTTTCGTATGATTGTAAAGTGTAATCATCGAAGGCTTTTGCTTATGGCCACTCTCAGAATCTATACAATTATCATTATGTAATGTACTGATAATGTAGGGCATTAGGAAAAATGAAGCTACCAGAAAGTAGATGTCGCTACACATTATAATTTACAAGTACCAAATGAAACCGTTTGGTGTGTATCAATTGGATCAGGCGCGCCCGACAGAAGGTTAATCGCATATTCCTTCATGAGTTCTAACGCTGTCACCAAAACCAATCATCATCAGAATTGAAATACTTTTTTTCGGTTAATTGAACCGTTATTCATATTTGGACGTCAACAAAGTTAATTCTGACAGTTTAAGTCAAGTATAGCAAGCGCCAATTAAGTTGGCGCGAGGAGGGGGTGCGCAGAAGCTGTTTTTAAAAACGTCCACCCCCACCACTCAAGTAATTGTCAGAATACATTTGCCATTGACGATTGATAGAACATAATGTTTTTGCTAGGGGATCATAAAGTGATACACGCTCAAACGCAAGAAGTAGTTTTTAATGTTTACAGTTATTTTTATAAACACAAAAGTACAAAGAGGAGTACGATTTACGAACCCTACAGCTGCAGCATTTACACCATTTTATTTATTTACACCTTTTGGATAAAAATTTCCCCTAAAACACTCGGTGGGCAGCAACTCCGAAAATGAAAACTGCTTTTTTTCTTAACTCTGGAAAAATTTGTTCAAGTAGGTTAATATCTTATAACAATAATAATCATGGTACTTTTTGATGATATTTTAAATACATGTAAATAATAATAATTTTACTGTTTAAAGGCAGTTAGCAAAGATGCGAAGGAAACAAAAAAGATCCAAATATTATCATCGCCTATGAATCTCTCTACCACAAAATTAGAAGGCCATATTGCTGCTTACATGGCTGGTTTTGTCACAAAAAAGAATAAATAAAATGATCAAGCAGTGTCATATCTGCATAGAAAACATGTATACGAGAAATACAGATGACAGTCATCTAAAATTTACGACAATGAAAGAGTACAGTGCAACAAAACGATCGAACTATGTTAATGCTAATTTATTCACCTCGTTAATACAAATATATAGTCAGACAAAATATTTATTGCCAGAAATATATATAAACAAAGTTTAAACATTATATGGTCAACTAATTTTTAACCTCTTTTTATTTTATTTTTCATATCTGCTGTTGTTGGATACTGCACATAATTAGGAAACAAATGTTCAGCTATCACACAACAAATTTCATTTAATATCCGACATACTGTTGTTTGGCTTACTGCTATCCAAGAATTACAAACTACTGGATTTTGAAAGGATCTTGTGGTTGTAAAATGTAATGTTGTTAAAACCTATAATTCAAGACATATGTATAACAAATTTCTAAAATTATAAATACATTGATAACACAGGTCTATAAAATTAAACTTTTTGTCAGATGTTTTTATTTTGAAAACTGATTTTATATAATTTTGGTAGGCTGATTTCAAAAATTCTATGCATTTATTTGTATCACGTAAGGTTTTTTTGCAAATATTAAATGAAAAAAAAACGATATTTCTAAAAAAAATTATTTGTTTATTGAGTAAAAAGGTGGAATACAAGTTAAAAAAGTGGAAAAAAATACTTTACTCAGTCTTTTTTAAGTGAAATCTTTGTCTTTTTGCCAGAAAGCTGCGTTGTCCGGACATTCGGTTGTATGTTTTTAAGGGCATATCCCGTTTTAACATCCAGCAGTAGTCCGTCATCATCGTTATGCTCCATCTGCCTTGGTATCGCCGTTCCATTTCCTTAATGTCTTGGTGAAACCTCTCTCCCTGTTCTTCGCTAGCTGCTCCAAGATTTTCAGGAAAATAGTTTAAGTGTGAAAACAGGAAATGCACTTTCAATCTCATATTACAACCTAGACGATGAAAGTGTTGTAACATATTTTGAACAATATTTTCGTAGTTTTCGTCCTTAGAGTTCCCAAGAAACTTATCAATTACTTCTTTAAATGAAACCCAGGCGTTTTTCTCGACATTGGTCATTGTGTTTTGAAAATCCTTGTCTTTGCATAATGTTCTTATCTGCGGCCCAACAAAAATACCTTCTTTTAACTTGGCATCGGATAAGGCTGGAAATGTCTCGCACAAATATTTAAAACACTGTCCATTTTTGTTTAGGGCTTTAACAAACTGCTTCATCAAGCCAGGTTTGATATGGAGAGGAGGCAGTAAAACTTTTTTGGGGTCAACCAAGCTATCTCTTAATACATTTTTGCTACCAGGTGTAAGGCTTGTTCTAGAGGGCAATTCTATTTGAGTCCAATGTCTATCCCTTGCTCGACTATCCTACTCACAAATAAAGCATGGGAATTGTGTATAACCTCCTTGTTGTTCTAGTAGCATGAACAGCACTTTAAGGTCACCACAAAGCATCCACTGATGTTCTTGGTAGTGTATTTTCTTTAAAAGAAGTTCAAAATTTTCATACGTTTCCATTAAATGTACCGAATGGGCAACGGGAACCGAGGCCAGCTCGTTACAATTTTGCAATAAAACGCCTTTTAAACTACGCTTATTTGAGTCAATTCTTCTTTCACATACGGCACATTTCCTAATTTTGAAATTGTCAGGAATATTGTTGCAATACACTAGCGGTCCGTCTTGAGTAAAATATTGACATAACTCTTTTTCGCGATCCAGGTAAAAGCTTGATGTGACGCAGGTACCAGTAAATGTTTCTCACGAAGTCGGGAGGCTAACAACTCGGATGTATCCTTTGGAAGGTGCAAATCTTTAATTAAATCATTTAGTTAGCTCTGGTTAAACACTTCGGGCTCTCTGAAATCTGGTGTGAAATCTGAGTCAACTGGGTCGCAATTAGATTCTTCTGATTCTGACGATATGACGTTTTCTAGTGCTTTTGGGGCGGTAGGTACCGGTACATCTGGTCCATGAGGAACTGGCCGAATAGCAGAGTCAAGATTGGGATACACAATTTGTTTCTTATTTTTTCTGTTGAATCCTTGAACATTACACGAACAAAAATAACAATCATCACTGTGATATCTAGGTTCTCGCCATACCATAGGAACACCAAAGCTTAAACATTTCTTCCTACCTTTTTGCCAGTTTCTTAATGCTTCAACGCAAACGGAACAAACAGTATGAGTAGCCCAGGACTTGTCTTGGTCGCCAATTTTTACACCAAAATAAGCGTGGTATACATTTTTCACAAACGAAGTTATAGTTTGCCTCTGCTTTACTACGATATAACTACCACAGATGTAACAAAAGTTATTCGGATTGTTCACACAATGTCTTCTTTCCATATTTATACGTTCTAGAACACTTAAAATACGCAACAACGAAGACAACAAGCGCGCGGACACAGTAGCACGACGACTAACACAACCAAACTGCACATAAGCAGATTTCAACGTTGTATTGACGCTTCTGCGCCGACTCTGTTGCTTGGCTGAGAAATCTAATATTAACCAGTGTTTCCAAATCACATTTAATTTCATAAAAATCAATTCATTTATAAATCATGCCTAGCATGGAACAAACATATTCTTGTCATAGGTATGTATATTAATAAATTAACATTTTTAAGATATAGAGCGCTATAAAAAAAATTTACGTGATAGAGCAAAAATATGGCGTTTTATGGAATAAGGGGGCCCTTATTCCAAAAAACGCCATATTTTTGCTATATATACAAATTAGCAAACAGCTTTCAAACATCAAAATCACTGTAGACCTGTGTAATCACTTTCAGATGTGGAATATGGCCACGCAAGTCCATACTGCTCCCAAAGTAGTAATTAAATTGGTAGCAGTTACATTTTGTACTTTCCCGACTTACGAGGCATACAGATTTTTTACGATGCTTATAAAAATATTCTTAAAAACCTGTTTATACATTACAATCTCATTATTTAAATAAAATTTTGTGTTTTATGTTTTTCTAATCTGGTTAATTATGTTGTTTTTTCGAAGAGGTTAGAATTATCTGACATTCGATGTAAAACCAAATACAACCCCCACTACTTCTAATCCTGCGCGAATTTACACCTCCTCGCGTCAACTTAATTGGCGTTTGCTATACTGAATTTTAATTGCTTACTAAACATAAACATGATTTTAAAATATCAGTTTTAATTAAATATCTTTGTCGTTGTTAAACAATTGGGTGGCAAACATTATTATTGCTGAACTCTATTGAAATCCATAAAAATATACACGGTGCTTCATTTAAAATAAAAAAAAAGAAAGAAACGATGTTAGTTTCCAGATAAACCGAAAATCTGATTCGGATAGAAATATAGGTACTCATTGAATTCCCGATTTGCATTTAATTAATTGTGGAAAGTCTTATTAAAATCTAAATAGCCATATCAAAGATATTCGAATGGATCCATACATTCGCCTAGCCCTGTATATAAATGACTTGCCTTAAATGATCAAACACTATACCGTATCATTTGCTGACGAGTGTTTCTCTGTTATTCAAAATAAGTGATAGTTAGAAGATTGGTTTACGGTAAACAAACTAAAAGTAAATATAAACACAAGCAATGTACTAGTAACGACAATGTAGAAATACCTCGCAATTCGAACTTTTTATTTAGTTCTCAAAAATTACACAGGTATGCAAAAAATTTTTTTTTCAGCTGCATGAGATATTTTTGCTGAATTATATGTTTTAAGGTACGCTGATTTCAAAAATAACTTCTATTACTCTCCATCACGTATAGTCTTTTTGAAAACTAAGAACACAATAATGAGCAAAATCAACTATTTATTGCAACAAACACACAGCATAATATTTATCAAAACCTATCAACCATTATTTTTCTTATTTAAATTTCTACACCAATTTATGTATACTCTTTTTCCTTGTGAAACCTTTTCTTCTTTTCTTTGATGCTTCTCCGAACTCGTTTTTGGTCTCCTTCTTTGGTTTCTCGCTTAAGCATCCAACAGTAGTCCGCTAACATACTGACATCCCATCTTCCTTGGTAACGTATCTCGATATTACGTACATCTTGGTGAAATCTTTTACCTTGTTCTTCACTGTAGGCACCCGAGTTTTCAGGAAAATATTAAATATGGGAGTGTAAGAAGTGAACTTTTAAGCTCATCTTGCACCCTTGAGCTTTATACGCTGTCAGCATGCGCTGTACAATAGTTCTATATGCCTTAGGATCCTTAGTATTGCCCAAAAACTTCTGCACTACATTTTTGAAGGAATCCCATGCTTCTTTTTCGATTCTCCCATTGATTCAGGAAAGAGGGGATCCAAAAGTTTTCTTATGTCGGGGCCTGTGAAAGCTCCTTCTTTTAACTTTGCTTCAGACAATTTCGGGAACTTGGAACATATATATCTAAAACAATCCCCATATTTTTGCAGTGATTTTACAAACTGCTTAATTAGCCCCAATTTAATATGAAGAGGTGGCAGTAAAACCTTTTCTGGCGGAACCAAAGTGGTATTGATAACGTTTTTCTCGCCAGGAGTTAAACCGTGTCGTGGTGGCCAGTCAGTTTTTGTCCAGTGTAGCTCTCTGGCTCTACAATCCCACAAACATAGAAAACAAGGGAATTTTGTATAACCTGACTGTTGACCCAACAACATTGTTAGTATTTTCAAATCTCCACAAACCATCCCTTGATGTTTTTGATATTTGATTTTCTCAAGAATCGTAGCTAAGTCATTGTAGTTTTCTTCCATATGAACTGAGTGTCCCATTGGAAGAGATGCAAATACATTTCCATTATGCAGCAAGACTGCTTTGAGACTAGTTTTGGATGAATCAATATAAGCGCCATTATGATGAATCCATGATGAATCATATTCTATTTGAAAGCATTTCATTAGCCCACAAACATCATTACAGTAAACCAGATTTCCCTTTTTAGTGAAATACTGAGTAAATTCTCTCTCTCGATGTCTGTACCAGGAAAATGAAGTACCAGATGATAAAAGGTTTCTGTTTTTTAGCCTTGAACCTAGCAATTCGGCTGTATCTTTAGAAAGACCCAAGTCTCTGACTAGGTCATTGAGCTCAATCTGAGAAAAAAGTTGAGGTCCCTCGTCAACTGAAAAATCTGAGATAGATTCGCTCTGGGAGCAAACGTTTCTGAGTCCTCTGCATCACTCTGGATGTCATCTAAATTAGGAGGTGGGTGCGGAACTGGTATTTCAGAGCTATGGGACACTGGACGAATAGCTGAATCAAGGTTTGGATAAGATATTTTCTTCTTATTTTTCGTATTAAATCCTTTCACGTCTACCGAACAGAAATAGCAGTCGGTTGTGTGATTTTTCTGTTCACGCCATATCATAGGAATTCCAAAACGAAATGCAGATTTATTACCCTTAAACCACAAGCGCAGATCTTCCTCACATCTTCTGCACACCTTATGAGGAGCCCATGCTTTGTCTTGATCACCAAGTATTAATTTGAAGTAAGCAAAATAAACCTTCTTCACAAAATCACTTATATTTCTTTGTTGATTTTTCACTGGATATTCACCACAAATATAACAGAAGCTGTTCGGAGAAATTACACAACCTCTATGAGCCATAACACACATAAAAACAAGAGCACAGTAGCGTTTGAATGCTGGATGTCAACTGAGTGTGACACGATAATAATGCAACCGTCTGCCTAACACCAGAAATTCTTTATTCCCTCCCTTTCACTAAATTTTTTACGTCCATTATTTTTTTCTTTATTCCCAGATAAATATAATATTAAAATTAGGGTAAGAAATCTTAATTTTAATTAAATTTGAAGCTTAAAAAATAAAATACAAAATTTTAACTAAATAAGAATTTTACACAAAATAAAAATATAAAAATTAGTATTGTAAAAAAAATTGATGAGATGGAATTTTTTAAATATTTTTTTCGGTTTTAGGACATCAAAATCTATAATAAAATGTATAAAAAACCTATGCAGTTTTTTACTTGCAGACCTGTGTTATGTTTCTTCGGGCTCGAATTTTTTTTACATCAAAGTGGACAACCTAGATGGTCAAGCTAAGCAATCGAGTAGCTACCACGTGGGCCAAAGCAACATAGGTTTAAGTGCTACATTTAATTTCTTAAAGTTCCCTATGATAAGAGATGGCGCTGTACGTTTTCGTATTTATAGTTGGCAACATATTTAATCGTAACATCCTTCGTAATATGTTGGTTATGTCCAGTTATGTTGTTGGTTTTGTGTGAGTGCATTTGGTTGTGACTTATTTTGTAATACTGGCTGCCTTATAGAAGAACATGGTCACTCAATTCTTGCATTTCCCAATCATAGATAAGATCTTGATAGGCGCATGTTGTGGGTTACAGCTACAGAAAACTTAGAATTAATGAATTTAGACCCAATTGAAATTTATCGAAATTCAGTTTGCAGCCGCCACTTTTACGAAGACGATTTTATATTTGCAAAAAGATTGAGGCATAATGCTGTTCCTACTTTATACTTACCAGGTATATATTTCATGCATATCCTGTACGTTAGAAAAATAAGTCGCTTATTATATATAATGTGCTTGTTTTTGTTACTCTAATTATAAACTCATCTCATAACCATATTTTTAATACTTGTTTATTAAGTTCTCCATAAAATATCTTCTAAACTACGAGCACGTTTCCTAATTGTTCGTTTTTCATGTTAATTTCCTTGCCAAATGTAAATTTTAATATTTATTTCACTATAAATACAAAATTAGCTACGTATTTTAAATATTCTTCTAAAGTTTTGAAATCGCATTCGAAGCTGAACAACAGCAAGGTATGTATTTATATACGTAGTGAAATGAATTTCACATAAATCGCATGAATTATTAATATATATTTAAATAATAATCGTTATACACAGCAAATTTCCTTTTTCAACCGTATATTATTCTTATGTTCTTCGTTTTAAGTGGAACAGATTTTCCATTCCACCCTCAAGAATATAACTCATCATTATTGTATTTTCAGCTGAAGTCGAATAAAGGTAACCCAGAAGTCGTCTAGTTGTTACTGCTGTCACTGTTACTGTTACTGCTACGGCTGATGCTGGCTTATTTTAAATTTAGATGTTGCTTTTGCTGGCGCGTTGGATGACGCCGTCAAAGAAACTCATTTAATCCAGTGAATGGCTTCTAGTAAGTCAATCTCGCGGTGATTTAGATAAGGAAGTGTCTGGAATAAGACGTACAACCTCGATTTCTGTATTTATATTTTACGTTTCATCCTTTTAAAGTAACTAACAATAGAAAGTTTTCTATAACTCTTTTCGAAAATTAATCTTGCCTTTAATAATGATTTTCCTTTTCCTTTTATTGTATGAGCGATTCAGACAATGAGAACCTGAAATTTGGTAGCCGCTATTCGTTATTCCGGTTCTTCTGTAGAAGGATCGACAAGACACGCCGTACAATTCCAAACAAACTTGTGAAGCGAAACCGTCAAGATCGTCACAATAAATAAACCTACTTTTATATTAGAATTTGCATGTACGGTTCATAAAGTACGTTTTTTCATTCCAAACCCAAATTTAAGGCATAAGAATACCTTAAAATGGCTAACGTGTACAGTATTAAAACACGTATTTATGTGTGTTAGAAAGAGATAAAGTACAATTTGCCGTTAGTACTTTGAGCAGTACGAACTGCAAAGAAATACTTTATCAACTGCACTTACGAATATTATTACATAATTTAGATCCAAGGTATTTCATAATCACCTGTATACTTATAGTTCAATATTATTTCGGGCTTTCAATATCTCTGCACAATAAATTCATTTTCAGAGATTTACATACGAGGGCTATTCAGGAATTAGATTATGGTTTCGTCTGTAACAGCACGGGGCGAGGCTAGCTCCGCCAATTTGATGTCTGAGCGTTCTTCCAATTAGTCGGCATCCTGGCGTGGTAGCGCGAGATACGTGTCGTTTACCATTATTTCACAATAAAAGTTTGAAATATGTGCAGCAATTGACAATCCCGCGAGTTGTAAGGTGCGATCAGTAATGAAGTTTTTGTTGGCAAAAAGGCATTAACCGATTGGAATTTAACGGCAACTGTCTGAAGTGTACGGAAACAATCTAATCACTGAAGGTGGAGTGCGCCAATGATGCATTAGGTTTAAAAATAGCTGAAGTAAAGTTCATAATGAAGTGGACGACCGACATGGTGACTGATGAACTGATCTCAAAAGGCGATGAGAAGATTTAAAGAAACCGCCAATTCACAATAACGAAGTTTATTGTATGAAAACCTTGCACATAAGCTAGACTATCACAAATTTTGTGCATGATGGGCATCAAAAATTTTTACAGAAAACCGCAAGAATCAGCGTATGCCTGCATCATTGACATTCATACGAAAAATATGGTGACTTATTACTTGATCGAATCGTAACTGGAGACGAAACTTAGGTGAAACATGTAATCTGCGAGACCAAATTGCTGTCTATGGAGTGGTGGCACACAAATTTTCCTAAAAGAAAACAAGAAAATGCTTGCAAACGTTGTCTGCAAGGAAGGTTTTGGTGATTGTTTTTTCGAGACAGGAAAGGTGTGCTTCTTATCGAATTTCTTGAACGAGGCCCAACAATAAACTCTGAGAGGTATTATCGAACTTTGGAAAAATTAAGAAGAGCAATTCAGAACAAGCGTAGAGGAAAGTTGAGTTGAAAAATTTGGTTTTTGCACCACAACGCCCGAATACACACTGAAAATCGCACTTGAGATGTCTTGGATGCTTTCAAGTGGGAGGTGACCGCACTGTCCAGATCTTGCACCCAGCGACTACCACCTGTTTCCAATCATGAAGATCTGGCTTGCAATGGAGTGCGTTAACGAAAACATGGAACGGCGAGAGGACGTGACTAACTGGTTAAAGTCTCAAGCGGCAGAATTTTATGACAACTGTATTTCAAAGCTTGTTCGTTGCTACGATAAGTATCTAAATTTGTATAGAGACTATGTTGAAAAGTAATATTTAAGTGTCGTTCTCAACTGAATATAACATAATTTTTTTCCTATATTTTGTTTCTTTTTAATATCAAAACATAATCTAATTTCTGGATAGCCCTCGTATAAATAATGTTGCGAGTTCATTTGTAGCTGATAAAATGATTTTAAACATTAACCTATCTTTCATATGATTTTATTAGTGACAGCTTTCATTATAACCAATAAATTTATTACATTATTACATACTTTATTTTACGAGGCGTGTTTTTAAACTAAGTACCGTTTTGAAATACCGCTGCTGCAGCGCTGACATCGGCAGTTGGCGCATACGCATTGCGATCCTTCATTTATTAACAAGCCACAGAAGCTATTACTGCAACAATCTACGTATATGCGTTTTGTCAAGAACTATCGAAATATTTTGTATATATTCACACATGTCATTTCCATAGTAACGCAATAACTTTGTTAATTAAATTCAACTGTTGTTGATTTTAAAGCAATAATATATTTATTTTCAATTATATAATTAAATAATTTTGACGATTGCACGAAAAATAGTGTGTATGTCATGACTGCGAAACTTTTTAGCGATTTCAAGGTTATCCTTTTCTTTCGGTACGCTAAAAAAGTATTTCGCAGCCTAGTAGTAGATAACATTATTTACGAATTTGCAAACATGTCAGTACATCTTACAAAAACCAAACGTTCATGTTTATGTCAAATAACAGTGTCAATTGTTAGAGGTTTAACCACTAGAAGGCTTACCGTTTCAGTACTGTAAATTAATAGCCATAATGTAGTTTTCGTATGTCGGCGGTCAGTAAAACTTGGCTCATTTCCTCTTTGTATTTATTGAGTCTCACTCTAATACATATTAAATGAAAGTAAGAAATCACATTTGCATAGAATTTTGAGGATCAAAAATAGAATATTAGGTTTCAGGTTAAATGAGAGTTTCACCCTAAATGAAACTACAAACACGAGTTTTGCATTAAAACCTGACGAGATGGAATTTTTCGAGTGTTTTTCCTGGTTTTAGTGAGTTAAGATCTATAAGAAACAGAATAAAAATCCTGTGTAGTTTTTCAGTTGCAGACCGAGTATGTTATTTAAAGAATCTATTATCACTAGAGCAGACCAATTTTCGTGCGCGCCATGAGCGCCGGTATGGGAGAGTAATTTGTAATATATGCGATATGCGATAGAATAGGCACGCAACATGAGCTTGTTACCGATATAAGTATAGAAATAGAGACATTTATTCTATCAGAAATAATTAAATATACATTTGGTTTTCTACTATTAAAGTAATATGCATAAACACACGAAAAATAAGAATAGTACTATTATAGCAGCGTTGTATGTACCTATAAATAAAATGGAAAATGTATGAAATCAGTGGTTGTATGCACGACAGAGGATTTAAAAAAACACTTACCGTTTTAAGCATCTTCCAAGGATTGACAAACTGGAGAAACTCGATTGTATATTTTCAACATGAGTAAATTCCTTCGTAACGTTGTCGTGCTCGGTAATGTTTGATTCGCGTATTTATTCCAAAATGAAAAAAATAACAAGGTAAACGGCAATGTACACACAATCATAGTTACACATAGTTCATGTATAAACTGTTGTCGATTAATTTTGTTATTATTGTGCTTCGAACTGCTTACGTGTTGTTTACAATGTGTTTTTGACCAACACATTAGATACGTATTACACACTAAACATTTAATTTTTGAGCCATCGTATATTAAGTCCGGGAAATCCACAATAAACTTATTCACTTCGTCTGACAACGGTCGTTTTCTCGATTTATGTGTCGACGACATTTTATTACGTATGCTTACACTTACATGCAGTCTAAGCAAGTGCCAAACACATACTGAATGCTTTTTATTAGTTCTGCTGCAATACAATCATCCTCACATCGGCGCACATGGCGCGCACGGAAATTGGTCTGCTCTAATTATCACTATTATCAGGATAAAATAAAACAAATTTTAATGAAGTTCACTTTTTAATTTACACTGTAACGATCGTTTCGCTCCAACCTGAGCTTCATCAGACGTATAACTTAATTAACATGGGAAATTTGATTTAAATTGAAATCTAAAGACGTCTTCAAGTTTAAGTACGTAGGCGCATTCGTAATCATATTTTGCAAACACTTGTATTTTTCCAAAAGATTTGAATGTATTAGATGAAGTTTATTTATTAACTTTGCAGAATTTAGAAAGTATTTTATAAAAATAATAGCATTACACCGTATTTGTAAATCTTTCTCTCTTAATTATAAAATATCCTATTTTAATCCTTAATCCAACACACATATTAGGATTTTAGTAAAGCTAGACATCAAAGGAACAATGTGTTTTAAATATTGTTTGATTATTCTTTTTTAAGTATATTATCTAATTATCTAATTGAAACGTTATCTACAAATATTAAGCGGCATTTTGTTTATTTGCTCGTTTAATTACGAATATGTCGGATTGCCATTGGCAAACACTTTTAATATACATACCCAAATATCTACTTCATTAACGTGTTAGGCACGGACAGAATGTAAATATTAATTACAATATTGTTTACAAAGTACTCATCAACGTAGTACAGATTTAGTTAATATGTTAATATACACTGAGTTTAAATAAAAAGTTTGCATTCTTTATTTAAACGTATAATTATTACAGCAATTTTTACGTTTCAATAATTTGCTTGATGCAAGTATACTGGGTATTTTGCAATGAAATATTCTGAGAGTTTCAATAATAATTACAGAAAACTTTTAAAAGAAAATATTAATACATTTTCTACCGTGTTATTTTACAAACAAAAATGTGAAAACAAGATGTGAGGGATCTTTGATAGGCAAACGACTCTTAAATGGAAAACTGACGGTATAAAGAAAAGCTTTATATTACTCACCCATTATCAAACATTTACCGCAGCGATATTCCAACATCTTCATGAATTAAAAAATTGAAATAGTACTTTGTTTCAGCGATGACCTTTTCGTTCGATGGGAATTTCAGCCAGTTGAGCAATTTCTTTAGGATGGAACAGGCGAATATGGGAGATAGATATAATTTCGAAATACAATTTAACCAATTTAGCTGTCACAAAACAGACGAATGAACTGGTGCATTATCATACTGAAACAACACTTTTTTCTTCGACAAATTCAACATTGAAATAGTCTAATAAATAACATAATACAGTCCCGTGATTGCGCCATGTCCCTTTTCTAAACAATCGATATATATGAAAAACGCGATGTTAATGAGAATTAATAACTATTAGATTCCCACATTTCGACGAACTCTTAACGATAGAAAAGAACAATGACATAGGAACTAAAGAAGAACAAGAGAATATTAACGAAAATAACGAACAAGACGTAGAGATAACAATAGAAGAAGTGTCGGAAGCCGTGAGAAGATTAAAAAGGGGCAAGGCGGCAGGGCACGATGGAATATATACGGAGATGATAATGAACCTAGGACCGAAAGCTGTGGAAATAATGGTAAAGCTACTAAACAAAGTATGGGGAGAGGCACAAATACCACATGACTGGGAGATAGGAATATTGATACCGATATTCAAGAAAGGGAATAAACGGGAGTGCGCTAATTACAGGGGTATTACTTTGCTTTGCACGCTGGCCAAACTCTATGAATGGATACTGACCAAAAGACTAGAAAGAACAGTGGAAAGACAGTTAGCTGATTCACAAAGTGGTTTCAGAAAGGGAAGAGGAGTTCAGGGCCACATATTCACACTGAAACAATTAATAGAGAAATGTACCAATGACAATATATATGTGGCCTTTATAGACCTCAAGAAAGCCTTTGACAGCGTGCCAAGGGAACTAGTTTGGAACAGTCTAAGAAGGAGAGGAGTCGGGCAAAAATTAATAAACTGTATTAAAGCTGTATATAAGAACACAAAAAATTACGTTAGAACCAGGAACACAATATCTGAAGAATTTGTAACGACGGAGGGATTAAGACAAGGAGGCAACCTTAGCCCAGTATTATTTAATATAATAACGGATGATGTAACAAAAGAAGCGAAAATGAAAGTTAAGAAAATGAAGGTGGGATACAACAACATGGAACTGGTAGAAATAGCAGAGAGCATATTTGCAGATGATTTGGTGATTTATGCGAAAAATAAGCTCAACCTTCAGCGTAATCTAGATATATGGACAGAGCGTTGCGAAAGAAGAATGTAAAAATAAACGCAGAGAAAACCAAAGTTATGGTAATAGGGAAAAAAGATGATGAATTACAAATAAAACTTGACGACACTAAAATAGAACAAGTAGAAACATTTAAATACCTAGGGGTGAAAATACACAAAACAGGAACCATGGAGGCAGAACTGAATGACAGGTTAGATGCAGCATCAGCACTGTATTACTCCTTGAATAATTGGTTCCTGAGAAGAAGAGAAGTGTCAAGAAAAACTAAGACCTCAGTTTACAAAACTATATTTAAGCCCGTATTGATATACGGAAGCGAAAGTCGGACATTGACGAAACGAATGGAAAACAAAATACAAGCAATGGAGATGAGGTTTTTAAGAGGAATAATGGGAATTACTAAGAGAGACAGAGTAAGAAATAGCAAAACAAGGGAAGAACTTAAAGTACGGACGCTGAAGGAAGATATACAACGAAATCAATTAAGATGGTTTGGACACTTGACAAGAATGGGAGAGGAGAGAACAATAAGAAAAGTATGGCAAGCTAGAGGATATCAGAGAAGACCAAGAGGGAGACCTAGGAATTCGTGGGACAGCCAAGTGGAAGACATATTGAGAGCCAAGGGAATGTCAGGGAGAGAGGCGAAAAGAATGGCAATCAATGGCAATCAAAGAGAGGCCATCAAAGAGAGGCGATCGAAGGCAATCGAAGGCAATCGAAGAGAGGCAATCGAAGAGAGGCAATCAAAGAGAGGCGAAAAGAATGGCAATCAATCGCAATCAAATAATGGCTTTGAAAATAAAGAAACGCTATCGGCGTCTTTTCCAATAACGCTTTAAAACGTATTGGCGTATTTTCGAACTCCTCCAAAGAAAATTATTAAAAAAGTTAATATACCAGTGAAATTATTATAAATATTTGCTAAATCGAGAGATAAATAATTGATTTAACATTTGAAAACACACCTGAAACCCAACACTTGGTAATATCCAAAATACAAGACGACCATCATAAGAATTGGAGTACAGACGAAAAGGCAGAACTAAAGTAGTGTACGCTACATACGCCGACATCATATTCGGAAGACCCGCACTCGTATTTCCCGTTGATCTTGCACCTTTTCCTAGACATCAACCGCAGGGATCCAAGGAATACAGGTTCACTACCAACAATTATCTACAACAAAGTCATAATCGTTAATATTTTTGATTAAAACAATACTATCAATAAAATAAAAAAACCTGAATTTTACTTTTACCTATATCTAAACTTATCATTTTATAGTATCCTTTAGAATAATTGCCCTTGTGAACATTCAATAACATAGTAGTACCTACCTGAATTAATTTGTTCACTGTAATAATTTAGTATAAGATCACATTTATTTATCACACATAACCTTATTAAGTATAATAACACACGTGCAAATTTTTTAATAGTTAATTTGATTTATCGCTAGATACAGTTATTTGTTCAATTTACAGTTTCCTTTTTATTTCAATAAATAATTTTATTTTTATTAACAAACTCACTCTTTTATTTGTTAGTGTTAAGTTGTAGGAGTTATTTCACATAAGAATTATTTATTTAAGCACCACACAAAGGAGTAAACAACCATTCTAACTACTCCATGCTTACGACGACTAGTTGGCACATAAAACATATAGATAGCGTTGATTTAAATATATTTATCATATTAAAAGGCGCCCAATTAAAAATTCAAATTTATTAACTTTAACTTACATTTATCTTTTCATTCATATTTAGCTCATCAGCATCAGCGCATCTTATCAATATATATTGTGCTATGCAAATTCCAAAACACCGTGACCATAACCTTTGGGCCAGATGAAACTACATTTGCCTTCTTTGATACTCGTTCGCCAATGGAAGAATTGTTTTGACTGTTCTATTGTTTGTAACCTATACTTCATCCACAGTTATGTAGGGATGCAAAAACTCATTTTGATTGTACCTGTACATAGCCAAATATTCGTGTAAGACATTGAATACGCATCCAATAAAGATATCTACAGCTTGAACTATTTCGTGCTTTTTCAATCCATTTCTCAACATCATATCATGGACTTCATTAATAATTTCCTCGTAAGTCGCTGTAAACTATTTCTGGACAGTTAGATTTGATTAGACCATTAGGTTCGAGTTTTTGATAGTGATCGCATTTACATTCACTTCGGATGTAATTTTAGGCGAAGGAATCAATACATAAATTGTGCTATTATACAGACTGTCCTATAACTTATGGGCCATACAGCATTTGAAGGGCTGTATGGCCCATAAGTTATACAAGATGTCCCTAAGTCGTTTTTACATGTTTTGAGATATTTAATGTTTCTGTTTTTATTTCATCCTGCAAATATTTTTATTACGCTTTTCTGTATAATTTTGTTAGGGTTAAACAACCTACGATAAGGTTGTTTAACATACTTTACTGTCTCATGTTTGAAATGTCTTTCTCTAGGTAGGCATGAATTTTGCAAATCATACTGATGATTATTTCTCCAATTACTAATTCCGCGTCTTGTAAGAGTTCTCTCGTCTGTAAATAATATCTTTTTCAGGAACTTCCTTTTTTTGTTTAGTACATTTTGACAAAATTCTAATCTGGCTTGGAAATCTCCTGGCAATAAATTTTGAACAGGCGTAAAATGGTAGGGGAACAAATTTTCTGCATGGATGATTCTTGAGACCGTTGATTTACCAATGCCCAAAGAGGCTTCCAAACGCCTAATGCTTAATTTAGGATTTTTATCGATTACAATCAAGATCTCTCTTCTTGTTCGACTGTTACAGTTTTCGGTCGCCCGCCAGGATTTTTGTTATAAAACGAACCTGTTTCACCTAACTGATTGAATATTTTTTTGAAATATTTTTCGGTATGGAATGATTCTGGTTGAGTAGAGTTCTTCATACCTTCTAACTGCCGCACGTCCGTTGTAATTTTCTTGGGCATAAACGCCTGTAAATTACAGTTAGAAAACTTATTAAGATTGGTAATTTTAATAGGAAAAATTACGGTACTTGGATAATATAAAAACTAGCATTTGACGCATCGTTTTTGACAAGAAAAGGTTGAAAATATTAATTGGTTTGTCTATATTAAGGGCACATTTTGTGAATTAAATATTTTTTACCCATCGAAAAAATGTGTAACAGAACATTTTGTCACATTTCGTATATTTAAGAATGATTTAATCTATTTTAAATTATATTTCTTCAAATATTTCAAACTTAAAAATATTAATTCATTTAGCCATTTTTCTGTAATTCGTATATATTCATTGGCAAAGAGAAAGTCTATTTTTTGTTATCATTCTGAAATCTGAATCTGAAATTCACATTCAAAGTTCTTTTCGAATTCCTTTAATTTAAACATTTCATTTTAAAACTTAGTTATTTAATTAATTACGTATGTCTTCATATTTACGTCATGTCGCATATCGTTTTAAAGCTTTTTTCACAAGGGATATTTTTATGAGATTTGTGCCATCAATATCGCGCTTATAATTAATTCGTTATTCAAGCCTTCGGCACCTTCGATGCCTTTCCACTCTAGGCCATTAAACAAAACTGCCCGTTTCTAAACTAGTGTTCCCTTCTACAGAAATTATTTCTTCTGTTTAAAACCCTCATAAGAAAAACATCTTATCCCACGTGCTGTTCAGCATACAACACGCCGTCCGGCGTTTTTGGTTTCCACGACATATCTGGTCGCGATATGTTTTCAAGGTAACTCTATACTGTTCTGTAGAGAATATTTTATTTTACTTGTATTCACATTAATTGAATAAATTAATTTCTTTCCAGAGTAATTTTTGCATATTAATTTTTAGTTGCTTGTTCCTCGCACTTGTATACAGGCTGATTCATTTTCGGCCCTCACCATGGGGATCTCGCTTATTATTGGAGATAGAGTATAGGTTTAAATTTTGGCAAAGTTGTTAAATTTTGTGTTTGTTATAAATCCGCAAAGAAAATAGACCTGTGACAAATGACCTTCGTTATTTAAAAAAAAAACGCGAAAACCCCATATTCTTCTTTTACCTGTAGCACCGACATTTGGCTTTGTAGAGAAAAAATAAAAGCACATCCTTGTGGCCATTTCTAAACCTCTATCCAGTGATGTACACTAAATTTTTATACGACGTTTCGTTTCTTTCTGACCATCATCAACTATCTAATTTCTTATAGGCGCCATATTGGATTTAGACATCTTCAGAAAGTTTTTTTTTTCTGATTTCAACAATGTACCACATGCTGACTAAAGTTTTTGACATTAGGTTTTATTTGAAAGAATAAATTATAAGATTAAATAAGGTAGCCATGGAATTTCAATCTGTCAAACATTTCATTTATTGTTCATTAATAGTACAAAAATGTCATACACTAACGAAAAGAAACGAGATATGATAAGTATTTTTTATTCTTCGAACCGAAATTCAACAGTAGCGAGTACAAGATATATACAATTATATCCAGAACGACAACAGCCTCATCGTACCATTTTTCTAGATCTCGACAGAAATTTGGTCGAGAATGGATCGTTTACTAAGCCGCGTAATGGTCAAGACGACAGGAATTTAAATGAAATTCGACAAGATATTTTACAAATGGTAAATTAAAAGCGTGTTTTCAAATTTCATGTTAATCTTATATTTTTATAGATAAATAATAATCCATCAATTTCTACGCGCGAAGTAGCGTCAGAAGTAAATTTGTGCCAGTCCAGAGTTTGGAGAACTTTACATAAAAGTAGGTTTAAACCATACTGGATCCATGTTAGTCACTCTTTACTGCCTGGAGATAATTTGAGAAGGCTAGAATATTGTAATTGGTTAATGGGAAGGATAGAAAATGACGAAAATTTTTTAAGCAAACTCATCTGGTCAGATGAAACAAAATTTACAAATTCTGGAATGTTCAACAGAAATACGGAGCACTATTGGGCAGTACAAAATCCCCGACAGAACAGGGCTAGAAGACCACAACATCGTTTTGGAATAAACGTTTGGATGGGTATTTTGGCAAATCGTCTCTTAGGACCAGTTATGTATGAAGAACATTTAAATGGAGAAAGATATTTAAACATTTTACGTACATACGTATCTGACTATCTTGACGACAATATCCCATTAAATCATTTACAATATTTATGGTGGCAACAAGATGGCGCACCAGCACACAATGCAGCTGTTGTTAGAAATTTCTTAAATCAAGAGTTTGCAAACCGTTGGATTGGAAATAGGGGAGTTGTTGAATGGCCTGCGAGATCACCTGATTTAAGTCCGCTAGATTTTTTTTTATGGGGATATGTTAAAAATAATATTTATAAAGTAGATGCGCCACAAAACATTGAAGAATTACGAGATAGACTTCAGAATGCCTTCGATGCAGTTCCTAGAAGAACTATACAAAGGGCAGTACAAAATGCCAGAAGGCGTGCCCAATTGTGCATTACCGAAGATGGCCAGATAATTGAACATTTGCTGTAATTGTTTATTGTTTACTTTTCTATGTATTTTTATTAATGTTTTTGTTATCTTGTACTCGCTGCTGTTGAATTTCGTTTCGATGAATAAAAAATACTTATCATATCTCGTTTCTCTTCGTTAGTGTATGACATTTTTGTATTATTAATGAACAATAAATGAAATGTTTGACAGATTGAAATTCCATGGCTACCTTATTTAATCTTATAATTTATTCTTTCAAATAAAACCTAATGTCAAAAACTTTAGTCAGCATGTGGTACATGGTTGAAATCAGAAAAAAAAACTCTTTCTGAAAATGTCTAAATCCAATATGGCGCCTATAAGAAATTAGATAGTTGATGATGGCCAGAAAGACACGAAACGTCGTATAAAATTTAGAGTACACCACTGGTTAGAGGTTTAGAAATGGCCAAAAGGATGTGTTTTTATTTTTTCTCTACAAGGCCAAATGCCGGTGCTACAGGTAAAAGAAGAAAATGGGGTTCTCGCGTTTTTTTTTTTAAAACGAAGGTCATTTGTCACAGGTCTATTTTCTTTGCGGATTTATAACAAACACAAAATTTAAGAACTTTGCCCAATTTAAACCTATCCTCTATCTCCAATAATAAGAGAGAATCCCATGGTGAGGGCCGAAAATGAATCAGCCTGTATATTGCTACTTTTATTTAATTATGGTAATACATCTTAAATCTCTCAATTTCTTATGTAAATATTATATAAAAGCTTTATGGACAATATTATTGCGTTTTCCTTTAGTTAATAAGTTGTAATATATTTATTTCACAATTATTACACATGCCCTGGACCTTTGATGCAACATCACTACCATTTATTATTTAAATATTTACAGCACTGTTAGGATGCTCCAGCTAGCCGGAAAGAATCAATACGAGCCACAAGCGTCCATCTTGTATCAACCTGGCGCTCCCACGTTGTTCAATACAATACAAAATAGAGCCAAATAGCGTTCTCGTAACAATTCAAATGCGAAAATCTGGGGAACTGCTAAAAATTGACTTGAAATGACTTTCAACACCCTGTATCTCTTTAACCTGAAACATTTTATTTAGGCAAAGTAGGCTCAACGTTACTATTTTTATGTTTATTATCTCCAAATGCTGTATAGCCCATTAAGTTATGGGACATCCTGTACAACAGCACTATTTAAATATTGATTCCTTTGCCTAGAATTCCATTCGAAGGAATTTGTTCAAAATAACTATTTTTATGTCTATTATCTCTAAATGATGTATGGTCCATAAGCTATGGGACAGCATGTATACATTCCTTAAAAGAACGGAAAAATAGTAAGCATATATTTCTGTTAGTTCTGTAATATTAGTTATTATTATGTTATTCTAGTCTGTTCCTTCTAATAATTTACAGTAACTTTTAAAAATACTGGACCTATAATCTTTAACACTTTCGTTCCTGCCACGCTTCTTAATTATCGGCTGTTATTTAATCGAGGCACAAGTCAGTTCAATTTAGTGTACATGTTCGAGATAAAAGTAAATGACTTCAGCTTTTTATTTTTACGCCAAGAAGGAGAAAAATACTGAAACGCCGCTATTCGACGACAATATTTATGGCTATTTATTTAATACAGAAGCGAGCATCTTCAATAACACGTTTTAATTTTCCACAACATTCCGTACACGCCTGCCATAAATCACGAAAAAAGTGAGAACTTTCAGCGTTTAATATCCACATTCCAGAAGTATCCGATAAAATTATACTTTTATATAACGGCCCGGACCATAATATAACACGAAAGCGCATACAAAGGAAAATGACGCAGAAGGAGCCGGCAACTTTCAAATTAAATTATTATTCAAATGCAAAAAGGGGAAGGACCGACCGAACCAGAAGCGGAAAGAAGTTATATTTCTAGTTTCCTACTGCTCTTCCTGTATAGTTCCAAGTCGTACGTTGGGGGGCTGGTTCGAAGGAAACGATGTTGGTAGCATAAAATTTAAATAAAACTTCACTTAACACCCAATCATACATAAAAATTTTCCTCAACTCGGAAACTGATACGATCATATTTAGTTTGACGAAAACATAAACTACATTGTATAATATACAATATTCATAAAATTTTGCAGTGGCAAGAAGTTGAAATACTTTCACTGTGTTTTACCAAATATTATTAATATATTTTTAAATAGTTAAAATCGCTTGTTCAAAAAAGCCCCAGAGTTTTCCATAAAATTGCTTAACTCAATTGTAAAATTTTACTGTTAAATAAATTGATAGATAGTACCTTGTAACAGAACAGACTAGAAAAATATAATAAATACAATTAGTATACATATTACATACTTTATGACTATTAATTAAAAGAAAAGAGAAAATTAAAAAAAATAATTGTTGTTAAGTATCTGTCACTTTTATTTATACGTATAATAAATTAGTAAAGAATTATCAAAAATAAAAATGTAATTTTTGTGTATACTTGAATTTTGAATAGTTAACAAAATGTTATTAATGTAATCACCATTACCTTGTTTAAAATAGCAGTTAGTTCACACCAATTTAAGGTACATTATTAAACACTTTGCAAATGTATAGTTTGGTGGTAATTTTAGTTTTATGGTTTTGCATTCAAAATATAGAAAAAGAAGAAAACAGTACATATGTGTTTGTAAACAACTATGCATTTTATGAATAAAAATAAAATAATGCTTTCTTAGTACAAATTCATTTATACAGGTGGCGCAATGGGAACTGACGGTTTTTAAAGTGTTATTCAAGACATACTAATAAAACGACCCAGGTCGAAGAATACATTTTTATTTATTGCATATATTAATGCAGTGTGATAAGAAGAATTATTTTTTGTAAATAACATCTTTCAAACGTTGCAACATTTCCTGATTTATAGTTTATTTCTAATTATAAGAACATGACTTTGAACGGCTCTAATGCTTTTATTGCACCACCTTCTGTGATGATAATTATTATACCTGGTCTCCTTATTGAACGGGTACGGTTTACCTGTTTGCAACGTACGAATCTAGGTGCCGTATTGACTATAAATTAGGACCCTATAATATAATAATAAAACGCTGTTAATTTCAAGTATATAATAAAAAATACCCGTACATTGGGTTTATATACAAAGAAAAAATTACAAATCGTGTGGCAACATGTGTAGTGGATACATATAGATATATAAAGCTAATTTATTTGTAATACACAATAATACACAATAAAATTTTTATGTGTCACCGCATTTCATAAATCATCTGTGATTGAGTCGTCTTGCAAATCAGTGTCTGTGTCTGAATCTTGTTGCAAATTTATAATCAAAGGTGCTACTATTTTGTACATGCGCATATATTCGTCCTCTTTTGCTATTGCTATTGTTTAACAGCATTTTTCCAATTTACAGCAGTTATATGTTCTATAGCATTTTTTATGTGTATTGCACTGCTTTCACTAAATTTCGGTGTTTGATTTGTTCGTCTTATGGTATTTTTCAGTTGGGCCCTTATCAATTCAATGGGATTGAAAATGCAATGTTATGGTGATAAACGCAAAATTGTATGTCCTGCTTCTTTGGCTCTGTTATCCACATAATAATCCTTTAAATATTCTTTTGTCTTCCTCACCTCTATTAATTGTTTTTTTGTATAATGATCCTCAAAATATAAATCATTTGCTTCTAAAAATGTTTTAATATCTTTCTTATTATTACATTTTGTAGGAACTTTGGTTTGCTGTCGAGAATGATACGGAGCGTTGTCCATCACTATCACACTATCTTTTGGTAAATTTTGCAGCAAAGTGTCACAAAACCATTCTTCAAATCAAGATGAGGTCATATCTTCATGGTAATCTAAACTTGAGGATTTAACATTTTTAGCAGATAATAGCGGCTGTCCGATCCATCCTTTTTCTGACCCAGCATGAAGAATGATTATTCTCTTCCCTCTCGAAACCGGCGCGTCCAACTGACACATACTTGAACTATCCACCCAACCTTTGCAAATTGTGTAATGGGTGTCATACCACGTCTCGTCTAAATAACATATTAATCGTCCTTCCTGTCTATACCTTCTAATTGCCGTTAAGTATTTATATCGAAGTTTCTGTAACCTCGGGCTTTCCATAATTGTGCGACGTTTGTCTATAGTGCCAAACTTAAAACCTATAAAATAAACTTGAAACCCTAAAAATAACTATATATTCAACTTAACAACTGTTAGTACTTATATTATTATTAAATTTTATTTCATCTAAATTGCAGTAATTACAATTTACTTAAATTTTGTCATTACTGACCTCAGCAGTTTGTTTGCGTAAAAGATAATCGTATTGAGGGGCCAGGCAGTTATTGCCGCAGGTGGTGAAATAAAAGCATTAGAGCCGTTCAAAGTCATATTCTTATAATTTTAAATAAACTATACTTGGATCTACTTTCGGAAACCCTAGTCTTTAAATAACACCATAGGAAAAAATCAAAGCTAGCTAAATTTGGTGAGCTTGGAAGCCAATTAAAATCACCATCTCGCGATATAAGTCGTCGACGAAGCATGTTTCTTAAAGCAGCCTTGAAAATTCGCGTAGTATGGCTTGTTGCTCCGTCTTACTGGAAGGATTAGTTGTTATTTTTAACCCCCAATCGTTGCAATTCAGATACTCAGCAGGTAAAAAAAAATTGAAGCATCTCCAAATACCGTTGAGAAGTTACAGTCACTGTACGGCCATCTTCTTAAAAAATACTGGCCTAATATTTCGAATGCAGCAAGACCGCACTACGCTAACTTTTTTAGAATGTAGAGGTTGTTCGTGAATTTGTGTAGTTGTTCGACAGTCCAGTGCCAAAAATTTTGTTTATTCATATATCCTGATAAAGGGAAATGCGCCTTATCAAACATGATTGAATGATTGAAAGTATTTTGGTTAAGTAAATCAAGAAGTGTTTTGCGAAATGATATTCGTGTTGGTAAGTCTTGCATGAATTATTTGAATTTTATACGGATGAAATCGTAAGTGTTTCTGTAAAATTCTTAGGGTAATGCTCAATGCCACTGCTTGACGACTTGCTGAACGATTTGGACTTCTTGTTACGGCTTGCCATACCGGTTCTACGTTTTCTGAGGTACGCACAGTTTTTACTGAATCGACATATTCATTTTGTACGCTTCCATAATCACGAAATCTTGCAACTTAAAACAAAATTGTGTTGTGCGAAGGAATTCTACCACCCTTATTTACGCCGAAATTGTCGTTGGTTATTCCAATCGTTGATACGCCTTAACGCAAAAGCTGCGTTGATTCACTAACTACGAATCCATAGCTATTAAACTGCATAAATTATGGAATAATTTAAGTCATTCACTATACTCGCCACTTCATTCATATTCGAACAGTAGTGTTTCAAAAACCGTCAATACCCATTGCGCCACCCGTTACAATATGTTGAAAGTAATTACTCTCAACCATTTATTGTCCATCGAGACATTTTTTGACTCTACATTGAGTTTTAAAAAAATATTTTGTCAAATATATGAATTGTTATTAATTTAATTAAATTATTCAATAATTCTTTACCTAAGTTTATTTAAATTTTGCACAGGTATTTTAAAAATGGTATTCTTAAGGTAAGATCACAAGAAGAAATCGCAGATTGTTAAGTCGCATTATGTTGCGGTCCAGTGATTGGATAAATTTCTACTTATTATTTGACCATTAAAGTAGCCAGAAATTCTCAAGTCAAGTATTTCACCTGTACAATGAGGTAATGTACCATCTTGTTAAAAATATCCTAATTGGAGGCAACAAAATTTCTTCACGGTACCTCTCCAGATTAATATTTCCGAAAATAAATATATATTTTTTTGCGTCCTATTAGCAGTTAATGTTCATTTAACTTCAACAGAATACGGTATCGATTAGCCACCTTCTAGATATAGCTGCCAAAACTTTTTACGAATGTGATGATGATTCAATAAAGATGAGAATTTCCTTCAGATCACAAACACATGTTTTTTGAATTAATGTATTCGAAAACATGAAACCATGATTCATCTGAGAAAAAAGTTCTCGATGAAATAGTATAATTGTACAAAGTATTAAGGAACCATTCGTAATAACGGAGCCTTTGAGGTGGATAAATTGGCAGGCGCTCTTGAGCGGATGTTATTTTGTATTGTAAAACTGTATGATAAGTCCCAATAGAAGGTTCAGTTTGTTGTATTAAGGAACGCAGTGAGGTTTTTGTTTGATTATCTGTTAGTTGATGTACATTTTCAATTGTTTCTTCTGTGCGTTCTTTAGGTCGTTTATTACCTTCCTTTCTGCTAGCAAATATTTTTAGAGTTTTACGGAACTCATCGTAAGCGGCAGCATTTTGTGGGTATTCAATTTCAAATTCAGACAAATATTCATCAATTAAATAAGAGCAAATCTCGTCAACTCTCTGACCCTTTCGAAAATGCGATTCAATATTAAAACTTTAGCGTTCTTGAGAAATTAGAATTGCTGGCGATCAATATTAACAATTAACAATGACATAATAGACAGCTGATTTGTCTCATTAAGTTCAGACATACTGCTTCACAGCGAAATCAAGGGATAACTTGGGGTAGCTTTATTTGAACGCGCGTGTTTCGCAGTCTAGTCCATTTTACTAAAAAAAATATTTAAGTAATTTTTAAGAATCGACTTTTAAGAAGTTGTTTTATTTCTCTATACTGTATTGCAAAGATAAAATAATATTAAATGGAAGATAAGGGCATTTAGAATATACAACCAACACATATCGTAAATTTGTTATTTTTTTAATCCAATTTTGACGGATCCAGCTATTTTTGGAATGTTAATTACAAATATGATCGCTGTTTCTTTCTAGCATGTAACATCTCTTGAATGAAACCGTGTATTGTGTCAATGCCAGTAATCATTTAAAACATTGTTAAAGATTGTACTAGGTTGCACTATAATAAATAAAGAAACTTATTTCTTATAGAAAGATTCTAGAGTGTTCGAAAGTTCAAAAGTGTTTTATAATTGATTACAGTGTTGACTTAGGCAATTTAAAGGAATCATGCGTTTAATTCCTGTTTGATTTTATCGTTTCATATTCTTCAGAAGTAGCAGTAATATAAATCAGAATTAAGAATTATTAACCCTGCTGTTAGATTTAAAAAAATATACGAATCCTAGATTAAAAGACCATTTGGTCCATACAACATGTTTCAATAAAAGTAAAAATTTAATCCAATATATTTTTGTAATTTTATTGAATACCTCGTTAATATATTTAATTAATATTATTGTGTATCGTGCCATGTGACATCCTCCATCATAATTACAATACAACTGATAAGTACAAATTTAGTTATGGGATTCCCCTTTTTGCATTTTGCTATGAAAACACATGCCAATTTACACTGCTTTGTTCAGTTTGTGTTTTGCTTTCTAAATATCAACACGCTTTTTCATACTGTATAACGAAATGGTAAAACAATGTTACTTGAACGAAGATGGTGCTCAATTCAGAAAGTGATTCAGGTATTTTAGTTTCGAACATTGACTGTAATTCAGAAAATAACGAAACAAGTGATTTTGAAACAGGAAGTGAACCAGGGCTGCAATTAGCTCTGTGAATCCCTTGTATATTGCTAAAAACAAAATGGTATGGAGTGCCACTCCATTATCTCAACCCATTAGAACTGCTGCTGAGAATATTACCTCAGGACAACCAGGAACAACCAAATTTGCAGTATCTAGATGCAGTGATATGATGTTAGCATTTTTGTGTTTCTTTCCGCCTCCAATAGAAAGAATCATTATCGAAAATACTAACAATTACGGCAGAGTCGAATTTAGTGACAGATGGACCGAAGTTGATGAAGACGTATGAGAGAGTATATCAAACATCAAATGTGGCAAGTTTATTTGCAAAACCAACAGAAAAATATTTTATTCAGCATGCACTGAAAAAAACTATCAATAAAATCAATTCTTTTGTAGAAAAAGCTTTGTGTTTTGATTTCAATTAAATAAAAATATAAACTGGACGAAATGGTCCCCATCCAAGATAAGTAAATTTTCATTTTCTTTAGTCCGGATTAATGTCAGATATTTGAGATTATGGATATAAAATTATGTTAATAAGAGAACACGTGAGCTCAAATCTCACAGCAATATATAATGCCGTTTAAAAGTTATAAAGCTAGCAAGCAAAATATTGGACCAAATGGGCTTAATCTAACAGGGTTAAAAGTTGCCCATCAATGTAAAAATCATCCTGATTTTTGATTTCTTTTGCGTATGAGTCGACATTTCAATACAAAGTTTCAGTAAAGGATAGTTACGACAGACTTCCGAATATTTATTATTTATGCTTGGATCCTCCAGTAGCAAATCAGGATGAAGTCAGGATAACACGTTATCATTTATTTAGCGTATGGTTAATATGTATTAAAAATATACATCTAAAAGTTAAATTTTAAAATCAAGGTTATTGATTCAGTCCAAGTCAGTCACCTCACCTCCATATGCTGCAAGGGGGCACTCAGCTGTAACATGGTGAATAGTCTGGCGAGGTTCTCCGCATTCGCAAGTTGGTTTCTCAATCAAATCCCATTTATAGAATGAGTCGCAATATAATATATGTAATTCGTGTTTCCGTGGACTTCAAGAATGGTTGAATCGAAGAAAAGTATCAATGTCATTTGCAAAATTTATTTTATGGAGGGAACAAAAGATTATTTTCAAGATTGATATTTTTGTAAAACATATTGCTATGGATTTTTCCTAAACAATATTTAAAATAAAAATGTACTTATTTTTTGACTTTCACTGTATGTATATTGAAAATGTAATTTCATGTGTGAGATAAAAACTAATGTTTTTCAAGGCCTAGTTGTTCAAGAGGCCATGGTGAATTCTAGGAGACGTATTTCAGATAGCATAGTTGAAGGTTGCTTTGAATGAAATATAATTAAATATATTTAATTAAACCAGTTAATTGATTGTAAAGTGTTTTATTATTGTAGTAGAGTTGTAGAGTTAAATTCTCGTTATTGTTTTTGATAATTATAAGTACCTTCTTTGTTCTTTGTCTCCAGTAAAATTTCTTGTAAGTAGAATAATTTTTTTATGTCGACATAGATTTAAAAATCAGATTATATTAATTGTAGTTCTATTGTTTTGGAACAAGTAGGAAATTGTTTTAAATAGTAAGAATAAATAATAAAGATTATTATTAGATTTCTATGGTAGAAAAAATTATAATAAATTGAAAAGTTTGTTCGAGAGGATTAAAGGGTTTTCTTTACCACATGTTAGTTTGCGCATGTGTAAATTTTGATCGTGTATCAGTTTTGATTATACAGTGCGGTTCTCTAGGGAGGAATTAAAAATAAACTTTATTATTTTTAGATAAGTTTGTTCGGAATTAAGAGGAAGTTTATTCATCCACTTAGCGGTCAAATGTACAGTGGATATATTTTACCTCATGAATTATTGTAAATGCATAATCTTTATACTCTATAAAGATAGTTTTTTTTTTTTTTTGTATTAAATATTCAGTTGAAATTTTATCCTGTCTTTGATTTTGTGTTCTGGCCTTTACCGCTGTTTAATCAAAAATAAGTAACTCATAAAAAAATAAGTATATAATTTAAATAGTGAACTTTTTACTGGCGCTTAAACAACTTTCTAGAAGCAGTCACGGATTTCCTTATTGGAACCCGAGAAGTTAGAAGTCTCATATTTGGAAATCAACCGGCTGAGTAACCTAGTTGGGTAAACTAGTTGTGGATGGTGGTGCAGTAAACCGACAAACCACTATTCATAGCAATATGTTACTGACTTCTCTGTGAAAAATAAAAATAAAATACCTTATCCAGCTGTATATTCTACATATAAGTCAGTTCCTCTCAGTGATACTATGCTATTTCCCAATACCACCGTATGATGCACGATATTTCCAGGAAAATAGTTATGGAATAACTAACGATGGAGAGTTATGAAAGGGTAGACGGTTACAGTACATCAGATTTAGAATACTGCTATCCTAGAGTCGCCTGAAAAATTAGTTAATAACATTATTAGGAACTTGACTCTTTCCAAGTAGAATACAACTTCTTGATTTTAGGATGCAAGACAATAATTTACTAGAACCGGGAGTTTATGCTGAGTGTAAGCTGCTTTTTATTGTGAGTTAGATTTCTGAGATGCGTATCAAGCAACAATCCATTATAGTATTTTTGACGCTGGACTATCAAAAAGTTCAGGCCTTGTAAAGTGTTTATGGTAATTGTATGGATGTGAAGAATGTTCGCCAGTGGCTTCGACATGCAAAGCTTTGTCACAGAGGCGGAATGAAGTTGTTTGGCCAAAAAGTTATCAGATCGACCGGTATCAGTGATGCATGAGAAGAATCAAGGACAAGTAAATGCAATGATTAAAGGAAATCGCAGGATTACGCAAAAGAAATAGCTCGGTATTTGCGGCTTAGGGATTTGCCAAGAAAGTGTCCAGTATATTGAATTACATAAAAATTTGCGCCAGATGGGTCCCACGACAATTAACAAAAGTCATGGAAGAACAAAGAAAAACATTTGTTAAGAACTTTTTAACCAGTATCAACACGAAGGATATGATATGATGGCGAATTCAGCAGAGAAACAGGTCAAGAGAATGGGAAGTAAAATTAAGGGGGGAAGAAATAGAAAGGAACAGTTAAAGATAGGAACTTGGAATGTAAGGGGTACATATGAACATGGAAAATTAAAACATATAGTAAAGGAGATGAGAGAATATAATTTTCATATAGCAGCGTTACAAGAAACAAAGCAAATAGGCCAAGATACAATAGAAATAGAAGATTATGTGTTTCTCAATAGTGGGGGAAATAATAGAATACTAGGCACGGGGTTCATTGTAAGTAAAAGGATAAAACCAAGCATAATAAAATTCATGGCCAAGTCGGATAGATTATGTATTCTAAGAATAAGGGGAAAATTTCAAAAAATTACATTTATTAATTTTCATGCGCCCACAGAAGGAAAGGATATAGAAGTTAAAGAAGAATTTTATAACGAATTGGAAAGGGCATACGATGAAGTACCTATATATGACATGAAAATTATGTTAGGTGATGCAAATGCTAAAATAGGTAGGGAAAGTGAATATAGACCAACTATAGGGGCATACAGTAAACATGAAAGATCAAACGAAAATGGCATGCTGTTATTAGATTTTGCGAAAGAAAAAGATTTGGTTATTATTAGTACGTATTTCCAGAGGAAAGAGATTTATAAGGGAACGTGGCGATCACCTGATGGAAAAACTGTAAACCAAATTGACCATTTTCTGATTGAAAAGCCTGAGGAAAGGACCATTAGGAATATAAGATCATACAGGGGTCCGGATGCTGACACGGACCACTTTATGGTAGGCGCAAGGATGATGCAGGTGATACCGGATATTAGAAATCAGAGGAGAAGGGATAGGAAAAATAAAATGGCAATGAGGCTAAAAAGTAAAGAAGAGCAAATAAAATATGAGAAGGATATAAGAAACGAGTTAGACGGCACAGTAGGGAAGGATAATATTGAGGAGGAATGGATGGAATTGAGGGAACAAATGGGAAAAACAGCTAGAGGCTGTAACAAGGAAGTAAAGCAAGCAAGAAAGAAGTGGTTCGATGAGGAGTGTAGAAAGGAACTAGAATATAGAAAGAAACTGAGATTGAGGATGTTAAAGGAAGAAACAGAAGATGTAAGAATGAAATATGAACAACAAAGGAAGAAAACAAAAAGAATTTTGAGAGAAAAGATAAGAGAGCGCTATGAAGATGTAATCCAGGATATAGAGCAGAACTATAGAAATAACCAGATTAGAAATTTGTATCAGGGAATAAGAAATGAAAGGACAGGATTTCAATGCAAGACTACCGTCTTGCTATTTTACAAAGATGAAAATGGAGCAATTCTTGCCGGAGATGAGGAAATTTTAAACAGGTGGAAGGAATATTTTGAGCAGTTATTAAATGGGGAAAGTGATACTGAAAGAGGCGAAGATGAAGGTATATTGCAAGAAATTCAATGTCAGGAATGGGAGCCTCCTCCAAATAAAGAACAGATTGAAGAAATAATAGGAAAGCTTAAAAATAACAAAAGCCCGGGTAGTGATGGAATAACGGCAGAGATATTGTAATATGGAGGGCAAAGCTTAATGGAACGTATACAAAAATTAATAGAAGAAATATGGAGGCAGGAGAAAATACCGAGAGAATGGACGCAGGCAATAATTTGTCCGTTACATAAAAAAGGGGATAGAAGTGAATGCCACAACTATAGGGGTGTATCCCTACTAAATGTGGCGTATAAGATAATGGCAACACATATAAAGAATAAATTGGTGGAACAAACTGAGCGCATGATTGGTGAGTACCAATGTGGTTTTAGAAGGGGTAGGAGCACCATCGATCAATTTTTTACGCTAAAGGAAATACAAGCTGAAAGTCATGAGAACGAGATACCAACGATGGTGCTCTTTATTGATTTCAAGCAAGCATTCGATAAGGTGAAGCGAAAAGAACTTTATATCGCATTGAAAGAGCTAGGAGTTAACAGTAAACTAGTAAAAATGATAGAGATAACCTTGCAAGGAACAGAAAGTATGGTCAGAATATTAGGAAAAACATCTGATAAGGTCAAAATCAGAGAAGGTGTTAGGCAAGGAGACCAACTGTCGTCGGCTCTGTTTAATATAGTATACGAAAAAGCTATGAGACCAGCCAATATTAGTAGGAATGGGCTATTATACCAGAGGAGGCATCAGTGTTTGGCATTTGCCGATGACTTGGTGATCCTGACAAGAAGTAAGGAAGAATTAAAGTGTACATTGAGGAGAATGGAGGAAAAAGCAAGAGCAATGGGATTATATATAAATGAGGAAAAGACCAAATATATGGAGTGGACGCGGAAAGAGTTTCGAAAAGGAAATTACCTAAAGGTAACAGCTACAGGAGGCAAAGAATATCAATTCGAAGAAGTGGATCGATTTACTTACTTAGGAAGTGTATTTACGAGGAAACTGGATAGCGTGAACGCAGAAATACAAGCGAGAATATTGGCAGGAAGTCGATGTGTAGGGGGCCTTAATGGAATACTGAAAAGCAAAGAGAAAGGCAAAGAATAAAATGTATACGACTGTAATAAGACCAATAGTTACGTATGCGTGTGAGACATGGGTATTGAATAAGGCGGAAGAAAAAAGGTTAGAGGTGTGGGAAAGGAAGGTGCTTTGGAGGATATATGGCGGAAAGAAAATAGGAGACACATGGATAAGGAGAACAAATGATGAAGTGAGAGAACTTTACAAGGAAATAAATATAATAGGAGTCATAAGAGCACAAAGATTGCGATGGTTGGGACACATGGAGAGGATGTCTGAAGCAAGAATACCTAAGGCATTATTGACAAGAAGTATTAGAGGAAAGAGAAGGAGGGGTCGACCGAGAGCAAGGTGGAAGGAGGAAGTAGAGAAGGACATAGAAATATTGAAAATTGTCAGATGGAAGGTAAAGGCTAGAGATAGAAAGCTATGCAAAAGATTAATCAAGCCATGGACATACTAGGTTCGCAGAGCTAGATATATATATATATATATATATATATATATATATATATATATATATATATATATATATATATCAACACGAAGGAGATGATTTGCTCATAAACATCATCACCGGGAACAACCTTGTGGTCATCATTATGACTCCGAAAATAAGGTCGTCGTCCTGATTCTTCACGTGTACGAAAATTCAAAATAGTTCCACGAGCGCAGAAAGTCGAGGTCACCATTTTCTGGGATGTAAAGGGAGTCATTTATGTCCAATATCTACCGAAGTGATCAACGATTAATTCAAGAAGATACTGCAAAACTGCACGATCACTAGAGTATCGTATCCGTGAGGCCGGAACCAATGATTACTTGCACAACTACAATGTCAGACCACATTGCAGCAACGAAACGATGAAGTCAGTGAAGAGCCTGAAATTCTCGCTTGCTTTGCACTCTCCGCATAGTCCAGATATCTGGTCGTTCCTGAAGTTGAAAATGGTAGTAAAAAGTCAGAAATTTTCATCAGGCACTGAAGTTCGGCATGCTGTGCGCAATTGGACCAACAGTATACAAGAAAGTTTTTTCGCGGGCAGGTTATAAAGAAGGATTCACCGCTTGGAGAAATGTGTTACACTAAATGGTGATAATGTAGAAAAATAATTATGTACTTACTTTGGTAGTATTTATACAATTTCATTTTAAGACTCGTTTTCATTATTTTGTCCTTATTTTAGGGAGTTGGGGACCTTATATATCAATCCTTCCTCGTATATATTGATTATACAAGTACATAAAGCAATAAAGAAAAAAAAGCGTTTCCTTTTTGCGTTCTAAATGTACTCAAACGCATTTAAGCAATATTTTTTTCCTAACGATAATTAAGTATGTCGCCTGGATGTAATGCAGCGGAAAGGAAGTGGGAAATGTTGTCTTAGTTCGGTGTGTAGTGTAGCGCCGAAACCGCGGGAGGTGCATTTGCATAATGTAGGAAACTCTTGGAAACAGCGGGAACGTCATCTACTCTTAACGATTCCAACTTGTCCGTACACATTCACGCAATATCTTCGTAATCGTATTGTTCGCATTAAATGATTCATTTCGTTTATGCCCGATGTACTAAATTATAGTCGTTTGGTGAATAATGGTGGAGACAGGAAATGTGACCATTCTTTAACGAATCCGATTACATATTTTTGTTCAATTGCGGTGAACAATTTACAAGATATTACTTTATTGTACGACGACGTCATTATATTTGCACGTTTTTATGCTTCGCTGAACGGAATTGAATTGTTCGTCTTCTGGCATTTTTTTTGTCCGTTCTTTACAGGAGACTTGCTAAATCATTTATTTACAGTGTTACACGATAGAAATAATATTTATGAAATGTTATTAACATATTTATAAAAATAATACATAAAATAAGACTATGATGTACGAGTGCCAACATTTTCTAGTGGTCATCAAAAAGTATAGTATCAAATTGTCAATATTAAGTCAATATTAATTACGTCGTTCTATTAAAATAAGAAAAGACAACTGGAAATAGAATATGTCTAATTTCAATAACAGAGTCTAAGAATCTTTCCAAGTACAAAGTATACGTCTTAGGAATCTCTATTGATTACTTTCTTGTGAAATAAATCAATAAAAATAGTTTCATCAGGACTAGGCAAATGGAAAAACATCCAATTCTTTGAGTCTAATTGCATTCTTGTGCGTAGGTATCTCAAATATAATAAAAATTGGACAATACTAAATCCGACGTCCTACTGTTCATATTCGTGGTAGCATTATACTGTGATGTGTAAAGGATAAGAGAAGATCAGAAATGAATCATATATGAAATTAAGTTGAGATTTGAAGTTGTAGTAGATTAGACATATACTTGGAATTTATTTTAAAAAAATAGTGAAATTTATCATATCAAGTGCCTCAATCGAGTAGCAGCAGCTTATAAAATAAACTAAATAAAATATCGAAATTTATTTAGAAAATATTATTTGCTTGTGGTAAATTTAATGATAATTTATTCTAATACTGTTTCAAAATAGTTGGAAATTCTTCGAACACATCATCCATATTCTACGAGTTGTTGCTATTTGTCAATTTTCTTTATCGGGATTTATAATTAAAATTATTTCAATCCGAAAGTAAATATTCACTTCCAGTTTGTATTCTCTTTTTTTTGTAATAATTAACCACATTAGATGTGGCTATTAATAATTTGAAAAATATTCCCGACGTCGGATGTGGCCTTTGGCAAGTGTTAGACGCAGTTTTAATAGAAATCCAGATTTAATAACATCGCGGCAATTGTGTATGGGGACAATGCCTCAGAACCTAACTGCTAAATACGCTGAAATAAAAGAATATTTTCAGTATGCATCTATAACCAGTGGCAATGTTTTTTTTTATCTACGAGGATGTATTTCATACTAAGAGAACAAATTTTACAGAAGAGAACACTGAGAAAGTATTGCTAGTTAATATTAATACTCCTTTGCTCAACTTGAACTACAAAATGAACAAATAAAAATGTATTTCGTATTTTATAGATCACCACCTGCTTGGTTTACAATTATATAAATAAAATTAAAAACTCCTTAAAAATACAAATTTTCAATAGGGCGCTCGTGGGCGATGAATAGAGACTGGAAAATATGCACTAAAAAGTTTGCCAAATATGCATGCAATATGCACTTAAAAAATCCCTAAATATGCACTTATGATGTGCATTTATTTATTATGTTTTAGGAAATTAAAATTCATTTGTAGTATTTACAAATTGTATATTTATTTATTACAATAAATAACCATATATTTCTTTAAATTTTCATAGTTAAATTATGTCTACGATCTGTAAGTATGTATATGTTTATATTGGGAAAATCTTCTTTCAACATCGCAAGATGTGATCGGTGCATTCTTAAAACTAGCTATTAATGAGGGGTTTATATTAATGTCTTCATTAAAATTGCCATTAATTACATTATTTATAGATTTTAATGTAACAAAACCTCCATTTTTGCTTAGAATTGCGGCTAATTTTTCTTTAATTCTTTTTCCAGTCAATCCTTTGACTTTTCCTATTTTCTCTTCAATATCATTTACAATGCCAGCACCATTATTTAAAGATAAATTTCTGTCTTCTAATCTAGTAATTGCCTGCTCAATTATCGCAAAATTAGATTTAATATATGATAATATAGCTGATTTTGTATTCTCTAATACGCATGTATTTGTATTTGGTTGTGAATTCAATTTAAACTTAAAACGAATCGTAATATTTTAACGACAAGCCGTCCTTACAATACATGCATTCGAGACAAAGTGTGCAACTCTACGAATAACTTCAATAATTGATCGAAAATGAATTATTGAAAATTACGTTACACTTTTCTATGGCAAGACTGGTTGCTGAATCAAATTGAGTTACAACATTTTTGATGCCTTCGTAATTATCGGCAAGAAACACAGCACATTTAAGCCATGTTCCCCGTCTTGTTAAGATAGGTTCTGGTGGCAATGCCGGGAAGCATTTCGTTGTATAATTGCACTCGTAAGGGCGCTTTTAAAAATACTTTTTTGATATTACTAATTAAATTATTTACATCTGGAAACTCTAATCTAACTTTTTCAGCAACCCTATTTAAACCATGAGCCAAACAAGTACAATGGATTAAATTGGGAAAAAAAATTTTCAGACTTTGAGGTGATTTTAATATATACGAAGCGGCGTCAGCTACCATTAACAGAAATTTTTCAAAAGGTACTTTGTCGGGTAAAAAGAAATTCGCTAAGGACTCATTAATAAACCTGGCTATGGTAACATGATTTGTTTTGTCTAAATTACCTACATTAATTAAATGTCTTTTAGATTGAGTTGAACCATTTAAGGTTCCAATAATCAAATTAGCAACCTGACGGCCCTTCGTGTCGGTAGTTTCATCAACAGAGACTCAAAGATTTTGGTTTTTCAACTCCTTTCTAATACCATCGGTAACATCTTCATAAATTTCGTTAATGTATTTCCTGCGTAGAGTTGAGGAGCTGGGTACATAAATGGGTTTATCATCGACTTTGCAATAAGTTTTCAGGAATTCTTGAAACATCGGATTGTCCAATTTATGTAAAGGAATATTACAACCCACAAAAAGATAACAAAAATCTTTGGAAAATGCTTCTTGTGGATTCTTCGAATTATTGAGAAAACTTTCCTCCAAAAGTTGCTGCCGCGGTTTATTCAAATTTTCAGAAACCCTGTTCTGATGAAATGTTGTGTTCAAATGTTGCACTACTTGAAATTTCTTCTGGCAGGTAATCTGTGTAACAAATATATATTTTTAACATTCAGTTATAATAATTATTATTAATTACTATATTACTACAAAAACTAGAAAAATAAATTGTCTGGTTTTGTAAAGTTCTCCAGTTGTTTAAATTTGATTGATTTTTATTTATTTTGGTGTTTATGACAAAGTAATATTACAAAGATATATTAGCTTTAAAGAACATAAAATTAAGCATATCTAATAATAATTTATTATGAAATTGTTTCATTATATTTATGAACACAAAAAAAATTCTCATAATTGTAGAACTTGTTATTGACAAAATATTTCAAAATTCAACTTACCCTTTTGTCGCAGAGTGTGCATAAAACACTTTCTTCGTCAATAATTTTTAGTGCACTGCAATCACTTATCCAATTTTTTATTAGAGATGACTTCGCTTTAGCTATCTTCGGCATTTTCAAAAATTTTTAATTCACTTTTGTTTCACCAAATAGCACAGACCTTAACACGTTTACGAATGAATAAACTATGAAGGAAATTATTTCTTTTTCTTATATTGATATTAGTCGTACGGTATAATATACCTGCATTAATACCTACATTTCTGAAAAGGATTTCTTACGTAAGTTCTAATTCCCTGTAAACCGGTTATCAGTACAGTTAAATCCTATTTTTGGGAAAGTCCATCTCACTATTAATGAGATGGACTTTTAATGAGTCATTAATGCAAAGTTGAACGAATGCTAATCCCTTCACGTTTACACAAACAAATTAAATATCTTTAAATATTAGATTTTATTATGGTTCTTATGAAAATGGCGAATATATGCATAAATATGCAAAATAATTATGAAATATGTACGTGCATATGCAGTTATGGTAAAGTGTCCAAATATGCATTATATGCACTAAGAAAATTGTAAAAAACGTATTCTGATGGTGGAAAATGGATAAGTACACAGTACAGAAGGAATATACCAAAAAACAACAAATATGCATTTTGCATAAAATCCAGTCTCTAGCGATGAATGATTAAGTGGACTGAATTAACAACTAGCACGTACAATTACTTGTCACCACTATACTGCCCTGCTAAGACAGAAGGTCGTATGTGCAAAATAACAGTTTTGAGATATTCAGCATTTTATAAAATTATAAATGCGATCCAGGAAATTAGATGTACTAAAAATCTTTTGCAGGAAATGTTTATGTTAGGTAGAAATAAAACTCAACAAAACTTGAAAAATAACATATTTGTTTTATTTTTGATTGAATATCAACTTTTGTTACATGCGACTTTTAGACTTAAGTAATGTTGATAAACTACTAACACACATATTGCAGTGGATTTTTCCCTGCAGAAGAAACTTTAGAAGATATGAAAATTATTGTATTTATGTATATTTTTATTCCAGAGAAATAACTATAAAAATTTAAAATTTTATATAACAATTTATTATAATGTGTATTTTTGTCCATGTCTGTAGGATGCTCGGGCCTATTTTGATGTTCGTAGTCCGCGCCAAGCAGGAAGCTATAATAATATAGATATATATATATATATATATCTTGTTGCTATTTTGATTTATTTTTGTGTTAGGTAGGGATGTCTTGCTGTTTCCTGTTGTTTCATCATGCCTTAGAGACTGAGTAGTTTTTATGCAGATAGGTTGTGTTTTTGAATTTTGGATAAAACTTAATTTTATTCAAGATTAAATTTTGAATAATTACGGTGTGTGTTTTTGATAGTGAGTTGATGTAATTAAAATTCAATTACGTGTTATTACGAGTATTTTAAACTTGTAATTTGAATTATATGACCTATCTGGAGTCTCTCCTATAATAGTTTTTGTGACGTGACGTATACAAAACTAAATGTATGTATTTTTAATATTATATTTATATCTATATTTGTAGTGATAATTCTATTGAAATCTGAAGCTTCTTAAATTTATAATTTTAGTTTGTAATATTTTGTAATCATTTAAAATATTAACAAAACGTATTAGACTGTTTTTTTTTAATATAGTTTTTGTTCATTTAAGTTATCGTAGTATGGTAGGAAGCGGGAAAACTTGTTTGTTACATGCTGAAGTTATTGCGCATGATTAATTTTGGATGCGTGTGCAAATAGAGAAAGTTCTATTTGACGTTTGATTTTTGAGGGGATAAAGTAATTGATGACAGCTAATAAATTTTGTTTATATTTATTTAGATCTTTGTTCGGGATTCATTTAAGAGTTTTTTTATCTCATGTATCAGTCATATTTTACATGAGTTTTTCTCTAAGTTTACGGCGTAATAAAGTCATAATCCTGCTTTATACTTGTTAAAGTAGAATTTTTTTTTCTTTTTTTGAATTATATGTATGTGGCGTTAATGTTAGCTTTATTTCTTACATTAATCCTTATTATTACTCTTCTATACCACGATATTCGTGAGAATAAACCCTGAAGATAAAGAAGCTCAAGGAAGGTGCCCACCCAACTGAGTCTAGTCCGGCAAAACTACTGTGGATTGTGAACAGAAGTCAATAAGCAATTAAAATCACAATTCACAGCAATATGTCGGATCTTACTTTTAAGAGGATTTGCATTTACAAAGAATATTTAACATAAAGACTATTTAACACGATTTAATGGTTGTGCAAATAAAAAGAGATTAAATTTACCTACTGTAAGCTTTGGGATTTACAATTGCAATGCAACTTTTAAATTCGTAATTTTCTTCCATTGAGAAAACTATTAATTGTATTTAGTAGTAGTTAAATAAAATTTGTAAATACCTGTGAAAATGTATTATTGAAGAAGTGAAAAATGTATTTGTGTATGTTTTTATTTGAGCAAACCTTATTGTATTATTAATTATTGACTTATTACTACAAATTAATGATCTATGATGTCTGTGTTTGGAATACCATCTACGAAACCGGCAGTTGTTCCAAAACATCATTCGATTAATTGGCACAATGGCAGTTAGTTTTGCAAATAAACCGTTCTTTCTTTCGCTTGTGATTCCTTGTGGCGTCTTACGGTTGCTTGGCACAGGAAAATCGTCATTGAACTGTTTTGCTGTAAAAAAGTTGGACTGTGTTGAAATACCACCGAATTCAGTCTTGTTGTTTAGACATCTAGAGCCTCTTAGAAAGCCAACTTGCACCATATCAGCTAAATAAATCCGTCGTACTGTTTTACTTAACTTATAATTTGATGAAAAATCATTAAAATTGCAAAACTCAGTAATTTGCACGTAAACGACATGCACTCTGGAGCTATTACAATTTTGAATGCAGTCTACGAAATCATTGAAGTCCAGTACTTTACGTTTTTGCTTCAGAGATTTTTCCACCTGGTGACGAAATGCGTCGGCCGACATGAAGGTATGGCCAGGTTCTAAATATTTTATTTGCAAAGACTCTAAAGAAACTTCTTGACAATTAACTATATACGCAAAAAAGCAATATAAGCACCAGTTGTTATTTTGTGTTGCGCAATTATCAAGCCAGATGGTAATTGTACGAATATCTCGGTGATGTAAAAAATGAATAAAATGTTGAAACAATGTCCTCTTTAGACCTTCCTCCAACACCTTCAAGCCAGACGAGAGCAACAGGCTCTTTTGATCTTGTCTGTTTTCCGAGAGAAACAAAACTCTCATTGAAAGCATTCACCCGCTGTGTAAAAATAATTTCCTTGAATATTTCACAACGTGGCAACATTATAACCTACAAAACAAATTAAAATACATTTATGATCTGCGTTTATAATATAAAATAGAATATTACCTTTTGAAAATCTTAGGTGCATGTTCTCGTCGATAATGCGATATTGTAGGGGCCAATGAATTTATGTGGTCTTCGATTATTCCTCTATCAACCTTTTATTTGAAAGATGTCCACGGTGAGTTGCAGCTGGCATCAGATTTTTTGAATCAGTGGAATCAACATTACGCAATACACGATCATTGTGACGTGGATAACCTAAGGTAGGAAGAACAAATTTTTTGCATACCTTAATATCTAATCCATCTTCACCACGTAAAAAATAAAGAATAGTATGTGCTCTTCGAGATATGTCAGGATCGGTAACTTTTCGTATTTTTGTTATTCTTTTTGTGGCACTGAAGATTAATTGCCGTTGTGACTGGGCATCAAAATTCCAATAATCGCGGTTAATAATCTCCTGTCTGGTCTTGTTGATTCCTCGAGCACATTTGTTCATTTGTACATTTGTTCTTATGCGTTTTCAGATTCTTTTAACGCAAATTCGTTATTATTTCAGAGATAAAGGTAGCAGTGCTAAATTCCTCTGAATTGTGGTTGTAATTTTTTTCTAGCGAGTCATCCCTAAAGTTTAAATCTTCAACTTGCTGAACACTGTCCTCTGCACTGGAATTACTGTTATCGTGATCTCTTTCTTCTGATATCTCATCTGGAATATTATAAACCTCATCCTAACTCTTTTTCTACATCTCTTTATTTCTTAAACCTCTATGTTCTTGACAATATGCTACAAGAGTTTCTGATAATTGCTTATTTAGAGCAAGGCTTAAAATTTTCTTTGCTTTGGAATTACTTGTCATTTCTACAATCATTTTTAAATAAGTAATGTTAAAGTACAACATACCTAAGTTAACTTAATGTAATAGCAGCTTATAAGTAAGAATGCCAAAACGCATTCAACCGCCACACATTGAACACATTGAGAATCGCTTCAATAACACTAACATACCCTAATATAAATTGTAACTATATGATGTAAAGTTTAATAAATATTATTCCAAGTAGAAATACAGAAAAACACAGAAAATTGCCACAAAACAACTAACACATTCTCAACTGTGTACGTAGTTATATGAGGTTATGTTTAATACATTGCTTAGTCAAAATGGCGTAAGTGCGCAAATACGACAATTTAGCTAAGTATTTGTCACTTACGTCTTTTGGACTTCGGCCATTGCAAATTTTTACAGATACAGCAAATATATTAGTACTATTTGACGCATAACCACTACAGATATGTCTTTCTGGCTTTGTACAATGATAGAAAGCATTATTAAGGAACGTTTAATTCTAAAATCTCGAAATCGCAATTTTATCATTTACGACCTTTTGTCTTAGCAGGGCAGTATATAAGAGAACAGTCTTTAAAATAGTCTTAGACGAGTCTATAAATAAGCCCCATCTGCTAGGAATCTATTATCGAGCTCCCAAGACACGTATTAAACCAGCGATATCATTGCAATATACCAAAGCACCTTCTTGAAAAAATACTGCATAAACTCACTTTCACGATTTTATGTTGTACCTACTCCAATTATTCCCTCAAGATAACTCATATTTACACTTTAATCTATTATTTTAACATGTAAAAGATAGCATATCGATGTGTTTTGCCCCGTCAGATTTCTTGAGACGCTTTCGCATAACATGTGACATATAAGCTTTTGTATATATTAACAGCGATGGAAGGTATTTGATGCGTTTCTCATCGTACGCTGACGAGAACTAGGATGAGTTCGAAACACGTGTACATACGTAGAAGCCATCAATGAGAAATAAGTACATATTGTATGTATCCATGTGTACATACAGATATGTTTTATAACATTTTTCTATTATCGAATTATTTATAATTCTCTATATTTGCAACAGTTATTTTCTCAATAAGTGGTAATCAGAAAAAACTGCTTATATTTGGATGTGTGAAATTCCAAAGAATTAATGGTGAAAGGAAATGTTTTATGTTAAATTATTAAAAGTTTCCTTTATTTATTTTTAATTGTCGGCAGTAGAGAATAACTACTAAGAGTGGGCTTCTTGAAATATGCAAAACATAATTTAGCAAAAAAAAACGTATGTTTTTAGATAACATGCCTTGTAATTTTAATACTCTACAAATAATTGCAAAACGAAAGTTGCAGAAATAAATTTTGCATTCGAATTTCAAATCTTACCCCGTTATATTTTTTGGTTTCTCGTTTCTTCTCTTGTTCCTTTTATTTCCGTGCAGCAGTGATTTATATTTCTTACTTCGTGCTGTGTAAGTAATTCTTAGCAATATAAATAATGGAAATTCGGTGAACGTGGCCCACCTGAAAATTCAAACGGTGGCCGCTCGCAAATTCTCGGTTTTCATTAAATCGATCGTTATTTATGGGTTCGCGATATTAATTACTCCCTTTTGCAATTTCGCTTTCTAAAGAATTAAATATTTTCGTATAAGAAATTATCAAGGCGATTTACATATTTTTCGAATAAATTTTTATTAAGTATTTCCTCTATACATTCTGGGTTTTACACGAAATTAAATTAAATATTTAGTTGTTTTTTTTTCTGAATGTTTCGACAAGGAGAAGAAATAGCACGTTCGCTTTCTCTTTTCTAGATCATATTCAAATGATAAGAAATGTGATATCTTCTTGAATAAATTTAGTTTTGTTGAATTTATTGCCGCTTCTGGAGTTTCTTAAAGCTCTAGCATGAGTCCATTTTGATTCATCCTTTATCTAAATGATTTGTTTTGTTCTCTAGCTTGTTCTGTATGGGCTCATGTTCGTGATATAAAGTTTAAATTAACAGAACCAATAATGCTGCAAACTATCAACGTTTATTTACCTATTTATTTATTTCGTATTATTACTAAGAAACTACGTCTGAGGCCACTTATTACTAACTAGGTGTACGTCTTGCGCTACATTTATTACTACAGTAGACCAATTTCCGTGCGCGCCATGAGCGCCGGTATGGGAGTGTATTCGTAATATATTAGAATATGCGATAAAATAGGGACGCAACATGAACTTGTTACCGATATAAGTATAGAAGTAGAGACATTTATTCTATCAGAAATAATTAAATATACATTTGGTTTTCTGCTATTAAAGTAATATGCATAAACACACGAAAAATAAAAATAGTACATATTATAGCAGCGTTGTATGTACCTGTAAATAAAATGGAAAATGTATGAAATCAGTATGAAATCACTGACGACAGAGGATTTAAAAAACACTTACCGTTTTAAGCGTCTTCCAAGGATTGACAAACTGGAGAAACTCGATTGTATATTTTAAACATCAGGTGCGTTTCTAAGGTTATTTCTGAAAAACATGTCCGCCGTGAAGAAAAAATATGTTTATATTCGGAAAACGAGCGTTCTACTTCTAGTGATGTTATATTCGCATAATCAAAATACTTTTTTAAGCAACTTAACGCATCTGCAGATGTGCCCTCACAAATACGTGTTAAGGTGTCAAAATCTAGAACACTTTCAAATTTAATTAAAACACTTTCACTTTTTGCGTCTTCTACAGCACACAGTTGTGCGTGAACATCTTTAACGATTTGCAGTGATTCCTCTAACGACAGCGACGAATTTTCTAATTTTGTTATTGCTTCTTCTAGTCCCAAGTAATTCTCACGAATACTTTGTAAATCCATTTTAATCTGGGCATCTTGAAATTTTACTGGCTTGTATTGATAGCTGCACTTTCTTTCGGATCGAATGATAAAACCACGTCCTTAATTTTTTCAAAATGTTCATGATAGTAAAACCCCGCCCGTAACCATGTACTCCAACGTGTCAAAATCGGCTGTGGTCACTCAGGGGTATTGGGACATAATTCGTGAAATTTCCGAATACGGTTTGGAGATTTCAGGAATACTGCCCTTGTACCCGATATTAAAGCATCTACCTCTGGATAACATCTACGGACCTGTTCTGCCACAAGGTGTAGAGCATGGAGTTTACAAATAATATGTAACAAATTAGAACAATATTTTCTAAGAGACCGGCCTACAGAACACATGGTTGCGGCACCATCAGTCATAAACATTAATACTTGGTCTTTCTAAGTATCTAATAGCACCTCTAAATTTTTTTCGGCATTACATTGTTCTAGTCGTCTGGATGCTAATAAAATTGAGGACGTTTGTTGATGTGGTTCCATATTACGCGCCATCACATTAACTACAGATTGTTTTTTGCTGTCAGTTCTTTCGTCCACACATAACCACAGTTTTTTTATTTTACAGTTCGGCTTTGATTTTATTTTCAACCTGTTTACGCACCGATGGTAAATTCCTTCGTAACGTTGCCGTGATCGGTAATGTTTGATTCGCGTATTTATTCCAAAATGGAATAAATAAATCATTACTAACAAGGTAAACGGCAGTGTACACACAATCATAGTTACACATAGGTCATGTATAAACTGTTGTCGATTAATTTTGTTATTATTCTGCTTCGAACTGCTTACGTGTTCTTTACAATGTGTTTTTGACCAAGACATTAGATATGTATTGCACACTAAACATTTAATTTTTGAGTCATCGTATATTAAGTCCGGGAAATCCATAATAAACTTATTCACTTCGTCTGACAACGGTCGTTTTCTCGATTTATGTGTCGACGACATTTTATTACGTATGCTTATAAATTGCTCATAATTACTAGTAAATTAAACTTGTAGAAATGAATACGATCTCAGTCCCGAACACGCACAGAAGCAAAATGCCGGCGCGATACGTGTAATTTTATGTTTGATCGTATTCCGTTGATAGTATTCCAGCAGAAAAAAAGAAATTTTGATAAGTGGTGTTTCTCCTCAAACTGTGCATCGTGTTACAAATTTAATTAAAGATAATACTCCCCGTACTAGCAGGCTAACCAAGTACCAAACACATACTGAATGCTTTTTATTAGTTCTGATGCAATACAATCATCCTCACGTCGGCGCACATGGCGCGCACGGAAATTGGTCTGCTCTATTTATTACTAACAAGCGCTCTGGTTGGCCGGCTGTGGTTGCTAATAATAATGAATTATTTAATATAAAATAATTAGTGGTTCTGGTGAAGTTTCATCAATGGTCCAGGACGTGTATGATAATGCTTAAATTAAAGAAATTTATTACAGCTTACTAACTAACTAAAACACAGGAGCGTTGTCCTTAAAGTTTGTATTTATTATTTTCATAAGAAGTTGTGTTTGATATATTTAAAAGAAGTTAAATAAAAGTAATATACACAAGGAGCGTTGAATAAGTAATTAAAAAATTAACAAAAAAAATAAACTGAAACTACTGAAACACTATTTAATAAACAACAATTTGTTTTTCATAGGTAACTAAATTTTTCTATTCTCAATAATTGTAGCGTATCCGTCGTATTAAAAATGTTTTTGTTTTATACAAAATTTGGTGAGATTTTCCCTACGCAAGTATGTTTTAAATTACTTTGTCAAGAGAAGCTGTTTATATACACTGTCAACCTTTATTTTTTGTGTCTCTAATATACATTGTTCCATCTAGAAACGCATTTCTGTTGTGTACGGCTATATATAGAATTTGTTTTTACTGAAATTATTCTACCGCCGTGATAAATATTTTAAATATCTGTATATTAAAGAAAAACATTTTGTAAGCATGTCGAAATGCACAACTTTGAAATTACTTATTCTCCTATGCACTTACACTTAATACCACTTATTTTTATATCTTTTTTTTCAAGAGAAAGTAACTGTAAAAGGATGAAGGTAGCGAGCTGTGTCGATAAAATTACATCCATCTTTCCGCCACCTTCCTTCTAAGTACGGGTCCCGGAACGATTCCGGGTAATTTCCTAGACCTATGTACGTGCGAAGAAGAAAGTACACCCGAAAACCGGGAATATTAAGAATGTGTAGATGTACCCGTCACGCTTACCTCATACACCACCATCTCTTCTTTTCATCTCCTTCACAATCGCCCTCTAGCCCCTCCGCCCCTACCTTCAATCTATCCACCCGGCTCACTTCTCGTCGTCCAAGTCAACCTCACGAACCCTACTCCTTCTCATCGCGGAAATATAGGATGCCATAAATAGAATAGTCTCCGAGATATATGTGATTGAGGCTTTCGTTGAAAGAGGGTCATGAAATTGGTTATGACGTAAAGCCAGGAGTGTTTTCAGTTAGCGATCCCGGGCCTATTCAAGAAAAGGAAGGGGGCCCCCTCAGAACCCGATAATACGTGAGCTCTTTCGCATTCCACTACACCGATGCGGACCAATATGGCTCCGATCGTTTCTCAAGCTTATACCTCGTCCTTTCATATTTCACCAAAGGTATAACTACTCACACACACACACATATATACGCGCGCGCTCGAACTTGTATAGGTACATATACAACAACCCCTTCCTTTATACGTGTGGTCTCTTCGTGCTCGGTCGCCATCTCTTTGCCGCCTCCGACGAACCGTTGAAAGAAAAGTTGTTCGCATTATTTGTTCGTTCTTGTATATATGAACGTCGTACTTTATAACGCAATTTTGCATATATAAATATATGAGAAAGTAATATTTATAACGACGCTTCATATTTGGAATATACATTTGAATGTGAAAAGATTGTAAAAAGTTATTCACGAACATATGCTTCGATATTAAAAAATTTAATATAGAATAAAGATATAGTTTTTAATTTTTGTAGTTTTGTCAAACGTCGAATTGTACTTTTCTTTTATTAGTTATTTTGTTATTGTTTTTAGTTATATCGAAGTTTTGTACAGATTTCTAAACATGTATTTATATTAAATCGAAAGTGATACGAGAAAGTGATATTCTTATATATAAAATTACTATTTAAGTTTATATCTTCCAGTAATGAAGCCTGCAGAGAAAAAATTACGTAAAGCATATAAATATTGTACAATTTTAATTCCTTTAATGACCCCCATATATATACATAGTAGGAATGCTATATGGAAAGCAATGGAGAGCAAAAATATAGGAAGTAATATCATAGGCTTGTACAGACCGACTCTAAATATCATTAGAGAAAATAACAACAACTCAGAGATCTTTGAAAGCAAGAGAGGAGTACGACAGGGTAGCATCCTGAGCCCCCTTCTTTTGGTTTTGGCAATGGATGATATTATCAAGGAATGCCACCCACTTATGAGACCGTGGGAAGTGGGATACTATAATTTGCAGAAAATAGTAATTAAAACCCCTGCATATGCCGATGACATAGTAATTTTCGCACCATCAGAAATCAACCTAAATTATAATTTCAACTTATGGGACGATGCTTTGCACACGAGACGCTTAAATATAAACGTAAATAAATCCAAAGCGATGGTAATCTCCCAACATCAAGAACAGTTAAATATAGTAACACAAAATAAAAGAGTGGAACAAGCAGATAGCTTCAGTTATATGGGTGCGGTAATACAGGCAAATGGGCAAATGGATAAGGAAATCGCCAAAAGAATAAGAAATGCGGAGAATATTTATTTTGCGTTGGAGAAAGTAACGATTCATAAAAAAGAAATATACAAAAATACCCAGCTACAGGTTCATAAAACTATATATGTACCAACTTTAACATACAGCTGTGAATCTTGGACCATAAATGACGGAACGAAGGCCCGACTACAAGCAAATGAAATGAAGTACCTACGTAGAATAGAGGGTGTGACAAGGTTGAATAGAATACGAAATGTCGAGATATGACGAAGAAGCCGTGTAACTTCGTTAAACATAACGATTAAGAAGTCGCAATTAAGATGGTTCAGGCATCTGATAAGAACGGAACGGAACAGAACGGCGAAAAAAAATTGGAGCAGTAAACCAATAGGAAGGAGAGCAAGAGGTAGACCCAAAAAGACATGGAACAATCATATAAACAAAAATTTAAGGAAGAGAATCCTAGAATGAACACAGGCGATACGAATAGCTGGTGACAGAAAGAGATGGAAAGGACATATATGGAAGCATACAGAGGAGGATCTACAATTCCATCTATGGTGAAAATATTACTGCAGCAGCATGTACTGATGATTCTGTAGTACGATGAAGCACGTGACTGCATGCTACGTTCATGCAAATACGAACTTGTATTGTGTTCTCCATACCAGATTTTTAATAATATTTTTATATTATTAAAAATGTTTTTTGTTTTATACAAGGTTTCTTTTGAGATTATAAATAGTAAGTCCGCTATATTGAGCTAATAGGGACAATTTTAATTTATCTTCTACTGAAAAATTATAATTTAATATTATTCGAATTCGCCTTGCTCCCCAAATTTCTATTCACTGTATAAATTTATTTTCTGAAAGCTATAGAGCCAACATGATTTTGTGAGGGTGATATTCTTATTAGTCATCCTGAACATTTAAGATTTACAGAGAAGTGTTAATGAATTTTGATAGGAATAATATGGGTGTATTAAGGACACAACAAGTCACATAGGCACATGTAATTGCATAAATTACAGACTAAGTATATTTTTAGTATTATATTCTGTTAAAATTTCATTCCATTCGCAGAGAGGTACATTTATTTTAGGTAAGAAACTAACCATGACCGATCAACGTTTAAACTAGTTCCAAAATTCTATAAATTTCCATCCTTTGTATGAAAAACGTTAGATTCTATAGTTTATTGCTTAATACTGGTAAATAATTGTATTTTGATAATTTGTACTAAACCTTTTACTGTAGCAATTATTCTGTTTCTATATTCCTAATTTAAGAAAATTACTTAATTTTTGGAGTTCTGTTAAAAAAAAACTTGTGTTACATATAATCCGAGTTTTAGTACTCAGTAACAAAACACATGCTCTTGACCGTTGAAATAATTACGATAAAACAATTCTGAGTGTATTAGTGTGCGTTTAATGATGTTTTCCGAAAGGATGGGAAAGTATTTACAGATGTTTGGAAATTACATTCACTTTAGCTTCAGCGTAAAGGGTTAAGGTAACAAGAAGCGTTTCTAGAGCCTAATTCTTGCAAGAAAATTAAATAAAACGACGTCGGCCAAATAAAACCACTTTTTTACCGCCTATCTTCATAAAAATTTACCTGGCGATATCGGCTGGACTATTTATGATTTATCTTTATTGACGGAAATATCCAAAATTTTCGTATTTGTGCGAAATTGCTCATAATTATGTATTTCTAGTAAATTATGAATACGATCTCAGTCCCGAACACACACAGAAAGCAAAATGCCGGCGCGATACGTGCAATTTTATGTTTGATCGTATTCCGTTGATAGCATTCCAGAAGAAAAAAAGAAAAACTGTGGATCGTGTTACAAATTTAATTAAAGATAATACTCCCCTTACTAGCAGTGGATTATCATTCGGCGGTAAAGAAACTTACCACGACTAAAGATGAAAAAAAGTTAAAATAGCAACGGCTAATCGTCGATGTTCAAGCAAAGAAATAAAAACAAAATTAGAACAATCAGTGAAATGATCATTAAAGGAAATAAAATTGACCACAAGAATTTTTTTAATCAAATTTGCTTGTTCTCTTTTTTCCGTTCGATTATGAAAATGGTATCCTAATTTTAAGTTTCTTTAGGAGTTGCGGTCTTAATAATTTGTAAGTAGAATAGTTTTTTCTTAATTCACATAAACATAATATTACCAAATAATGAATTTTTTACATAAAATAAAAATTTTGTAATATCGAAATATTATCAAAAATCGGGTATGGAATTCAAGTTAATATTTGTTTGAAAACTGCTTTCCAGATATGCAAACACGTGTTTCGTCTTGCTATAGGCTCTTCAGTACATGATGTTGGAAAAAACAAATTTCACTACAATTTCCTACGAGTTTTGATACACGAAACTATTGCTAATGAAATAATTTAAATACCTTGCAATTGGTTTATTAATTTTAGTGTAGGTGATCAAGATTAATTATTACGAGCTAGGGAAATTAAACACTAAATAAGCCTTTTGAAAGCTATTATCAAATTATGTTGAAATTAATACGAAACAAGAAATGCGAACAAAAAACTTTGCCCACCGAACATATACAACCATACGTAGATAGCATAACTACATTATCGCACACGAAGTATTAATGAACTGTCAAATAGCTAAACACAGTTTATTACTACACTGAATCCATGTTTGAACAAAATTATTGACTAATCGGTTTCCTGTAATTCACACAAACTTTATTTTCATTATCTCTTTTTGTCTATTACGAAGCATATACAAATTTATACAAAATACAACAAAAATAACATACGAAGGGCGGATTTATACATAGTCTCCACCAACGCCATTGTATCAGCTGTGGGGATAGAAAGAAGTTTTAACCTGTAAACGGTTATCTCGAGTATCTCGTCTTAATATGCAAAGTTTCACTTTCCTGTGTATCGTGTGTAAGTCACAGTGTCATTTATCATGAATACGATTATTTTTTCATGAATATTTCCTCTGCGGACGCATCTTAGATTCATCATTATGGACCCAAAAACAAACGGCAGTCTGTGGAATATCATCGTTCTGATTATCAGCGTATAAAAAAATTCAAAAGAGATTCATTAGCGCAGAAAGTCATGCTCAACATTTTCCAGGGTGCATAGGGAGTCATCCCCCCGAATGCCATACCGAATATCTACCGAAGGGATAGACAGTTAATTCAATAAGATACTGCAACATTTTAGAATCACAAAAGAAGCGTTTACACATAATGCGATCTTTCAGTTACTTGGTTAGTTTAAAATTCTCTCCGTATGCGAAAAGTTTTTTCGTTTACTTGATTACTTTAAAGTTGTCTCCGTATTCGAAAGGTTCTTAGTTAGATATATGGTAAAACGTTTATCGCTAAAAGACAAAGTAAATATAATCGCTGAAAGTGAAAAAAATGGGTTAAATTCGCAAAAGTTGGATGAAGAATATGGGGTTGAAAAAACACAAATTAACGACATTATGAAAACTAAAGATATAAAGGTGAATTAAAAAAGATGAGGAAGGTGCTTGGGCTTGGAGCAAAAACGAAAATTTACGAAGTCGGTTGGATTGGCAGTCTACAATTGGTTTTGCAAGGCCAGAAGACGTTAATTTTGACGATATAGCGGACTGGAAAACCAAGTAAACGTTGATTTTAAGGTATTATTCTCCTCGAGATGTCTATAATGCTGACGAAACAGGTCTTTATTACCGTGCCATGTAAAAGAAAACATTTGCATTAAAAATTGAGAGTTGTGCATGGAAGAAGGCAGCAAAACAACGTTTGACTATTTTGCTGGGTGTAAATATGGAAAGTGAGAAATTAATATTTGGAAAAAGTAAAAATCCTCGCAGTTTTAAGAGTAACCATGTTGACAAATTACCCTTAGAATGGGTTTCTAACAAAAAAAAAACTTGGAAGACAATTGATTTTATTACAAGGTGGCTGCATAAATTTGACACTAAAATGAAAAAACAAAATAAAAAAGTGCTTTTTTTCTTGGATAATGGCACGTCACATTCTAAATTTCCATTATAAAATTTTAAACTAGTTATCCTCTCGCCAAACACCACTTCGTATCGTCAGCCATTAGGTCAAGGAATAACTGAGAATTTCAAATTGATTTACCGAAATTTATTGATTATAAGGCTTTTAACGTTTACTGATAGTGAATGTGATTTTAAAAATTCTGAAAAAAAAAACGTGCATTTAACCAATGCACTTATATAGATTACAGCTGTTTGAGAAAGGTATCTCTTGCTACAGTTAAGAAATGTTTTTCCAAGGCCGGAATCTCTCATGTTATCCAAGAAGATACAATTTTTGATGAAGAAGACGAAATACCTCTTGTACAACTCTTTCCTACAGTTCATAACGAAATTGTGGATTTAGATGAATTTGCTTCCGTTGATAGTCATGTGCCTATAGAAAGGCCTAACTTCAGTATTACGAAAATTGTTGGGGTGTAATAACTAAACCAGGTCATCTATTTACAATAACCATTTTATTAACACGACTTCGTTGAGTTATGATCTTACACCATATTGATATCATCTTGTAACCAGGTCACTAGGCTAAGGGGACACACTCTAATAGCATATAGCAAGACACTGACAGGTCTCTACAGCCAGAGTCAAGAAGCAGAGTCACTGCAAACTCAGAGTGAGTACAGTGCCTAGTGAATCTTATTTACTATCTATCATTTATCGTTATTGTTTTTGTTATTGCTTTAAATTTTGTTATTTAATCGTTCCGAAGTTTGTTATTTGTGTCTCTATTAAATCTACCGTATAAATGGAACTGCCTCAGCAACAATTTTATCTCCGGGACCAGTTGACATTACAGAAGAATTGTGCAATAAAGATGACGAACATAACTCTGATAATAGTGATATGGACGAATTGTGAAACTCCAAAATCTATTTTGTTTAGTATAAGTGAAGTGTGTGCAAAATTTATTTATTTATTGTGCAATAACAATGATGAAATTTTTATGAAAGTTTCTCGAATTTTACTTACATGTGAGGCTGTAGTTTTTAAATCGAAGCTAAAAAAATTAAAGCAAATAAACATTGAACCACACTTTAAAAAAAGCTTAACAAATTGTTTTTTCCTATGAATATGATGTGATAATAGGTATAAATAATGAACATATTGCTATGAATTTTTCCCCATATAAATATTTTAAATTTAATTATATATTATACTATTATTTTGGATGTCTGTGTATATCCGCATGTATTTCTTGTGCTTTGATAAAAACTGGTTTTATTCGAGGTCGTCTTTATGCTAAAGCGATTTGATGGACAGAGACAAGTGTTCAGTGAAGTAAGAAAGGTGTGTTTATTTAAAGATTAATCTTTATCTTTGAGTAATTTCGGTTTTCGTTTTTTTGATTTAATTGTGTTATTGTGCTTGCTTAAATCATTACCGATTTATTTACGAGTTTGTGAATCTCGTAATTGATTTTTAACACTTTCTTACTCATGTGTCTCGAGTATATGAATATATATTTTTTATGTAAATAATATATTTTATAAAAAGATATCTTATTATATTTAAAAGATTTTAATACTGTATTTTCTAATTGTATTATTATTATCGTTTTGAAATTTAATCTTAGTTATTTGATATAAATGACAAAGAAGTTTTTCTAAAATTTCTAGTATAAAAAAAAATTTCTGTAAATGTAAAATTTTAGTACGCTTGGGATATCAAGGGCATTTTTTACATGTGGTTGCACATACGTTAGAGTTTGTTTCGGTCTCTCATATTAGTTTGTTTTGATTTTGTTATTTGTGGGAGAAATTAAAAAGCATCTTTGTAATTTATTAGTTTTAATTTTGATCGGATGTCACAAAGGAAGTTTTGATCGCATGCAGCTGTCAATTCCATGCGTTATTTTTACCTTTATAATATTGTTAAATGAGGCAATATTAATCTTTATACTTTATAAAGATCTCTTTTTTTTTTTTTAATTTTTGTATTAAAGTTTCATTTAGATTTTATTGTGTTTATTATTATTAAACCTTATTTCAAGAAGTTTACAAGTAACTTAAAGAAATATAATTGTAACATTTGTCAATATTCTTTTACTGGCGCATTATAAATTTGTAGAAGAGACTACCACTTTTCCGATTGGAACCCTGAGAGGAAAGCAGTCCCATTTTTTGAAATTAAACCGACTGAGTATCCTAGCTGGATAGATTTGTCGTGAATTGTGAATAAGCAAAATCACAATTCCTAGCAATATGTATTATCTACGATATATATTGTAATAGTATTTTAGATTGAACATATTAAGAAGAATGTTCAAAGTAGTAGATTAACATACGTTATTATATCAGTTGTTATAAAAAAATTGTTAGACATGACTTTCTTGAAATAGAGACTTTTATATATTAAGTAGATTAGAATTAAGCTGATATATATTCAATTTTAATCTTTCGTTACTATAAGTTATCTCAAAAAGGAAACTGAAAGTATTTTGTATGTTTTTTTAAAAAGAAGTTGTTCGAACAATGATGTATAATTAATCCAAATTATACAAGTGTCGAAGCTTCATTTATAAATTATAACCTTATGTAAAAAGGGACCTGTTAAAACTATTTAAATAATGCTTGGAAAATAATTCTAATTGGAATGTCATTAGTAAAATTAATAATTTTGGTACAAAATTTTGAAATAAGCGGTAATTTTATATATTAAAATTCAATGACAAATTAGATTCCAAAATATAAAATCTATTGAGATAGACATGATCTGTGAAAAACATATGAAGATCTAGAATATAGTTCCATGGGAGGAATTTAAATGTTACTCTGAAAAAGCACACAGGTAAAATTTCTCAGTGTGATAAAATATCAGTAAGTTACAGCAAAAAATAGATTATTATTAAAATTAAATGTACTTACTTGAATTATTAATACAGAAAATAAATTAAATCCAAAATGTTAACATCTGGAGAGATATTTACTTCATATTAAGGACTCCAAAAGGGCATCGGGCCACCAGATCGTAGAAAGTTACAGATCTATGAATGTGATTGTCATATCATGAAAAAAAATGTAATTCTAAAGTCAATAAAAACAGATTTTATTTAAAAAAAGTTCAATTAATAATATTTTCGGAATGTCCACCACCTTGTAGAATGCAGGCTTGTGCCCGTAAGCCAACAGAAGAAGTATTTATCCGAATTTAATACTTGTCTTGTCGGATTTGCTCGGCAGCCAGGTGAATACGATCCAACAACTCTTCTCTTGTGTTCGAAACTTGCGCGTAGACTAAATTTTTCATGTACCCCCATAAATAAAAGTTAAGGATATTAAGATCGGGTGATGTGGGTGGCCATGCAACAGGACCACCTCGACCAATCCATCTTGATCCATCTTGGATAACTGATGTTAACCCAATTTCGGGCAGCAATGCCGGAATGTGGTGGTGCCCCATCCATGTGAAACCACATGTCTCGTCGAATATTCAGTGGGACATCCTATAAAAGACCTGGCAGTTCGTCAATAAGAAATTGAAGGTAATTGTTCACATTTAGCCTCCCAGGAAGAACGACAGGACCAATCAACAAGTCATCGATTAGGGCCGCCCAAACGTTAATAGAAAATTCATGTTGAAATTTAGATGGGCGTATAGCTTTGGGATTTTCTGATGACCACCTGTGTAGGTTACTCAGATTTGAACACCACTTCTTGTGAACGTAGATTCATCTGCCCAGAGAACTGTTCTGCAGAAATTAAAATGAAGCAGTGACTTTCTTAATATCCAGGTAGAATAAACTAGACGAGCGTAGTGGTCTGCCTCAAGCAAACCGTGTAACCTGCGATAGTGATATGGGTATAATCCTTCACGTTTTAAAATTAGCCAAACTGTCGTTTGTGGCACTCCTAGTTGTCTAGCAATTTGACGTACACTGAGAGTTCGACCCTTTGGGACAATAGCTACTGCTTCATCCTCTAAGTCTACTGGCAAATTTACTCCTCGGTCGAAAAGATAATCACGCAGTCCGCATTCCCGAAATTGTCTGTGTACTTCCAGAAACGTGCTGTAATGTGGAATGCGCCAATCGAGAAACCGATGTCGGTATTCAATAACTGCTTGACGTGCACTGCCGTTACAGTAGCTATACACAAAATGCACGTCCGCATACTCTTGAGAAGAAAATAGGAAAGGCATTTTGAATAAAAAAAATATGTCCACTCACTAATAAGCTGTTGTATGAACTGAAACGTAATGTAATCCTTTATTAAAAAATGAAACGTTAACAGTCATTTGAACATTTGTTTATTGTATGATATTCATGGTTCAGTACTTACGAAATAAGTAAGAAACTTCTTTATCGTAAATTAATTTCCAGTACTCTTTTTTGTAGATCTCCAAGAAATTACTGTATGCACTACAACATTTTGTTATGCGACGTTAACAATCACAAGCCTGTTATTGAATCGTATAACTTCCTTTAAATAAAATCAGTTTGTATCGACTTTAGGATTACATTTTTTTCCATGATCTGACAATCACATTCATATATCTGTAACTTTGAAACAAATAAAAATGGATATACAAGTTTTGCGTTTTTTTTTTTGTTGCTTGAAATGAAGTCTACTTTACACTCCTAAAATTTGAACATAACGATACGGGCCACCTTGTATAATTCTTCCAAATCTAAAATTTTCACAATTATTGCGTTCCGCGAAATTACAGTTTATCACAAGAAATTGGTTGAGAATAATATTGACAGTTTATTCTTATAAATTTTGTATCTAGCCCATTAGCCAGGACTGTATTCCAGGGGAATTTAAAAGGAACCACAGAACTTCATTCGCTACAACTATCGGAATCATCATAAGAGCTTCCGAAGAGGTTACATAATCTTCATAGACGTAACGTGATCCTGCATGTGAAAACATTGGACCATTATTAAAAGAATAACAGAAAAGGTATCCATGTACAAAATATTAAATGAAAACTACAGGGGAAGAAAGGGGAATGTCATAAATTCAGTGAATTCGAGATAGCACTGCCATCTATTAATCAAACGCTTAAATTTTGTATTAAAACGGTATACATGGGAATAAAGCAGCGTAGTCCGACGATACATCCATTGAAACATTTCATACACTGGGAAAGAAAGGGGAATGTCACAGTCAAACTGGTAAAAAACGCGGAAGGCCCGTCCGACGCAAAAAATCCACTAACAAAATACTTATTTTGACTAGTGCATGTAGAGTGGTTAAGATAAGTGAGTGTAATCTAATTAATAAAAGAAACTGGTGTTTATTGTATAACAATGGAAACTGATGAAAATGAGAATATAACTAATGATCAATGTAATGAAAAATCTAGGAAAAGAAAGAAGCATGGCCGAATAAGTGATGTAGCAAAACAGTTAAGGTTATGCAGTCATGAAGCCGGAGAATATTGCTACTTTAAAAAATTAAAGTGTTTTGAGAAGATAAATGATCAAGAGAGAAAAACAATATTGAAAGAGTTTAATCAATTAAAAAGTACGGATGAACAGAATGCCTATCTATGTGGACTAATAACATCTAAAAGTATTCAGAGAAGACGGCCTCGAAAAGATGAAGATGAGGCATTGCTACATTATAATTCTTATTCTTATCGCGTTAGAATGATAAGAAATGGTGAGGTAGTAGAAATTCCTATCTGCTTTAAAGCGTTTTTATCAATTCATGGTATAACAAGGAAGAAATTAGAATACCTACAATACTCTTTGAGGACCATAGGTTCCGCTCCTCGTGATCTTCGGGGTAAGCATTCTAATCGTCCACGAAAGTTGTCAGAAGATACATATAATTGCGTAATCAGTCATATTTCGTCATTTAAGGGTCGCAAAAGTCACTATAGCATATCGAAAACAGACTGCTTGTATTTAAGTGAAGATCTTAACATATCGAAAATGCATAAAATGTATAGAGAAAAATTTCCAAACCATGTAGTATCATATGGATCATATAGAACTATATTTAGTTCAAAATTTAATATCTCGTTCGGTTATCCAAGGAAAGATACTTGCAGTGCTTGCGATGAATAAGAAGCGCGAAAAAGGAACTTACAATTACAACTACGTAATTCATCAACACAAGATGATATTCAAAGCAGTTTGCGAACGCTAGACACCGAAAACATTCTGCACAAGAATAAAGCTTTTTAATGATCGAAAACGTTTTCAAAAATATAACTGTAAAAAAGATAATACAACTGAAGCTATCTGCATGGATTTTCAAAAAATTTTTCCTGTACCAAATATAACCACCAACGTTGTTTATTATAAACGACAGTTATCTGTCTTTCTTTTCAATATTCACATTCTTGCAAGCGATGACTCGGTATTTTATGTATATCCACAAACGATAGGCAAAAAAGGAAGTGATGAGGTACTTTCCTTTCTGGATCATTTTATTCATAACTACCTTACAAGAAAAATAAAACATCTACAGGTTTTCTGTGATTCTTGCGGAGGACAAAACAAGAACTATAACGTAATTAAGTACATGCACTACATCGTTCATATAAAAAAGAGACTAACCTCGTTTAAAATAACGTTCCCCATACGGGGTCATTCTTATCTAGATGAAGATCGGAATATGGCACTCGTCAATCAAAAATATCCAGCAGAACTCCCATATGAGTGGGTAGAGGAGATTGCAAAATCTAGGAGTAAACCACAATCATTTGCTACAGAAAATGTTGAGCATTCTCAAGAAATGATAAGAGGCTGGAGTACTTTTTTCATGCAATTTCCTTACAACAAGAAATGTCCTATGCCAACACAACCAATTAAGGAAATAGAAACAACTATTCTCCATCCTCGTCTAGTTAGCCATAGATCCTCTTACAATGGAGCATCCTAACATCCTTCCACCAAAGAGTCAAAGAAATGAGCCAGTCCTTTTACAAAACGAATTTCTGTATACTGACAGAAAGTACTTAGAATAGTACTAGTATAATTTAAAATTCATTTTTAAAAAGTAAAATAAAACGTTTTACTACAGACCTGATCCCGATTGGTAAAAAAAAATACAAAAACCTTCAAGAATTAAAGAAACACTGCCGTTGCGACGCCCAGAAGTATTATGATGACCTACCGTATATAGATACAGTTGTTGATAGTGATTAAAAACTGACTAAACCAATGTCATAAGGTCCCCTTGCTACATCGTACAGCGGTTTAATGTGGACATTCCCCCTTTTTTTCAAATAAAATACGTAGTTACTTTACTGTCTTTTGTTTATTTTTGTGAAATATTATAGCAATATAAAACCATACTTGCAAATTGTTTTATTAACATTTAAACCGGAAGATATACACAACATAAGTTACATTGAATTAGTCTCAAAATATAGAAAGAGTTTCAAACTTTCAATACCGTTTTACTCAAAACTAAAAATATGTGACATTCCCCTTTCTTCCTCTGTGGTCTTCAAATATCGTTCATTAAAGTAATTTTCATTTAATATAAACAAAACGAAAGTTTGAATATCTCTAAAAACAAATAAACTATTATATAATTCAAATTCTGTAAACACTGTAAAAGGAATATATTGTGATAAGCCACCGATAATCTCATACGTCGAGAACCGTCCAGAAAATGTAAATGGGTAACACATGAAAAGTCTAGGCGATTATCGAATATACCAGTAGCTTTCACCGTTAATATAAATAGCAGGAGGAAGGGATGTGAATTCATTCCATACCAAATAATCGCTTAGTGAACTTACATAAATATAAATACATAAATGTGATTATTGTTTGTAATTAGTTTTAAATTGTTATTCGTTTTTATTATTAATATAGTGTGTGTCTAAGTTGCCGTTAGTTTTAATTGAGCACCCAGCCGAATAGACAGATACATTACAATATTAAATACTACCAAGTCAGTTTCCTAACGTAATATTTAGTGAAACAATTTCAGTTGATGTCTATAATCGAATGTTTCTTTTCCAAACAGAAATCATATCATAGCTATCTCTAACTCACAAGTTTTGTATAGTCCCTTTGTATGTCATAAACCTTGATTAAGAAATATTAATACTCTAGAAGAGATATAGATAGATCAAATATAATAAACATTTAAAATACATGTGAAGGTATTTACTTAAATCAGTAAATAACAAACTTACTTATTATGAACAATTTTGAAATAGTTTCTTTTCAACAATATATCTTTAATCATCTAATTAAAACAGGATACAATTTATTTGTATCTACGTTATTATGAAACACCCCTGAAGAGAGACGACAAAATGTTCTCCGACTGTAGTATTAGCCGGTGCCATATTTAGAAATAACAGCGAGACAACATTTAAATTTACTACTTACATTACTACTGGTAAGTGACTGAGTTAAGTGTGAATTGATACAGCGTTATTAAATAAAATAATTAAAATTAATTATTAATACATTTAATAGCATACATTTAAAACATATTTTAAAGGTTCAATTCAATTTAAATTCTATCAATAAATCTAATGTCAATTCAATATTTCACTTATTATCACTCACGCTTATTATTCAGTTTTACCCCCTGTTACAGCATACATATATCTAATATCTATAATATGTACCTAGTCTATGTTTTGTACATTTAGACATACGAGTACATTAAAATAGTTTAAATTTTTCGTATACATATTGCTATGGATTTTTAATTAAAAATAATTTAAAATATATAAAATAAATGCACAATTATTTTTGGATTAAAGTGTATATTCAAAATGTTTTTAAATTTAATGTGTGAGATAAAAACTGGATATTGGAGGTCGATCTGATAGAGAGGCCTAGGTAAATTCAAGGAGACCAATTTTATAGCTATAGAAGGTAGCTTGGTGTGATATAATTTAATTATATTGAATTAATTCGGTTATTTGTTTGAAAAGTGTTTAATTGATGTATTAGAGAGTTGTTGAGTTAAATTCTTGTATGCTATTTGATGATTTATATAGAATAAACACCTTCTTTGTTCGTCTCCAGTAATTTTTGTATGTAGAGATTTTTTATGATATCAGAAAACATAAATTAAAATTTTAAGAATATTTCTATTGTATCCAAGCTTGTTAATTAAGAGACTTAATTATTAGAAATATAGATACTAAAGCTTACTGTTAACATTTATTTGTTAATATTATAATTGAAAAGTTTGTTCGAGAGGATTAAAGGGTTTTTTCTGTGCGTGTCTATTGAACACGTGTTAATTTTGAACGTGGATCAGAATTTGATTATACAGTGTGGTTCTCTGGGGAAGAAATTAATAGTAAACTTGATTATTTTTAGATAAGTTTGTTCGTATTAATTAAGAGGAAGTTTTCCATTCGTTTAGCTGTCAATTAAACAATGAATGTTTTTACCTGTGTTTGTGTAATGTTTTTAGCTGTGGAAATAATTGTAAAGCTACTAAACAAAGTATGGAGAGAGGAACAAATACCACGGGACTGGGAGATAGGAATATTGATATCGATATTCAAGAAAGGGAATAAACGGGACTGCGCTAATTACAGGGGTATTACTTTGCTTTGCACGCTGGCCAAACTCTATGAATGGATACTGACCAAAAGACTAGAAAGAACAGTGGAAAGACAGTTAGAAGATTCACAAAGTGGTTTTAGAAAGGGGAGAGGAGTTCAGGACCACATATTCACACTGAAACAATTAATAGAGAAATGTACCAATGAGAATATATATGTGGCCTTTATAGACCTCAAGAAAGCTTTTGACAGCGTGCCAAGGGAACTAGTTTGGAACAGTCTAAGAAGGAGAGGAGTCGGGCAAGAATTAATAAACTGTATTAAAGCTGTATATAAGAACACAAGAAATTACGTTAGAACCAGGAACACAAGATCTGAAAAATTTGTAACGACGGAGGGATTAAGACAAGGAGGCAACCTTAGCCCAGTATTATTTAATATAATAATGGATGATGTAACAAAAGAAGTGAAAATGAAAGTTAAGAAAATGAAGGTGGGATACTATAACATGGAACCGGTAGAAATAGCAGAGAGCATATTTGCAGATGATTTGGTGATTTATGCAAAAAATGAGCTCAACCTACAGCGTAATCTAGATATATGGGCAGAGGCGTTGCGAAAGAAGAATTTAAAAATAAACACAGAGAAAACCAAAGTTATGGTAATAGGGAAAAAACATGATGAAGTACAAATAAAACTTGACGACACTAAAATAGAACAAGTAGAAACATTTAAATACCTAGGGGTGAAAATACACAAAACAGGAACCATGGAGGCAGAACTGAATGACAGGTTAGATGCAGCATCAGCACTTTATTACTCCTTGAACAATTCGTTCCTGAGAAGAAGAGAAGTGTCAAGGAAAACTAAGACCTCAGTTTACAAAACCATATTTAAGACCGTATTGACATACGGAAGCGAAAGTTGGACATTGACGAAACGAATGGAAAACAAAATACAAGCAATGGAGATGAGGTTTTTAAGAGGAATAATGGGAATTACTAAGAGAGACAGAGTAAGAAATAACAAAACAAGGAAAGAACTTAAAGTACGGGCGCTGAAGGAAGATATACAACGAAATCAATTAAGATGGTTTGGACACTTGACAAGAATGGGAGAGGAGAGAACAGTAAGAAAAGTATGGCAAGCAAGAAGATATCAGAGAAGACCAAGAGGTAGACCTAGGAATTCGTAGGACAGCCAAGTGGAAGACATATTGAGAGCCAAGGGAATGTCAGGGAGAGAGGCGAAAAGAATGGCAATAAACAAGAAAGAATGGGCAAGGATGATATACGGAACGAAATTAGAATAAAATAATAATTATAGATTCTGATAGGCTGCACTTACTGATTTAATGTACTGTAACTTTAAGGAATTGTTTGATTTTTGTATTTAACCTTAACACCTAACGGTAAATAAGGTATTGATAATATATATATATATATATATATATATATATATATATATATGTTTTTACCTAATGTATTTTTGTATAATACAGTATCTTTATATTTGGTAAAGATAGATTTTTTTTCTTTTTTTATTTTTGTATTGAATATTCAGTTTAAATTTTATCCTGTGTTTATATAATTTAAGTAAATAAATTTGTGTGAACATTTCACTGGCGCCTAGTATAATTCACAGACACGACTTTCCTTATTGGAACTCGAGAAGTTAGAAGTCTCATATTTGAAAATCCACCGGGTGAGAAACCTAGTTGGGAAAACTAGTTGTGGATGGTGGTCTGCTAAATCTACAAACCACTATTCATAGCAATATGTATATTTACATAATATTTACTTTCATTGATAAAATATTAAAAACCAATTATATATTTTATTTGTAAGATGAAAAACCTAACAATTACGGCCATATTTATATGACGGCCAATATTGTTTCTTTTTTTGGTGGCCGTTACTGACAGGTTTTGCTGTATAATGTTATTGTTCCGAAAGATGGTATTTGTTGTCGAATCTCATTTTCCGCCAAATTATGTAACCGTAACGTAATATTACGTGAAGATACACAATATGCGAACATTTTTTTTGAAAAGTAATGAGATTGAGAGAAAAAAAATCATTATATTTAATTCTAAGGAATAACATTGCAGTCGCTAAAAATAAACCTTCGTGTTGGCGGTGAACCTAGAGGGTATAATAATATTACGTATGATATTTTGGAGTCTTTTCTTGAGTTCAGGTTCTTTGGATGACGTAATATAAATTAATTACCTCTATTATTTACCTGCATTTACCTATGTATATAAATTTGTATTTTACGAGTGTATATTTAACTATTTAATACATTAAAAATCTGTTATTTATTATGCATTTTGACACTATCAACTTTATAAAATTATATACAGCATCGATTCTAATATAACTAAAGAAAAGATTGAAAATACGTAAAAGATGGGAAATAAATGGACAAGGAAAGACTTATGTACAATTATACAAGTAATTGAACTTCGCATTTTAAAAGAAAAATGTTTCTTTGTGATCAGGACGAAAGACTATCTAGTCAAACCTGGAAAAGAAGATGAGCAGATAATGATGATACGCTCAATCTGCTGCACCAATCAGTTCTGGCGTCGAATCCTTCCTTTGGTTCATTTGTACATATTCTGTCTTATTGCCGAGGACTTATATCTTTCTTCTTTTCTCGATGGTAGATCTAAAAAGAACACGGTACATTTTCCGGTATTACTTTTATGTTTCGGGACACGGAACTTTCAATCAATCGGTTTTATTTCGAACGATCATTCAGAGAAGAACATCGGATTTCCTATCTTACACTTTTTTTTATCTCTCCTTCATTAACTTACTTCAAATCAGCGATTTCTATACGACACATTTTCAAATATTAATTAAATGTTTTTTATTATTTTAATCTGTATTAGAAAATAATTAAAACTCTATCGAATTGTTAAATATTAATTTTAATATCCACATTTATTCACAGTGCGTACAAAGAGAGTGAAATAAGTAAATTGCAGGTTCCTGTACAATATAATTTAAGAAAAATTATTTGTATTATGGAGTTTTTATAATACTAAAATCTTCTAAATGGGCCAGTAGGATTGAACCGCTTGGATATACACTTCGCGACGGGTGGAGTCATAAAAGTAATTGTCAGAGGATTGGGATTAATACTTAGTTTTTCTGCACATATTTAAAAGTTTTTATTTCGTTCTTCACAGCTTTTATTTGCAGACCATGCTATTTGGGCCGTGTGTGTCTACTGTTCAGCCAGACTGGGGAAGCGTACTTCGCTGCCGGGTGCACAAGTCCAAGACTAGATAACCTTAAAACTGATGTCCACATCGTGCCACACAATATTTAAATGATTTTTATGGTTTTAAAATGGTTTTTAGTTTTTGATGTTGTTAGTTACAAGTGTCCCTTATAAGTAACCGTTCTATCAACAGTAACGCCAAGATGTTTTGAGTTTGCGTCATTAGTCAGCAGTCTATTTCCAAAGTGCAGATTAAGTTCTCTGTTGGCCGTATATTTGCGTTTTCGTTACCTTCGGCTTTAATCTCCACTTGCAAAGTATTTCCCCAACATGGTCATTATCGTTACCTATCATTGTTGGAGAAAAATGGTAGTTAAGTGACTTGCGAGGTCTTAAACGTTGTCGTCACTGCTTCTTGCACATTTTCCATCATGATCATGAGATTTTGCTTCATAAGTTGGGGTCTCTTGCTCTCGTTCCATCTTCCATCAGTCTCCTTCGGTATTATCTATTTCAAAGAAAATGCTACGTGACATGCAATAGATTACGCTCCACTTTCTTCTGGCGTTCCTCAGGACTAAAATTTGGACCCCTTACTATTTGTTTTATTCATGAATCATGTTCTTCAAGTGAAGTGTCCCATTCTCGCTTACGCGGATGATATAAAAATTTATTCTGAGATTTGATCAATTGACGATAAGCCGACGAACTTAAGCAGAATTTGGACATGTTAGTTGTATAATGCGACCGTTTTAAACTTAAAGCAAATATTGACAAATACTGTGTGGCCATTTATACTCGAACTGTCATGCCTTAGGAATCCGCGTATTCCATTAAAAGCAATATCTTAACCAGTAAGACTGAAATAAAGGATATTGAAGTCTTATTTGACTCAAATCTTGCCTTTAGATGCTATATAATTCATATTTGTTCTGATGCTTACAAAACTAGGATTTAATATGCGTGCGTCAAAATACTTTAAAGATATCACTTTACTTAAATCATTGTACCATGCTTATGTTTTAGGCAAAATCGAGTATGCCTCATTAATTTGGTATCCCGTTTATGCTTGCGATTCTATTCCTCTGAACCGTGTTCACTGTAAGTTTCAGAAATTTCCCACATTCAAAATTCAAATTCGGAATGAGGAACATCTGAGGATGATTTGAGAATATTTATAGGAAAATCTTAATTAAACTGCTCAAAAACATTATCGACCCACACGAATACCGTTTCTGGTTCCTCGTGTAGACGCCAGGTTTGGCGCTACATTCATGCTTCCCTTTGCGAAGACGAACGTCAGAAAACGGACTCATTCCTATGTTCACTCCAATGTGGCCAACTAAATGCTGAATAATGTGTTTGCGTAGAAGATGGTTACAGGATAGACATAGACATACGTCCATAGTTTACTTGTAATTATATTGAAATATATTATTATTATTATTATTTTATTGTCCATTTTCTGTTCTGGGCGAATTTGATGATTGGCGTTAATTCATTTTTCTTGCTGTTTTCAGAGAGAATATTCTCTGGCCTTTGTAAATTGTTATAATATCTTGAGGGGTGGGGTATATACCGGTATATATATATATATATATATATATATATATATATATCCGTAGTGATGTCGCTGTGTTATGAGCCTGCGCGATTTAGTGGAACTTATAGAAATTGTGTGCAGTTGACCTCGTGTAATTTGATAGTGAAAAAATTTTCACTGAAACAGGTGGTTGTATTGCCCCTCGAACAACTGGGGTTTTTGGCACGAGCTTTATATCTAATTGTCTCTTAAGAATCGCTATATCTGTTGTTAAATTAACAGAAGTGGAAAACCTTTTGGAAATCACTTCGAAGGCCACACGTTCCGGAAATAACTGTTAGAACCACGTATATCGTAAACGCCTCCATTGCAGCGGATGATCCTCGTACAATAAGGAATAAAAAGCAAGCAGCTTTGATCTTGTTTACGCCGTTACAGCTGATTCCTTATCACTCAAAAACCTGCAATGTGACTTTAAAAAATTAGCTACATGAGACATTAAACATCAAACCATTTTGCTTTGTTTTGTCTTAACCTGCAGTAAGCTCTTATATTGTGTTATATTAAGTTAATCGCATTAAATTATATTTTCTTCGCCTCAGACATTCGTTAATTTCGTTGTTGCAATTACAGTAATAATGTTCACAGTAATTTTTGTACTTTCTATTTGATTTGATTCGTATATTCAATTCTTGCAGCATTTTAAAATTTAGTATTGTTTATACATTTAGTAATTAAATTTAATGTATTTAATAGTTAAGAAGAAGCAATTTAGTTTAATAAGAAATTTGTTGATTTAAGTTATTTAGGAATATTCGTGACTAAGACTGCATTTCATTTGTTTTTTTTTTGACATCACTTAGTTATTAATCTTCAATTACAAAATTCTTTCTTCACGGATTAGTCGAGAACTATCCATCCTTCTGTTTTGTAATTATAGAAAGGCTATTAGTGTACATTTTTGTATTATCTACGCGCCATAAAAAATTAAGTGAGTGAAATTCAGTTAAAACATAGAAGCCCAATAAATTCCTGATAGAGGAAAGAAATGCACCCAAAAATATTCATCAGAGGATAACTAACGTATATAAGAAAGATTCGCCAACATATTTTATAGTAAAGGATATATTCAAGATGTTCCAAGATGCGGAAACCCTCATTAAGCAAGGAAAAAGAAGGAAAACATCAGGAACGTCGAGGAACAGGTCTTAACAGATCGAAGCAAGAAGGTGTCAGTTACACAGGGCAACAACACAAATTTCTGCGGCATGGGTTTGTGTAGTCAATTTCCATTTTTGCTAAATATGTGGTAAATGTCAAGAGAAGCATCGAAGAAATATAAATGATTTTGTAAAACAAGCTTACCAGACATATTTTCGAAAACAATTTGGCCAATAAGACAAATGTTGGGTCCCACTTATAGTTTGTAAAACTTGTGTGGAGTCACTTCGATATTGGACTAAAGGAGGATGAAAAGGAGTTCCATTTGGAATACCAATGACATGGACTGAGAAGAAATTACCTTGACATCTAAGCTCCTTTCTTTTCAAAAAGCACTCTCGAGATTATCCAAACATACAATCCGCTAAGCCACCAACACTACATAGTGAAGATTTGCCAATACCGTTATTTAGTGTCCTATCAGAGATTCACTATGATGATGTTGAAATATTAGATGCTCAGAGTGAAAGTGAATTTGAAGGGTGCAGTCAGTACCACACTTCAGTTTTTTTTTCAGAGTGAATTAAAGGACTTGATTCGAGATTTAAATTTATTGAAAGAAATCAGCTGAGCTTCTTGTGTCAACATTTAAAGAGAAAAGGTTGGCTTCAGCCTAGCGTATCAATAATATCTTATCGAACCAGAGAGCCCGATATTCTCCCATATTTTACTGAGATAAATGATATGGTATATTGTAACAATATTCATGGGCTCTTAAATTTAGTGTGCCTTCCAGTATATGAACTAAAAGATTGCGCCTCTTCATGGATAGCTCAAAAAAAAGTTTGAAATATGTGTTACTGCATGATGGAAATAAATTAGCTTTGATCCCGACTAAACTTAAGGAAGGATATCAAAATATTAAATTTGTTTTAGAGAAAATTTTGTTTGTTTAACATCAATATCAGTGTGTTTAGATTCAAAAATGGTAAATTTTTTATTGGTCCAGCAAAGTGGATACACTAAATATCCCTGTTTTCTTTGTCTGTGGGACAGTCGTGCGAAAAATTAACACAGGGGTAGGAAGGACTGGCGGTCGAGGATAAATATGGCCGTAGGAAAAGCTAACATCCTTCATGAACTATTGATAAGTCGAAAAAAAATCATTCTTCCGGCACTACGTCTTAAACTTGGGCTTATTAAACATTTTATGAACGCTTTAGATAAGAATGATGATTGCTTCAAATATATTTATGAATCATTTCCCGGCATCAGTACAGAAAAGTTAAAAGTAGGCATCTTTGATGGACCACAAATCCGCCTTAATAGAAAAAAAACGCTGGAATAAGTGTGTAACAATTAGTGGATCATATATTTAAAAGTAAAATATAGCTCTTCTTCTAACGGTTTTCATTCATATCTAGGTAGATAATATAAAAATCTCCCTCCGTCGTAGACAGACGTGTAAGAGCAACCCTTCTTATTTAGAGTGTTAAAATGCGTTTTGGTATAACAAGGTAGAAAGTATACGAATAGCCCAGGGCTCTTCTAGAAGTTTTCGTTAATAGTCGAGTATTTTATCGCAACTTTTTCGAATATGCAGTTGAATAATGTGGAAATTGAGGGACGCAATGTTTAACATAGTACTGATTCTGAAAATATTATTGGATTTTGCTAAAGTATTTTCAATTATAATTAATGCACTTTGGGATTTGAAGAAAACAAATTTTGAAATATTTTTTCTTGCTTCTCATTTGATTTATCGGCATTTTCATTTGTCGAACGGAAGCATTTTCTTGTGACTAGTGAGCTCAAACGAAATTGTGGATGACTAGCTCCGAATCTATATGGTGGATAACGTATTGGTTCAATTTTTCTGTCGCGTAAACAGTTTTTTGTACTCGCTTATCAAAACCTGTCATTTCACGATTCGATTTGGGTGCGTAAAAAGTCACTTTACGCACGAGTGCGTAAAAGTAAATTGGTACTTCCTGGAACTTGATTAATTTAGTGACATTTTAAAATCATAAATCCCTAACCTTAATAATATGCTACCCAGTTCGTTGTTTTTCTATGAAAATAAAAGGAAATGAAATAGAAATTGTTATATTTGGAAGGTATGTAATTCAATGTCAGAACAGCAACAAATATTATTTTTTAAATTTATAGAAAACTAAAAAAAAAATTGTCACAAGTGGGATTCGAACCCACGCCCTCAGAGATGACCAGAACGGTCGAGAAGCCGTATAACGGGCAAGCTAAACCTTGAGTCTGGCGCCTTAGACCGCTCGGCCATACTGACACATACTAGTAATATTGTTAAAAATACATATAAATATAAAAATTTTGAAATTATATTTATATTTTAGATAAATATTATTATTGTTTATAGTTCTCGTACAAAAAATATTGTACAAACTTCGTGCGTGAAATATTTCGCGAATTCGTGTCCATAAAGCGCTCGCCTGCGGCTCGCGCTTTAAACTGGTCACTCATTCGCGAAATATGATTTCACGCACTTAATTCGTAAATAACTATTTTAGGTATTAATTGATTATTTAGATTGCTAATATTAAGGAAGTCTATAGGTAGTAAATTTTAGTAAATAATATTTTTTTTCAATATGCCCTTTTAATCCGTGTTTTGATATAAGTATTATAATAAGTAAAGAAGCAGCGAGACGTATCCTTTAATTTAAAATGTTCTCGTTGTAATCAATTAATTAGTTTTTTATTATTAAAGAGTCTAGTTGATCAATTACCAAAACAATTTATTAGTTTGGCATTGATTTCTTTCGAACCGTAAAAATGAAGCAAATTATAAAGAAAATAACGGCATGTATTTGGCTTCAGACCATAAGTTTTATTAGAAAAGTTTGTACGGAGAATATCCGTACATACATACATATTGCAATGAACTTTTCCCCGAAGAATTATATTGAACTAACAGTGAATTTACTGCATTTATTTAACATGTACTTTTATTTTATTTTGTATTACATTTAAATATTTTATTGAATCGAATATTATGACCATGTCTGTATAGTTATTATTGCATCGGAAGTTGTTCCGACCTGCGGTATTATTTTGAACTGGAGGTGTCCGATGTCCGCATATTTTGTCGGTCTAGGAGACAGAGGTAGCAAGTCTGTTGAACTGTACGTATGGGGTAAAAAACTTCATTTTTTACTTCTTGCAGTATTTGATTTAAAGTCGGGTTATTTGTTCTGGTGTTTTTGATGTGTATTTAGATTTCAAATACGTTTTTGTACGAGTGGTGGCGATCTCGTATTTTAGTTGATTATGCTTGATATCTCTCGTTGTAGTTTTTCAGTAGAAAAAGTGTTGCGATCCTGATTTATATAAATTCTATTTTGCTATAATTCTTTGATATTTGTGCTTATGTGTAAATTTCGTATTATTCCTATATTAGAGTATAATATAGATACTTAAGAAAATTTCCATATTTTTTACAAGGGAGTTTTTTTTGCTTGTCAAGATATTCTAGAAGATTTTTGGAAAGTCAGGTTGGAAGGGAGATTTTGTCCTTGTGTTTTATTGCGCACGAGTAAAGTAAATGACGAGTTGACGTTTAGTCTTTATTTACGTTTGAAATTCTGGGGTTATAATTTAGATTTTAAATTTTCTTAATTACCTATTAGTTTTAAATTTTGCTCGCGAGTCACAGGAGGTTTTTCTCTGTGTGCGTGTTATTTATCACACAGACTTTTACCTCTAAGCTGTCGTTGATCATGCCTTAGCTCCCTTTACACTTTGAAAAAGGTTTTTTCTTTTTTTTTATTTTTTAATAAAATAGTTAAGCATAAATGTGATTTTTCTTTGACTTTATTTTAATGCCATTTTGAATTTTTATTTTCCACGTTCCACGCTCGTGCGAGGGCAAGACCTGGTGCCAGAAGATTCAAGCTAGAAGAATCTACGATTGAACTAATCCGGACATTTGTTGTGAGCTGAACTTATAAGCAGAGGCGCAGTTCACAGCAATATGTACATCCATGAATTCGAAAATTTATATGATAATTTAGGTAGTTATTTCTTTATTCTTGTGACAAAACCCAAATAGTATATCTAAAGTTCTTGAGAAACTTTTCCTATAGTCTTTTTAAACTAATTATAATGTATACTCGTATATTAAATATATCAAATCACCGAAGAGAAAGCAAAGTTAGAGCTAAGTTTTTATTATTTTTTGGGATATTTACATTTGATCTCAACGCATATAGTCCAACTGTTGCTGAAGTGTCATTAGGGCATTTTTGTAATCCTAACGTAAACACCTAACTGATGTGAGAAGGCGCATTGTTGTGATGAAAGATTACCTAACCCGTTAGAAATATCAGGGGTTTCCTGGGAGGAGAGCTACCATGACGTGTGCATTATGTTATACGTCGATTTCGACAATTGCATAATTTTAGTATCTTCTATAATTATCACTAATCAATCGTACTTCTAAATCGTTAAATTTAAATTATCTTATTTTGCATTTTTGTTTGTTGTTTATTATTGAATCACAGGGTATATATAATAGGTTCGCTAATTTTGTTCGTGTGAATAGTTACACATTTATTAGATCCTTCATAGCAGTTTCTTGCTTTGTAATATCAAGAAGTATGTATTGCTTGTTATAACTTAATTATTGGAGCGTTGGTTATCTGTAAAGGTGTTAATTAGAACAGAGGCAGGTTAATGTCTTATAATTTTACCAGTGCTTAAAATCGTAATTTTGTACGGGTTCCCTAGTTAATTAAATCTTTTCCCTTTACTTTGTAGGTTTGTTTACACATTTAAATAATATTGCTTTGATATTTAAGTACATACGCCGTACATGCGATTTCGATTTACACGTACAAGCGAATATGCATATGGGTACATTCAGATATAGGAATTATGCAAGTCATCGAAGCCGTATTTTTATATTGTAATTAAACAATGCTGTTTAAGGTAAATATATAGCAAATAATGGAAACTCTATTATTTATCGAACTTTTTGAAGATACAATTTAATTCTTGTAATTTGTATTTGATTCGGGTAATTCGTTTTGATATTTCGATATGGAAAGCTAATTGAAGTAGGCATACGGCGACATCTATGCGTATTCATTTTGAGTTATAGGAAGATGACTTAATTAGCGATTCGTGGGGATCATTAATGATAATTAAAAAGGGATTTGTTGTAGATTGGTATGGCGTTATCTTTGGTTCAGACTTACTTCATGGAAATAATTAAATATAGGGTAATTTAAATATTCTTCAAATATAATTTTTTTTTTTCGTATGACGTCGAAATGGTCGGTTATAAAAGTGAGCGTCGAGAGATGCTCTCATTTTTCTCTCGTTCCAGTCAAGTGTTAAGCTTCATCGTCAGAGTTGTAAAATTATTTGACTAAGTAAAATTTGTATTAAAACATGTTAAGTGTTCGCTGTAGCAGTTCAAAATTTTACTTAATAAATGAGTAAATCAACGAGGAAGTGTTCCTGTATTTGTTGATTTCCGAGGATGATCCCGGATTAAAGAGATAAATTTTAAGACCACGTGGTGCTGACTACATTTTGTAGACTGTTACTTATTAAACGAGAGAAGTTTTAAAGGGCCCTAACATCCCCCAAAAATTGAGCAAAACGGACGTAATCAGCTTCCGCCCGATTATAAAAAGACCGATTCCCTGAGAATTTCCAGTCAATTGATTTTGACCCCGTGAACGTAGTTTGTTTTCCTGTAAGCGTCCTGTGATAAGGTGGTAATTATCTTAATTATATTGTTGAAGACTACAATATTATTATTCGTCATTCGTTACACGAAGAAATTTTGTATATATAAGTATATAAATTGATTAATTTTTTTTCCTGTATTAAGATACTGGTGTGTTAAGCACATGTTTTTTTCCATTTGTTATAAGTTCATAAAGTATACGTCATATCTATATGGGGTTAAGCACGTGATATTACCCTAGTTCTGTTTAATTTGGTAAATGTAAAGTTAATAATCCGTATAATATATTTGATTATTGCATTCTTTTTTTATATACTATTTAGAAGCATTTAATGTGCTGAGATAATTTCCAGAATGTCATTCAATTTAGTATAAATATGCCTTTTGCATTTTTTAGTGGAAAATATTTAACCGATTCAATTATTAAATTATTTTTTTTGGTTACGTAAGAATGATTTCTACATATACTACTACATACTACATATACATAAATTCTGGGATTAATTTCTTTTTTTTTTACAATTGAAATTAATGAACATTTGGTATTATATTTAGTATATTTTCTGCACATACAGTGTGGACAAATCTTAATAGATTTATTTTGGTATAAATTTTTGTAAATTGAAATTTACGCAATTCAATAGTTAATTGTGTGTTCTATATAAATTAATTGTTGCATATACAGTGTGCATCCATCTCGATGTGAGATTTATTAAAGATCTTTGATTAATTATTTATGCAAGTCTTAGATTAAGATTTTTAGCTAATTTAATTGTTATCATTATTGGCCAATTCTTTTCAGACGTTGACCTTAAGTTTTTTTATTAATCTCATTATCTAATTTTTAGCATTTATCTAAAACACCTAATTTTGTGTGCATATATTTTAACTTCACATAATAGTCACTTTTTTTGTCTGCACTTTAAATTATTTCATTTATATATTATACTAGGTGAGTCTTTTACTCATGATCAGACATTATTTTGTTAATAGAGAAATAAAATCTCTATTTATAATGTAATTGTTGCTTTGATCGAGTTTTTATATAGTTTTTTTATTGCATTCAATCATTTTTAATATTTTATTGTGACGAGGTTAGCCAAATTGGTATAACCTTTATTTTGACATTCTGTTGTACAATATCTTATTGGTTGTTGTTTTGTTTTTGGTTTATAATAAATCCTCCGTTGCTATTATTTTACATTATTGCTTTAATAATAATAATATATAACTTTATTTAGCAACTGCTATGTACATGCACAATAAATTTTGAAAATATTTAATCATGAAAGTTAGAACAATAACAGAAGATATTTTTAATAATATAAAATATTATTAAAAATCTGGTGTGAAGAACACAAATGCAGGTTCACTATTAATATTTTCTGTGAACGTGTCCGAATATATCCTATCCCCAGAGACGTAGATACGTATTTCACCTTTCTACAGGCTCATCGGTAGGCCCCTGCTGGAGAAAGGATATTCCCAGACACATTCACAGAAAAGAACCACACCGCCCTATCACCGTAATTATCCAGACCGAGCGCAGAAGTATATTCGGACACGTTCACAGAAAATATTAATAGTGAACCTGCATTTGTGTTCTTCACACCAGATTTTTAATAATATTTTATATTATTAAAAATACCTTTGTATTATACAAAACTGGTGGGGTTTACCTACTCATGTATGTTTCAATTATTCTGAATAACAGAAGACTTAAACTAAAAGTTTTCCCTAACAAATTCTATCACAAGGATCTTAAATCTATTCAAACTACCACTGGATTTCATGTGCGTAGGTAAACTATTAAACAGTTTCAGTCCGTTCACAAACACATTCTTGGTTGTTTGCACCCTATTATAGTTTTCAATATAATAATCGTTGGTATTTCTGGTTCCGTAGTTGTGAATTTGGTCGACCGTTGTCAATTTGCCACTTAAGTAAGGAGGCATTATTCCAATCTTAATTTTATAGATGAAAACCATTGTCTTATATACTATATATTGTTTTACACTTAATAAACTTAAAGTTTCTAGCATTAGATTAATTGGAGTATATCTGTTGCATTTTAATACTATTTGCAAAGCCTTATTCTGTAGTTTTTGGAGTTGCTTCATCTCATTCCCATTTATACTAAATAAAATGGAAGAGCAAAAATCAAAATGTGGTGCTATTAATGATTTAAACAACAACAGTCGGGCATACAGTGATAAATTATGACTAAATCCATTTAAGAAAAATATCTTTTAGGAAATTTTATTTGACAGGTATTGAACGTGAGTTTTAAAATCTAAATTAGTATTCAATATTACCCACAAATATTGCATATTCTCAACTCTGACTATTTTCTTGGAGTCCATATACAAATCTATATCATTAAAATTCAATTTAGAAATCTTGTACCTATTTAGTACCAATTGTCATGAACTTAGTTTTACTGAAATTCAGTGCCATATTATTCTCACATACCCATTTATACAATTTATTTAAATGGACAGTCATGCTATCCACCATCTACCTAATATCATCACCAACTATATATATCATGGTATCGTCAGCAAACATACATATTTCGCAATTATCAACCGCTTTGACTATATCATTAATGTACAGAATAAGCAATAGTGGACCTAACACTGTTCCCTTTATTGGTATAAGTATATTAAACACGTGTTCTTCAATTTGCCATCGGTAGTGTCTATGTTCACTGTAACGGCTAAAGAATATAAACATGGTGGCGCCCTCATAAAAATAAGATCCCCCCTACCGCTCGCCTTTACAACTGAGTTGGTTTCTTTAGTTTAAAATCTCCGGGGAAATCATGTTATTTGGGTAAGTTGATAGATTCGAATTAGGTATCAAGGTAAGTGAGAAGGCGCAAGACTATTGTTCGCAGGAGCATATAGCAATTGTTGAGATTGCCGTTTAGATTAAGGAAGCTAGTAGTGAAGCCAGGTTTTATTTACAACATTCTTTTACGTTTTGTATCGCAATCCCAGATGCGCGGCACCAATCTTACTGATAGCTTTAAATAAATAAATAAATGATTATACTCTTATGTCCAACAGGTGATACCTAATCACGCGCCAAAAAAGAAACAAACAAAAATATGGTAAATACAACTCATATAAGGTGCTATCAAGAAATTCCCAGAATGTTTAAAAAGAAACACAAGAAATTATTTTCACAACCTATGCATCACCATCCTCTTCAATGTACTCTTCTTCTGTACGAATACACCGATCCTCTGATCCGAAGCAGTGCTGGAAGTTTTTGCGCGTTGAGGTGTTCAACATTGTTGGCGATTCGGTCTGGATCACCTCAATCGTCTCAATTTTTGTTAACTAGTCTCTAACCTATCGTAAAATATGAATACATTAAATACAATACATGAAATGTAACAATGAAACTTATACTATTATAAAATAATGTAATACCTGACCAGGACTAGGTGTCATTAACAAAATTAAAAATGTGGGGAACTCCAAGACCTTTCTATGCACTTTATATGTACAATTAATATACAATTTAAACCTATGATTGAATACATAAAATAAATTCAACTAAATCTATTTGATTATATTTAAATAAAACTATAAATACAAATTAAATCTATATTGACAGAACAACATATCTGTAACTGTATACTTGGACAATACCTCGTATTTTCGGCATTCACTTCTGCTTAAGACATATGTTTCTGACATTTATAGGCGTCGTCAGCTAAGCTAATGAAGCAATGTATACAAATGATACAAATCTTTATAAATCTGTATCTGTATATGACATTAAGCCGAACCGCTCATTAGATATAGCAAGTTTCATTCTATAAGGTGGCACTTATTTACGAGTGACATCTTATTGACGAAAGAGACTATGAACTATGACTTTCGTCCGTAAGATGTCACTCGTAAATAAGTGCCACCTTATAGAATGAAACTTGCTATATCTATTGAGCGGTTCGGCTTAATGTCATATACAGATTCAGATTTATAAAGATTTGTATCATTTGTATACATTGCTTCATTAGCTTAGCTGACGACGCCTATAAATGGCAGAAACATATGTCTTAAGCAGAAGTAAATGCCGAAAATACGAGGTATTGTCCAAGTATACAGTTACAGATATGTAAATTTATTTACATGTCTGTTTCATAATGAAACAAAAGCTTTATACGTGCATATAACGTATAGACATATTTAAAACATTTTTGTGACAGAACAAGTTGAATATGCGTTTACCGTTTGGTACCCTATCTATGACCTACACGTGAATCAAATTGAACGCAGTCAGCGTAAATTTTTGAAGTCCTTGAGTTACAGGCTGGACCAGAACGAAATATAGACTACGGGGATTTTATTATTAAGCATGGATTGGAATTTCTAGCGGTGCGAGGACAAAGGAAGAGTGTATTACTGGTGGCGAATCTCCTGAATAACAGGATCTACTCAGCATCGCTGCCGCTTGAGTAAATTTACTGGTACCACGCATTGCTGCTGAACACTCCCCATGTTTTGTATTTTCAACACCAAGGACTAATATAGTGTGCAGTGCTCCATTGATGTATTCGTCAAGAAACGCAGATGATTTATTTAAAGATATTTTTTTGTTTTTATTAAATTAATTAGTTTACTTATTTATGCATTGTTGTATTGTTCCATAGTCAAAGATTTGTTGTCCTATTTGGATTAGTCTATTGGCCAAAATAAATTATTATTATTATTATATATCCATTTTTCTAAACTGGCAAAGCTGTGGCGGTTTTGAGCTCACTAGGAAAGACTCCTCCAATAAGACAGCCATTTATATTGCTCTTAATAATTTGGTGGAAAACCCTCAACTATCTTATATAGTTTTACATTTTTTTCCATTTATATACCACGTGGCCCAAAAGTCGCGCTACTTCAAAATGAAATACACATGCGCCATTCTCCCCCTAATGCAAGGTTGACGGCTGGTCTGTCGGCAGTACAGCGGTTGTCTGTGTGTGAAGCAATATCCTGTCGGAGTTTGTAAGTGTGTGAAAGCGTTATCATGGCAACAAGCCCACATTATCGGTATACCATAGCGCAACGGGTATTCTTGGTGTCTTCGAACTACTATCGTTACTATGCTGATTATGAACACATTTTTTCTGATTTCGCGGTAAAATTTCCTGACTGTAAAGTTCCGAGGCGTGAGACTGTTTATCGCTTGATAAAAAGATTCGAAAAAAACGGTTCTGTGGATGATTCCAAGCGTACAGGCCGGCCACGTAGTCTGAGGACAGATGATGACTTACAAACTGTAGCTCAGAGTTTTATTGAATCGCCTGCGCGATCTGTCCGAAAAACCGCAAATGAACTGGATATTTCTCGTTCTACCCTACAGCGAATAATGAAGGAACTAGATTTGAAGGTTTACAGACCACGCCTCTTACAAGCATTGACAGAAGATGATCCGGATCGTCGGCTACAGTTCGCAGAATGGTATGTCATTCAATGTGAAGCCTTTCAAAATTTCTTCAAAACAATTTTGTGGTCGGACGAAGCTTAATTTAAATTAAATGGGCGCATCAATAGACACAATTGTGTGTACTGGTCCACTGAAAATCCGCATATCACCATTCAAGAAGAATTAAATGTGCCTGGAGTAACGGTATGGCTTTGTGTTTGCGCCTTCGGAATCGTCGGCCCCTATTTCTTCGACAATACTGTAACAGGTGTTGCATATCTCGATTTGTTGATGGAACTACGTGAAGAACTTGCCAATAACTCAGTGTTTGCTGGTCAATGTTTAACTCTTCAACAAGATGGTGCTCCAGCACATTACGCTTTAATTGTTCGCGAATTTCTCGATGAATTTTTCCCCGGATGGATTGGAAGAAGAGGTCAAGTCGAATGGCCTCCGAGATCTCCGGACGTAACCCCACTAGATTTCGCTGTGTGGGCTATTTTAAAGGATAAGGTATTCCATCATCTGTAGCCGGATATTGAGACCATGAAAAATGTTATAACCGAAGAAGTCGCCAAACTCAATGATGACAAACAATTACTTCGGCGCATTTGTAACGCGGTTAAAAAGCGATGTCTGAGATGCATTGAAGAAGGTGGAGGACACTTCGAACATAAGCTGTGATCCCAAAGAGTCAGTTTTTGTTCAAACATATTTGTATTATTTTTATTATAGAAGAATAAATTTTGTATTTGTATTACACAATTTCATTTCTCTTTTTTCATTCGGTTGCGCGACTTTTGGGCCACACTGTATATATTTTTAATTGTTTCATGTGTTACTGGACTAAAATAACATGAGTATGGATTCATTTTATTTGAATTAGATAATAATTCATACGAATCTACTGATAGTAGGCCGAGCACATGCGTTCCCTCATTTATAAAGCACCGGTTCATTGTATCACGTGAAAACTATTCATATTTTAATTAAGTAGCTCCATAATTTTGAACTTAATGAAATTCCTCAAGGTTTAAACTTGGGACCGCTTCTCTTTTTGTTATTCGTTATTCATCTTTTGGTTATCCGATGTGTGTAGGAGTAATGATTTGACTGTATGTCCGGTTTTTAAGGCGAGCAAGAACGCAAAAAAATACTTCAATGATATTTTCGATGGTTTATGTACTGTTGAGGAATGAAGTAATAATTTGGTACAATTTGGTCACGATTAAGATTCGACGGAATTTATTGTACTGCGGGGATGTCGACACTGTTCACATAAAAAAAGAATTGTAACAACAGACTGACCTCAGAGAATCAACATAGTTTGAAACGATAGTCCCAAAGTGTAGAAAATTATTCTATGAGAAATATTATTTGACCGATATTCGTTACCTACAGCAATTAGAACTTATTTATTTATCTATTTCGCTTCTCATACTAAATAAATAATATGCGAAAAATAGCATAGTATCGCTTTTCTTACACCTCAAAAACGGACTTACACTATCCACCTATCTAGATGACTCAAATGGGACTGAAATTATTGAAAACAATTTCTTTGGAAAAATATTCGTTTAATATATGTTAAATACAATATCAGTTAATATATTTATATTATCAGTGCTAATAATATTCAATTACTTTATTATTATATACGTAAGATTACGTATTAAAAGTCAAATGTAATAAATTCTTTCGTACTACTAAACTGTTTTCGTACAACGATATGTATCATCCTGTATAAATCTTAGAAAAACTTTCTATTTTTATTTATAAAGCTTGTTTTTCAAAAGTTAAAAACGAAATTAGAAAGCTTATTTTAAATTCCGAGCTTTATGTGAAGCGAATAATAAACCAGAATATTTCTTGCTGGGAAAAGAGAAGAACCATTCTATGTGCATTCAGTGCCTTGCATTTCCCAGTAATCTTTCTTACGCAAATACGTTCGGCATCGTGCGACGCGATGTAACCAATGATTTTCCATCACCAATTCAAATTAAACTATCAATAACGGAATGATTAATATCACTTCAATATAAAAAGCTCGGGTAATCCCTTAAGTCACCGTAAAAAATTGCTTACTTGGTGGAGTACAGGTCGTATTTCAGCCTGAATCGTCTCCTATATCGGATTTAACGGCACTCTATCCAGGGTCTATGCAAATCTGTGTAATCTACACCTTCTATGGTCCATTCATATTGTAATAATTCCATTGCCCTGTGTAAGATGCATAAAATTGATAGCTTTCGCAATTTTCTAGGCGACGTTCAACGACCATGGACCCGCATAGAACGCATGCGTGTTCGCCTTGCGGTAGCCACTTTTCCTTCTCTCTCGTTACAGGGAACACAAAGCCAACCCCCGATGATAAATGGGAATAGATGTGAAACAAATGAACTGGACAATGGCCAGCAGTTCACAGTTCATTTCACACACAGATTCGACGCCGTCTATGATAAATTTTCAGTGCCAATTCGCATATATAATCATGCTTATTTAGATATTTTCTAATAAAATCTAATTTATTTAAATGATTGTTAAAGAGCCAACGTAAAAAGTATTACGATTTAAAATCCAATATATTAAGTTCAAATGAAATATAAATTGGGAACTTTAAATAACTATCGGAATTAAATAAAATTCGTTTCAATGCATTTTATAATGTAAGAACGCACTAAAATAGCTTTTCGTAGAATATGGAAGCATTTCACTTTTAAGCTCGAAATCCGTCAAACAACTTTTCTATTCCTCAGCAGCAAAATGTGATGGAAGAGAAAACTTATACATTAGTAATAAACATACACATGTTAGAAATTTTCACTAATTGTTTAATTATTGTACCTTCGGGAGCATAGAAATTTGAACGACAACGGTTTTTTATTGTATACTACAATTTTATATAGTCGTTATTGATCTTGATAAAGTTGACATATTGATATGCAATTTAACTGTCACATCCTTGTCAAATTTACAAGTCCAAAAATGGTGCAACTTATGGTTATGCAGAAAGTAAAAATTGTTATTATGTTGGAAAGACGATATTCAATTTTGCGGAAGAGTTTAATGTCCTGTATATTTTACGTAAACAATAAATGGCGCGAGCAAGAAACCGTAGCAAGAAAAATTGGAACAGATCCTCGAAAGATATCAACGCAACAGCAAGACCAAGAATTGATATATTACTTACGAGAATATTGTTTTGAAACTGCAGTGTCAGCAATCCATCAAAGTAATTTTCCTGGTTCGAAATGAACTGCTTACAGACGAATAAAATTCGTGCAGCATTCGGATTTGAGAAATCGAAATGCTGCACGAAAACCATTTCTCACGGAGCAACATAAGCAAGCTAGGAAAACTTTTACGCTAAGAAATAAGTAATTAAACTTCTAGTTTATGAAGCTGATGAAGCCATTGTATGGCGAAACAATATTGTACTGGTATTTACAATAAAAGAATTTTTGAAACTAGAAATTTAATTACTTATTTCTTAGCGTTATAATGAAGTTTCAACAAGTATCTCCTTCGTCAATTAACTATTTAAAACTTTTACGTATAATCATGTTGATAGAAGTGATGAGTTCTGGAATTCAGTCGTGTTCTTAGATGAAAATGTTTGGGCATGTATTTCCAATAATGGTCCAGGTATTTGTTGGAGAGTAGATGAAAGGCCTACAGGAGTTTACTATAAAATTATGTTAAGTGATATTATCTTACCGTCTGCTTTACAAGAACATTTGAACAATTTCATAATTCAACACGACAATTGTTCTGTTCATCGAAGTCGTCTTGTCCAAAATTGATTACAAGAATCGTACTAACGTCTTACCATGGCCATCCTTAAGCTCCGATCTAAATCCTATGGACAATAAATGTCTGGGCAATGATAACTAAAAATATATATAAAATTTTCGACAATTACAAAAAAAAAGATGTTTTTTAGAAATGGTTCACATCAACGGAGACACTAATAGCGTAAATTATATGTCGGATACCAATGGACTAAATATAATTTATTGCAATATACTAGGTGTTGGTGGTTAGTTGACATGCCAAGTTTTGTTAACTAGTCCTCGTATTGTTTAATGTACAGTTTGTTTTTGGTTTACATTTTTATGACAATTGTTTTTTGCTATGCGTTATATATTTTTATTTTAACATTTACGTATAATTGTTTTTAAAAGGTTGACGTGAACCAAACATCCGTTATATTAATATTTTAATGTAGAGAATTGATTTTAATATGTTTAGAGGCGTCTTTGCTAAATTTTAACTCTGTAATTGTAAGTATTTTAGTATTAGCATAATCATTAATATACTGTGGTTTTTGTTAAATAGTAGGAACTCCCGATGAAGTAACGAATGGTTATGAAATATAGAGTGATATAAATGAGTTAGTTTTTTTTTATTTTGGCAGACCGCTTACGCGTTAATTAATTTTTTACTTATATATACATATATATATATATATATATATATATATATATATATATGTATGTATATATATATATATATATGTATATATTAATTTTCAGGTGTATATTTTGAATATTTTATCTCAATATATTTATATTGATTATTGTTGACGTTTTATTGTGATATTTATTCCAGTTAATATAATACAGGGTGGCCCAAAATGACCGAAGTGGTTTTAATTCCTTATAACTTTATTATTATATATATATTTTTTTTGCTTTCAGTATTTTGTAAAGAAAACTTGGGGAATTTAAAATGGAAACATCAAATCGTTGACATTATTGCAGTGTAAAAGACCCTCGTCCGTTGAAAAATACTGTAATAGTTCTTTCTAGCGAATACGATACACAGAAGTATGTATGCCTGCAGCTAACAGTTTCCATCCCTGGAGTCCAGATCCTAGTATTTCTGCTTTAATTTTTGACAATTAAGATCTCGATTAAAATCATTTAATTTTAAATGGTGTAGTCCCTCCTCTTCAGATGGCAAATATTCGTCATAGCTGGTCGATACTTGACACTTGCATATTCTTCATCCGAAGCACCTATGGATCTTGAACTAGCATAACCAATATTTTTCTTATTTTTATTGGAAACCGGAAAGTTTTCGTGCATTAGAATTAGCAATCCGCCGAATGATCCGTTTGTTCATGCCAAATCAAAAATCTTGCAAATGGCACAGCGTATTTCTTACCATTTGATCAGCCCCTCGGAGTAACAGTATAGCGTGCGCAGCAAATGCTGGGAGCCCATGGTTTGTCTTGATGTTCAATGGTTAAGCAAAAATAGAGAAAATATCTCTTCTATTAAAGGTGTAATATTCCGCTTATGCTAGTGGGTAGTGAATTCTCCACATACATAAGATTATTTATACATGTATGTAACATTATGAAATAAAAAGACGTTAAACTATCACAAACCGACTTACATTGTATCAAAAGAGCCGTGTGAAGCTCCTTATATACCCACATAACCAAATATCTACCAATTCTTAATTTAATTGGTTCCCGAGCAAAAATGGGCGTGGTTTAAGTGCTCTGACGTAAGAAACATGCAAGGATATATTCAATCATATCCACTCAATGTTCGACAGAACAAATTTGAAATCAGATTCAGAATTAGCATGACAAAAACATCAAATGCACGTATTGATATATAAGAAAACTAAATTGTTATCTTAACGAGTAAAGAGGCATGTAATTGAAACATTTTATTGGGCAGTTTTCATAAATGTGTGCTAGAAATTAGTTTTATCATAAATCTTTGATAAAAACAACAGAGTATTTTGTTGTAATTAGGTGATCTCCCTTTGATTGGAATGTGAAAGGGAAAAAAAGGAACACAGGTTTTTTCACTACATTTACGAATTGTTTTGATTTGTATATGAAGTTTTATTTGATACGAGGAAAAATCCTTTACATTTAATTTCATCAGACGTATTAAAATATACATAATACCATCACCTACATAACGAGCCATCGAAAAAATTCATAATTGGAGTAGACTGTGAAATTGGGTTGGTACTTTAGCCACTTCCACATAATGACATTTATTATTTGACATGGAAGCTATAAGTTTGTGTCAAATTTTTCAAAACTCTTATTAAGAAAATTAAATTTATTTAAAAAATGGTATTCAACATAGAACAAAAAGCAAAAATTATCGAATGTTACTTCTGTACAGGTGTGAAAGTAAATGGCGAGTGGCAGTATTCAATTACGGAATCTATGGCTGATTTTAGTGAAGAACATCCTGAATTAGTGTTTGACTACAATGATTTTAACAATGTTTTTACAAATTGTTAAAGTTATTCAGAGAGACTGGTGTCGTCGGTCGAAAAACTGGAAGTGGACGGCCATCTAAACGTACAGCTGATAATATTGAAGCCCTTCAGCATATTATTGATAAAAATCCAAAAACATCCATTTCAGTAGTGACCCAACAAACAAATTTATCTTATGGTACGTGTCAATTCATTCTTAAACAAGTCTTACATTGTCATCCATACAAGCTGCAATGTTTTCATGAACTTTATCCAGTGGATTATTTAAGACGAGTGGAATTTTGTCAATGGTTTCAAAATAATCTACACAATCAGGATATCCTTAACACAGTTTTTTTCACGGATGAGGCCTGGTTTTATCTTTCTGGATATGTTAATTCATTCAATTTTTGTTGAAAAAACTTTGCAGCCCGAAAAAGTTGGTGTTTGGGGTAGGAATATGTCGAAGAAGATTGGTGGGTCTCATTTTTTTGAAGGTACACTTACTGCTGCATTCATAAATCAACAGGATGACGAGGAATTACAAAATGGGTATTTCCAACAAGATGGTGCAACAGCACATACGACCAGAGAAACACTTCAATATCTCAGAGAATTTTTTGATAACAGAATAATAAGCAGGAACACTGAAATCCCATATCCAACTAGGTCTTGCGATTTAAACATATGTGATTTTTTCGTATGGCCAGACATCAAAAATTCGATTTATTCAACGCCAATTCATAATCTGGAACAACTGAGAATTCGTATAACAAAAAAGTGTGAAGAGATCAACAACTCACCGCAAATGCTGCATAAAGTTTTTGCTGGATTGCGGAGAAGAGTTGGTTTGTATTTAGATGTAAATGGACAACATTTTCAACAACTTCTGTAGCTATATGTAAATTTTGATTATGATTTCGATATTAAATAAATTATTTGTTTTCTTTTTTGTTGTAGTATCATTTCAATGCCATAACCTTTTTTTTTACAATGAAACCAAATGAAACTATCAAGCATCAAGTAATGTGTCATTATGTGGAAGTGGCTAAAGTACCAACCCAATTTCACAGTCTACTTCAATTATAAATTTTTTCGATGGCTCATTATAATAATAATAATAATAAAGGGAAATGCTGAGAAACAAAAGAAAATTAAACCGCACAGGGTAACCTACAGATAGGTTACTGGGGACTAGCGACCCCACGGGTTCCTGAGCTAACCGTTGGGTTGGGTTAGCAGCCCCAATGAGGTACACTTGCTCCAAACACTGGATGAAAAGGATACAGTGGTGGGTCGGAAGAGCAGAATCCAGGTAGAATGAACCAGCAAAGACCGAAACAGCAAATAGGAAATGAAACCCAAACATGGCATGCTTCAGTAGAAACAAAGAACGCAGGCGAGGATGTTGTTGAGATCCCTTCATCTCAACCCACTTCGTCCACATAACAGCTAAAGCGCCGGACTCTATGGGCCGTGAAAATGAACCCCCCTACATGGTGGGAGGTGTTATTATCTGCTTACTAAGAATGAAGCATGCCATATGGAGGAGAGCTGCATAGTTAGGTTACGGAAAAATACCTGGAAATAAGATATAATAAGCAACAATAATAATAGTATTATGATAGTTATGCCAGCCATCTTGTTCTCACGAACCGATGGGTTAACACACTGGCAACCAAGGACAAATTGAATGTTCTTGTGAATGGAGGAAATAATAATAAAGGGAAATGCTGAGAAACAAAAAAAAAATTACCCTTCCATAATATTTCGAGTCCCAACGAGAGGAAAGTTAAATCTTTGCTCTGTCTGTATTCGTGGATTTAGAACAGGCTTGTATAATTTTACAATGGGCAAGTACTGCCACCAGTATTGCCACCAGTAAAATTGCATTAGGAAAGTTGTTCATTTTCAACACCATCTTTAATAGCCTTTAATTTATCGTCACACACAACCTGTACATTTATAGAAAAAAAATTGTTTTATTACGAAGTAACTCTGCCTGATCTCCACCTGTAAAAACAAAAGAAATTATTCTTGTGCTAAATGTATTGAAGACACATCTACACTTAACTTAAGATTATATTTTAATACGATGGATGTCTTTTATATTTTGCATATAAAGCTGGAATAAGACAACAGATAGTTTTTAAAAGACTATTGGTCTTCAAAGTAACCTCCACGAAGAATAAAGCACTCGAACCAACTCTGGAAGCAGTTATTCCACTCATTTGTTGGTATAGCCAAAATTGAATTTTTTTGAAGGTATCGACTGATCTTTCTGACGATTGGAACCTTTGACTCTGCAGTCAGTTCTTGATTTGCGGAAAACTAAAGAAATCGGTGGGACTTAGGTCGGGACTCTACAACAATTCGACGTTTTGTTGCGTTAAAAATTCGATTGTCTTGCGAGCTGTGTGTGAACTTGCATTGTCTTAGTAGGATGATTCGTCGCTGTAGGTTGGTTTCTCGGACTCAGCGATAACTTGCGGCAAACAAATGGCTGTATACCAATCGGCAGTAACAGTTCTTTGATCGTGTAGAAAAATTGTAGAGAGAAATGTCGCGATCATCTTTTTGGAGACATTTCAAGAACCCAAAATTGTCCTTTACTTTGGAACACCCAAACAGACAACTGGCGTTTATTTTCTGGTTCGTTTAAATAAATCCAAGATTCGTCACCACTCACGATGTTGTACACGTTTTTTGAGTTTCCTGCGTTGAAACGGTATAGAGAGACACCAATTCACCCTAGCTGTTTTCTGTTCTTCCCAGATGCGGTATTCAACGGGAAACTAATTTTCTTACAAACAATTCTTCATGCAAAATTTTTTGATTTGAGGTTTTTGAAATTTCCAATGATGCCTCAATTTCGCTACATGTCACATGTCGATTTTCGTTGATGAGCTTGCGCACAGCATCGACGTTTTCCTGATGGCTGCCGTTGTTGGTGTACTTGCTCTTAGATCGTTGCTAAGACTAATCCGTCCATGCTTGAATTCTCCATATCAACGAGAAGCTGTTGACTGATGTGGTGCTTCATTATCGAAAACAGAAATCAACTGGGCGAGGCATTCTTGTTGAGATAATTATTAAAAATTATTGATTGAAAATTTTCATGGTTTAATTCCATTTTTCGACTAACTTGTAAACTTTGACAGTTCGTTGTACCTGCAACACTACCAATATCGCATTGAAACTTTGGATTTAGACTAACCAAAGATGGAGGTTAATATTTACTGCTGACATTTGATTAGTGACGCCCTCTATGTGTCAGTATGCAAAACATAAAGGACATCCCTCGTATGGGTGCAATCTATAACTTGGAGTCATTTAATCTATTGTTAAAATTATACAGTATTTTGATAAATAGGATTACATTAGAATTTGCTAATTTCATACTACTTGTAAATGCTCCTCTATTTGTTGAAATACAATAATTATCGTTTATGTTTGGGAAGGAAACGTGAATAAAATTCTATATTGTCCAATTCCACCATATATTTCGTTCGAAATTTGATTGTATTTATATATCCCATATCTATTGTAAAGGGATAATTTAACAAAAACGAATTAAAAAATAATAATAATAATAATAATAATAATAATAATAATAATAATACGTTTATTGTTGTTAAGACACTTACATGTGTATACAACTCGTCACATAAGAAAAATTAAAAGTTAATTATATAGCATATTAGTATAATTCTAGGGTATAACTCTACTTAAAAAGAAAAGAAACAGATACAAGCAAATTAATAATGAACAAGATTCAACAAAATTCATAACAATACAATAAAAATCAAAACTAATAATTGATGATAAATCACAGCTGCATAAACCAACTATAGCAGCAACCGAACAACAGAAAAAAAAAAAGCATAGAGAATCAGTATAAAAAGTTTTTTTTTGAAATAAAAAGATTTTCGTCTCTACGTAATAAATTGTGGCAGGCACAGCGCTCCCAAACAGTACAGACGGAAACAAATCACAACAAGAACTCGTCGACTGAGTAGTACATTTGCTGAAGCAGAAACGCTTTAAACTTGGTTCTAAAGGAGTTGTATCTCCTAATCTCTTTAGTATGTTTGGGAATACGATTGTAAATTTTAATGCCAATGTTATTGACACCTAGGCTGGTTACATGTAGCGTACATTTGGGATAATTCATCTAATTTTTTGATCGGGATATCGTATGAATTTCTGAGTTTCTTTGAAATGACTCGACATTCCTGTAAAGATGACAACCAGCTTCCAAGATATACAAGCAAGGCAAAGGTAATATGTTAAGCCTCCGGAATATAGGTCTACATGAATCGGTATAACGGGCTCCAACGATGTTTCTCACGACTGCCCTCTGAGACAAGAACACTCGGCGCGCACCAGACGACAGACCCCACAATAGAACACCATATTGAAGTCGCGACTGGATCTCCGAGTAATACAGTGACATCAAAGTCGACGTCGAAACTTGCGATCTTAAACAGCGGAAAGCATAAGATTTGCTGGAAATTTTGTTAGAAAGGCCATCGCAGTGATCCGTCCACAGCAGCGTATCTTGAAGAGTAACTCCAAGAAATCTAATGGCATGGCTTTCCGTTAAATTGTGGTCGTTGATATGCAGGTCAAGCAAACCAACGTTTCTTTGGCGGGTGTGAAACAACATGTATTTGGTCTTTTCCAGGCTTAATGTGAGCTTATTTTCCTCGAACCACTGACAGAGGATTCTCAATACATTATTTGACAGAAATCCAACCTGCTAGTGCTCGGTGTGATGAGCAACGATATGTCATCAGCATACAGTGTCACGCAAACATCCGACAGAAATAGCACGATGTCGTTAATAAAAATGCTGAATAACACAGGACCCAGCACGGAGCCCTGAGGCACGCCGCCGCTCATAGGCACGCAATGAGACCTCACTGGCTGGATCTGACCATTGGAGTTCCTGAATCGTATAGTCACAAACTGTAATCTACCGCGCAGATATGATGAAAACCATCGTGCAGCAACACCCCTGATACCATAAGACTGCAACTTGCTCATTAGTTTTTGGTGGTGAACACAGTCGAAAGCTTTCTGTAAATCACAAAAAATGCCGACTGGTGACTGCCGACGCTCTATATGCTCGAGCACATGACCATAAAACTCTACTAATGCTGTGGATGTAGATTTGCCCGCTGATACTTTGTAACGATTCCATGCTTGCTTAAGAAGGAGTTGAGTCTATCTAGCATGCAATATTCAAGAATTTTTGAAATAACAGATGTTAAAGCCACCGGCCAATAATTAGACATATCAGAGACATCACCCCTCTTGTGTATAGGAATAACAGAGGCAGCCTTAAACACATCAGGAAATATCCTCTCTTTCAACGAGACGTTAACCAAGTATGTTAAAATGTGTAGGAGATGTACTTTGAATTCTTTAATAACACCAGCTAAAATATCATCAGGACCCTTTGAATTCTTGTTCTTTAGTTTTCCAACAATGGCAGACACTTCATCTGATGTAAAAGCAAAAAGGAACATTGTATGTGGATTGGTCGGTATTTTGTTGGACATGTCTCTGTCCGGAATTCGAGACATCAATAGTGATGGTGATGACTGAAAGAAGTTGTTAAAGGTTTCCGCAATCATTTGAGGATTCTGAAGTACTGTGTCGTTTACCACTAACTTGATATTTTCGTGAGGTTTTGAGGACTTTGTAGCATGGTTGATTATATTCCAGATTGCTTTAGCCCTGTTGCTGGAATTATTCATACAATTACTGTTATAATTAATTCTGGAGCTGTTAACCAATTGCTTATGTCGCAATTTAGCCTCGGTATACCTGTTTTTAAGTTGCGGAAAAGATCTTTGCAGAATAAACAAATCATGCAGTAATGTGCTAGACGTCCTGATATTCTGATCCATCCAGGGTGCAGCCCTATGTCCAGCGACCTCCAAGATACGACAGGGAAATGCGTTTCCATAGTGGTACCCTAGAATATTACAAAAGGCCGAGAACTTATCGTTCACATTAATTGCATTATATACGTCGGCCCAATCTTCGTTGATTAGAAAATAGTCGAAATTTTCCTTATTTTGTCTCGAAAATATTCGTTTCTCCAGATAAACAGGACTATCTTGATTCGTTACGTATTCTTGTTGTATCCTCAAATTTATGAAGCGGTGATCAGAAATGTAAGTGTCTATGACTGTTGCGCATAAGTCCCCTACAATAGTAATTAACACCAATTTCATCGATCTGTTAATGACAGATCAATAAAAAATAAAAGCACACCTAACCCAGAAGCCTTCCACCGAAACGAAATATTAGAAGGCTATATTTATCAAGAATTTTAATCTCTAGGTAAATTTAGTTTCTAGATAACGTCTATCTAGAAGTTAGGAAACCCATGCACGTATTTTTTTTATAGTTATCTAGCGGATAACATTATCCGCTAAATAACTAGATGTGAAGAAAACTGGGACTCGTCATAGAAATATTTGTAAATTAAGTTAATTTTAAGTAATGTGGAAATGTTTGATTTGACTTACAGTAAAAATAAGTTCACATAAGTACACATTTACTTGTGAATATAAATATCTTAAATGAAGAAAGGATTCACAACAATATGTACACACATATATTAGTAATTTAGTGAAGGATTGCGGAACTAAATTTAACGCATACATGTCATGTCGCAACACAACATACAATATGTATTGGAGTATAAGTATATATTTCCTTTCACAGAAATTCAGTACATAGTCGAAATAATCAACATGATGTAGGTGCAATAAGATAGGTATGTGTACTTGTAAATAAACGGAAATGGGGAAAGGTAGGAAATTGGAAAATAAAACAATCCTCGAGTGCGTCATGTGACGTGAAAATAGAGCTTATCCGGATCCCACCTCTGCACCTTGGGGAACACTGCATCAGGTAGGAGTCCCAATTGGAACGGGAATCCACGGTTCCAATCGGGTTTCGCAATTTATTTCCCATTCGACATAAGCTTTGGCAGGCGGTAAAAAGACCTTATGCTTTCTGGATTATCCGTGAACGAAAATGCAAAAGCCAGGATAACAAACCCGAAATAATTAGGACTTGTGTGCGTGCATATATGTGTGCGACGCAGTCGGCGGGGCGACAGAAAAAAGAATGAATGTCAGTCATCTTTATTAGAGTTAGACACGTGACCTAACGCTGCTTGACGTGTTTATTTCTAATTGGAATAATCTAGACCAGCTTTGAAAGTAACGTTTGTTATTTGGAAGTACTAAGGATGAGAAGAATCGATGTTGGTTTGGAGATAATAAGTGAATATAATGATTTCATTTGTTACAAAAGAAATTCTGTTGAAAGAAAATACTAAAAAGAATTAAAGAGTTTGTAACTTCGTTCAATCTGTAAATAATACATAGTTATTTTGTCCGGCATGCATGGCTAAATGAATGTATTTGAGGAAATGTAAATTACATCTTATACAAAATAATCTTCATACACGGAGCTACATGCATATATGCCCATATCCATATATATATATATATATATATATATATATATATATATATATATAATCAAAAATTAATTAAAATTCGGGTAAGCGGTCAATTAAGAAACTCCTTTATTAAATTACCCTATATTTCGCAACACTTTGTCGCTTCTTCTGGGGTAAAAAATGTAGAGTTAAAAAATAATACCCCATAATAATTCCCATAATTACCCCAGAAGAAGCGACAAAGTGTTGCGAAATATAGGGTAATTTAATAAAGGAGTTTTTTAATTGACCGCTTACCCGAATTTTAATTAATTTTTGATAATATATCACGGTCGATCATTTCTTTTCAATTATATATATATACCGTGTGTCCCAATTTCGATGCTCACCATTGGTATCTCGGTTATTAGAAGATGTAGAACAACGGTTAAATGGGGAATGTTTTGCAGAATTCAATACTCGCGGCAAATCTCATTTCAAATTTGATCTAAATTTTTAAATTTTTAAAATATTTTGAAAAATCAAAAATTTGCCGATTTCGTTATTCCTCAATAACTCGATAACGCTTAGTCTGACCTCTTTTAAAGTTTTACATTGTTGAGACACTTTTTTAAAACAAATTATTTGATACAAACAGAAACCCCCGATTGTCATTTGTTTTTAAGTTATTACCACTATCTTTTGTTTTCCATATGGCGGCCATATTGGATTTTGGGTTTGTTAGGTAGTCCTCAAAATGTGCTTTTCAGCGATGTATAACATGCCTGAAAAATTTTTATTTATAAGGAAAATATTAATAAAAACGTAAATTAATCTTTAATATGAAATTAGTAGGCTGAAAATTTAAACACCAATGTCAAATGAAAGTGAAAAGATATTCTAAGTATAGCAAACGCCAATTAAGTTTGCGCGAGGAGGGGTAAGTTCGCGCAGGATTAAAAGTAGTGGGGAGATTTGTATTTGGTTTTACATCAAATGTCAGATAATTCTAACCTCTGAGCGTGTATCACTAGCAAAGACATTATGTTCCGTTAAACGTCAATGACAAATGTATTCTGACAATGAAACAAAACGATAACCTGTCAAAGTACAATTAGTGCTGCAGAGATAAGTTAATTAAAACTACTTGTAGTTAGTGATAAATAATTATTGTCAACTATTAAGATTTAAGATTTAAGAAGAAAAAGTTGATATGTTGGAAGTGTATTTCAAAGCAAATAGAAACACTAAAAATGCGTGCACGAGTTATGCAGAGCGTTTTCCACAGCCACACAGGACAATTTTTAGAAGACTAGTTGGCAAATTAAAAAACTTTGGAAGCTTCGAACAAAAACGAGCTAACTATGAAGTTAATGATGCTGATACACGTCTAAATAATATTTTGCAGAACGTTAGGAACAATCCCAGCACATCAGTTCGTCGTGTGACACGAGAAACAGGGATTTCAAAATCTACTGTTCACAGAACCTTGACGAAAAACAAGTATCACCCTTACAAACCAACAATTGTACAAGGTTTAAGTGATAATGACAATCACCGACGATTACAGTTTAGCAGGTGGTACCTTCAAAAATGTGAATATGACGCTAATTTTCCTAGGAAAATACTATGGACAGATGAAACACGATTTACCAATTGTGAAGTGTTCAATAGGAATAACTATCATTATTGGTCTACTGAAAATCCACATTTGGTAAATCAAAGAAGATTTCAAGTTCGATTTGGTTTTAATGTCTGGTGCGGATTAATTGGTATCACATTTTGTTTACATTTTTTTTGTTTTTTAAACTCTTTTTTTCGTTTTAGATAATCAGTTAATAGGTCCTTTCATCTTTGATTACAATTTAACTGGTAACAGATATTTGGAGCTACTAACAAACGAGATAATGCCTGCTTTGAGGCAAATCATTAATCCCGAGAACATGCAAAACATCTGGTTCCAGCAAGATGGTTGCCCGGCCCATAACACTCGTAACGTGCAACATTTTTTGAGAGAAAACTTTAATGAGAGAGTGATTTCAAATAATGGACCCGTGCAATGGCCTGCGAGATCACCCGACCTTACCCCGCTTGACTTTTATTTATGGGGTACCACTAAAAACGAAGTATTTGATTTTGAACCGCCAGAAACTCGGGAAATTTTAGAACAAAGAGTACTAGATGTGCTACGATCAGTAAACGGAAACACGCTACGTAGAGTTTGTAACTCTACTCGAACAAGGTGTCAAAATTGTGTGGAACAGAATGGTCGTCATATTGAACAATTTCTTTAAGTGAATGTGAACTTTAAGTTCTGTATCTTTACTTTTTATTTCTATAATATTTTTATCGTTTCGTTTGTTTACAGTATTACTTAGAATATCTTTTCACTTTCATTTGACATTGGTGTTTAATATGGCCGCCATATGAAAAACAAAAGATAGTGGTAATAACTTAAAAACAAATGACAATCGGGGGTTTCTGTTTGTACCAAATAATTTGTTTTAAAAAAGTGTCTCAACAATGTAAAACTTTACAAGAGGTCAGACTAAGCGTTATCGAGTTATTGAGGAATAACGAAATCGGCAAATTTTTGATTTTTCAAAATATTTTAAAAATTTAAAAAGTTAGGTCAAATTTGAAATGAGATTTGCCGCGAGTATTGAATTCTGCAAAACATTCCCCATTTAACCGTTGTTCTATATCTCCTAATAACCGAGATACCAATGGTGAGCATCGAAATTGGGACACATGGTATATATATATATATATATATATATATATATATATATATATAGTAAATTCAATCAGTTGGCGATTAAAGGTCTGGCTTTACTTCAAAGTATATATATTTAAAACAACCCTACATGTTTCGGCAATGATGCCTTTATCAAGGATATAAAATATAAATGACAGTATACATTTGTATACAATGTTCTTACAAATGGGAGATCAATATCTTAAAGCCGATCTGTATTTAAAGGAACTGCTCTCGAAGCTGCTAAACTTAATTAAAAGAGCAGAGCTAGAGAGAGTATTCCAAGGAGACAGGAGGACTACAACAGATTTGGAAAAATCGCAGTGGAATAGTTTTTGTTGCCACATCAAGTACTCTAATAAAATGTACCTTTGGTCATTATCTATGTTTTATTTTCGGTTTGTGGGCAAAAATTATGTGCATACTTGTATTACAGCACTCAATTATAATAGTGACTGAAGTCAAAGAAGTTTCCAATATGTCTTGTATGGCATTATAAACTAAAAATAAGATGATACCATATTTTTCTTAGTATCAATTTTAAGTCGCGTTTACTACATTAATATATGCAATTTTCTCTTAATTATGTCAGTTTTCATTCGAAAAAACTGTTCGCGTCTTACAATTGATCTATTATTGAGCAATAATATTTTTTAATGTCTTGATTTATTTGACATACTGTAGATATATATTAGAGAGAATAATGTACTAATTACAACACTGCATTAAAGAATTCACTTTTCTTCAATATAAACACAAAGTGGTGAAAGTTCGTCATTTATTTACTACATTTAGCTTTCTTTCAAGAGAATTAATATGACAAATAAATAAAACACACATAAGATGTTTTAGATTTACACTTTATTAATAAAATAATGACAGCTGTATCGCTAACACAGTAACTTCATCAAATTCAACTTAAGACTAAAGATACATACAATATACAGCGTTAAATCAGGTAGTTGACCCAAGTTAAAATTCTAGGAACTATTACATTTATATTTTGCTTTTTGAAAACTATACCATGTCCTACTTGCGTGAGGTTTAAGTTTAATAATATAACATAAGCAACTAAGAAACAGTATTTCAATGGGTGAACAGATTTAACAGTGGGGATGAATTCAAGTCTAATTTATCGTTTAGTAACATTTCTGAGTTTTTGAGTTTATTAATTTCTAAAGACTCTAAACAATTTAGTTTTCTACCTTTATTTTCTACATGTATGATATCGAATTGTAAATTAAATTCGTGTTCATTCTCTATTAAATGATTAGAGTAGGTTGAGTCAGTTTTCTTATTGATATAAGAATGATAGTGGTCTTGGATTCGTTTTTTATACGTTCTACCTGTCTGTCCAATATATGTTTTGGTACATGATCCGCATGATAACTTATAGACTCCTGATTTATTGTCCGGATAAATACACTATCATTAAAAAAGATCCGACCCCTAAATTCCAACGACAAATCATTAATTTAATCAACAACTCACCTGGCATATTTAACAGTTCTAATGTGTTTGAATGTAGAAAACTAAAAGTAATGAATCCACAACCCCCGAAATTATACTCATTGATTAAACTACATAAAGACAATTTCCCGATTAGACCAGTAGTCTCCTATATTACAGCACCCGCAGTTAAAGTGTCTAATAGCCTAATAAATATCATCCTTAAACACACGAAATTCAAACCCAAACATAGTATTAAAAATAGTCTAGAGTTAGTTAATAACATTATCTAAAACATCTTATGTGTGTTTTATTTATTTGTGATAGGGATTTACATCAAGCAAAGGTCGAAACATTGAAAGAATAGAATTAATATGGTTTACAATATTTTCTAAACATGAAGTACCTTGAGTAAATAATATAATATTATGCAATATTTTGCCACCAAGAGTAAAGGCAGACAACACCAAATATGTGCTAAAAATCTGATAGCTCTTGAAAGTTTTCTGGTGAAGATAATTTTGATTATTAAAGCACTAAACCTGTTAATATTAGAATATTTGTTAAATATAGCTTCAGTAATACAAAGCTAGAACTTTGTCATTCTTCCTAAGTAGTTCTTTATTTTACTATGCTTTGAGAGATTACAATTTAATATTTCAGATGTATTGAACATCCTGTATATTACCAAGAATAATTTTGTTATTATATTGTTATATTTATATGATTAGAAATCGTCCTTTTAAGTGGTATTCTTGGAAATGCTCTTTTGATGTAATCGATCATTCACGCTTTTCACAACGAAATATTTACTATTCTCTTGCATAAGGCGAACTGCAGACACACTCTTCAACGCCTTTCGTTATTGCAATGCTGTAACCACACTAAAGAGTGTTGTTCTTTAATTAAAAGAAGGCTGAATGTGTTTTAGTTCTGACCCGAGAGTACGGCAATTAGCGGCAGAACTCGTAGTAATGAATACAAATTCCAGTGTATAAATTGTTTTCCAGTTGGTAGGTGCTTAAACGTCGGCATTTTTTTATTGTTCGATTTGGGGGTTGGTCGGTTGGCGCGTTCGCTCGCTCACAGTTTTCATTCGCCAGTTTACGTCTGCTACGGTAATGAAAATTTTCCGGGATCGGCGCGACACGACGCCACGAGTGAGTGAGATCTGGGGGAATATTGAATTGGTTGTTTCATATAATAATTAACGCATCAGTAGGAATACATATGAATTATTCATTATATGCAAATGCGGCAATCGTTTTTGCAAATTAGTTATTTGTTCGTATTTAATAGCGGATCTATATTCGTGAATGCGAGTGTGCTTCTCGTGACGTTTCGCAATTGCACACTTCGCGTCGCGTCGCCGATGGGTAATTGTGCGCGTCATTGTTTGCTTTCAAAAGCGAAATTGTCACTCGAATTGAAATTTTTTTCTCTCCACTTTTGAAACATTGAATCAATTCGATATATACGAGGATAACGCTAATAGTCTAAGCAAGTTATTAAAATTGCTGTCATCAAAATATGATCGTTCGTATTTATTATATTTTGTTTAGAAACAAATTGTCTGCATTTTAAACATATTTATTTTTCACGGCCGTAATATTTTATAAGATAGTAGGGTTAACATAAATAATAACAAAAATATAACATTATTTCTTTATTACAATATATATTTAAATAGAATTTATAAAGTTCCCGGTGAAATGACGAATGACACATCTCTTTGCCAAAAACACCAGTTCGGATCCATCTAATTATCGATATAATAAATGTTTTTCAATAATTTTGTTACATGCGCCTTTCCTACGCAAACGTAAAACCTAATTAACTTCATAACCAAACGCTATCTACAATCGTAATATCTGAACGATACTAATCCAACTATATGCAAACAAGGTTGCATACAAATTCTCCTAATATATCACAATTTTTAATCAAATTCCAATCATAGAAAATTACTAGAATGAAATTCCAATTTATTCTAACAATAAGATAAATATATGCAAAAGAAAAATATTATACATATTTTTAACTATCGAAATTACAAACTATATGCGAAAATCCTACCATATACAGTTCCGTTCATAATTTATTGAACAAACGATTAAAAATGACCAAGGGGCGAATCTTTGCTTAAAATTAAGCAAGACAAAAAATGAAAAACTCAGTAACTAATAAATTACATTTTGAATAAAAAATTTTCAAAAAATAACAAAAAAAATGTAAATGACATCACTTGTAACACTTAAAAACGAACAATATGTAAAATTACAAACGATAAAACAAAAAAAAATTCTACCGAAAAGAAAAACAAAAGAATCATCCACTACCTCATTCTAGTCCAATCCGCTAAACTTCACCCGAAAAACTACACATCAAAACCAACACGATAAAGAATAGTTTTCGAAAGATGATCAACCACCAACAGGAACAACACCACACCTTACCATAAAAAACCGTACCAAACGATGTCAAGGAAGAAAAATGCTACTGAAGATAAACAATCAACAAACAAAGCACCGGAACACAGAGCAAAACAAAGATGATTCCAACAATCTTTGTTTTGCTCTGTGTGCCGGTGCTTTGTTTGTTGATTGTTTGTCTTCAGTAGCATTTTTCTTCCTTGACCTCGTTTGGTACGGTTTTTTATGGTAAGGTGTGATGTTGTTCCTGTTGGTGGTTGGTCATCTTTCGAAAACTATTCTTTATCGTGTTGGTTTTGATGTGTAGTTTTTCGGGTGAAGTTTAGCGGATTGGACTAGAATGAGGTAGTTGATGATTCTTTTGTTTTTCTTTGTGATAGATTTTTTTTTTGTTTTATCGTTTGTAATTTTACATATTGTTCGCTTTTAAGTATTACAAGTGAGGTCATTTACATTTTTTTTTGTTATTTTTTGAAAATTTTTGATTCAAAATGTAATTTATTAGTTACTGAGTTTTTCATTTTTTGTCTTGCTTAATTTTAAGCAAAGATTCGCCCCTTGGTCATTTTTAATCGTTTGTTCAATAAATTATGAGCGGAACTGTATATGGTAGGATTTTCGCATATAGTTTGTAATTTCGATAGTTAAAAATATGTATAATATTTTTCTTTTGCATATATTTATTCTATTGTTGGATTAAATTGGAATTTCATTCTAGTAATTTTCTAAGTATGATTGGAATTTGATTAACAATTGTGATATATAAGGAGAATTTGTAGGCAACCTTGTTTGCATATAGTTTGATTAGTATCGTTCAGATGTTACGATTGTAGATGGCGTTTGGTTATTAAGTTAATTAGGTTTTACGTTTGTGTAGGAAAGGCGCATGTAACAAAATTATTGGAAAACATGTAATATATCGATAATTAGATGGATCTGAACTGGTGTTTTTGGCAAAGAGATGTGTCATTCGTCGTATTAGAAAGATATTTTCACCGGAAACTTTATAAATTCTATTTAAATATACATTGTAATAAAGAAATAAAGCACAAACAGATAATTAATATATATTTTCGATTCTACGAAACTATAAAAGAAGAAAACTACTGAAAAGTTCTAACGTATTCGTGAGCATAAGAAAAACTAAAGTGCGTGGTTGATGGGAAATAAACCAGCTTTGTAATTCCTTCCCTCTTAAAGAAGAATTCACAGAACATTTCGTACGATTCGATAAATGCCTTTAAAATCTGCCGATGGAGATATCAACAAAAAAAAAACAAAACATTGATGTTAATCCGTTACAACCAGAAGCCGCATCAAAATCCGAAATTACACATCCGCTACCAAAACATAGGACATAACAACAACTTCTGTTCGAAACGCAAAAGAGGGGCTGAACTAAATAAAACTCCTTGAAAAGCTAAAAGAAGGCAACCTTCGCATCCGCAAGTACTGAAAATAACCACAAATTACTCTGCAATTAAAGCATCTATGTTTCAAAAAAATAAACTCACTCAAAGTCAAAGTCGTTCAAAAAACACAACCAAACGTGCTACATTAGAATTAACTAAGTGTTCGATACTAAAACTGGTGAAAACAATCTACTAGTATGTCCAGTGACACAGAAATATGATACCAAATGAATGAACGGAATTTATCGAAACAGAATTTATTCCTAAAAAGAACGAAAAATCGAGAAAAATGACTGAGATTTATGACACCTCTTACGCCAAGGTCACAACTACCTAAGGGGTATTCGTCGGCCTACCCGCAGATCAAACAAATCTGAGAAACAAAATAAAAGAATTTATTCACTAAAAGATCGAAAAGACGGGGAAAAAATGATTGAAATTTGGGATGCCTATTACGCCTGCATCACAACTTCCTACCGGAATATTCATCGGCCAACCCGCAAACCACACAAACAAACTCGAAAAACAAAAAAAGACGGAATTTATTTCCTAAAATATCGAAAAGACGGGGCAAAATGAGTGATATTTCGGACGCCTCATGCTCCCCCGTGCATAACTACCTACGAGAATATTCATCGGCCTACCTACAAACCAAACAAATTCCAAAAAAAAAAACGAAAAAAAACAATATCTAACAACAAAATACTAAATTACTATTTCGTTGTTTACAAGACCACTAAAAGGCATAAACTTCCACTATGAGGCCAAATAAAATCCAAAAACATGCCACTCAGAATCAAAATCACGCCAAACGAAGATGAAATCAAAATTAAATCAGGCCAAACCAAAATGAAATCAAGGTCCATATTTATTTCACACTTCAAATCGCGGTTCAAAATTCCATTTCCAAAACAATACATTATTAACAATTTGACTAACGCCACTGTCTGCCAAGGATCCAACACACATGGCACCAAACAACAATGAAACTGCGATAACCAACCTCGCAAACACTCAAAATCAACAACTAAGAATTTTGAACCGAAAACCAAAATCGCGAATTTGAAAATTAGCCATCCAAGATGTTCGAAACCTGACAACAATCAAACTCAGGCCGGAAACAGTACTGACATAGAAGAATCCAGAAAAAAATCTCTAGACCACTACAACGCTACGAAGATCTTGACCGATACGTTGGAATACTTCAACTGGAAAACAGGCCAAACTGAACCCACGGTCAGGAGACGAACCTGCTAAAAAAGCAACACCTTATAAGATATTCATATCACACTGGCAGCGTTGGATATCAAATTTGAAAAACAAACATAAGCCAGAATTTAAAAAAAAAATACAAACCGGGTCAAAATTACAAAAAAAAACAAGCCAAAATTTCGAAAAAAAGCAAGCCCCACGATTGTCGCGCCAATTTGTTATACGCGCCTTTACTACACAAACATAAACCCTAATTAACTTAGTAACTCTACCATTTTTATTGCAAGATCCAAACGCCATCTACAATCGTAACATCTGAGAGATACTAATCCGACTATATGCAAACATGGTTGCCTATATATCCTCCTAACATATCACAATTTTTAATCAAATTTAGAATATTACTACAACGAAATTAGAATTCAATTTAATGATAGGATATATATCCGCAAAGAAAACTATTATACACATTTTTAACTATCGGAATTACAAAATATATGCAATAATCTTACCATATACAGATCCGTTCTAAATTTATTGAATAAACGACTAAAAATGACCAAGGGGCGATTTTAGTCCGTTACAGTTTATAAACTCTACACATCCATAATATCTTAAATAATATATGAACACCTAGAAAATAACAAAATCATAACTCTAGAATAAAAAGTCTGCCAAACGAGGAGTTAGGGATGCAAGGAACAACTTATCATAGACGAGATAATACCTGAAGAGGCCAGGAAATACAGAGATAACCTCCATACAGCTTATATATTGGCTATCAAAAAGCGTAACAAAGTGTGACATATTTTTATTGAGGTATATAAAATTAATTCATCTATAAAACAAAATATCTAAATGTTAATGAATAGATAGGAAACGCACCTAACAGCAAATAACACTAATTCTAAATACACGATAGAGATCAAAAGAGGTATTTTCTAAGGGAATTCATTAAGCTTTGCATGGATTTGTCTAGCACTCAACTATGTTCCATAAAGCAAATAAAGGTTGCACTCCAATGAGTGAGAATATTAGCTATCTGATGTATGAAGATGACATTAAACTGACGGAAAATTCTAGAAGCTTCGATAAAAGTCTGGAACAAGTGGAGAGAGTTTTAGAATCGCGACTAGTCGAAAAGACGGAAGCATTAAAAGAAGATGTTTTTATTGCTGTGAAGGAGAAAATTGGAGAAAATTTAAAACATTTAAAGGAAAAGTCCAAACTTCTAGAAATAATCTCTCGAAATAATGCCGCAGATGAAATTACCTGAGACCATGAGTCATTCTGATCCCAGGCAGCTCAACGAAGAAGTTTTGCCGCGGCCTTTCGAAATAAAAGAAGAAGCTGTGGCTATCTCAAAGACCAAAATCAAGCCACCAACCTTTGATGGAAAAACGTCACGGGCGACTTACCTGACGCAATTCGAAGCAGCCGCGGAAACAAATGCATGGTAATCTTTCGATAAGCGTACTAGTCCAATCATAGCGTTGAGAGATATTTTGCCGACATATCCTCCTAAGGAACGCAAAGATTATTCCCAGCTTATTAAATGATTGGAAATGAGATATGACCATCCGCATTTAGAACAGATATACCATACCTAACTGAAGAGTCGGTTACAATAGAAAGGCGAGAATCTTCAGGAATATGATGCAGATATTGCCCGTCCGGTTCGACTTGCATATCCAATGACGCCAGATAATTTTATGGAACTCCAGGTGTTCAGACATTTATAGGTGATCTCAAGAAAATTTATACGCAGCAGGCATTAATGCTGGCACGGCCGAAGAACTTGATCGATGCTATGGAGCTCGCATTTGAGTTCGAAACTGCAAAACAGGCCTCGCTGACCGTGGTCGAGTCTGTACTGTCGACAGACAGGAAAACGAAGAATTTGTGGAGTGAATGGTGAGTCAGGAGAACGATTTCAAGGAAAGATCTCTAGTGACTTCTAAAGCAAATCGAAACCTTTAACATGAAATTTGGGCTGAATAAGTTACGTTTTCATACAAATGAACAAGGTAAAGAGGCGAAGACCAGAGATCATGAAATAAAAACGCTTTCCGTTTCAAACGCTGCTAGAAGTGAAAACGTATAGATATCAGATATTTGAATAAGCAAAAAGTCTACCTATGACGAAGGATCAAAGTACGGACACGTGTATCAGGCTATCTCTGTCTTCATCAGCGCACTACGAGAAAGGTCAACAAAGCTTTTCATCGGTTCACCGTATATACCAAGCTTGGGCGACTTATGCTCATTAAAGGACATCCACCGACATCCATCGGCCAAGAACGACAACATGGTGACAATTTCCACTACAGACTGTACAAGAAGTTAGTCTATGTATCTGGCACAGTGTGCAGTTAATCTCGTCACCAGACCTTGCCGCTCTTAGCCGATCGATGTCGTGAGCTAAGCTCTCCAAGAAATAGGTTAAAACTTTCTCGTCGTGTTCGAAACACGTGCCCGGACGTTTATCTTTCTTCAATGCAACGTTGATATGTGTTGTGTGCCCATTTTACATATACGTATCATGCCTTTTACTATTATTCGAAAGTGACGCGACCGTTAAAAAAATGAAAAGCGAAATAGAACTGAAGATATTAGTGTATAAATCACTTTCAGGACTAAAAAGGCTCAAAATACTAATTTATACACTAATGTCTAAATTTTATAATCAGTCTAATGCTGCAGGAGTTGCATTGCTTAACTCGTAGATGCCACCAGGGAAACTTCTTCTGGCGAAGTCATTTACTATGTAAGCCACAGCTTGTTCCACATTTCCGTAGTCGTACCTAGATCCGACTATTTTTTGCACCTTCCGTGGCTTGTGCGGAACCTATTTAATCAGGCAATGGTCTCTCTGCAATTCAGGGTGGTGATCTAGGAGGGCTATTGAGCAATAATTCACATTGATGGGATGCTGAACTTCCGTATTCAACATAATCGGTCTCCTAGATTTCAATGGGGTTCTGAGGATGCTCTCCAAATCATCAAGTTGAACATTTCCTGTATTGGTGAGAGAACTTCGATACCAAATAGTAGCATAGTATTCAGCAGGAAAGTACGTTATGCAATGGCTGCCATTTGCAATGTCTCCCCATTAGCTAACCAAGAATTTCTGGCAACTTTAAGAAATATATTATTGCGGGTTTTCACCTTTTGACCAGTTTTTATAGAGGTGTTGCGTCAACGTCAGAGACCGGTCCAAGGTTACGTCCGGATATTTAGGGTGAGGTTTATGGTTGATCTTATTACAATTCAACATTCAACTCTCTGTTAGCTTCTTTGGTATACAAATGAAAGGCATATGATTCGGATTTTGAAGGGTTTAGTTGTAAGCACCATTTCTTATAATATTCGTCTAAAGCTTGGAAATCTTCAGCAAATTGTAATTGTCCATTCTCTAAATTTCCTGTTTGGGTGCACAAAGCCAAGTCATCTGTTCGTGATTTTGTGAGTAAGAGATCATTGGTATAAATGTTGAACATTCGAGGAGTCAAAGACAATCTTTGAGGATGGCTATTTTTCAAGAATTTGCACATGGGATTACACATGGGATTTTAAAAATCATTCCATTCTTCCAGACAGTGTCATAAGCACTGAAGGGATCGGCAAAAGCAGTGAATGTTTTCAGACCCTTCTGAAAACCTGCTTCAATATGCGTTGTTAACTCTAAGGCATGATCACAGCAGTTCCTTTCCGTTCCGAAAGCATCTTGCTTCTTATTAATAATCTCGTTGACGGTGGGCGCTATTTTATTATAGATAAACCGTTCTAGAAATTTATAGGAAACAGATAAGAAAAGAGAGATATAGTTGTGTAGTTTCGAAGATCTTCGGGGAACTTATTAGGTTTTAATATTGTTAGGATTTTTGTTTTCCGGAAAATGTTAAGTTTCTCCAGAATCTAAGAAATTGTTATAAAAGTTTCTCAACCATTTTCGGGCATCCATTCTACGATTTTTAATGAACTCAGGACAGACGTTGTCAATTCCAGGAACTTAATTTGAACCGAGCAATGGCCGAATTTATTTAGTATTTGCAGTTAAAAAATTGCAAATATTATTAACGCACCAGCTATGTAGCTAAATATGAATATAATACAGTCAGTCTTAAATAGATGGGGTGACATATACATCTAAATAATTAAATATATAAAATAAAGATATCTATATAAGGAATGAAATATTATGGATTACTTAAATCGAAATGAATATAAGAAGAAATAAATACTACAAAACGAATATGCCCCTATTTACAAAGTATAATATTCTGGAAATAACACATAAAGTATGCCTTTGCAGAAATAAACTGCGTGCGTATTATCCCGTACACAAGAAACATTATACGTTAATAGCTTTAATAAATACTGTCGCAATATTACAATGTGGCGCGTTTCAAGTATGTTAATGGGCGAGAAATTTATTTACATTCCACTAAATAGTGTTATACACAAAATTCTTGCTTTCCTCAAGTAGAATTTAAAGTTACTAAAGTCGCTTAATTTTAATGTATTCTTAGCAAAGTGCTGTTAATCTCTTTATAAGTGGTTATGTAAAGAGTTTTGGGTTAAGAAGATTATGTCTCTCTTTACCATGATCGATTGTTAAACTAAATTTTTAAATTAAACAGAAAAATACGTTTATATATTGTTTTGTTTTTGTTAAGGTATTTATTTACATTTTTAAATTAGTTCTGGTAAAATGATAATCCAATATCGTACGAGACTTGTTAATATTGTAAATTTTCCCCATTTTTTTTTATGAGATTTAGTGTTTTATTACATACATTTACAAGTTAGATTTTGAATATTTAATTATGTATTTTACTATATTTTAATTTTCTACAGGTGTGATTCAAATAATGCAAGACATTTAGCCTATTCTAAGGTTACGCTTTTTGTTAAATTTCTTTCATAATAATATATTGTAACTTCAGTATTAAAGATGCTAATATTTCGATTTACGCATTTATTATGTATTTAGCCCGACTTTCAAAGAAAAATATTGGCTAAAATACCTTCTACTTGCTCAACATTCTTAAGGATTGAGCACTAAAAATTACAATAAACTTATCACCTCTGTTCGTGTCCTGTGGCTACATAGAGGTCAGCCTTCTACTCAGGGGCAGTTTTACAGATGTGCTTCCTCAAGAGGTAGAGTCTCGTTACCAAGCAGCTGGTGATATTAACTTCTTTTTGGCTACTTCTTATTAGGTTATTTCAACTAAGTTCTTCTAATAGTGCCTTAGTATATAGTACCCGACTTCCCATTTTTTTAATGTTTCCTTTCTAGCTATGATCAGATCTCTTTTATGAAGAATTCATATTAATACAGCATAGCGGCTCTTTGTCTAGTTTATCGGTATTGCATTTTCATTAATATCTTCATTTACTGCCATCTAGATCGATAGTGTCTTGTGCCAGTCTATTGAGCGCCTTTTTAATATGTAGCCAGTTTTGGCCAGGAAATATAATTACTATTAACCGTCATTATGTTTGTTTATCATTGTGTACACTCCCTTTCTCTGACTTCTTTAGCAGAGGCGACAGTTAGCTGGCTCAGAAAATCATTGCATGTTTTTCCGGGTTCAGTGATATCTTTTTCAGTGCACTACTGTCAGTTTTTGTACTTTTATTGGATCGTCATCTAGACGTAAAACAAGCGGTGACATCTCGATTGTTCTAGCCACTTAGCTTGATATCTGGTCAGCATTCAAATATATAGTTTGTGTTCTATGACTTCCTTCTTAGTTAGCTCGGAACAGAAAATAAATTGTGGTTTGCTAGATGCAAAATGGATACTGCTTTATTTACCTAAATTAGAAATAGTGTTTAAAATGAAAAAGTTTGAGAAAGCAAACAGTTAGTCAATATATATGAGAATTTTTCATACGACGATTATTAAACAATCATTTTTTATCATAGTTTAGATATATTTAATGCATTTAATTTCCTAGTCCAAAATGTGATTTCAATAAAAAAATGTAAATTTATTATTAATTTATTTACTAACACTAAGTAGTTAAGGAAAACATTTTTTACGTTTGGGGAGTATTCACTCTCTTAAACATAGAAGCAACGACCATTCGCAGTTGCCAGCACAAAATGTGACGATAAAAAAAGGAAAAAGAAAACAAAACTATTGGCTCCTGAATATTTAAGGTGCTTGTACCATTCTGTTCACTCTGTTTATTAATTTTATCCCACGCCTAAAATGCTTGAAAGTGTTTAATGAAAATTCATAAAACGGCTGGAATGACGCTAACATTGATGAAGTTACAGATGATGAAATTACCTGTTAGCGGTATAAGCGTAATAATATTTTCATCACGTTAGCCTGCTAAATGAAATATCACCATTTTGCATCGTAAAATTGTGGGTTTTAAATACGCGCAGGTACTAGAAAAAACGTATTCATGACATGTAACATAGTAAGGGCTTTTAGAAACAAAGTGCTAACATTTTAGATGAAAAACTAAACTAATATATATATACATATATATATACATGTATATATATATATAATTGTATAATGTATATGTATGTATATGTATATGTATATAATTTATTTTATTCAATATATTGCGGTCGATAATTTCGTTTAAATTATATATATATATATATATATATATATATATATATATATATATATATATAATTTAAACGAAATTATCGACCGCAATATATTGAATAAAATAAATTAAAAGCGGGCAAGCGGTCTGTTTGCTTCTTATTGTCCTTGTACGTCAATTTTATTATTTTTTTCAACTCTACATTTTTATCTCCGGAAGAAGCAACAAAGTTGTTGCGAAATATAGGGATACTTAATAAATGAGTTTTTTAATTGACAGACCACTTGTCCGCTTTTAATTTATTTTATTATATACATATATATTGTAATATTCTAGTTGGCCTCCACGTTCGAGCGCCAATTGAAATATAGCGAATGATCTGAGGAATAATAATAATAGAATAATAATTATATTCAGTGATATTAATAATATTAAGTGTATAGTACGGGAATTGTACTTTAAGTTGGGCGCCTTTATTTTAAACTTCTAACATTAGATCTTCAGCCTCTCTCATGTAATATCTCAGGTTGCGACTAGATGTCGGAAGAGCAAGTATAATATTTTACATAAATTGATCTATCTCGATCTCGGCTCCTCGTCGGTCAGTTTACCCCTATGTGTGTGATGGAAAATTGCTTAATAATATTATAACGTTTTCTCTAGCTACGCAATGATAAATAAAAGAGTTTCTTTAAAATAATAAGTGTAAATATTTATTGAACGTAAGTTATCTGTAAACAGTGGACAAGTAACGTGCCTAACGACAAAACAAGGAATTAATATAGAGTGCCCGTGTGAAATAAAGGTTATGTTTCAATAGCAATGTTAATGTAAAGTATGTTGCAATATAAATAAATAAGCAAACAAATTAAGGGTAAGTACTTCAGTTCTTAATAATAAGTTTCCTTTCACAAATTCTGAGCAAGATAGAAATGTATTTTTAAAGTAAAATCAAATAGTTAGGAATTTAATAAAATGTTGTTTTGTTAATAAATAGTTCTTATAAGACTTTTTCCGAAATAAATTGAATTAATTAAACTTCTGGCTTGTAAGGAGCGTGCAGGTATGTAGGATGGTGTCAGCTGGTCAGGATTTTCGGTGTACGGGACCAAATAAAGGTGTTCCCGTTACTACGATGGAGGTACGGTCGCTGTTCGAAGGCGTAGGAATTGCTCGTAGCCGGTGGCCAAATGATGCGTTGGATGATTACTTGTCGGTTTCAGGTATAATTGACTCCAAAAGTAGTTCTAAAGTAGCGCCAAGGTTAAATGCTTCTTTTCTGAGTATTTTTATAATTTTATCACAAGTATTTATTGTATTATTAAATTTTAATTTCGGAGTAGCACTTTTTTCTGGCAATCGTTATAAAATTTTTCTACTAACGCTCGCTAGCAATTATTTCGTTCCAAAGCCTTGTAAGAAATTAAGAAAATTGCCTTGTTTTATACTTTTATTACAATTGATAATAATTTAAATGTAAATGAAATATTCAAACAGAAAAACAAAATTAAATTAGTAATTTACAAATAGTTACAACGGCCTTTCCAATGTTAGGTTATGTGTAATGTTTCGAATTAAAATAACCTGTTCGCGGGTTTGTAACAATTCAAAAAGTGGGCGTTTCTAATAAGTATCGATATAAAATTTGAATGTAAATAAATTAGCTATCTTATAAATTTCGCGTAAATCACTTGAATTATGGAGATGACAATTAAAAATATGAAAAGTAAATTCTGAAATAAATATAAATTAATCTGAAATATACAAAGTTATCCTAATATTAATTTATTAACATTTCGATACTAATTTTACAAATTATGTCCGCCAAATGTAGACATTTTATTGAGTGTAATTCCTGTGTTAATTACTGATTTTCCATTTGCAGATGGCTGGAATAATGGTGCTATTTGCCTCATAACAATATATATATATATATATATATATATATATATATATATATATATATATATATATATATATTGATAACGTCCCCCTTTTATAATGGGCTGTGGTGAGATTATGAAATGTTAATGAGATAAAAGTGTAAGATAAAATTATGTATTTGAAAAGATTAGTCGGGCGCCTTAATTTATAAAATCTCACCCCAGATTGCGCTATCTTTATCTCAAATAGCCAACTAGTCGGAAAGCAAGAAACTATATTTAATAAAACTTTACTAAATGTGGGTGATCTCGGGCTCGTTGTGAGTTTTAGGTTGTTGCTTCCAAAAAAGAGAATAATATTAATGTTGACGCTTAATATAATAACTCCTACAAATAAATATGAACAAATAAAAGATTCATGTAAAATTAAAAATATTATGTTTATTAAATTAAAGGAAACTGTAAAAATATAACGTATTACAAATGTGATATTAACGAAACTGCATATACGCATAAACAACAAGGTGTTACTAATGTGAAAAGAGGTTATGTGTGTTAAACTAATAAATAATATGAATATAAATGTGAATACTCTTATTACAATAATGGTGAGTACCCTTTTATTGTTATCTCTAAGATATAAATAGGTTGTTTAATTAAATATAAAGATCATGACAGGATGTGATAGATTAGGTAAATAATTCGAGAAGATTATAAAATAAAAGTTTAAAGAATTTAATTTTTGAAAAAAAAAAATAAATATTATCTGAAAACCTGTTATAATAATGATGCTGATGTATGTTTGTAGATCGTCTGTGTGAATTGGGAAGATCCTCGGTGATCCAAAAATGTTCGGGTGCAGCACAAAATGATGGCGGTGTAGGTGGCTGTTTACGCAGACGCTATCGAAGATTTTCCTCGGACTTCGTCTTCGGTGCCTAATTACTCACTGCGCTCGTTTCTGGCTGTAGAATTTCAGGTATCGTTGTTGATGTACGTTAGACTATATTGTTGAAGTTCGGCGATGGATTCTTATATATAATTCTTCTGATTTTCTATCGTTTTCGGTGGAACTACGTCTGTGACGCTATATTGTTTGAAAGTTCGTTATTACCGAAAATTCTTGTAGTAATTCACTTGACGATCGAGTTAATTAATATTCTGGATACTTTTTATCACTTTTAGCTGAATTTATAATTTAAATTTGTGTTTTATACAAGATTTCTAAGGCTTGGTCTAAAAAGATGCGTCTATTTTTTTCAAATTCAAGGATCGAATTATTCGACAGCACTTGTCTGAATATTACCAAACACGCTATCTATTGATATCAATAATCTCGATGATTTACCCTTTTAACAATTTTATATAAAAAGAATTTGATTAATTTAGATTATCTAAATGATTTTAAAAATTATATTATAAATTACCAAGTTAGGTTAAGATAAATTTGAATGATACAAATCGCATACTGCGCATGATAAATGTAAACATAGCGAGATGTCAATTTGTAGGCGTGTCTTACTAGTGTCGATATAATACAAAGTTGCATATGGATTTGAATATGTTTTTCGCGCTAATATTTGAAAATTTGAATATGATATGATAAAATTAAATAATGAAAGGAAAATGTATATAGAAATTTAAAGAATGAAATGATCGTTATAAAAATACATATGCACTTCGATACTACTAAGACTTAATAATATTATTTATATAACCATTATATTATAACCCTTTTTCACTTTGTATGTCTTATTCTTCCTATTTCAGATGCAGTTCTATATGGATAACATGCATCACAACAATGTCCCCGTCGAAAAAATGTCGGAATGTACAAATGAGGACATTCTTTTCGCTGAAGAAGATGTAGGAAATGAAAGATAACAACCTTGTTTTTCTAAACTTATTACGTGTCGTTCGAATTAAACAATTAGAAAGAAAAATAAGTTAACACCTTAATATAAAAACTTTATGAATTGTAAAAACGAAATGTTTGTTTGTGTGATGAACTTCCTTAACATTATATTAGTATACCAAAGTCTTTTCTTCCTTTTTTTTTTTTTTAATTATCAACTATTATTCTATTGTTTCTTTGTAACTTCTCTTTATTTATTCAAGCTGTCCAAATTCAAATTATCCAGTCTAAATTAATGTTTCTTGTTTAAGTATATTTATTTGTAATTATATAAAAATAGTTTAGTTGTAGTATTCATTTAATTGATGTATTTTGCGAGCTATAACATACCTTTCAATGTAATTAATAATTTTAATGACTGTATTTATTCAATTGTATATTACTGTTCCGTTAAATAATCCTGCAACATCGAAATATGGTATCTACCCTTTATGTACCCGGTTTCTTCTTCCATTAATTCATAGGTATTGTTGCCTAAGATTCTATTAATAATATAAGGTCCTTGATATGGTTTTAGCAGTTTTCCCATTATTTTATTTTTAAGATCAGTTACTCTCAATCTTTTCACTATTACCCTATCATTAAGATTATATGTTTTATATTTCTTATCAACGGTATTCCTCTTTCTTTCCCATTTAATTTTCTTTGTCAATAATTTCTCTCTTACTTCTATAAGTCGTTCGTTGAAGTTGATGGCTTCTGGATCTGTCCAAGGTCTCTGCGGTGGCTGACCAGTAAAAATTGTTATGGGACAATGGTTATGAACTGTACTGGGTGTGTTATTAATGGTGTGTTCTATTTGTTGTAAATATTTGGCCCATTTATTATGATTGTCATGTAGAAGTATTCTTAAATATTTCAGAGTTTCTCGTATATATCGTTCTGTTGGATTGCCCTGTGGATAACGTATTGATGTATAGTAGGTGCGGATGTTATGCGAATGTAGAAAGTCCTTGTATCTGTCATTGTTAAAGTATGTAGCGTGATCGGATAGTATTGCTAATGGTTTTCCAAATTGGGTAAAATAATCTGTTAACGCTTGTAGTACAGTATTGGTGTCGCATTTCTGTGTAGGAATAAGTTTGATAAATTTGGAAAAGATATCACAAATCACAAGAATATTTCTATAACCTTTCGTACTTGGTATTAAGTTTGAAAGAAAATCTATAGATATCAATTCTAACTTGTCGTAAGTTACAATATTGTGGCAGATATTGGTATTCGTAAAGTTCTTGTCCTTCGCAAGTTCACATGTTCTGCAGTGTTTAATTACGCTTTTGATGATTCTCTCATCATTGATACAGTAGAATGCCTCTCTAAACAGTAACCAGCATTTTCTACCTCCTATATGCGTGTATGAATAATGTAAATATTCCGTTATCTCCCTGGTGTGTTTCTCATTTGTGACATATACGATGTTCTTACCTATCTGTTTTACTATTAAATTATCCTTAAGTGACATGCCTTTGTAAGTTCCCTTTTCCTTTAACTGTTGATGTAATTCAGTGAAATCTGGACCTGATTGTATAGATAAAAGCTTGTTAATGGAAAATATTCCCTGTCTTTGAAGTTGTACCAAATTTATGCAAATATTTTGTCGTTTCACATCCCCGTCCTGTCGTGTTAAAGCATCTGCTGTTATCATTTCCTTACCTGGTTTGTATACAATGTTAAATTCGTACTGCTGTATGAGCAACGTCCACCTGTAAATGCGACTATTATTCAGTTTGCAACTCATTATGTTAACCAGAGCTTTATGGTCCGTTTCTAGCGTAAAACTTTTTCCAATAAGGTAATATCTTAACTTTGTAAGTGCAAAAACAATAGCTAACATCTCTTTCTCCGATATTGTATATCTGGTTTCACATGCTTTGAGTGTTCGTGAAATGAAGTATATAGGTGTTTCGATGTTATCTTTGATTTGAACAAGCTCCGCTGCGATGGTTTGATGTGATGCATCAGTTCTAACTACAAACGGCAATGTAAAATCAGGGTGGTGAAGTTTTAGGTTTTCAACAAAGCTTTCTTTCAACAGATTAAAACAACTTTCATGTTCTGCGGTCCACGACCATTTCTTGCCTTTCTTCAATAGATCTAATAATGGTATGGTTCTTTCACTATAATGGGATATGAATTTGCGATAGTAATTAAGAACCCCTAAGAATCCTCGTAGTGTTTTTAGATTTTTAGGTCTTGTATAATTCTTAATTTCATCCAGGCGTGTAGGATCAAGTAAAATGTTATCTTTATTTATCACGTAGCCAAGGTAATTTATTTCGTGACGGAAAAATTGACATTTTAAAAGGTTTAATTTCATACCTTCTGTTGTTAAAGTATTTAGAATAATTTTTAGGTGCTGTAAATGTTGTTCGACACTCTCGGAAAATATTATTATATCATCAAGATAGTGTAATGCGAATTCGTCGTATTTATCCAATATTTTATGTAAAAATCTAATAAGGGCGGCGGGCGATGTTTTTAGGCCAAATGGGCACACTCTGAATTGATAAACAATACCATTCACTAGAAAACCACAGTACCTTCTTGATTCTGGTTCTAAGTTAATAAGCCAAAATGCGTTCTTAAGATCTAACTTGCTGTATATGGGCTTATTACCACATTTTGTTAATAATACATCGATATTTTGCGGCATTTCGAATTCGGGTTTAATTCTTCGGTTCAATGCTCTTGCATCTAAACATATGCGTAGAGATAAGTCTTTCTTTTGGACTATTACTATCGGATTTATAAAGTAGGTATTTGACTTCTCTATTATGCCAGTCTGTTCTAATCGTTCCAGTTCCTGACTTACTTTCTGCTGATAATGATACGGAATGGGGTAATTTTTACTAATTAGTGGGTCTTCGTTATCTATTTTAATCGGATGCTGATATCCTTTTGCAAACACTACATCGTTGTTAATAAGAGTAATATTATTGTATAAAATTGCTATTAAGTCGGGTATGACAGTTGTATCTGGTATCTTAGAGTTCTCTATAAAATTCTTTATATCATCATAATTATTAATTGTTTTCACTACTTGATTATCCATTCTAACTTCCATAACATCTCCTCGCTCGTGACAATCCTTCGTTCCTTGCCTAACTACCATTCTCTCTATTCCAATATTTGTATTATTAAATTCTATTATTTCTCCATCTGTTTCATTATTCCCCTCGTAATCTCTTCTATTGCACGGTTCATTATTTAATATAATATTATTTATTTCACTCGTAAGCACTTCCTTCTTATATAGGTTATAACCTTTTAACTCTTCTTCTGATAATTGTTTTTCAAATATAACTTTATTCACATCTATATTTAGTATACCATTTTCGAAATCTAAGATCATTTTGAGTTTTTTAATACTGTCAATACCTATAATACAGTCGTATTGTAGTTTATCTATAATATAGCAATGTATGATGTATTTTGATTTGTCGACTAATATTTCTGTTGATAATTGTTTTGTTACCGTCCCCATGCGTTTTCCGTTCGCTGCAATGATATCTGTCCCTTTCGTTTTTACAATGTTCTTCTCGTATCCCCGTATATTCGTAGCTTTCTCTGCCTTTAATAAAGTTATTTCCGCTCCTGTATCGATTAAGCAATATAAAAAGATATTTTCGAATTTTAATTTTACAATAGGTAAAGTATATATTTGGGTAGTTTGGTTGCCTGCATCTTCTACAGTAATGAATTCTTCCGGATGTTGATAGAAAGTAATATTTTCAAATTTAAAAGGTATGTTACAGTCGTCATGGGTTATTAATTTTGTGCTGATGATGGGCCTTGTGTTGGGTTGGTGTAGAGGTCCTCTGTTAAAATTGGCGTTTTTTTTAATACCTCCTCCATATTTGTTCGTATCGGCGATACAGATCGATGACGTCTGTTAATATTATTTACGTGACCACGTCCACGATTACGGATATGATTAAATCCTCTTCCTTGTTGATTAGTATTGTGGTTTGTATTGTTATTGTTTGTTTGTCGATCCGTAGTGCGATTGTAATTATTGAAATAATTATTACTGTTGTATCTGGATGGCTGGTAGTTGTAATTAGGTCTATTTGATGGATTGTTTGAATTATTATTATCCCGATCATTGTACATATTATTGTTAGAATTGTTATTATTATTATATGCTCTTGTAAAATTTTGATTTCTATTATTGTTGTTGAAATTATTATATCGTTGCGGTGGTGAGTTATTTGGGTTATTGTTCGGATTATTTGAATTTTGCGACGGATGATTGCGAGAGTTGGGATTGCGATATATGTGTTGTGGCTGATGGTTATTCTCCGAATAATCATCTAGACGTCTCATTATGTCTATGAGAGAGTCCATATCCGTAACTCTTTGACATATGATAGCCTGTGTATCGGTGTAGATGAAATGATTTAGGAGCTGCCTGGCAATCATTGATTCTTCCATGTCATTCAGGTGTTTACACTGGTTATAGATACGGGAAGCGTATGTCTCGCGTGATACTTGTCCCAATCGATATTTGCCTGTCAACAACCGTATTCTAGCTCTGTTTTGTTGGGTTTCGTCCCAATAATTCTTCTTAAAAAGTGTAACAAATTGGTCAAGAGAATTGCAATGGTCCTCAATTCTTTGAAACCACTCTTGTGCACTGTAACGTAAAGTTACTCGTATGACCTCCATCCTCTGCTTCTCCTCAGGTATATCCTCTAAGTAGCGTAAAAGACAACTAAGATACGTCATAGGATGTACACGTGTGATATCCCCGTCGAAATGATGTAAATTTTCTATCTTTATAGAGCTGTTATTAGTATTAATATAATTAGTTGATGTAAAATAGCCTTTTATTTTATTTTCCAATCGTTTAATGTTAGTCTGTGTAGTCGTATAATTTTCATTATTAGTTATAGTTATAGTATCTAAATTTTGTCTGACAATATTGATTTCTTGTTTATTATGATCTTTGTATTGGTTTAACGATGATTTTAATTGTTCTGTGTTATCATTATTTAATTTGTTAAAATTGGTCAATTTTGTATTAAACAAATTATTATTTTCAGAAATCATTTTGTCTATGTTTTGTTGTATGTCTTGTGTTGTAGTTTTAAGTCTCTGTTCAGTATTATTTTGAATTTCAGTAGTTGCGGTCTCTAACTGCTTAGCCCAATGTAAATTCTGTAGATTAACGGTTTCATCAAGTTTAATTAAGTACTTGAGTTCGTTTTCTTCCATGTTTTTCTGAGCTGTAGAAATTTCTGCTATCTTACCCTCTAAATCAACTTTGAAAGCACTTAATTTGTTATCGATGTTTGCATTATTTATTTCAAATTTTTGATTAATATTGTTCATGTTTATCTCTAATTTAGTTGTTAGATCACTATTCATGTTGCTTATGTCTGTTTTCATATTAGTTAGTTCTTGTTTTAAGTTTTCATTGTTAGTGTCTAATTTGTTTGTTAAGTCTTGTTTTAGGTTATCGTTATTTGTATCTAATTTGTTGTTCATATTTATATTGTCTTGTTTTAAGTCTTTCATTTCTAGTTTTAAATCTTGTTTCAAATTAGTCATTTGTGTCATTAGTACCTGTAACATGTTCATTACCTGGCCATTGTCTGGTGGACTTACCCCTTCAGTTGTAGACGCTTGTGCCACGGGAATGTCTCCCTGTTCAACCCTATCTTCTTCAGTACTGTCCTTAACTGCTTTGGTTCTATGTCGAGTATCCATTTTGATATTTATTAAATTTATAAAGTTTAATGAATTTATATAAAGATGTATCCTTTATTTTTAAAGTATGATAATAATAATAAATAGTTGAAAAAATACAAAGTTATGTTTAAAATATGAATAATAATACTCGAGACACCGTAATTTTATTAGTGAATCAAAAGTTAAATAAAATAACGTAAGCACAAGGTGATATTTTCCCTTTCACTAACCTTTAATATGTCCTAGAATCCTCCAAAGTCTGCGATGTAGTGAAATAAAGGTAACAATCTGCTGTTGTAATAGGAAAAACATGTACACACAACGTCAATAATAATCTACACCTTTTTGTCTATATAATATATGAAACAATTTGAAAAGTATCAATTATTTGCAATATTTAACTTTGTAGATGAGTTATCAACAAGAAGCAACAGGCCCACGTTGTCGGCGACAATTGATAACGTCCCCCTTTTATAATGGGCTGTGGTGAGATTATGAAATGTTAATGAGATAAAAGTGTAAGATAAAATTATGTATTTGAAAAGATTAGTCGGGCGCCTTAATTTATAAAATCTCACCCCAGATTGCGCTATCTTTATCTCAAATAGCCAACTAGTCGGAAAGCAAGAAACTATATTTAATAAAACTTTACTAAATGTGGGTGATCTCGGGCTCGTTGTGAGTTTTAGGTTGTTGCTTCCAAAAAAGAGAATAATATTAATGTTGACGCTTAATATAATAACTCCTACAAATAAATATGAACAAATAAAAGATTCATGTAAAATTAAAAATATTATGTTTATTAAATTAAAGGAAACTGTAAAAATATAACGTATTACAAATGTGATATTAACGAAACTGCATATACGCATAAACAACAAGGTGTTACTAATGTGAAAAGAGGTTATGTGTGTTAAACTAATAAATAATATGAATATAAATGTGAATACTCTTATTACAATAATGGTGAGTACCCTTTTATTGTTATCTCTAAGATATAAATAGGTTGTTTAATTAAATATAAAGATCATGACAGGATGTGATAGATTAGGTAAATAATTCGAGAAGATTATAAAATAAAAGTTTAAAGAATTTAATTTTTGAAAAAAAAAAATAAATATTATCTGAAAACCTGTTATAATAATGATGCTGATGTATGTTTGTAGATCGTCTGTGTGAATTGGGAAGATCCTCGGTGATCCAAAAATGTTCGGGTGCAGCACAAAATGATGGCGGTGTAGGTGGCTGTTTACGCAGACGCTATCGAAGATTTTCCTCGGACTTCGTCTTCGGTGCCTAATTACTCACTGCGCTCGTTTCTGGCTGTAGAATTTCAGGTATCGTTGTTGATGTACGTTAGACTATATTGTTGAAGTTCGGCGATGGATTCTTATATATAATTCTTCTGATTTTCTATCGTTTTCGGTGGAACTACGTCTGTGACGCTATATTGTTTGAAAGTTCGTTATTACCGAAAATTCTTGTAGTAATTCACTTGACGATCGAGTTAATTAATATTCTGGATACTTTTTATCACTTTTAGCTGAATTTATAATTTAAATTTGTGTTTTATACAAGATTTCTAAGGCTTGGTCTAAAAAGATGCGTCTATTTTTTTCAAATTCAAGGATCGAATTATTCGACAGCACTTGTCTGAATATTACCAAACACGCTATCTATTGATATCAATAATCTCGATGATTTACCCTTTTAACAATTTTATATAAAAAGAATTTGATTAATTTAGATTATCTAAATGATTTTAAAAATTATATTATAAATTACCAAGTTAGGTTAAGATAAATTTGAATGATACAAATCGCATACTGCGCATGATAAATGTAAACATAGCGAGATGTCAATTTGTAGGCGTGTCTTACTAGTGTCGATATAATACAAAGTTGCATATGGATTTGAATATGTTTTTCGCGCTAATATTTGAAAATTTGAATATGATATGATAAAATTAAATAATGAAAGGAAAATGTATATAGAAATTTAAAGAATGAAATGATCGTTATAAAAATACATATGCACTTCGATACTACTAAGACTTAATAATATTATTTATATAACCATTATATTATAACCCTTTTTCACTTTGTATGTCTTATTCTTCCTATTTCAGATGCAGTTCTATATGGATAACATGCATCACAACAATATATATATATATATGAAAAAAAACAAACATACAAACTACTCGGTCAGTTGGCGCCGCGACGCGTTGCAGCTACATTCTTAGGCAAATGTGATTTTGTCAGGTGTAGAAATTAATGCAACGAATTAGAGCGGCATTGGCAGTAATGTGAGAATTTATTGATTATTAATTCTCATTAACATTACGTTTATCACATATATATATATATATATATATATATATATATATATATATATATATATATATATAATAACTTCGTGACCTTGGTATGATATGGTAAACCTAATCAGTAGGCGATTAAAGGTCTGTATATTACTTCAAAATATATGTATTTAAAAAACTCTACATGTTTCGGCTGTATACGCCTTTTTCAAGAGAATACAAAATATGAATGACAGGATATAAATGTCAAGTTGTTTATATCCTGTCATTCATATTTTGTATTCTCTTGAAAAAGGCGTATACAGCCGAAACATGTAGAGTTTTTTAAATACATATATTTTGAAGTAATATACAGACCTTTAATCGCCTACTGATTAGGTTTACTATATATATATATATATATATATATATATATATTAAAATAATAGACTTTTTCTTGGTTTAGCGAACTTTAATGAATTTCAGTTTTTTACTACGACGTTTCGACTTTTTTTATAATTAAGTCTTTTTCAAGTGATTTCAACTAAAAAATTAATACAACGAAAGGTAAGAAAAATAGAAGAAAATTCATTCATACAAATGTAAATATTTTTTACATTTGTATGAATGAATTAAAATTAAAATTAAAATAATAATTAAAGTAAGGAAAATTAAAGGATACCAAGCTCACCAATTTATTTCGTGTTAAAACACATATTTTGTGTAATATGTATGGTCAGACATGTCGAACCTTTTTATAGGGTCGAACTGCATTTCTCGGAATATTTAGTGTAACTAAATGTCTTGGTGCAGAAATGAAATTGTTTATTTCGTTTTAAAACTAGTTTGGTTAGGCCATGTGTTTGGGAAAATACAGTATATTTACAATGGGATTTTTTTTTTGTGTGGTTGGGGTTGTCTTCTATTGTTTAATGAGCGGATAATAAAGTTTAGAAAGTCCATCAATCTCGTTAGGATCGTTGATTGTTTTGTTGTTTTTGAATATATGAATCATTTCTAAGACCTCCCTAGCCTTTGTATTTTTTTGCTTGGTTATTATTTTTGTATTTTCAAAATCAAAATTATGTTTTAATGTTATCTGGTGTTTTTTTAAGCTGTCTGATTTTTTGCGTATTTGTGTCCTTTGAATCTTTCCTGTAGTAACTGTTTTGTTTGGCCTATGTATACTTCGTCACAGTCTTTGCAGGGTATGTTATATATTGTATGTGATTGTTTAAGTGTTGGTGTTGAGTCTTTTAGTTTTGTGTGTGGGAATTTTATGTTTTTTCCGCTTTGATGTGCTATTTTAAAATTAAATGGTTTAAATATATTGTTTAGTTTTTCGGATAATCCAGTTATATAGGGTGTAGGGATATATGTTAATTCATTGGTTGTTTTATTTTTATTTTGGCGCTTAGTTTTGTTATATATTTTATTAAGTCTGTTTTATAATCTTTTGTATAAATTGTGGTGGATAATTGTTTTGTGTTAAAGTTGTTTTTACTTTTTTCAGTACTGTTGGTCTGAAAACTGGATTGATGAGATTTAAAGCCCTGTTCACTAACGCTGTTACAACATTTTTTTTGTGGGATAGGGGTTGGTTTGAATAAAAGTTTACGTATCTGTCGGATGTGATTGGTTTAGTGTACCATTTTGTTTGTATGTTGTTGTTTGTTTTTATTAGTGTTAAGTCTAAGTAGTTTATGGAGTTGTTTTTTTCTATTTCAATGGTAAAATTTAAATTTGGATACAAGTTGTTGAAGCTATTTTGTACATTCCTTATTTCCTTTTCTGGTAACATCATTATGCAGTCATCGACATATCTTTTGAAAGAAGTTGGTTTGATTTTCAGGGATTTAATAACATTTTCTTCGATGTGTTCTAATACTAATTGGGCTACTACGCTCGATATAGGTGCTCCCATTGCTAGTCCTTCAATTTGTTTGAAATATTTATTGTCGAATTGAAAATATGTGGAAGTTAAAGTTAATTCTATTGCTTCAAGGAAATCTATTAATGGTAAGTCTGTGAAATTTTTGATGGAGTCCCATTCTTCTGTAATTACTTTTTTTGCTAGTGTTAAAGGTATATTGGTGTACATTGATTCTACTTCCACAAAAAAAAAAGTTGTAATAGCGTTAGTGGACAGGGCTTTAAATCTCACCAATCCAGTTTTCAGACCAACAGTACTGAAAAAAGTAAAAACAATTTTAACAGAAAACAATTATCCACCATAATTTATACAAAACATTATAAAACAGAGACTTAATAAAATATATAACAAAACTAAGTGCCAAAATATAAATATAACAACCAATGAATTAACATATACCCCTACACCCTATATAACTGGATTATCCGAAAAACTAAACAATATATTTAAACCATTTAATTTTAAAATAGCACATCAAAGCGGAAAAAACCTAAAATTCCTACACACAAAACTAAAAGACTCAACACCAACACTTAAACAATCACATACAATATATAACATACCCTGCAAAGACTGTGACAAAGTACACATAGGCCAAACATAACAGTTACTACAGGAAAGATTAAAAGGACACAAATACGCAAAAAATAAGACAGGTTTAAAAAAACACCAGATAACATTAAAACATAATTTTGATTTTGAAAACACAAAAATAATTACTAAGCAAAAAAATACAAAGACCAGGGAGGTCTTAGAAAGGATTCATATATTCAAACACAACAAAACATTTAACGATCGAAACGAGATTGATGGACTTTCTGAACTTTATCATCCGCTCATTAAACAATGAAGAAAACCCCAACCACACAAAAAAAAAATTTCCCATTGTAAATATACTGTATTTTCCCAAACACATGGCCTGACCAAACTAATTTTAAAACGAAATAAACAATTTCATTTCTGCACCAAAACATTTAGTTACACTAAATATTCCGAGAAAGGCAGTTCGACCCTATAAAAAGGTTCGACATATCTGGCCAAACATGTTACACAAAATATGTGTTTTGACACGAAATAAATTGGTGAGTTTTGCATCCTTTAATTTTCTTTACTGTAATTATTATTTTAATTTTAATTTTAATTCATTCATACAAATGTAAATATATTTCTTACCTTTCCTTGTATTAATTTTTTAATTCTAATCACTTGAAAAAGACTTAATAATAAAAAAGTCGAAACGTCCTAGTAAAAAACTGAAATTCATAAAGGACGCTAAACCAAGAAAAAGTCTATTATTTTAATATTATGACACGGCCACTAAAATAAATAAGAAATAAATTTTAATTTTTATTAACACTAAATATATACATATATATATATATATGTATATATATATATGATTTCATCCTGAGAAGGACAACTTTCTTCCTGACGTTTCGGTAACATCACTTTCACCTTTTTCTTGAGGACCTTTTTATTGCGGTGGTAACTTCAAGAGTGTGTAGATTTCCTGTGCCGCTCGTATTATATGGTCCCGTGGTAGTGGGACCGGTTGTCTGGTTCCTTGTGATTGGTCCGTCGGTTGTTCTGTCGCTTTCGCCTATTGGTCGATCGGTTTGTGTTCTGTCCGTGTTGGTGTAACTGGTCTGTCGTAATTTATTATCGTTACGTCGCTAATGTGTAATCTGTTTATTAAATAATGTTGGTTTCCATGTGTCAGGCAAACGTTGTCTGTCATCACGTTTGTTCATACAATTTAGTCGTTTCTCGATTTCTATAGCCTCTCTTATTATCGTGTACGTTAAATTCTTACTGCGGGCTATTGTCCTTCAAATTGTCTTCTCTAATTGTTTCTGAAATAAATACCTTCTAAGCAACGTTATTGTCCGGAATGTCTGTTTCCAATAATGTTAAATTTATTATAGGCTAAATGGATAGTTATGGCGTGATAATTATCATAAATTAATATCATTCATTGGTCATTCAAAATACTTTGAGTTATTATAGGGAAATTCAAAATATTTTTATGCAATACAGTAAAGAAATGCACGTATTCCCCGCAGAAAATATTTGTTTTTTATTTTATAATCTGGGAAATTGCATGTGAGGTTCAATTTACTCTTTTCTACATTTTTATTTGACACTTTGTAACTGTCTTGGAAAAAAGTCATCCCACAATCAATTACCTTTTTATACGACACCATTTCATATTTTTTTCTCTTTTTGCAGGCACACATCTGCGCGTAACCCGTGCAGCTGAAAATTTTAATTTAAAAATAGAGACAAACGTATGTATGCATGTATGTATGTGTTGGTAGGGCAGCGGACGACTTAGGCGTTCGTCTCATTCCTGTTAGTGCTACTGGGGAATACCCATGAAGGACGATAACCGATCCCAAATTCCCGGAAGTAATTTAAATGGCAATTGTTTAGCAAAACTCAGATTTTTTTGTGTCACCAACTCTCTCTCTCCTTCTCTGTTTCTCTTTCAACTTGACAAGAAACCAGAATCGGGAAATTTTATCTACGAGCACTTTTACTGTCAGGCGAAAAACCGAACGAGATTATTCCGTTCGTTTTGATTTTTTAATCCCCGTGATATTTCTTTTTTAGTTAAAAGTCTGTTTAATATATTGAGTTATTAATTTTATCCAACATTGGAACGTTTTGTTAATATTTTATATTTTCAATTAATTACAGAGTTGATGCTTAACTTGGTAGTACTTTTATTGAACCTTTATTGAAATTTATTATTGTTTTAATGAACAAAATAAATGAACTAATTAAAAATATACTGATTTTTCGAACTCTGTGAGAAATAATAAAAATATTGACAAAAAAATTAGCAGGCTTATAATTTTTAATTTTGTTTGATCAAAAAATTATGTTTTTAAATTTGCTTTTTCTTTAGATATTAAATCATTAAGTTATTATATTCAGGCACTGTTTACGGAACTATTACAATGATTTAAGTGAATGTCAAAGGGAGCCCATTGTTGGTATGCGGGAAGTCGGTTTATGAATAAGACAAATTTCCGACCGTATGGGTCGCAGTTTGTCAACAGTGTTACAGTGTTAGTCCAGGTGGTCTGAAGGAGGAATCCATAACTGTCGTCAGGGATCCAGACTACCTCGAGCAGCTACAGAACGGGAAGATCATCATCAGATCAGGGTTGCGGCTTTACAAGACAGATTTTCCACAACTCGGTCGATTGGAAATGCTTGGTTGGGAGTTTTACAACAAACAGTCTCCATGTTAACGATATATCGCAGAATACGCACTTTAGCTATGTAATATCAGAAAGTGGTTGGCAGGATCGCCATGTAATGTCAGAAGTGGGGGGTAGAATCGCCATGTTAGGTCGGTTCAACTAGCGAGGGCAGGATCACCATGGGATGTCCCCTGGCCCTGGTTGTCGCTTCGTTTCCGAGGCGGACTCATTAGAGGCCGTGTTTATTAGTAGAATAAATGACACATTCGGGAACGATTAAATAATAACGTTTAATCGAATAAATAACAATTAAATTAGAAGTTACAAGGTGCGCTTGTATAAAACGTTAAGATCTGATACACAAGACTGACTGGACTCCTCAGTCTTTAGTTTAAATATCATCTCTACATACTACTGACCTAGTTAATATGACCTGGTTACATCCTTGTTTACTTAATGACATGCTAATCTAGGTACATGAACTAGAATGTCGAAAGATGTAGTAACTAAGAAGGACGTGTTGCGTTAACCCTTGTCCGGGCAAGACATTTTACTAACGTAACCGGGCAGTTCGGGCCTGGTAGGCCCGCAGCTTTTAGTATATGTTTTTACTTACAGAATTAATGAAACAAAGAGTTTATGGGAATTATATATTTAATACCATTTATAAATAACATTAATTACTTACTGATCTTCTTTTATTCATTTCTTGCAACTATAACACAAAACTTTTGATGAAGAATGTTCGTTACAAATGTTTGGTTTGCACTCTTCACAACATTGTCTTTGTTTCCTGTCTTTTGTTTTAGGACACATGTAGCACCTTCTTCTAGAATTTGCTTTAGTTTCAGTTCTTGTTCTCTTTGTCGGCGTTGCTTCTTCACCTACAAACTCGCTGACACAGTGTTGGATGGTACGAGGAAGTCCATTCTTTGAATGTGCGGAAGAACTAGGTTTTCAGATACATCTACTAGAAACAATCTCCTTTTTTGGTGTTTAGTTTTATTCCAATTTGGGTTCAAATTCATCCAAGTAACATACGCTGCAATGCCGCTTACGTCGAGAAGGTTCATAAAGAATGTAAATGACCAACGATTTGCTCTGCGTTTATATGTGTATTTATGAGCCAATTGGTCTAACGTGTCCACGCCACATTTTGTGCTGTTCTAATACAGAATTATTTCTGGCTTTTTTTTATCGTCATCGTTACAGATATTAGTATGATGCATCGTTGACAGAGCCAAAACACTTTTGTTTTTCTTTGGAACGTAGGACACAAAAGTCGCTTTTTCTGCAAATCCGAAAATGGACGTTTGTTCTTCACGTTTTCTATTGGGCAAAAATTCGGTCGGGATGAAGCGTTTATTTTTCCTTACTGTACCAACGCTCGTCAACCCATTTGTCAATCATGTTTTTGCTAATGATAAGTCCGTAGAATAATTGTCGAATGTGACATTTCTGTTTGTATTATAATACGGTTGTACGAGCTGCTCCACTACCTGTGTTGCGAGGCCCTTGGCGATTTGATTTCCTTCCTTTCCAATATAGGGAATACCATTTAGAGGATAGTAGGTTTCAGAGTCACACGCCCACCAGATCTTCATTCCATATTTGTCTAGTTTGGAAGGCATATATTGTCTAAATGGACATCTTCCTCGAAAGGGTACAAGTTGTTCGTCCACTGTGATGTTTTCTCCGGGGAGGTAGTGCTTTTTCAGATTGTTATTTACTTTTTCCCAAATAACTCGAATAGGTGCAAGTTTATCGTTCTTCCTTCTTTCGGAACGTGTACCTTTGTCATCAAATCGTATAAATCGTAACAAGCTTTTGAATCGTTTCAATCCCATCGAAAAATTGAAGGGCCATATAGTCGACTCCATCTAGCACATCGTAGCTAGTATCATTAGCACTTAGGTGACCGGCAGTTAGAAGCAAACCAAGAAAAGCAATTTCGATATTATCACATGGTTTCCAGGTAATATCTATCAGTACCCTCTCTGCCTCCTTGTTTGTATGTGAAGCAATTTCGGTAAATACAGCTTCATCAATAAATAAGAGAAATGCATCAATTGGATCTTCAACAATTTTTCCCGGCGGTAAGATAACTTTAAGCATTTGCGATTTTATTATATTGCACGAACGAACCCGTCCTGTCGAAGGAGGCTGGCTGCTCCACACTGAATCATCTTTAGCAACAAATTTGGAAATACTGACAACAGGAGTGTCACACAGTCCCTCACTGCCTTCTTGCACGTCTTCCGTTTCACTAGCATTAGAAAGGTGGTCCTCTTCGTCCTCATCTTCGATATCCGACTCAAAATTTACAGGCGCCTGGTCATCGTCCGATAGGTTTTCCAGTATATCTGCGAGTTCGGCGTCCGATAAATATTTTCTCGACATTGCTGAATGATTATAACACTTTCACTATAATGCATAAACTAAAAGCAATGAACAAAAAATGCTCGTATATATACAAATAGACAGGGAACCCCTACTTTACCTAATATTACTTTCCTCGAAAAATTACGACCTATATACGTCATCAAATGTATTTTCTGCACAAATGACACAAAAATGATCGGAAACACTAATTACGTAAAGAGGATTAGAAAACAAAAACGGAAAATAAAGTTACCATAATTTCCTAAAGTATGGGCCTGCTAAGCCCGGCTTGCCCGTTAATGGGATTTTAAGTACAATCCGTCAATTAACTAACAATTATTCATAATTTAACAAATATTACTTAACAAGAAAACAGTAATTAACATTTCTGAGGAATTCTAAAGAGCATTAAGTCGTACTAAAATTACTTATTAAGATATCGAAATTTTTATCGTCGCTCGGGCCTGGCAGGCTCCCCTTGCCCGGATAAGGGTTAAGTGAGTATTACAGTGAATGTGTGAAAATAGGTGTCCTACTTTAGTTATCACGCTTCGTGCGAAATAGCGAAAAATTACCTTTTTATACATTTTCAAGCCATGTTTCATTTTTGAAAACTAAATTTTGGGATAATATTTTTTATCGAGCAGGGCTGATAATAAAATTATTATAATATTATTTTTGAATTCTACATTTTTATCTCCGGAAGAAGCAATAAAGTTGTTGCGAAATATAGGAATAATTAATAAATGAGTTTTTAATTGACAGACCGCTTGCCCGCTTTTAATTTATTTTATTCAATATATTACGGTCGATAATTTCTTTTAAATTATTTTTTAACCCTTAATTGGTGAGCCAGGGTCTATTAGACCCTAGAGTTTAGTTGTTCCAGTATTACTCTTAAGGACATGCGCAAATCTTTCTAACCTTATAAGCAGCTTCCTAATATTTAGTCTTCGTCAATACGCCGTTGAAAGAATACGTGTTAGGAGTGCAGTTATCTATATATTGTAGTTTAAGGGTCTATGTGACCCTGGTTCACCCTAACTGAAAGTAATTTTAATTAAGAATATCCGTAGAAAAAAGTGTTCGTGCTACTGATTTGAATTTTGAAGAGACCGTATTACGGTGGTATGACGAAATTGGTTCAGAAAGTGATGAAGATAGTAATATAGATGATGAATTTGTTATTGAAAGTGAGCATGAAACAGCCTCTGAGGAATCAGCATTATCAGAGGACGAAGCTTCTTCAGAAGAGGAATTACATGTGCAGGAACAATGTGAAACTACAACCAAAGGATATTATGGTAGGAACAGGTTCAAATGGTCAAAGGAGCCACCGAACCCACGCGTACGAACGTGAGCACACAACATTGTTACTCATTTGCCTGGGCTAAAAGGTGCTGCTGGAAATTTAGGTAATAAGGCTGACCCGATAGATGCCTGGAACTTTCTGTTCACCGATGATATTCTCGATGAAATACTCACATGGACAAATGAAAAGCTTGGCGCGTACCGTCTCAAATTCAAAGAACATAATAGGCCTGAATTGAAAAATGTTGTTCGAGAGGAATTCTGTGCATTTCTCGGATTACTTTTATATACTCAAATTTTCAAGTCAGGTCATGAGACTTCAATCTTTGTTTGCTGCAGATGGCACAGGAAGGGATGTATTTCGTTGCGCTATGTTTTGTAAGCGTTTTTTTGTTATATTAGCTTGTCTTAGGTTTGATAATTTCCGGACCAGGCATGAACGTTTACCTGAAGATCCTAGTGCTGCGATATCTTTTATTTTTACAACATTCGTCAAGAACTGTCAGAGTGTCTATACAGTGGGTAATTCGGTTACTGTAGATGAGATGTTAATTGGTTTCAGAGGGCGTTGTCGATTCAAAATGTATATGCCTAATAAACCGAATAAGTACGGGTTGGAACTTACTTGTCTTACTGATGCACGAAATAATTATTTTTATAACGCATATTTGTACTGTGGAAAGGCAAGTGATGGAGCTACTGATGAAGAACGAAAATTGAATATTCCTACGCAAGCAGTAATTAGACTTGCTAAACCAATCGAAAAAGCGAATCGAAATATTACCTGCGACAACTGGTTTACTTCTGTTCAATTAGTCCAGGAGCTACTCGATCGTGGACGAACTAATATAGGTACGATAATAAAAATCAAAAAAGAAATACCGCCACAATTTTTAGCATCAAAGAAGCGACCAGTTTTGTCTACAATGTATGGTTTCACCAAAGATATGTCTTTGGTATTATTTGTGCCAAAAAAGAATAAAGCAGTTGCTGTTATTTCTAGTATGCACCACACTGCTAGTTTAGATGAATCCACTGGAAAACCAGAAATCATAAGTTTTTATAATAACACCAAAGGAGATGTCGATTTACCGGATCAAAAATGTAGCGCTTACTCATCCTCGCGCCGCACTAGACGATGGCCTATAGCCATTTGTTTTACAATTGTGGATATTGCTTCGTGCAACGCTTTCATTCTTCATCAATCCTACAGAGATTGTGAAAAATTACAGCGGTTTGAGTTTATATAAAAGTTTATATAAAACGTTTAGCGGATGCTCTTGTAAAACCCTTTATACACACGAGATATAACAATCCATCTATACAAACAGGGTTAAAAACAGTCATGGGAACTATTCTGGACATTACTGATACTATACCGAATCTGCAAGTTGAAAATGGTACCTCAAAAAGGAAAAGATGCTACATTTGTCGATATTCTAAGGATAGGAAGACAAAAACACATTGTGTACGGTGTAGGAAGCCAGTTTGTTCGCAGTGCAGTAAGAATATATGTAATAACTGTTTATAAAAACTCTCGATAAAGTTTGTTGTTAAAATTTTCAGCATTGTGATTTTGTTATTTTTGTATATGGTGTTCGATTTGAAATGTTTATGTGCAAAATATAACATACTTTTATACATTTTAGGAAGCTAAAAACATTTCAGATAATTGTTCTGTTCCGAAAAGGTTTCGATTTAGTTGAATTTCTGTAATAAATATTTTCTAATACAAGCGATCTTTTATTGTTCATATTTCAATACAAATACAGAGAATGATATGCGATAAACCGATATTATCAAAAATTTTCAAATAAATAGTCATATATATGTAGATCTTCACATAGGGTCTGTCAGACCCTGGGTCACCACGAACGTAACGTAAATGACGCTCACCAGTTAAGGGTTAAGTAATCAGTATACTAAATTGATATATTATATATTCGTAAAATGATGCAAGTAATTTTCGAAGTAATATATTTTATAACAATGTTTCGTTTGATTAATGAAGCAAATATTAGCTTATATTACTAAAAATATGTATACATAAGTGCATATTGCAATGGATTTTTCCTTGGACAAGAAAGGAAAATGATTGAACGATATTGAACTTTTTGTGTAGTACATTTATTAAAATTATCTATTTCATTTTGATGTTTATTTTATTTCAGACGGGGATCGTTATAAATATATTTAATTATAAGTGATGAATTTTATTATGTTAGAAATTTTGATCCATCCTCGTATATTTAGGTTGGTCAGATGATTAAAGTTGCCGCTTTCCCGGATATCGTATAAGTGTAAAATGTGTATTTTCTGTATATTTTTGATTTTATAGTTGGTGGCAATGTCCAAGCGGATATTGGAATTTCATTTTTGGTTAGAGATATCTAGACTTCGACAGTGACCGGGTTGTTTAAGAATAAGATATTCAATTTTATTCTTTGTGTTAATATCGGGTTGTATTTTGTTTATGCATTATAGGTGCATGTTAATGTTAATTCGATTTTGCGTGAGTTTTGTGATTATAATATGATCTTATAAGTAAGATATCTCTCACGTAGTTTTTGTATTACCAGTGCATAGATCTATGTAAGTTTGATAAAATTATTTAATTTATATAATTGATACTGCGTTTATTATTATTATTATATTTCATGTATTTCTTGTAATAATTTTGATATTTGAAGTTAGTATATGGGTATTAGAGAAAATTGTCATGTTTTTTGTTAGTGGAGTTTTTTCTTAAAGATAATATTCTAGAACGTTTTGAATTCAAGGTTGGATTTTTTTTATTGTGGGTTGACTTTGTCGTGTTATTTTGCGCACGACTAAAATTCAATTTTCGCGGGTTTTGAAAACTTTGTTGTTTTTGACATTTGATTGTAGGGGTTAAAGTAGAGGTCAAACTTGACAAATTTCACTAGTATTTATTAGTTTTATTTTTGTTCGAGAGTCATAGGGGGTTTTTCTCTGTGTGCGAGTCATTATTCACAAAGAGTGTTTCCTCCAATTGCTACTGTTAATGTTGCTTTAGCACCCTATACATTCGGTAAAGGGATTTTTTTCTTTTTTTTTTATATATTAAAAATTATCAATTTTCAAACAGTGACTTTTATTGACATTTATTGTTTTACTTCCAATATATAACCTGGACAAATTCTGCAAGGAACGATCCGTGAGATGGGAGTTCGTGGATTCTACTAGACTGAATAGCCGGCAACATAAGTTGTAGTGTGAATAAAAATTAATAAGCAATTTAAAAGCAAATTCCACTGCAATATGTATATATATATATATATATATATATATATATATATTTCTGGCTTCATTTTATACTATCATTCAAAATTAATTGAAGCAGTAACATATTTTAATTACTTCAAAAATTGGACTTTATGAATGCTGACTATTCGTAATTCACAGTGCTGCCATCTGGCGATACTATTTCTAGAGTAACGACATATAATTCAAATGGACATAAAGTATTGAAAGGACTGCGCCAATGCGGTAAAAGCTTATAATAGATGATTCTACTAACTACGTAGAAAGCGACTGACGCTCTTGTTTCAATAAAATTACTGAATGACCAGCGTAAAAGGAAATTGCAGAATCGTTACTTTAAATTATGTAATGTTTAAACAGAAGATGTTCCCATTTTGAATTCCTATTTGTCGACATGATACATATATTTAGAATAAAATAAGGATGCACCCAATGGATTTAGTTTCACCATTAGCTATTGAATAATTGACACATTTGAAATAAATTGAAATCTTTATATTTGAAATCTTTATATTTAATTAACTCCAGAAACGTAGCAAGAAAAAATAGTGATGCAAAGATTTTTTGCCCACTTACATAATAATAATAATAAAAATAATAATTTATCAACTAACAACAACTAATCTATTCAAGGATCATTTCAATAATAAATGCAAAAAATACATAATAGCTCAAATTATTTTTTTGTGGTATCTGTATAGCGACCCAGTGAGACCTCATGACTGCTTACGGTGTATATGGTGTGTGTAAAGTGTACCACGACATTCTTACGACACCTTCTTGTTGTAAGAGAGTAGAAATATAGATTTAACTTCCTCAACATTGAAGGGTAACTGAAGAGGAGATCGATCCCGAAATAAAACGACCTCTTACACGCCGGCTCAGAGTTTCGAACTTTCGACCAACGGAGCTCTCACTACAGTTGTCCGACACTTTTCTAGGCTATCGAACAACCATGTAGCAAATAATAAACTATATATGTATATAGATATACATATATGTATAACCATTTTTAAGGATATTCGTAGGGATGGCTTTCACTCATGTAGTGGGGTATGCGGAGAGCAGTCGGTGATGACATTTGTTGTTCGCATCTCGATGCGTGCGATATTGTGTCTGAGCAAACTCTCACGAAAAACTAAAATAAAGTGCCTTTCACTGTCCAAGAAAGAATACAAATTGTATTATGGTATGCGAGGAATAATTCATATAAAGACGTGCAAAATTTATTTGTAGCAGCATACGAAAACCGTCCGCCTCCCTCTGTGTCAGCTATCCATAAGATTGTAAATACGTTTCGTACAGAAGGTTGCGTTAATTCACGGCATATTTTTTTAATAGTTTTTTATAAGAATTTTATATAATTTTCATATTAAATACGGACCGAAACTGACGAATGTATCCCCACTATTGTAACTAAACTGCGCCCATGGTCATTAGTGTCACATGTACGTGTAAATATGCGTGCACTAGTGTGTGTAATACGCTTCGCAATTTCCACCGTTACTTCAGTCAATCTACATGTGTATATAATTAGAGTTAGGAAAACAAATCCAAAAGAAGCAAAAAGTTAGTGTATATTATTTTTAATAGATATGTTTTTTATAAATTGACATAGTTACCAATGTCATAACTAAAGTTTGCATTCTTATGCACAAGAAATGCTTTAAATATATCACGTTCTTCCCAAAAATATGTCAAAAATATGTTTCATTTTTCCATTTATGCATTTTTATGCACTTTTTACGTATTTCGCTTACTGGAAGTCAAGGAAAGAGTAGTAAAATAACAAAAAGTAGTCTAAACTACATTTATACATAAAAAAATAATTATTATGACATAATATATGATAAGAACATTACATAATAATATGGTAGAAGATTACAATTAATAGCTATATACATATATTTTATGGATGTTACTTAATAACATAATAAGTTATTATGATATTATGTAACATCCATAGAATTATATGTAGAGTTATTATTAATAACTATTCACTTTCGCAATGAGATCTATTTAACTTATTATTGTAACAATTAATAAGTAAGTGCTTTTCTAGATTTTCGATATAAATCTCGACGCTATCTATATTGGTTAATCATGCGCGTACTAACGAACATAAAATAGCGATTTTAAATAATAACAAAAGTACAGGATTTGCTGAACATTGCATAGATTGCATACATGTATTAAATACTAGCAATTACAAAAACTGAAAAAAGGTGAGGTTTTCGCTCAAGAGAATGAAAGGGGAATATGTGTCCTCAAATGGCGCGATAAGCGAGACGTCTTAGTTTTATCGACGTGTCATACAGGCCAAATGCTGGAAGTTCAAAGACGAAGAAATCCCATTCAAAAGCCAACAGCCATCGTAGATTATAATTCAGGAAAAAGTTCGATTGATCTTTCGGATCAGATGTCGAGTTATAGTTCAGCCTTGCGGAAATCGATCCAATGGTACAAAAAATTGGCTGTAGAAATGCTATTAGGTAAATATTTTATTGCATTCTTGTCAATTTTGAAACTAAAACTTATCTTTTATTAGGCACTTCAATGGTGAATGCTCACGTCATATATAAAATTGTGGAACAAATCAACATTCCGATAAACGATTTTCGCTTATCGCTAATTGAAGATTTGTTAAAGTTCGAAGATCAACGTGATGTTGCGCGGCGTCGTCTATCAAGAAATCAAAATCTGAAAACACATCAATTTGCATAAATTGGATGTAGAGCTCGTGAAAACCGTAGATATTGCATAGGATGCTATAAGAAAAAGGTGGATGGCATAGTCGAAAAGAATAGGTCACCACTTATTGCCAACATTGCGAGGGGAATCCAAGATATTGTCTGGAGTGCTTCAATGGATATCATAATAAATAATAAGAAAATTATCTATTTGCATTATTTGAATAAAATCATTGAATATATATATGCGTTTATAGTACCATTATTTGGCAACCTGTATTTTCTAAATAAATATTGCTACAAACAACTTGGCACGAGCATGCAATTGTGCAGAGCCATAGCTGACTTATTGCTATTTCAAATTTTATGAAGACGCGTCCGTGTGGCAAGCCAGAATCGACAAATATTAGAATACTGAGCGGACACCGGTGTCTGCCATGGTTATGACTAGAGCTGAGGATGTTTGCGGTATAACCATGGTTATATCATGTAACCATAGTAATTTACTATGGTTACATGATATAACCATGGTTATACCGCAAACATCCTCAGCTCTAGTTATGACGGCTGGAAGCATAACAGACAGCGGTGTGCGCTCTGGTGCTGAACCTGTTAAATATGATCTGTAGTTTTGTAATTCTTACTTGAAAATAAAGTATTTGTTTACATATCAGTTTGTTGTAAATGTTGTAATGCCATAGGCGAGGTCGTAAAAAATGTCTAGTGTTTAACTCGTCGAAATAATTTTTTTAAGCTCGCGAACATTATCAAACTCGGTTTCGCCTCGTTTGGTAAACTGTTCTCTCGCTTAAAAAAATGTTACGTACTTTCGTCACTCGTTGCACAATATACTATTTTTATACCGTTAAGCGCATTATTTCAGTGTAGACTGAATATATCCACAATATTGGGGTGATATTCCTGATAATAAAACATGTTTTTTATATAAAATCCGAACTCTAAACATAACTCTTTTATGTTTAATTTTTCAGCGTGCATTAGGAATTCATAAGTTAGACTATTAAGAAGGATTTTCGTGAACGGCAAGCATTACAGAGACATCAATAATAAATAATATGCCGAACCACATTCCGAACCAGTGCGTGAATTATAGAACTACAAGCTTGTGACAAGGTTTTAGTCGCAATGTTATTTGCTGACCTCCCCTCGTATATAGTTACAGTACTGTTATAACCGTTTTAACTTTCTTTTCGATCATTTTAAATTATATTCATATGCAGTAGTTAATTTTTGCACTGAATTACAATTAAACTTTTAATTTCATATTAATTTCTTAACACAATTATTCATACTTTTATATTTTGATTTTAAACACTTATTTGTCCACAGAAGTATCTTGCAAACTTAAATCTTTATTTCCTTAAGTAATAATCGATTCAAAGGTGACGACTTCTCTCTGTGAAAATTACTTTCGGCCAACGTAAATGGATTTCCCACATTTATCGGTCCAAGACGAACGGCCAATTAGCGATATCCAGACTACTCCGTCGCTATTGAACTTTTCCTTTTTGTCCAGTTTTCGACCTTAAGCGGTCACTTCAGGTGCGATAAATTCACGCCGCACGAAGTTGCATGAAAGCCGTCATTGCGGGTTGCAGCGCCATCTAGTCGAACGTCTGCGGACTGGTGCACGTAGTAGCGTCACTGCAGCACAACGGCGGCTGCGGCGATATAATAATAGGATCATAGCCGATTATAACTCCCATCATAGGCTTAGTACGCCGATAAATTTCCGGGTATATGAGGATAGAAATGTTTCCCGCGGGCTCTAATGCATACAGACAGCGTTGCATAAAACAGAGAGGACTGCATTATACAGCAAATTGCTTTAAGTCGAATGTGAAGACTCGCAAATTATTAGTTAAGCACTTCAGTAGTAGAGGTGTACAGTATGCATGTGCATTATACATCCACATATTCCGTAATAGTAGATCTTCATAGTAGTATATCTTTACGAATTAATTTATGTTGAAGACAATGAAATGCTCTAAATGATAATGTATTATAGAACATATATACCCAAGAGCCTATACATAATACAAGAAATGCAAACTGTATATTGTATTATTTGTTCCAGCATTTAGTATTATTTGTGTTTTAGTTCGTTTACATTTGGCTATGAGCTCGCTTATAAGTAGATATATAATTAACACATAAATACAATCAATATAATATTAGATATACCGGGTTTTGCTTTTGTCATTACACATAGGTATAATGCATTGTCTGACTTATTTTCATTTCCAATTACACTTAGGCATAAATGTATAGTGGCGTAGGCAACCAGTTATACACCAAAATCTACGTACAAACAACATATTAATTCTTAAATAGATTTCCATGGAGAGAAAATAACATTTTTTTAATGTCACATATTTCTAAACTTTTATTCCTTACAAAAATTTTAAATTAAATATATTTTATTGAAAAATAGATCATTTATTTAAATAATGGATACGTATAGCAAAGACGAAAAAGTTTCAATGGTAATATGATATCAGAAGAATAACAGTTTAAGGACGGTCAGAGATATGTTTTCCGTGAATTATCCTAACAGGTCTATACCTTGTTCAAAGCTAATTTTGAATATTTATAATAGATTCAAAGAAGATGGATGTCTTCTAAATTCATACAAAAATAATAATAAAATCAAACATGTGTTAACAGAAGTGAAGCTGAATATCCTGTGTTAAGTAGATGAACGGTTTGTAGGATCGCTTTTAGACGCAGCCAGGCATTTTGGAGTATCTTACCGTTCGGTGTATAGAACCCTGAAAGAATTTAAATATAAAACATACAAGGTATCAAACCATCAGGAGCTTTTCGAGGAAGATAAAGTAAAATGAACTGATTCTTGTGAAAAAATGTTTAATATGTTAAATGAAAACTAAGCAATTTTAAATAAAATAACTTTTACTGATGAAGCTACATTTACCATAAATGGTGAAGTCAACTCTCAGAATTTCCGGTTTGTATCCTACATTTATCCATTGAAAAATGCTAAATTTCCTTTCCTTTCATTAGGTATTGGTCCCGTACAAATCCTCATGCCCAAAACCTAACCTGAACGCAGTACCCTCAAGATGTCAATGTGTTGATTGATATAATAAGCGATAGACTTATTGGCCCATCTTTTATTGGCGGTAATCTCATTGCAAAAAAATATTTAAATCTCTTACGAAACCACATCATTCCAACAATTGAGATACTAAATGTTGAACAACTTTGGTTCAAAATAGATGGGGCTCCGGCACATTCTACTGACACCGTCAGGAATTTTTTAAATAACACATTTCAAAGATGGTGAATTGGCAGGTTTGGCCCCATACCATGGCCCCCAAGATCAGCTGTTTTATTTCCAAATGATTTCTTTCCTTGGGGTTACCTAAAAAGTAGAATTTATAATAACGTGCAAATTTATAACTTGGATGAATTTAAAGACCGTATACTTACTGCATGTGATGGAATAAATCCAGAATTTATTCGGAACACCTGCTTTAAAAATCGCTCTGTTTATTCCCTTGAAAGACAAGGAGGACATTTCGAACACTTGCTATAAACGCTTTAGTTATGTTGTTTTGTTTATCGTAATTAATCGTTAGAATAAATTAATTTTTTCATTCTAATTGAGATTTTCTTTCTTTTCTAAAAACATAACCTAATACTTCGTGGTTTTATTTTCTTTGGTATTACCGACTGTTGCCAATATAAGTATTATTGCCAAACTAGATTCTAGAATACTTTCGCGATAAATTTTAAGTTTTGAAATAGATTTAAAGAGTTTCATATACGTTCTGTATGACAATCTAAATAAATTCCTTTTGAATGCTTAAACATTCATATCTTTAATAGTAAGAAAGCATAGTAAGATGAAACTTATTGACTTACATCTTTAGCTAATAGGAAAAGGTTGAGTGTAATTTTAATAAAATAAATACTTAGTTTACTTATTAATGTTTTTATTTAGGAACAATATTATATCAGAATAATTGAAACATACATGAGTAGGTAAACCCCACCAGTTTTGTATAATACAAAGGTATTTTTAATAATATAAAATATTATTAAAAATTTGGTGTGAAGAACACAAATGCAGGTTCACTATTAATATTTTCTGTGAACGTGTCCGAATATATCCAATCCCCAGAGACGTAGATACGTATTTCGCTTTTCTACAAGCTCATCGGTACGCCCCTGCTGGAGAAAGGATATTTCCAGACACATTCACAGAAAAAAACCACCTCGCCCTATCACCGTAATTATCCAGACCGAGCGCAGAAGTAAATTCGGCGCTACCTGTTGTCAGACAGCCGAAGTACCTCGCATACCGTCCACATAATTAATGTGAAGTAACGACGCCCTTCCAAAGAGGTTAGCACAGCCAACTCTCTAGAAAACTGCATTTTGTTTGTGCCTTCACTCATACTACGGCTTAACCGCATGTGTAATGTATCAGAATAATTGAAACATACATGAGTAGGTAAACCCCACCAGTTTTGTATAATACAAAGGTACTTTTAATAATATAAAATATTATTAAAAATCTGGTGTGAAGAACACAAATGCAGGTTCACTATTAATATTTTCTGTGAACGTGTCCGAATATATCCAATCCCCAGAGACGTAGATACGTATTTCGCTTTTCTACAAGCTCATCGGTACGCCCCTGCTGGAGAAAGGATATTTCCAGACACATTCACAGAAAAAAACCACCTCGCCCTATCACCGTAATTATCCAGACCGAGCGCAGAAGTAAATTCGGCGCTACCTGTTGTCAGACAGCCGAAGTACCTCGCATACCGTCCACATAATTAATGTGAAGTAACGACGCCCTTCCAAAGAGGTTAGCACAGCCAACTCTCTAGAAAACTGCATTTTGTTTGTGCCTTCACTCATACTACGGCTTAACCGCATGTGTAATGTATCAGAATAATTGAATTCACACCAGATTTTTAATAATATTTTATATTATTAAAAATACCTTTGTATTATACAAAACTGGTGGGGTTTACCTACTCATGTATGTTTCAATTATTCTGATACATTACACATGCGGTTAAGCCGTAGTATGAGTGAAGGCACAAACAAAATGCAGTTTTCTAGAGAGTTGGCTGTGCTAACCTCTTTGGAAGGGCGTCGTTACTTCACATTAATTATGTGGACGATATGCGAGGTACTTCGGCTGTCTGACAACAGGTAGCGCCGAATTTACTTCTGCGCTCGGTCTGGATAATTACGGTGATAGGGCGAGGTGGTTTTTTTCTGTGAATGTGTCTGGAAATATCCTTTCTCCAGCAGGGGCGTACCGATGAGCTTGTAGAAAAGCGAAATACGTATCTACGTCTCTGGGGATAGGATATATTCGGACACGTTCACAGAAAATATTAATAGTGAACCTGCATTTGTGTTCTTCACACCAGATTTTTAATAATATTTTATATTATTAAAAATACCTTTGTATTGAACAATATTATATTAACATTTTTCGGCTGTAGTCTTGTACATCTTTGTTCTATTATTAAACGAGCTGTACTATATACTGTCACTTTCTGCTGCACTCGCTGGAATACAGAAGTATTTCCTAGCACATTGTTTTAAGGGTTTCAACTCCATTCCTGTTACCAAATAGAAAATGTAATTACTCTTTTTTCTTAAAACTTACCTTCCAAAATAAAAGAGGATCTACGTCCTGATTTGAATTTGGTTTTTCGAGGTATTGTCTTACAGTTATTATTACATCGGCTGTAATTGATTTTACTTTCTCTTTTTCTTTTTTACAAAAATCCAAATAATGAAAGTGAATTTTGATGTGGACTAGTGCCTGTTCCGATTACATGCATTTGTTCTTTATTTTCAGGATCTACTTGTTTCATAATATTAAACATTTCTTTATCTAGAAAAGAAGTAAGCCCGGTAGCATTTTCAGTACTACGAAAACTTTCTCTTTAAATCGAGGTTCTCAAACAGTCGCTACTCTAGTAACTGATTCCCCTTCATATGAAGATAGCCTTGTTTCAACAGATTCCAAAAGTTTGTTGCATAGTGTCTTCCCTTCTTCAATCTTTAATTCCAGTAGCGATGCTATCAAATAATTGTACAGTCCAAATGTTATTGTGATTATTAAAGAAATAGTAACATATTTATTACGTACAAGAATTTCCCACTACTGCTTTTTAAAATAAATTTCTCCATTTTATAAAACCACTTATTCGTAAGATACCACGACGTGTTATTTGTTTTTTTTTTGTTTTTATCGTGTTACTGAAATACTGAAATGGCCCCAATGTGTGCGTTACGTTCGGTAATTCATTAGAAGTAATGTGAGGACGTTCTACAATTTCGTTATGTTATAAAATATATTTGTACTTTTTTGTTATTATTTCTACTTTTTTTGATACACTAATTTTACTATCTTAGATATACGCTTGTTGGGATAATTAACTGTTTTAAATTATGTATTTTTCAATAAAATGTATTTAATTTAAGATTCAAGTATGGACGAAAACAGAAATCTTTGACAGTTTGAAAATGTTATTGGTGTATAACTGGTTGCCTACGCCACAATACATTTATGCCTATGTGTAATTGGAAATGAAAATAAGTCAGCCAATGCATTATACCTATGTGTAATGACAAAAGAAAACCCCGGTATGTTAATTAATATATTATTGTAGTAATATTAAATCTAAATTTGATTGGATGGTAATCACAACGCGAGGGATATGGCTATACAATTGGATACACACGAGCTTCTTTCACCCCATTTCACACAAATTATCAGCATACGAATACATGATACACAAACTAATAAATGTACCTTTAAATAAGAACAACTTTGATATAGAACTCAATAGAATACACGCCATAGCTGTCAATAATGGATACTAAGTAAATTTAGTTAATAAAGTTCTGCAACGTAAACTAAGAATGCAAACTCAGTTTTTAATTTATATATATTTATATATAATATAACCTTTAAAGCAAATAATTCAGTTCAGAAATATATTAGAAATGATAAAGACAAAACAGCGAGTGAAATAAGGTCTATATTGGTCAGACAGGACACCTTTGAACAGAGAACCAAGGAGCATGAAAGAAGCTACAAAGACAAAAAGACGGAATCAACTTTCGCAAACCATTGTTTAGATTCAAATCATAAATTTAATAGAGAATTCAAGACTCTTCATGTACAAGACAAAGGCAAAAAACTTAATCTGTTGGAAAATATAGAAATAAATAGATATTGGAAATTAGGTGTAAATCTAAATTAAGCAACAATTTTGCCCTTGATTAACGTTATTTAATTGGAACTTTCCGTGGTTTAACAATGAGTTTTGTCTTAGCTAGCGATTCACTTTTTTGATTATAATTAAGATTCTAGCAACTAAAAGCTTCTTTCTTATACCGTGTGTCCCAATTTCGATGCTCACCATTGGTATCTCGGTTATTAGATGATATAGAACAACGGTTAAATGGGGAATGTTTTGCAGAATTCAATACTCGCGGCAAATCTCATTTCAAATTTGATCTAACTTTTTAAATTTTTAAAATATTTTGAAAAATCAAAAATTTGCCGATTTCGTTATTCCTCAATAACTCTTAGCCTGACCTCTTTTAAAGTTTTACGTTGTTGAGACACTTTTTTAAAACAAATTATTTGATACAAACAGAAACCCCCTATTGTCATTTGTTTTTAAGTTATTACAACTATCTTTTGTTTTTAATATGGCGGCCATGTTGGATTTTGGGTTTGTTAGGTAGTCCTCAAAATGTGCTTTTCAACGATGTATAACATGCCTGAAAAATTTTTATTTATAAGGAAAATATTAATAAAAACGTAAATTAATCTTTAATATGAAATTAGTAGGTTGAAAATTAAACACCAATGTCAAATGAAAGTGAAAAGATATTATAAGTATAGTAAACGCCAATTAAGTTGGCGCGAGGAGGGGTAAGTTCGCGCAGGATTAAAAGTAGTGGGGAGATTTGTATTTGGTTTTACATCAAATGTCAGATAATTCTAACCTCTGAGCGTGTATCACTAGCAAAGACATTATGTTCCGTCAAACGTCAATGACAAATATATTCTGACAATGAAACAAAACGATAACCTGTCAAAGTACAATTAGTGCTGCAGAGATAAGTTAATTAAAACTACTTGTAGTTAGTGATAAGTAATTATTGTCAAGTATTAAGATTTATAAGTATTGATAATGGCACATACATATTCAAACGAAGAAAAAGTTGATATGTTGGAAGTGTATTTCAAAGCAAATAGAAACACTAAAAATGCGTGCACGAGTTATGCAGAGCGTTTTCCAGAAGGACAACAGCCACACAGGATAATTTTTAGAAGACTAGTTAGCAAATTAAAAAACTTTGGAAGCTTCGAACAAAAACGAGCTAACTATGAAGTTAATGATGCTGATACACGTCTAAATAATATTTTGCAGAACGTTAGGAACAATCAGCACATCAGTTCGTCGTGTGACACGAGAAACAGGGATTTTATAATCTACTGTTCACAGAACCTTGACGAAAAACAAGTATCACCCTTACAAACCAACAATTGTACAAGGTTTAAGTGATAATGACAATCTCCGACGATTACAGTTTAGCAGGTGGTACCTTCAAAAATGTGAATATGACGCTAGTTTTCCTAGGAAAATACTATGGACAGATGAAACACGATTTACCAATTGTGGAGTGTTCAATAGGAATAACAATCATCATTGGTCTACTGAAAATCCACATTTGGTAAATCAAAGAAGATTTCAAGTTCGATTTGGTTTTAATGTCTGGTGCGGTTTAATTGGTATGACATTTTGTTTACATTTTTTTTTGTTTTTTAAACTCTTTTTTTCGTTTTAGATAATCAGTTAATAGGTCCTTTCATCTTTGATTACCATTTAACTGGGACCAGATATTTGGAGCTACTAACAAACGAGATAATGCCTGCTTAAAGGCAAATTATTAATCCCGAGAACATGCAAAACATCTGGTTCCAGCAAGATGGTTGCCCGGCCCATAACACTCGTAACGTGCAACATTTTTTGAGAGAAAACTTTAATGAGAGAGTGATTTCAAATAATGGACCCGTGCAATGGCCTGCGAGATCACCCGACCTTACCCCGCTTGACTTTTATTTATGGGGTACCACTAAAAACGAAGTATTTGATTTTGAACCGCCAGAAACTCGGGAAATTTTAGAACAAAGAGTACTAGATGTGCTACGATCAGTAAACGGAAACACGCTACGTAGAGTTTGTAACTCTACTCGAACAAGGTGTCAAAATTGTGTGGAACAGAATGGTCGTCATATTGAACAATTTCTTTAAGTGAATGTGAACTTTAAGTTCTGTATCTTTACTTTTTATTTCTATAATTTTTTTATCGTTTCGTTTGTTTACAGTATTACTTAGAATATCTTTTCACTTTCATTTGACATTGGTGTTTAATTTTTCAGTCTACTAATTTCATATTAAAGATTAATTTGCGTTTTTATTAATATTTTCCTTATAAATAAAAATTTTTCAGGCATGTTATACATCGTTGAAAAGCACATTTTGAGGACTACCTAACAAACCCAAAATCCAATATGGCCGCCATATGAAAAACAAAAGATAGTGGTAATAACTTAAAAACAAATGACAATCGGGGGTTTCTGTTTGTATCAAATAATTTGTTTTAAAAAAGTGTCTGAATAATGTAAAACTTTACAAGAGGTCAGACTAAGCGTTATCGAGTTATTGAGGAATAACGAAATCGGCAAATTTTTGATTTTTCAAAATATTTTAAAAATTTAAAAAGTTAGGTCAAATTTGAAATGAGATTTGCCGCGAGTATTGAATTCTGCAAAACATTCCCCATTTAACCGTTGTTCTATATCTTCTAATAACCGTGATACCAATGGTGAGCATCGAAATTGGGACACACGGTATATTGTTCGATGAAGTCTCCCTCTGATTATTTGTCTTTAAGAAGCACGTAGAGGAATAATGTAAAAATGCGTACGCGTAGAGTTTCATCCTTAGTTCTCTCGTTCAAAAGTGGTTAAAACTTCATTGTTCCATGGTCGTGAACTAATTTGACTAGCAGAATTTTAGTTAAAACATGGTATATGTTCGCCACATATATGAAGTCTCCATGTTTTAACATCTTATGTAATGTTCGAGGTGAGTCATGATACACGAGGGTCTTGTATAAAGGCATTTGTTTCCCTAATTACGGTGTTCTGTTTCTTATATTTTTTTCCTTTTCTTACATTCAACAGAGAAGTTAGCAAGGAATCCACCATTTAGAAATCTTCTAAGGTATTAATTGGTCTGGACTAAGAGATCGCATTTTTTTTCTGTACCTGCCATTTGATTTAAGGTAGTAACATATTTATGCTTATATACTGAAGACTAGAATTGGTGTAATTCAACTTCTCACAAGGAAAAATCCTGTGTAAAATTTTGTACATAAATGGAATATAATTTAATTAATTAATTTTTTTTGCCTGTACTAAGATACTTAATCGTTAAGCACTATTTTTTTTAGGGTGTAAGTTCATAATTTGTAAGTCATAGACATAGGGTGTTAAACACGTGATGTTACCCTAGGTCTGTTAACTTTGGTAATTGTCAATTAAGTATCCTTACAAGAGATTTTACTATTGCATTTTTTTATGTATCCTTTAGAAATATTCAGTTTGATGATATAAATTTCAGAATGTCATAAAATTCATTATAGCATCGCTTTTTGCCATTTTCTTTGAGAAAAACATTTATCTGATTCATTATTCAATTTTTCCCTTGTTACATAATAATAATTTCTGCATATACGGTGTGGGAAAATACTTATCGAGTTAATTTGTGTAATATATTTTTTTATCAGAATTGAAATATGTGATCAGTTAATTTTGTATTATAATCACTATATTTTATGCATATACAGTCTGGATAAATCTGAATAGATTAATTTTTTATAAATTTTTCGTAATTTCGAAGTTACGCTAATAAACATTTAATAGTGTATTATAGCATATGATCATATATTTCTACCCTCTAGAAGGCAACGACATTTTTCTTTTTTAAACTTAAGTTGGTACCATAATTTAAGTTAACTTATTTTGCAGCGTGTGTGTGATATAGGTTATTTTATACTGATGACAGATTAGGTTTTGTCATTTTGACAAATAATTACATACAAACGTTTCAGTTGAAAAAATAAAAAGTTTAATAATAAAAACAGCTACAATAAATGTTCAAAGTGAGATCCTTCATTTTCTATGCATAGCGCAACTCTTCGTCTCATATTATTGAAGGCATTCCTTAAATTATGTGGTGTAATTTCCTCACAGACATTTCGGATAGCATTATAAAGTTCTTCAATTGTATGTGGACGATTCGTAAATACTCTATTTTTTAGATGTGGATAAATGAAATAGTCCATAAGGACCAGAAGGATTTGTCAAGAACGTCATCGTTATTAATCGTACCTAAGAACCACTGACAGTAATTAACTCTGGTTACATGATCGATTGGTAAAAGCTCTTGCACGCAATGAAATTTGTATGGAAATTTTTGTAAGTCTTTTTTAAGGATTCTCTGGCAGGTCCCACATGACAGTTGTGTTTGTTGTGAAAGCTTACGAATCGATTTCTTAGGTGATTGATTTATTCGTCCCTCAACATCTGCTATATTTTCAACTGTCCGCTTTAGTGGTCTACCAGCACCTGGTTTTCGAGACACAGACCCTGTTTCACGGAATTTAACCACTGACTTTTGAATTAATTGCCGCAAACTGTCATATGTTGTTGGAAAATTTGGAAATTCTGCCCGAAATTCTTCTATACAAGACTGCAAGGAGTACGACCATTCTAATTTTCCATTTTCTAATTTTACACCATTCCTAAAGTATGATTCGATCAGAAAAACTTTATGATTTATTGTAAACATTTTTAAGTGTCAATTAATAAATACATTAATGACAGATTAGTTTTATTTATCAGAACATACACATAATGACAGATGTATTTTATTTGTCACTACCAACACGATATTTTCAAGAAATAATTTCATGGCTTGCTAGAGGGAAAATATAAATGATCATATTGTATATATATATATATATATACATATATATATATATATATATATATATATATATATATATACATATATATATATATATAAATATAATAAACCAGACCTTTAATCGCCGACTTATTAAGTTTTATATATATATATATATATATATCACAATTGTTGAATATATAGTGTGAACCAATCTCGATGTGAGATTTATCCAAGATCTTCGATATATTATTTATGCAATTTGTAGATTAACATCCTTTTTTAATTTATTTGCTTATAATTATTGGTCAAATCATTTTAATAAGTTGACCTTATTTTTTTTATAAATCTAAGGACCTACTTTTAGAATTTATTTAAAACGCCTAATTTATGTGCATATATTTAATTTCACAAGTTATTCAATTTATTGTCTACGCTTTAGTTCATTTATTTCAATTATTATGCTGGGTGAGTCTTTTACTCATGAGAAGTAATATCACTATCTTAACGTAATTATCTCATTGGTCAATGTTTTCTATATAGTTGTTCATTCTATTCATTAAATTTTGCACTTTTACATTTATTATCATATTGTTGCGAATAGCGAAGTTGGCGTAACTAATATTTTGACATGCTGGTGTACCATTTCTTTTTGTTTGTTGTTTATCGGTTACTAATAAATCCTCTATTGTTATTATTTTACATTTTTTGTTTTATTGGTTTAAATATAACGATACACGTAGATACCTATGATTTAGTCAATTTACCATCGGCAATGTCTATATTCACTGTAACGGCTGAAGAATATAAACATGGTGGCGCCTACATAAAAAAAGAACTCCTCCTACAGCTCGCCTCTAAGACTGAGTTGGTTGCTTTAGTCTAAGATCTCCGGGGCAATCATGTTATTGGGGTAAGTTGATAAGATTCTAAGTAGGTATTGCGGTAAATACGTAGGCGTAAGACTATTGCTCGTTGGGGCATATAGCATAGTATGTTCTTTATAGTGATATTCTTCTCGATTGTATTTGTTATTGTTATTGTATTGTATTTGTTATTAAATGATATTTTACATATTATTATTATTACAATTTTTATTGACGCTTAATATAATAGGTCCTAATAGTTTTGATAAAAGAGTTAGTAACTTTAACTGCGATTTTATGTTAATATAATAGTCCACAATATCTCTCGCAATTTCTAGCTCACTATATTTCAACGAAATGTAATTTAGATGAAGCGAAGTGCAATTTAGAATATATTTTTAAAATTTGTTCAGTGACATTTGAGATGTTCAAAAGTAATTCGTAATTTATATGTATGCATATCGTGCATATCTTCTAACTTTGCCCTTTAGCGTCGTAGTAGTAATGAATAACTTTATCGTGTTATAAGATGCGCGAGGCATATTTTGTCTCTTTTTTGCTTTCCATATGGATCGTTTGCTGATATAAGGTGAAATTTGCTGACTGCGCTAAAATGGATTAAAAGCGTATAGTGAAATATAAAATTAATCCATGAGGAACACTGAAGGGTGCTCTGCAATTTAAGAAAAGGTAGAATCTGAAAATAGGAAAAAAGTAATTTAATTTTTTTTCAAATGTTCACAACAGATACAATATACGTGTATAGGTAAATTTCATTCGCTCGCATGCGGAATTGATTATCCTTTCGTCGGATAATTACGAACTTGAAAGAAGTGAATAAGGAACAGGAGAAGAAGGCGAAAAGTTGAAACGGGATGAGACAAATCGGAACTGTGTATACGTGTGCGAGAGTGTATGTGAGTGCCCCGTCGGTTCGAGCACATTCCCTCGAGACGTTGACGTAGAATGAAGGGAAAATTGAAAGAAATAAAGGAAAGGCTTCCTAATAGAACGGAAAAAAAGAAATTGTTCGTATGTAGAAGAAAAAAGAAAAGAGGTCCCGCGTTAGAGGACGCGAGTAATGTGCGCGCGCGCCGCATCCTAACCTTTTCCTCTTCTTTTTCCCTCGCATCTCTACTTTTCTTGTGTTCGTCTGTCTGCGATTAGATGACTTGTCAACCTTGCAGGAAAATTTCATTTTACAAACTTGTTTGGCAAGACAATTGGGCGGAATTGAAGTTGAAGTGGGGTGCTGTGCGCGGAAATATTGGGGATTACACAAAATAACGTTCCTTTGATAAACTTAAAACTTGTTTATTCTTCATTTCAGCGAAATTGCGCTCGGCCGTAGTTCTGCAACACTCCTATTTTGTGCACTACATGACGGCGCCAGCGTTATCCTTTTTTGTACATCTGCAGGTCTCTCTGCAATTTAAAGATATCATTATGCACTGCTGTAATTGTATCCTTTAATTTGACAGTAAAAATTTTATTTTGTTATACGAGTCTGTTTAACACGTTTTACTTTAAGAGGTAACGGATTAGAGAAAAGTTATTAAAGTAGATTTTTTAGCAGTTATCGCGTCGAAACAGTGTGATAAAGTAATTTTGCCAATTAAATGATTTCGTTTTGTGGCGTAAAATAAAGGGTCTTTCAAATTGAGCGCCTTTTTTAAAAATAAATAAAGCTCATACTTATATTTCTACAAAATCTGGGAAGTAAACAAAATTTTTGGGAACAAACTATTTTATTGCTTTTCAAAATATTCGTCTTGATAGTCTATACACTTTTGCATGCGTACGAACCAGTTTTCAAAACATTTTTTCCACTCTGAAGATTGTATCTCAGAAATATGGTTTTCAAAGGCTTCGACTGCTTCTTGAGGTATTGAAAATCGCTGTCTATGCATTTTTTGTTTTACAGTTGGGAACAAAAGGAAATCATTCGGCGACAAGTCAGGTGGAGATGGGCAATGAGACATTATTTCAATACTTTTCTCCTTCAAATAGTCAACTGATAGACGTGCTGTATGGGAATTCGCATTGTCGTGATGAAGAATAGTGCATAGACATTTTCGGTTGTTCTTCCTGATTTCGTTTATAACATTTGGCAAACAAATTACCGTATACCATTCAGCGTTAACAGTTTTTCGATCATCTAAAGGAATTGTTGTGATGTGTTCTGTACAGCCGAAGAAACAAGCGATCATTTTTTTGGAAGTGCTCCTTGCACGAACAACTTTTGTGGGGCTCGGTTCGTCTTGAAACACCCATACAGTAGATAGTTGCTTGGTTTCCGGCCATACGCATATACCCATGTTTCGTCAACTGTGACGATGTTGTATACGAATTTTGCGGTTCATACGTCGAATTTTTTGCACATGTCTTTACACCAATTGACACGAACTGCTTTCTGTGCTTCGGTCAAATTATGTGAATCCATCTGGAACATATTTTTTTTACAAATAAATGTTCATGTAAAATCGAATGAATTGCAGTCTGCCATATCCCAGGAGATGCCTCTACTCCATTGTAAGTCACATGTCGATCGTATTCTATCATTTTCCGCACAGCATCGATGTTTTTTGGAATCACAACAGATTTTGGTCAACCTTTACGTGATTCATCACTCACTGAGGCACGACCATGACGAAATTCTGCAAACCAGTTGTAAACTGTCTTCTTTGATGGTGCTTTATTACCAAAAGCTGAAGCTATATAATGCATTCTTGTGAAGTTGGCCTTTTTTATAATCGTAAAAAATCATCCAATGAAAACCTTCACTAGTAATCTCCATTATTTTACAAACTCACTGTCTTAAAACTGTCACTGTCAACAAACTACTGACTCAATTTCTAAGCTATCGCGGATTTCTCATTGACAAATGTCAAACTTTAAGAATATTGTGATTGCATATGTCAAAAGCACCATCTACCCTCGTAATTTGCATTGATTTTCAAAAACTTTTATTGATAATTGTAGTATCAATTGTGACATTTGTACAAGAAAAATAATATGTGACAAGTGACCATCTCTTGCTGCTTCACAGCTGTTCACTCTTTTGATAAATTTTTTCATTACATTTCGACATAATTGAGGCTCCATTTCACAAATTACACAAATAATTTCATCCTTTAGTTGAGGGATCGATTGAGATTTGTTCTTATAGACCTAGCTTTTTACGTAACCCCAAAGAAAATAGCCCAACTGTGTTCGATCACATGATCTTGGTGGCCAATTAACATAACCATTTCTTGAAATAATTCTTCAAGGAAATTTTTGTCTTAATAAAGCAATTGTTTCATTAGCAAAATGAGGTATTGTGCCGTCCTGTTGAAATCATCTATCCTCTAGATCAATATCATTCAGTTCAGGCCACAAAAAAACCGTTAACATCTCACAATATCGAATACCGTTCACTGCTACATCACCAGCAGCATTTTGAAAAAAATTCGGTTCAATTCACCGCCTGACCATAATGCACACCAAACAGTGACTCGTTGAGAATGTAAAGGTCTTTCGTGAATCACTCGTAGATTTTCCCCAGCCCAAATTCGACAATTTAGTTTGTTAACAAAACCACCAATTTCAAAATGTGCTTCATCAGAAAATATGATTTTTTGTAAAAAATCATTAAGTTGTTCCTTAATCTAACTGACGAATGCACGACGTTTTGCGTGGTCCAATGGCTTTAGCTCCTGTGTTATTTGAACCTTATATGCCTTTAACAAATGTCGTCAGCGAAATCTATGTCTTCTAGGTATTCCTTCAGGTTCTACATCCTACATCCGCTCCCCTTCTACTACGGGTATCGATCATCATTTCACTCCATTTTGACTGATACATATATGGTCTATCTGGTTTTGTGTTTTGCCGTCTGGAGAGGTCCATGTAATCTTACGACAGAGTCTGTGTTTAAATGACGTGCCTCCTATTTTTAGTCCATACATACCACATATTCTATAAAAAGTTCCCCATTTTCATTTCTCTCTCCTGTTCCATTTTTTTATATTTTCTATATCTTTATTATCAGTTACAACTTTACATGTAAATCCCCCATCAGAATTATAATATCTTATTTCCTTTTCTGACTCCACTGCACGGCTTAATTTATTATAAAATTTTTCTTTTTCTTTATATTCTGAAACATCTGTAGGTGGATAGCATTGTACAGGATGGCCCAAAATGACCGAAGGGGTTTTAATTCCTTATAACTTTTTTATTATAATTTTGTTTTTGTTTTCAGTATTTTGTAAAGAAGACTTGGGGAATTTAAAATGGAACAGTACACAATTGAACAACGTGCCAAATTCGTTGAACTTTATTTCTCAAATCAACGATCCATTGTTTTGACTCAGCGTGCATATCGTCGTTATTTTAATGTGCGGGTTGGACCCTCAGAGTCAACAATAAACCATCTGGTTGCAAATTTTCGAGAACAAGGGGCAGTAAGGAACCTTCTCGGTGCCGGCAGACGACGAACGGTGCACACGGATGACAATATTGAACGGGTACAGGAGAGTATTCGGGAAGATGGGAAACATCAACCAGGAGACGTTCGACACAACTTGGCCTCCCAAGAGGGTCGCTGCAGAGAATTTTGCATACAATAAGAATGTTTCCATACAAAATTCGGCTTGTCCAACAATTGAAACCGACAGATTACCAGCAACGACTTGATTATGCAATTTATTTTCGTCAAAAAGCAGAAGAAAATCATGATTTTATTCATAATTTAATTATGAGCGACGAAGCCCATTTCCAATTAAATGGGTTCGTTAATAGGCAAAACTGCAGGATATGGGCTACGGAAAATCCAAGAGTATTTCAACAGCGAGAATTACACCCACTTAAGTGTACCGTTTGGTGCGGTTTTCGTCGGAAAGGCTAATTGGCCAATATTTTTTTGAAAATGAACACGGTGTCGCCGTTTCCATCACTGGTGTTAGATATCGGACAATGTTGGAAAATTTTTTAAGGCCAGCCGTGGAAAACCATACGCAAGTATGGTTCCAACAGCGCACACTGCGAGGGACACAATGGCTCTTTTACGCGACATCTTTGGTGAACGAATTATTTCCCGTACAAGCGATTTTAATTGGCCTCCGCGTTCACCGTATTTAACCGCTTCAGATCGGTTCCTTTGGGGTTATTTGAAAGGAAAAGTCTATATTAATAAGCCTCGAACCATACAGCAATTAAAAAATAATATATGCGACGAAATCAACAACATAACACCTGAAGTTTTGCGAAAGGTTATGGAAAATGTTTTGGAAAGAGCACGAATAGGCGAAGCAGAAAATGGCCACCACTTGCGAGATATAATTATTCATAATTAAATTAAAAATATTCTCCATTAATATACTGTATTTAAAATTAAAAAAAATTAATAATTATGTCTTAAATAAGAAGTTATAATGAACTCAAACCCCTTCGGTCATTTTGGGCCACCCTGACCAACTAGAGAATCCAATCTCGCATCAAAACCTCAATCCCGCAAGCATGCTGTATAAGTGATAAAATTTTTCTCGCTAATCTTAATCTAGCCATAATTAACCGATCGTCTATATGAAAGCTTTAGTAGCTTGCTTATTCATAATAATCGCTACTCCGTTTGTATGTTCATTTGTTAACTCTTCCTTGCCTGAATATATAATTAAATGATTTACATTTTTCATTTCTCCCTGACCGTTACATATAGGTTCACTTCTTCTTAAAATACCTATTCAATATCTCTCCATTTCATCAATAATCTGTTCTAATTTTCCAGCCTAATACATAGTTCGTACATTCTAGTTTCCAATTTTTACTGTTTACTGTTTTTGCCCAACATTATCTACTCTATAAGTTTTACTACTCATATCCATTTTCATTACCAAAGTCTACTCCGCATCTGCAATAGCCTTTTTATTATGTAGGTTTTTGTCTTAACATTATCATTAGATAGTATTAATTTCTTTTTATCTGTATCCCATATCCATGTCTTTCCGTTTATAATCAATTTGTTATATCCTTGTTTGACCTGGTTTCCTTTTCCTCTCTCTTCTTTAGCCAGATTGCGTATTTCTCTTTCAATTTCTCTTTCGGTCTACGTATTATCATTGTTTATAAAAACCATCATATCGTTGACTATTTTCAATTTATGTTTATTCTTCATAATTTGTATTTTATCCGTAAAGTATTTCATCTCTAGTAAACATATTTCCATTCCGATTTTTTCTGCCCTTCGGATTTTAACTTTCAAATGCAGGTGTCGTTCGATAAAATTGAACATATCATGTTTAAATGCTTCTCCATCCGATTCTACGATCGTTATTCCTGTTAAAATTACATTATTCTTGCGTTTTTTTTATCCATTCTCTCCAGTCTATCAGACAAATTTTTTACATCCTTTTTTATTTCTGTGTTTGCTTCTTTTAGTTGGTTATTTTCCTTTCTCAATAATTCAATCTGTTCTTTATATTGTTTTTGATCTATCCTTATTTGCTTAACTTCCGATAACAAGTCTTCCATCATATTTATATTTTTCTTATTCATTACCATTAGTTGGTCTAATTTATCCTGTCTGGCATCTTCCTCGCTCTTCCTGGGTGTCCTTGGTGTTTCCTTGCTAGTTTTAAATAACGTATCGCCCTCTCTTTCTCTTTTCCTACTAAAGTCATCTGTTAAATAATCATCTGAATCCATTTCGTATTATAACTCATAAAAACTACGAATTTATAAATTCACTTAAACCGGCTCTGTATTTTCTTTACACTTGATACCTCAATACAAAAGCCGGCCGTTTCTTTTAGTTCTAAGCGAATGTATAGCTGAAACGCGCAAAAAGTGAGACTCCAGTCGACCTGTCGACAGCCTGTCTTTTATTGGTAATTTTATTCTCGGGGCTTATTCTTATATATACAGGGCAATCCAAATTAAGTGTTCACCATTGGTAACTTTGTTATTATTAAAGATACAAGATTGTTTAAATTAGCAAACTAGTAGTACTTTTAACGCTCTTTAAGATGGAAGAATTAAAAAAAACAAATGAGCATCGCGTTTTCGAGTTTTCCCGAAAAATATGTTTTTTTCAAATGGAAACCCCTGTATATTATATCATTTTCTGTTAGAAATTCAATTTTTAAACAAAAAAATCTTATATACTTGAGTTATAGTGAATAAACAAAAACAGCTAAGTCAAGTGCATTTATATGTTTCTATGATAACGACGTTAATTCTTTCTAGTAAACGTCAAATATTAGTACAGTTTTATTAGTCTTTCACTCATAAATTTCATTTTGCTAGTTATTAATTTGACAAAAAAATGATTTTTACCCATGCAGAAAAGTGTGATATGTTAGAATCTTATTTAGTCTCTAGGAGGGCAAAAGAACACTACGCTGAATTATATCCACTCCGAACACAACCAAATGAGCAATTTTTTCTGAGACTGTACCAAAAATTTAGAGGCAATGAGAGTGTCTTTGCCAAAACAAGAACAAGAAGGACTTTTATAATAAGCGAGGCCACGGAAATTCTAGTTGTTGCATATTTTGAGGCCAACCGTGAGAATTCCATACTAGATATTATCAAGGAATCTGATTTGAGTCACGGTACTGTGCATAGGATTCTGAAGAAACACAAATTCATTCCTTATAAGTACAAACCAGTTCAAGTTTTCTTGCCAGGGGATCCAGAGAGAAGAATGTTTTTTTGCCACTGGTATCTTAACTTTTGTCGCCAAAATGTAAACAACTTTCGTTATATTTTATGGACCGATGAATCAAATTTCTCAAATTCTGGAATGTACAATACAAAAAATCATCATTACTGGTCAAAGGAAAATCTTCTTTTAGTACATCCAAGACGCCCGCAAGTCCGTTACAGTTTTAATGTTTGGTGCGGTTTAATTGGTTCAAGGATTGTTGGTCCTTTCTTTTATGAGGGCACTCTAACTGGTGAAAGGTACAATAGAATTTTTGACTGAAATTTTGAATAATTTCTTAGACGATATTGATCTCATAAGTAGACAAAACCTGCATTTTCAGCAGGATGACGCACCTGCGCACAACTACAGAGGTACTCATCAAATTTTAAATACTATTTTTAACAATTTATGGATAGGAACAAATGGTCCTATTCAGTGGCCTCCCCGATCGCCAGATTTAACACCGCTTGATTTTTTTTATGGGGTTATTTAAAGACAGAGATTTATAAGCAAAGGTACGAAAACGTAAACGCCGTAAAAATTGCAGTTAGTGAAAAGGTAAACCAAATAGATGGTAGGACAATACTAAAAGCAGTTCGACAAGTTCAGAAACGTGTTCAAAAATGTATTGAACAACAAGGTGGTATTTTTGAACATCTTCTATGAAAAAATCAGTGATTTTTATTATCTTTTAATGATATGTTTATGTATAAAATAAAGTTTATAAAAATTATTTAGCTGTTTTTGTTTATACATTATAACTCAAGTGTTTTTAATCCCAGTAAAAAATTTCTTATAAGATTTTTTGTTTAAAAATTGAAGTTCTAACAGAAAATGATATAACGTACAGGGGTTTCCATTCGAAAAAAACATATTTTTCGGGAGAACTCGAAAACGCGCTGCTCATTTGTTTTTTTTAATTCTTCCATCTTAAAGAGCGTCAAAAGTACTACTAGTTTGCTAATTTAAACAATCTTGTATCTTTAATAATAACAAAGTTACCAATGGTGAACACTTAATTTAGATTGCCCTGTATATAAACTATCTCATAGTGCAACGCATATGCAGGAGAAAATTGATGTAAAATTCTTAGTAAAAGAATATAATAAAGTAGGTTCAAAGATTAAGAAAAAGAAGACGAAAATGATAAGCACCAATAACCAAAATAGAAAAGACAAGAAAAAATAGAGCGAGTAAATCAATTTTTATACATAGGGAGTTTGATGGCTGAATACGACGGTGTAACGAAAGACATCAACTCAAGGATATCGAAGGCTCGTTGTGAATTTATAGGGATGATGAATGTTTGAAAATCGGTTAACATCATAAACAGGACCAAATTAAGTTTTTAATGCCACAGTTGAACCCATATTATTTTACGGTTCTGAGTCATGGACACTAACTAATGCAAACAAGCAAAAACTATAAAGCTTCGTAAATAGATGCATTCGGAATATACTGAAAATATGGTGGCCCGTCCGAATTACAAATGAGGAATTATGGGATCATGCAGGATTAAAAGGAGAAAGTTTGGATGGCTTGGTCATTCTTTAAGAAAACCGTAAACAGAAATTTGTAGAAAAGCATTAAAATGGCAACCCCAAGGAAGGAGGAAAGCAGGACACCCGAAGATAACAAGGAGAAGAACGTTACAAGAGACAAATATGTCAGTGGCAGGATTGGGATCTATAGCTGGAAATAGGCAAGAATGGAGACAAACGATTTCTTCCCTATGTACCAAAAGGGACTAATGGGTCTTATTACTACTACTACTATATGCCTTTAAAGCTAAATACTTTTGTAAAATACGCCATGTTGTTGATTTACTGAGTCCAACCTGTTGGGAACGTCGACTAATGGACATTTCAGGTGCTTCAGCAACACTTTCACGAATCAAATTAATATGCTCTTGTGAACGACAACTACGACTGTAGCTTTCTCTTTTTTGATCTTCCACCGAATCGGTCTCTTGAAATTTTCTAATAATTCGACCAATAGTTCTTTCAGATGGACGATCATGTAAACAATAAAATTCACGTAATTTTTTTTAAAAGTTTTTAACAGAACATTGATTTTCATAAATTAATTCCACAATTTGAAAGCGTTGTTGTATGGTGTAAAAAGGCATTTTTATAAATGTTATACATCACACTTCGTAAATGTCAAAATACACAGACGAATTCAGTACGTCATCTATATTTTATTTATTTTTAAAATAAGGCGCTCAATTTGAAAGACCCATTAGTCACGGCTAATTTGACCGGTTCCTTGTAATAAAGCAGATTTGTAAAACCCAAACATTCATTGTGAGGAACTATGATGATATTTTCCGTTGTAACTTAAAGTATTAAGTAAATTATGATCAATAAATGTTAATTATAAATTATCCGGCTCCTCCACCAAATTTGTTCGTCTTTCCTCTGCAAAGAAAAATAAATACGTAATAACGCATATAAAGCTTATGAAAATTTTAGGAGATTTGTAAAAACAAAAACACTTTGATACATGCTTGATTGGGTAAAACCTCACCATTTGCTACCCAGACATGCAGAGAATTGTCTGACGTATTTTTCCTACACCCGATTTTTAATAAAACAATTTATATTAAAATGATTCCGTGTAATACAATAGAAAATACTGAGGTAATATTTCTTACAACGATACAGCTATGGAAGGTAAAAATAAAAACCACCGTTGAAAGTAAATTATATTTTAATTTTTCTACCATAACCTTGAAACTGGCCGTACACTAAAAAGGGTAAAGATGCGCTATGATTAAGAAAGTAAGTTTCAAACATAGAAAGTTAGATTCACCTCGTAAACTTCTTCAGTTATTTTCCAAAGTATCTCTCCTGTCTCCGAGCAGGAATTGTATCCTAGTCACTTTTGCTGCTGTAGAAATTTCAGCAACACTGGTATAAGATTTATGCATTACTATCGCTGATAAATGATTTTTATTGCATCATTGAGGGTAGCCTCGGTTCCAGGTCAATATATAAAGGACTAACGTGTTAGACGAATCACTATGTCATTCTAGTTGCCAAAAAATTGTTAGTGTTTGGCAAGTTTTTGTAAGAGAATATTTATTATTACGTTTTAGATTGCTAGAATATTCCTGAAAATTTACTGATTCACAATTTTCTCGCAATAAGCCTTGAAAAATAAATCGAGTAAATTTAAACACGTCTGTGGTAAATTTCTGAATCGTATATTACAACTTTGAACTAATTAAACATTGAAATATTCTTTAAATTGAACCAAACGAGAAACTTTATCGAAGGTTTCTTTTTGCAGTAATAAGAGCTTCGCCAGTTCACTATAGTAAATACTGTAGCGCAAATTTTGCAGAAACATTTCAGAGGAAAGTATACAATTAATAAACGTATGCATAATAATATATACTTTACTTACTAAATATAGCACAATATGTTGTGATGCAGTTATTAACAAAATTCAAATTACATGTTGCGCTAATAAAGTACGGAACGAACTTTATAAAGTAATAAGAAACTACCAAACTAATAAAGCGCAATTAATCTTTGTTTCGAAGACGAAACTTTCTTGCGATAGATTCATTGTCTTTCATATACTCAAGTGTTGAATACGGCAACAATTTAATTTAATTTTAAAATTTAATATCGAAATAATATAATGTTATATAGCGTTAAAATTAGTAAAATACACTTCTGGACAAAATTAAGGGACCACCACTAAAATTCAAAACAGATTTAAAACAACAACGAAATTTAATGAAACGAATAAGTTAATAAGTAATAATAAAAATAAATCAATAAATTCACGTGTTTCCTTAAAGTTTAATTGATTTAAGGGCTATTGAAGTTAACTAACTTTACTTTTATAGACTTGAAGTGTTACGCTTAGCATATAGAAAATTTTTAATTTATTTCTAAATATATTTCTTCTTTAAATATCTCGTTTTAAAATATATTTAACGTAAGACATTTGTACAACTGTACATATTCGTACAAAGAGAAAGCATTTCTTTTATCATATTCCGAAGCGAGACCCTTAGTTTCTACCTGACTCTGTGGAATTTCTTTCCATTTACATTTCTTTTTTTTTTTGATTGTTTAATTCAATTATACATCTTCCTTTATATGTTGTGTTTCATATTATTAGAAAGCTTAGGTCACAAGGGTTATTTTAATAATATTTATGACATCGATAGACCACGTCTTCAGGTCGCGCTTCTTATTAATTATAATTCAAGATATCGACCCCTCTCTTCGACAGATTATAAAACAGACCGTTTTCAAAACCAGTGTTCTTTTCGACACAAAAACTATCAGATATCTTCTCTTTCGAACCTTCGTGAGTTACACACACATCTTACGCGCGGTACTGTTCAAGTACACGCCACCATGCCGCCCGGTGTCTTTCGCTTCTAGGGTAAACTGTATTGCTCTATACATATTATTCTTTTAAGCGAATCCATATTAATTCACATTAATTTAAACTAATTAATTTCTGTTCCTCCGGCCAAACATCGCTCTGCATATCTGTCCAGGTACACGACGCACCACGTGGCCGCCCATCGCCGCAAATCAAAGGTAACTCTGTATTCTTCGATACAGAGGTTATTTTATATACATTAATTAACCCATAATTTACTGCTCAATTTAACGTTCGTTTCAGAGTATTTTTGTGTTAATTTTCAGCTACTTAATTACCGCTCCTCGTATACATATTACTTTTGTTTTAATTACTTTTAAATATAACAATTTCAAATTCTTTCTCATGTAGATATAAATACAAACTTTAAGGACAACATGTGTTTTATTTAGTAAGTAAGTTATATATATATTTTAATTAACAATCATCACGCACGTCCTGGACTTTTGAGGGAACTTCACCAACACCACTAATATATTTATTACATAATAATTTTATTATTATTAGCACACCAAAAAGCCACCGTTTGTAATAAGTGTTGCCCCCTAATTTGTAATAGAAGAAAAAAAGTCAAAAATTAAACTAAAATACCAATAATCTTCTCTTGAACTTAAATTATAATTTGTAATAAGTTAACAAAAGTAACATTGTATGCCCTTTTCTTGTAGCAATATACGCTGCCAATCTTCTTGGTATGCTTGAGATTAAGTTTCGGATCCTTTCTTGAGGTATCTGTTCCCATTATTGAACAAATATATTAGAGAGCTCATCAAGTGTTACTGGCGGTCTCGGTGCGTTTTTAATTTTGTTGCCCAATGAATTCCAAAGATGCTCAATAGGATTGAGATCAGGGATTTTGGCAGGCCATTTCAAACATTGGATATTTTCATTTCTTAACACAGCTGTGACTATGTTAGCTGTATGAGATTTGGCATTGTCTTGCATAAAAATGAATCCACTGCTGAAATTTTCGTCAAATGGTTGAATAATGAAATACAATAAATACTCTATATCTCATTGCTGTTAGCGACCCATTTCGTATCAAAACCAATTCTGTACGACCATTAAATTGCATGCCACCCCAAACCATTACAGAGCCCCACCGAAGACAGAGGGAGTACTTCGGTCGTCTGATAAAATGCAGCGCTGAATGTAGTTCTCTGCTCGGTCTTAAAAATTTCTGTGAGATAACAAAGTCGTTCTTCCTGTGAATGTGTTTGAATATATATCCTTCTTCAGCAGGGACTACTGACGAATCTGTAGAAAAAGGAAATACGTATCTGCGTCTCTGGGGAGGTATATGTTCAGATATGTTCACAAAAATATTAATATTGAACTTGTGTTTGTGTTCTCACACCAGATTTTTTGATAATATTTTATATTATTAAAAATACTTTTGTATTATTTTATTATGATTATGTATTAAGCAAAATTGAATATGCCTCATTAATTAAGTATCCCGTCTATGCGTACGATTCTATTCTTTTGAACAGTCTTCACCGTAAGTTTTTGAAGTTATTCACATTCAAAGTTGTTTAGAGTTTACCCAGAATGAGCTACGTCCGATGATGATTTGCTTCTACGCTATGGCATGTCATCTCTGAGAGCTATAAGGGAGAATATTTGTAGGAAAATCTTAATTAAACTGATCAAAAACATTACTGAATGCCCTTTCATAGTGGAGCGAATGTCGCTTCTTGTTCCTCGTATGAATTCTAGGTATGGAGCTACATTCAGGGTTCTCTTTGCGAAAAAGAACGTCAGGAAACTGACTCCTACCTATATGCTCCCCAACGTGACCAATAGAATGCTGGATGATGTGTTTGCGTAGACAGTAATACATACGTCCATAGCTTACTTATAATTGTATCTTTATCTTTATGTATACAGGGCCTTTCACGTAACCTGTTCGTTAGAAGTCTTCTATGTTAATGCCTTAAGATACTTTTGAAAATTTTGTGGCATGTAACCTTAATACTGGGTGTGTTAAAATAAAATATTTACACTCATGAACTACTTTAGGTTATACCGAAGTCATAGCCAACTTTGATATTTTAAATGGAAAGTTATACTTTTTACTGCATTTTTAGGTTACTTGTAAAGTGCTATAACATTTTATATTAAACATTCTTTTGAAAAAATTAACCGTTTTTGAATTATTTTGATTTCTTGTAAAATTTTTTGTTTTTTCAATGTACTTTTTAAAACCAAACATCCCAGGCGTATTTGATGTGAACTACGTCATATTTCTATTCGAGACAGAAAAGGTATAAGATTCTGAGTAATGTCTAAACATTTAATAAATCTCTTACAGGGTATTCGAAATTTACTGATTATTTAAGTAATCTTTAATTAAACAAAAATCTTTATAATACAAAGCTATTTTTAATAATATAAAATATTATTAAAAATCTGGTGTGAAGAACACAGATACAGGTTCACTATTAATATTTTTTGTGCACGTGTCCGAACATATCCCTCCCCAGAGACGTAGATACGTATTTAGCCTTTCTACAGGCTCGTCGGTACGCCCCTGCTGGAGAAAGGATATTCTCAGACACATTCACAAAAAAGAACCATATCACCACATCACCGAAATTATCCAGACCGGGCGTAGAAGTAAATTCAGTGCTGCCTGTTGTCAGACAGCCGAAGTACACTGGACCACATAGAAAATGTCCCTATCGTAAACCGACCCGTCGGTCGGTGATTATTGCCTTTTACCTGGACCGGGAACTCGAGAATTGGTCACCATAATTTAGCACGTAAAAAGCGGATAACTTCCAAGTAATATTAATGAACCTGTATGATGCAAAGATCCAAAAACAAGAAGAAAACTTTTACATTAATTAGTTAATTATAAATAAATATAAATATTGAAGGAATTGTTGTTAGTGTATTATGTTTTTGTGGGTATATTTATTACTCGAAAGGCCGATTGTAAATTTCCCCATCAATGAGATTGTTCGTCAAGAATAATAATAATTAATTAATACAATTAAATACTTCATAAATTTATTTTGGAACACGTTTTTTCGAGCTAATAAAATGAAACCAATCTAGTATTATTATAAAATAAAAATACTTTTATTCAATAAAAATAAAATAAAAATAATATTAAAATTAAAAAAATAAAAACAAAAAAAAATAAAAACAAAATAAAAAATAAATGAAAACTTAATAAAAACAAAATAGAATAAAAATAGAATACAAATAGAACAAAAATTTGAATAAAAATTGTACAAAAATTAAAATAAAAATTAAATTAAATAAATCAACAGTAATTAATATTTGGTGTAATACCCATTGTTTTCTATGCAGTCTGCCAAACGATGTGGCATACTATTTATCAAATTTAGGCAGATTTCAGAAAATCGAAAAGATTCCCAAACTTGGTGGACATGTCCTGCCAATGCCTCTACAGTCCTTTCTTGGACGTCATCATTAATGACTCGCTTCCAATGGGTAACTATATTTCCCCAAAAAATTTTCTATTGGATTAAGGTCCGGGGACCTAGCAGGCCATCTTAAAATTTCGAACTCCGGATGCTCATTAAACCAGTCGTCCACGATTCTTGCCCGGTGTATCGGACAGTTGTCCTAGACGAACACTATAGGTTGGTCCATTTCGTTTGGAGGATAAATCGCCCTGACTGATGGTAACATCACATTCTCTAAAACTCTAAAATATTGCCTCGCGTTAAAATTAGGTGGCGTGATTTGGACCACTTCCCCTGACCCGGCGTTGCTCATCTATCCCCAGAAACCAGCGCTTATTCGGTCACTTCTTCGGTTAGCAACCACATGCCGCGGTTCGAAGCGGGTGCCATCCACTCGCCATATACTTTGACCGACGTTTTGGCTTGAAGAAAACGTTTTCTCGTCGGTAAAAATGACGTTCTGCCAATTTCTATTTAAATGTTCTTGGCAAAATTGTAGGCGGCGTTCTGCCAATTCTGGCGTGATAATAATTTTTTTTAGCCGATGTCCGACATTTTAAATTCGCCTCCCTCAGTCTTCTGCGAACGGTTTCGGTGGAAACGTTAACACCTGTAGCTTCTTTAATTAAGACAGCGTTGGTCAACGGATTTTCTGCGACCAAATCCAACATAGCACGATCTTGCTCACGAGTTGTTTTCCGTGCCGGGCCAGGATGAACTGTTCGTAAGGGGAGATCACCGACCTCGTTCCCGCGCGCAATCCATCGGCCAACTTGCTTCACCTATTTAATGAAAAAGAAACATAAGTCAATAGCATTCTTAATTTAGTACTCACCAATAGAAAATCGTATTTATTTTTTTTTACCTACCGATAATCCTACTTGTTCGGCAATTACTCTTCGGTTTAAACCCGCAGCAGCCATTCCCAGGATTTGCCCGCTCAGTTCTAGAGGAGATTCTCTTTGACCAGGTAATCTCGGAATTTTTAACACAAAACAATTATAATCGCAATAATCTTCGAGAAACCACGAGGTGTCTTTGAAGACTATTTGAAAGAACTAAAGACGTTGATATTTTCGAATAAATAAGAGTTTAAAATTAGTGGGTATGTCAGGGTGGTAAGTTGCTTGCGGCAATTTTATTGGTGGACAAATTTACATCTCGGGCTTCTGCAAAGGAATTTACAACGGGACTTTCCAAAAGGAACCGCTGTTGGTGGGCATTCTCAGAAAAGCAGGTAAAAACAGACGATCGCCGTAAGTAGGGATTCATTCCAATAGTGCCGAATACATTCACGCTCTCGTATTTCGTTGCTTGTTTGTTTAGTCGAAATCAGACATAATAAAAAATATTAATTACTGTTAATAATTTATGAAGTATTTAATAGTATTAATTAACTATTATTGTTCTTGATGAACAATCTCATTGATGGGAAAATATACAATCGGCCTTTCGAGTATTACAAATACCCACAAAAACAAAATACAATAACTGCAATTCCTTCATTATTTATATTTATTTATAATTAGCTAATTAATGTAAAATTTTTCTTCTTGTTTTTGGATCTTTGCATCATACAGTTTCATTAATATCACTTGGTAGTTATCCGCTTTTTACGTGCAAAATTATGGTGACCAATTCTCGAGACCCCGGTCCAGGTAAAAGGCAATAATCACCGACCGAGGGGTCGGTTTACGATAGGGACATTTTCTATGAGGTCGTTAGTATCTCGCCCCGTTCACATAACCAATGCGAAGCAATGACGCTCTTCCAAAGGTGGCACAGCCAATCTCTCTAGAAACTGCATTTTATTTGTGTCTTCACTCATACTACGGACTAACCGCACGTGTATACCTTTGTATTATACAAAACTGGTGGGGTTTACCTACTCATGTATGTTTCAATTATTCTGAAAAATATTTATTTTTTAATTGGACACCTGGAGATGAACACGCCATAGAAAAAAAATCGATATAGTCTTGGAATTATACCAATTGTGTCTAGATTCATCAAACTTCTTGAGAAAAGGTTAGAAATGAAAATAAATTGCAAAAATGAGAAAATATTTTTTATAATATGAAATAACAAAAATAACCATACATTAACAAGCAAAAAAGTGAATAAAATCAACATATTAAAGAAAAATAATGCGTTAAGAATTATATTTCCAAACGTTCAAAATGATCTCAGTTCTGATCTAAACAAAGCAGCTTCTTCTTAACTCTGTTGTAGTTAATTTTCTTACTTGCTCAGAGTTCAAGTTTCGAAAACTGTCTCTTACTCTAGTTGTAAGTTATTCCCTGTTTTGCACGGGAGACGCATAAACCTCATTTTTTATTTGATCCCATAAATACAAATCAAGAGGAATCAGATCAGGGGATCTAGTTGTCCAGAACCAGGGTTCATTACGGCCAATTCACCTATCCTCAAAGATATTGGTTAATTCCCATATACCTTACATGAAAAGCGAGCGGGTTAAAACTAACATCATCGTATCAAATTGTATGGTAGGTTATTCAAAAATGGCAGTACTACTTCCCTTAACAATAGTTAAGAGAAATTGGCAGAAACATTGCCCAGCGTGTGTCCGAACATCAAAGAGGTTATAGAGATAAAAATCAGATACTACATTTGCTAATGTATCAGAATAATTGAAACATTTCTGTGAATGTGTCTGGAAATATCCTTTCTCCAGCAGGGGCGTACCGATGAGCTTGTAGAAAAGTGAAATACGTATCTACGTCTCTGGGGATAGGATATATTCGGACACGTTCACAGAAAATATTAATAGTGAACCTGCATTTGTGTTCTTCACACCAGATTTTTAATAATATTTTATATTATTAAAAATACCTTTGTATTGTACATTTGCTAATGCTAAGAAATAAGTAATTAAACTTCTAGTTTCAAAAATTCTTTTATTGTAAATACCACTACAATATTGTTTCGCCATACAATGGCTTCATCAGGTGGATGAAATACTGAATATTTACAATACAAGTTTGAATACTTATGTGAAAATTATTGGGGAAATGGTGGTGGAAAAATTTTTACAATCTTAAATTTAGTAGAGGGGAGTTGTTTAAATCTAGTTGGTCATTTAAAGCTAATCCTAAACTATTGAATCTATTAATTTCTAAGTTTTCTAACAGGTTAAGTTTTTTACATTTTTCTTGAATGTGTAAAATTTTGAAATCTATACTAAATCTATGATTGATATCTATACAATGACTTGCGATTTTTGTTGGCTATTTAGGATGTTATTGACAATATTTATAGAGTAACCATTGTTTAATGCTATTGTGTATATTCTATTTAGTTCAAGGTCGAAATTACTTTTACTCATAGGTACATGAATTAATCTATATACCATTGATTGGTATGCTGATAATTTGTGTGTTATAGGATGAAAAGAATTAGCGTGTATTGTGGTATCTGTATGTGTTGGTTTATGGTATATAGCGAACTCGTGTTTATTAGTTTTGTGTGATATGGTTAAATCTAGAAAATTAATGCTTTTATTTATTTCTGTTTCTATAGTAAAATTTATTTTGGGGTGAATAGTGTTGATATTGATTATGTAAAGTTTTTAATTGTCTATCTGAACCGTTAAAGCAAATTAATATGTCATCAACATACTTAAACCAATATACACAATTACCAAACAAGGAATGTGTACTAATTATAGTTTCTAAATTATTCATGAAAATTTCCGCTAATAAGGGGCTTAGTGGATTTCCCATTGCTAGACCCTCTGTTTGTTTATAAAATTTCTTTTTAAATTGAAAATAATTTTGTTCCAGGCACGTTTCTAAGAGCTGTAAAATTTCGGTCTTTGTGACACTGTTCGTGTTTCTACGTTCTAGTTGTAAAGTAATTAAATCTATTACCTCCTGGGGTGGGATACTAGTGAACAAATTCGAGACATCAAAAGAAATGAGTTTACATTTGTTTGGTAATTGCAAATTTGAAATGTTGTTAATTAATTCCTGGGAATTTTTAACGGAGAACTTAGATTTGAATTTAGTGTGTGTAAGAATTAAATCTATTATGTGTTTGGACACATTTCTACAAGGTGCTTTTACGTACGGTACTACTGGTCGTATAGGTGTATTGTCTTTATGTAGTTTAATTAATTAATTAATTTGGAAGGTAGGGGATTCATAGTGCTTAATATACATTTTTTAGTTTTATTAAAAAGAGAACCTGATTTTTCATAGTTTGGTTAATCTGTTTTTGAAATTTGTTAGTAGTATCAGATTTAAGTTATGTGAATGAATTTTTATCGAGGAATTCATGAACTTTATGTATGTAGTTTGATTCCGGAATTGCTGTAACTGTATTTCCTTTATCAGCTTTCTAACTTGTATTGTACATATTCAGTATTTCATCCACCTGATGAAGCCATTGCATGGCGAAACAATATTGTAGTGGTATTTACAATAAAAATTTTTTGAAACTAGAAGTTTAATTACTTATTTCCTAGCGTTATAATGAAGTTTCAACAAGTATATCCTTCGTCAATTAACATTTGCTAATCATTGTATAGAACATAACCACAATTTCAATGCTAACTTTAAAATACATCATATCCAAGATAAAAGTAAAAAAAACTTGATCTGTTAGAATCGGTAGAAATTTCTAGATACACAAAATTAGGATTAGCTTTAAACGATCATACGGAACTATGAATGTACACATGCTCAGGCTGAGAAAAAATATTTCATAAATTATTATGAAAATAGAAAATATGGGAATTTGAGTATAACAAATATCAATGGAATTCATAATAAATATGTATGAAAGTATGAACCGGAAGATATATGTAGCAGTCGTGTCTGAGTTATACTTATATATGTAGAGAAATTGACTGTGACTGTCGTTTATATAGCAGATGAATAAGTTTAGAGCATTTGCGAAAAGTGTAATGCGAAGATTTTTTAGAGAAATTCGGGAGTAAAGCTATGCAGGATCACCAGCTCTCATATCTTTTCTTCGTTTTGTGAAGTTATTTAGAGAAGCAGAAAATTTGCATTGCAGAAAATCCGTGGTATATTAACGGTTTAAAATGAAGTAACTAGCGACACTTTTAGCAAGAACTAAATCTACCTTTCACTGCCATTAGATGTATGAATGAAAAACTGCCTGCAAGGATACATAGATGGCTATGTTATCTCGCAAATTTGACTCCAACCATTTCAAAATAGATTAAGTGTGCATGAGCTTAAAAAATGCGAATTTAAGTTGATTTCAACCCGATTGAAAAATCAAGGAGTTATACCAGAGAGCCGATTGAGCCGAGCGATTGATGATTCATAGCTCATAGGCGTCTGCCTTGCATTTGCAATAAGTTTGTTTCTGTAAGCGATCCCTGAGTTTCGAACAGTTTGATACGTGGAGGGATAATATATATCTGTCAATACATAATAGAGCGAATGTAATAAACGGTTTGAATATCGAATTTTGAACAAAAATAATTTATAAAGAACACAACTCAAAACTATGTATTTTCTGTGAAACATTGAAAGTGTAAAACATCACTATAAACAACTAAAAATTTTTCAAGGTGTTCCTGTGTTAAATTATTTCTTTTAGATGTTAAAACGTCTTTAAAAATAGAAAATGTCCGTTCCACATCACAACTGGAGATGGGTGCGTGATCAAAATCTTGCAAAAGTGCACCGTACTTCGAATGTATAGATTTTTCAATCGGCTCTGTGCTGAATTGACATAATATAGTCAAATATGGATTTCTTTTGGCCTTGAGAAATATCCTTTTAAATGATGAAACTAAATTACCAGCATTTGGAAAATGACCCCTGATGTATTCACATACTCTATGTAGTGCATGTGCTGCACAGGTAACGTGTAGCATATTGCGATAAGATTGCTTTAATAACTTCCCTGTTTTTAACATATAAGCTGCTGCATCAGTCAAAAATAATAGCATCTTGTCTTTACAGTTGTTATCCGATGACAGAATATTATGAATACATCGATCAATTACTTCTGCAACTGTTTCACCATTTACGACTGGCAATAATTTAGCTGCAATTAAGTATAGTTGGTACGAAGTTTTCGGATGAAAAATACCAACAACTACATTTAACACATATCGTCCCATTACATCCGTTATTTCTTCTGTACTTATTCAAAGATAATGACCATGATAGGTTGGTTAATATTTTTTCAAAGGTTCTCAAATAACATTTTGGTAAGTGGCATTTACGTAAAGTAAATTCATCTGGTATACAACGATCAGTATATTTTGTAAGAAACCTCTGGAGGACTGGATTGTTAAGCTTTTTGAATGGATATTGGCCGCCATGAAAACTTCACACAGTTGTTCGTTAAAAGTATCAGGGGCAGATTATCATATGTTATCTTGATGAGCTTTCGACGAAACATGTCTCTGCACATTACACTTTTGTGCACGCCTTAAACTTAATGAACAGGCACTGCAATATATCTCCATATCATTACGAATATTCAACCAATCTGCATGGCCTCTAATCCATCCTATCATGGTTGCCGTACGAAAATTCTCCATAGTTAATGAAAATAAAGAGATAGGCTAAAACAAAAAGGAATGGACTAAAAAGAAGGGATTAAAACTACTCCAAAAATAAGGTAGTAAATTAAACTTAATATTTACAAAATATTATAAGATAAATATACAATATAACAATATTAAACGGATTTTTTTAAATACGAAACGTTGTAACCAAATAACACTGAAAGAAACGAAACCAGAAACAATCCCTTATAGAAGAGAATAGAAAATATACTATATGAAAGATAATAAATACATATATGTATATGTATGTATAACAGCATGAAAACACGATAATATACTTTGGAAATTAGCGGATATAATTTTTTAGGTGACTATTTCAACGAAATAATATATAAATGTATATTCCGTCTTACGCCACTGTTGAATTCAATTTATGAAGGAATACACACAATGTACTATTCATAAGGACAGAAATAACAACATCTACTCGACGAATGCAATCGAGCAAACAAATAGTGGGGTGGTTATATTATGCATACTATACCGGATACCACCACAACGTTTTATCGGGGTAATTGGTCATTCAATCGCTTCAGTCCGCTCTCTGGTGATTACCATCTTTGTACTATTTATATATACTTTGGCAGTGGGATAAACTTACCGTTACACTCTAACGTTAATTCGTTAGATTATCAGCTTTTTAATCAAAGCACTATTATGTGTTTATAGATTATATTACGCGAGTATTAATAAAATAGTCTGGTGCTAATTTTAAATATTGCATAGTGAAGCTAATTTGGTCAAACTGTTTACCTCGCAAATTCTAAGCGGTTTGCGGCCAATCCTAGCTTCCAAGCGATTGAAATTAATATTTCAACTCGCTTGAATTAATATCCATTACGTAAATTTAAATCGGATTTAAAATTTTAATCAGCTTGAACGCATCGAAACAAGCGTAATCTAATAGTGATGAGGCTATTGAAATTATGTTTAGTTTTATATATTTCACAATCTTTTTGTTGATAGACAATAAAATAAATAAACTCAAGTAAAATACTCATTTATTAAGACGGTATACTTTTTAAATACTAAATGGGGAAACTTTTTCGTCAAAATTGCGGCACGTAACGGATAGCGCTAATACATATTTCGTTCCATGAGGCAAAAATATATCAAATAAAGAAATACAGAAGAACATAAAAAGATGAATAACAAATACGTAAATGTTAGGAAATAACAAACATTGACACATATATAATTCAAATGTAATTAATTATTCTAATGTTTTCCAGAAAGAAATCGCCCACTCTCTACAGTGTTCGCTCGGGTAAGTGTGTCTTCAGTACTTGTTTAACAATATATTAAAATACAAGTTTCATAAGACATTACAAAGGCCTGCGATGGTAAAATTGTCTGGATTTTATATAGTGATTTCAATAGATTTTTTGGTGCTGAAAATGGGAAAATTATTTAAAAAATTCCATCACTTAAGGTTTTTTTACAATCTGGGTTTTTTTGACCTATCTGCATGTATTAGTCTTTTTGAAATGGACAATTTTGTTAAACCGTTGTTTAAATAAACTATTATAATTTTTATACTTATGATGATGCAAGAAGTTGATATTCTGAATAAACATACACTAGATTTATGATAAAGAAGTTAAAAATAGAAATAATTGAGCATGTCGCAAGACTTGACTCATCATCTTCCTGTTACCGCATGTCTACCTCCCCACCTCCACTACAAACAAATTGCTATTCTAGACAAATCAGTTAGTTCATTCAATATCTTCTTTACAACTGTGGTGTGAATTTGTGTAATTAGTTGGCATTTGTCATTAGTTGCTGAGTTAATTTACGAGTTTTTTAAAATTAAATTCCAATGGCATCAAGAGGCTGTTTCAATGTACCCAACTCCTTCATTATATTTGTGGAAAGTTTACAGTAAAAAAAACAACAAATAAACATTACAGATTTTGTAAAAAAAGTATATTTTGCATATTTTGGTGTGAAATTAAGAGACCAAGACAAACCTTGGGCTCCTCATAAGGTTTGTTCTGTGTGTGTTGAAGAGCTTCGTCAGTGGTCACAAGGAAAAAAACAGTCTTTTCGCTTTGGAGTGCCTATGGTTTGAAGAGAACCGATCAATCATAGCGATGATTGTTATTTTTGTTCGTGTGTAGTACACGATTTCAAATTAAAAAAACAAAAAGGACATCGTTTACCCAAACCTTCGATTCGCAACACGTCCTACACCTCATGGACCAGAAGAAGTACCTGTTCCTTCACTACCAGATACATTAGATGATGTATCTGATGACGAAATGGTTTCACGTACATGCGCAAGTGAACTGGATGAGGGAAGTGATTACTATGATACTGGAAGTGATGAGACAAAACTGTTTGACCAATCTGAATTAAATGATTTGGTGAGGGACTTAAACCTTCCTAAGGACTCAGCTGAGCTTTTAGGCTCAAGGTTGAAAGAAAAAATTTGTTAGCACCTAGCACAACATTTTACTGGTTTAGGAATAGAGAAAAAGAGTTTGGTCGATATTATTCCGAAGAAGATGCACTAGTTTTCTGTAATGATGTACCCGGGCTCATGGAACAATTCCAAGTAGAATATAATGTTTCTGAATGGAGACTCTTTATTGACTCTTCAAAAAGAAGCCTTAAGGCCGTTCTCCTACACAATGGAAGTAAATATGCTTCTGTACCAGTGGGACATTCAGTTCATTTAAAAGAGTGTTATGAAAATCTTGAGCTACTTTTAATTAAAATTCGTTACAAGGATCAAGGCTGGACAATTTGTGGTGATTTGAAAGTTCTTTGTTTGTTACTTGGACAACAAAGCGGTTATACTAAATATCCTTGTTTTTTGTGTGAGTCGGATAGTCGTGATAGAAAGCAGCACTATTGTAAAAAGATGTGGCCACCAAGACAAACCTTACAACCTGGAATGAAAAACATTGAAAGAAAAAGTTTAGTAGACCCGAGCAAAGTTTTGCTTCCTCCATTACATATAAAACTAGGGTTAATGAAACAATTTGTGAAGACATAAAAAGATGGAGAGTGCTTCAAGTATCTTTGCAGTCAGTTTCCTCGCTTGTCAGAAGCAAAGATAAAGGAGGGTGTTTTTGTTGGGCCGGATATAAGAAAGCTTATGAAAGATGAAAATTTTGAATCTAAAATGAGGAAGCAGAAAAACAAGCATGGATAGCCTTCAAAAATGTGGTTACAAATTTTCTTGGCAACAAAAAACGTGAAAAATTTAAAACCTTAGGCTCTAACATGAGTTTGAAGGTGCATTTTCTAGATTCGCATCTCGACTATTTCCCTGAAAATCTTTGTGCAGTAAATGAGGAGCAGGGGGAAAGGTTCCACCAAGACCTTAAAGAGATGGAGAGAAGATACCAAGGAAGATGGAATATAAGCATGATAGCTGATTATTGTTGGATGTTAAAAAGGGATGGTCCACTACGAGATTACAGAAGAAAAAGCACAAAAAGGAGTATGGAAAGACAAACAAAAAGATATTATAAGGACTTGTAAAGACATAAATAGTATTTTACTGTTTCTTTTCATTAGATTTAATGATATTTGTAAGTAATTTTGTTTTTTATATCCTTTGTAAATAAATTCAATGTAACTAAAAATTATTTTTAATTTAAAAAAAATATAATTTGAAGCCTTTTTGTGAAAAATCCTTTCGTGATGGAGAAAAATGGAGTTCATATTTGGATTCAGCGCCCAAAAACACATAAGAATCAGCTATCAAATAAAACAATTTTTAGAAAGTTAACAAACGCAGGTCTGTGTTATCTTTGCGTACGAGTTTTTTTAACATAGATAAGGCTGAATTTTTTTTCTTTAACAAAATTGTTCGTAAACTAATTTTTTCTTATTTTTGGACTTCCTAGATTACCAAAACCATATTTTAAAAAATTATACACTCACCCGCAAAAAAAAAAACATCCACGTCACCATATTTTATATTTATCCTTGTATATTCATTGTAACTATGATATCGCAATCAGTCGGATACAGTCGGCAAAGAGCGGCAAGCAGTGCAGTTCGGAGAACAACGTGGAGGGGCATAGCGGCTGTATCAAGGCGAGCGTTCAGTAACGTGTACGTACTCGCATCATTTATGTCCGTGACTTTCATGAGTGAGCATAGGCGATGCGGAGGCATGAATGTTTACACATAAAATAATGATAAAAAACATATTATATAACGTGCTGAAACACTTACTGCTTTAAACAGCTTACATGAAATCACAAACTGGGTAGCATCTTTTAAATATTTGAATCATTAAATATGTTTCCACACTTGTTTCTGTCAAATGAGCGTTCACAGTTCCACCTGCTGGTACAACGTCAAATAATCGTATCACTTTACACATTTAATTCTATCGCGTTCGTATTCTAAATCCGGCATACTTGCTATTATGTTTTCTAGTTTTTTCGAAATACGCCGCTTCCGAAACGTACCTAAACGCGACATTTTCTAAGTATGTGTGTACTGACATGCACACAATGACCAGTAGAATAATACTGAACAAGTGTGCTTCGATACGAACGCTTGAGTTTCGCGCTTTTCTCCTCTACGTTGCTCTTGGCACTGCACTGGAAATTTCCCCTATTTGCCGGGTCTAGTAATCATGCTTTTTATATTTTGTCGTGAATAATCGGAATTTATATTTTTCGAAAAAGATTTCTTAATTTATTCTCAGTACATGAAAATATCCGAAGATAACACTCTCTTGAAAAAATGCATGTTCGTAGTTTTTGTTAAGTTTATCATTATACACAGCTTCTTTTGAAAAAAAACGAAGTTTGCATGTGTCAGATAATTGTATTGAGTCTATTTGAAAGTTGTGAATTAATATTGTCCTTTCAACGTGGACGGACTATTATTATATATTTATTACTATATTTTACTATCCTTGTGAGTTAATCACCTTAGTGTTTAACGCTGTTTTTCACTGCTTTATTCGCTATGGGGGAAAGGTACGTCAATCCTCGTACAGGTTCTCACTCGAATCTCGTCGTTAGCATCTTAGGTTATGTCTGAAGTTGTTCGTAAATTAATTTGAAATTTTGAATGTACACTGATTTCTTTTATTGCTTGGTTATTATTATAAATGCCTGGTTTTTGAATGACTGTCGTGGACGCGTTTTTACATTAGTTATTTACATTTTCTAAATTAATTTTTCATTTTAATAAAATATGTTTTTAAAATTAAAACTTAATATCTAAATATACATTTTTCCCCGATTTTGGGCACATATCTTTTTTGTTTGCTCTTACTAATGAAGAGAAACCGGACACATCGGGTTGAAATGACGTCGTCATTACGACGGACGATATAAATAGTCTCACGCAGTTACTGAATGCACTATTGATTTGGCTAGCGCGCACACCTGTTTTCATCGAGAATTGCGACGTTTTTTGTTGGATATTTACAGTTAAACTTCTGTTTTCAAGAGTGTAGATAGAAGTGTGTTGGGCTTTAATAATTTAGTCTGTTCAGTTTATATTTCGTAACATAAAATAAAATACTGTGCAAAGGTATTTTTAATAATATAAAATATTACTAAAAATCTGGTGTGAAGAACACAAATGCAGGTTCACTATTAATATTTTCTGTGAACGTGTCCGAATATATCCTATCCCCAGAGACGTAGATACGTATTTCGCTTTTCTACAAGCACATCGGTACGCCCCTGCTGGAGAAAGGATATTTCCAGACACATTCACAGAAAAAAACCACCTCGCCCTATCACCGTAATTATCCAGACCGGGCGCAGAAGTAAATTCGGCGCTACCTGTTGTCAGACAGCCGAAGTCCCTCGCATACCGTCCACATAATTAATGTGAAGTAACGACGCTCTTCCAAAGGTTAGCACAGCCAACTCTCTAGAAAACTGCATTTTGTTTGTGCCTTCACTCATACTACGGCTTAACCGCATGTGTAATGTATCAGAATAATTGAAACATACATGAGTAGGTAAACCCCACCAGTTTTGTATAATACAAAGGTATTTTTAATAATATAAAATATTACTAAAAATCTGGTGTGAAGAACACAAATGCAGGTTCACTATTAATATTTTCTGTGAACGTGTCCGAATATATCCTATCCCCAGAGACGTAGATACGTATTTCGCTTTTCTACAAGCTCATCGGTACGCCCCTGCTGGAGAAAGGATATTTCCAGACACATTCACAGAAAAAAACAACCTCGCCCTATCACCGTAATTATCCAGACCGGGCGCAGAAGTAAATTCGGCGCTACCTGTTGTCAGACAGCCGAAGTACCTCGCATACCGTCCACATAATTAATGTGAAGTAATGACGCTCTTCCAAAGGTTAGCACAGCCAACTCTCTAGAAAACTGCATTTTGTTTGTGCCTTCACTCATACTACGGCTTAACCGCATGTGTAATGTATCAGAATAATTGAAACATACATGAGTAGGTAAACCCCACCAGTTTTGTATAATACAAAGGTATTTTTAATAATATAAAATATTACTAAAAATCTGGTGTGAAGAACACAAATGCAGGTTCACTATTAATATTTTCTGTGAACGTGTCCGAATATATCCTATCCCCAGAGACGTAGATACGTATTTCGCTTTTCTACAAGCTCATCGGTACGCCCCTGCTGGAGAAAGGATATTTCCAGACACATTCACAGAAAAAAACCACCTCGCCCTATCACTGTAATTATCCAGACCGGGCGCAGAAGTAAATTCGGCGCTACCTGTTGCCAGACAGCCGAAGTACCTCGCATACCGTCCACATAATTAATGTGAAGTAACGACGCTCTTCCAAAGGTTAGCACAGCCAACTCTCTAGAAAACTGCATTTTGTTTGTGCCTTCACTCATACTACGGCTTAACCGCATGTGTAATGTATCAGAATAATTGAAACATACATGAGTAGGTAAACCCCACCAGTTTTGTATAATACAAAGGTATTTTTAATAATATAAAATATTACTAAAAATCTGGTGTGAAGAACACAAATGCAGGTTCACTATTAATATTTTCTGTGAACGTGTCCGAATATATCCTATCCCCAGAGACATAGATACGTATTTCGCTTTTCTACAAGCTCATCGGTACGCCCCTGCTGGAGAGAGGATATTTCCAGACACATTCACAGAAAAAAACCACCTCGCCCTATCACCGTAATTATCCAGACCGGGCGCAGAAGTAAATTCGGCGCTACCTGTTGTCAGACAGCCGAAGTACCTCGCATACCGTCCACATAATTAATGTGAAGTAACGACGCTCTTCCAAAGGTTAGCACAGCCAACTCTTTAGAAAACTGCATTTTGTTTGTGCCTTCACTCATACTACGGCTTAACCGCATGGTTAAGCCGTAGTATGAGTGAAGGCCCAAACAAAATGCAGTTTTCTAGACGGCTTAACCGCATGGTTAAGCCGTAGTATGAGTGAAGGCACAAACAAAATGCAGTTTTCTAGAGAGTTGGCTGTGCTAACCTTTGGAAGAGCGTCGTTACTTTACATTAATTATGTGGACGGTATGCGAGGTACTTCGGCTGTCTGACAACAGGTAGCGCCGAATTTACTTCTGCGCCCGGTCTGGATAATTACGGTGATAGGGCGAGGTGGTTTTTTTCTGTGAATTTGTCTGGAAATATCCTTTCTCCAGCAGGGGCGTACCGATGAGCTTGTAGAAAAGCGAAATACGTATCTACATCTCTGGGGATAGGATATATTCGGACACGTTCACAGAAAATATTAATAGTGAACCTGCATTTGTGTTCTTCACACCAGATTTTTAGTAATATTTTATATTATTAAAAATACCTTTGTATTATACAAAACAGGTGGTTACCTACTCATGTATGTTTCAATTATTCTGATACATTACACATGCGGTTAAGCCGTAGTATGAGTGAAGGCACAAACAAAATGCAGTTTTCTAGAGAGTTGGCTGTGCTAACCTTTGGAAGAGCGTCGTTACTTCACATTAATTATATGGACGGTATGCGAGGTACTTCGGCTGTCTGACAACAGGTAGCGCCGAATTTACTTCTGCGCCCGGTCTGGATAATTACGGTGATAGGGCGAGGTGGTTTTTTTCTGTGAATTTGTCTGGAAATATCCTTTCTCCAGCAGGGGCGTACCGATGAGCTTGTAGAAAAGCGAAATACGTATCTACATCTCTGGGGATAGGATATATTCGGACACGTTCACAGAAAATATTAATAGTGAACCTGCATTTGGGTTCTTCACACCAGATTTTTAGTAATATTTTATATTATTAAAAATACCTTTCTATTATGCAAAACTGGTGGGGTTTACCTACTCATGTATGTTTCAATTATTCTGAAACATTACACATGCGGGTAAGCCGTAGTATGAGTGAAGGCACAAACAAAATGCAGTTTTCTAGAGAGTTGGCTGTGCTAACCTTTGGAAGAGCGTCGTTACTTCACATTAATTATGTGGACGGTATGCGAGGTACTTCGGCTGTCTGACAACAGGTAGCGCCGAATTTACTTCTGCGCCCGGTCTGGATAATTACGGTGATAGGGCGAGGTGGTTTTTTTCTGTGAATGTGTCTGGAAATATCCTTTCTCCAGCAGGGGCGTACCGATGAGCTTGTAGAAAAGCGAAATACGTATCTACGTCTCTGGGGATAGGATATATTCGGACACGTTCACAGAAAATATTTATAGTGAACCTGCATTTGTGTTCTTCACACCAGATTTTTAGTAATATTTTATATTATTAAAAATACCTTTGTATTATACAAAACTGGTGGGGTTTACCTACTCATGTATGTTTCAATTATTCTGATACATTACACATGCGGTTAAGCCGTAGTATGAGTGAAGGCACAAACAAAATGCAGTTTTCTAGAGAGTTGGCTGTGCTAACCTTTGGAAGAGCGTCGTTACTTCACATTAATTATGTGGACGGTATGCGAGGTACTTCGGCTGTCTGACAACAGGTAGCGCCGAATTTACTTCTGCGCCCGGTCTGGATAATTACGGTGATAGGGCGAGGTGGTTTTTTTCTGTGAATGTGTCTGGAAATATCCTTTCTCCAGCAGGGGCGTACCGATGAGCTTGTAGAAGAGCGAAATACGTATCTACGTCTCTGGGGATAGGATATATTCGGACACGTTCACAGAAAATATTAATAGTGAACCTGCATTTGTGTTCTTCACACCAGATTTTTAGTAATATTTTATATTATTAAAAATACCTTTGTATTATACAAAACTGGTGGGGTTTACCTACTCATGTATGTTTCAATTATTCTGATACATTACACATGCGGTTAAGCCGTAGTATGAGTGAAGGCACAAACAAAATGCAGTTTTCTAGAGAGTTGGCTGTGCTAACCTTTGGAAGAGCGTCGTTACTTCACATTAATTATGTGGACGGTATGCGAGGTACTTCGGCTGTCTGACAACAGGTAGCACCGAATTTACTTCTGCGCCCGGTCTGGATAATTACGGTGATAGGGCGAGGTGGTTTTTTTCTGTGAATGTGTCTGGAAATATCCTTTCTCCAGCAGGGGCGTACCGATGAGCTTGTAGAAAAGCGAAATACGTATCTACGTCTCTGGGGATAGGATATATCCGGACACGTTCACAGAAAATATTAATAGTGAACCTGCATTTGTGTTCTTCACACCAGATTTTTAGTAATATTTTATATTATTAAAAATACCTTTGTATTATACAAAACAGGTGGGGTTTACCTACTCATGTATGTTTCAATTATTCTGATACATTACACATGCGGTTAAGCCGTAGTATGAGTGAAGGCACAAACAAAATGCAGTTTTCTAGAGAGTTGGCTGTGCTAACCTTTGGAAGAGCGTCGTTACTTCACATTAATTATATGGACGGTATGCGAGGTACTTCGGCTGTCTGACAACAGGTAGCGCCGAATTTACTTCTGCGCCCGGTCTGGATAATTACGGTGATAGGGCGAGGTGGTTTTTTTCTGTGAATTTGTCTGGAAATATCCTTTCTCCAGCAGGGGCGTACCGATGAGCTTGTAGAAAAGCGAAATACGTATCTACGTCTCTGGGGATAGGATACATTCGGACACGTTCACAGAAAATATTAATAGTGAACCTGCATTTGTGTTCTTCACACCAGATTTTTAGTAATATTTTATATTATTAAAAATACCTTTGTATTATGCAAAACTGGTGGGGTTTACCTACTCATGTATGTTTCAATTATTCTGATACATTACACATGCGGTTAAGCCGTAGTATGAGTGAAGGCACAAACAAAATGCAGTTTTCTAGAGAGTTGGCTGTGCTAACCTTTGGAAGAGCGTCGTTACTTCACATTAATTATGTGGACGGTATGAGAGGTACTTCGGCTGTCTGACAACAGGTAGCGCCGAATTTACTTCTGCGCCCGGTCTGGATAATTACGGTGATAGGGCGAGGTGGTTTTTTTTTGTGTGAATGTGTCTGGAAATATCCTTTCTCCAGCAGGGGCGTACCGATGAGCTTGTAGAAAAGCGAAATACGTATCTACGCCTCTGGGGATAGGATATATTCGGACACGTTCACAGAAAATATTAATAGTGAACCTGCATTTGTGTTCTTCACACCAGATTTTTAGTAATATTTTATATTATTAAAAATACCTTTGTATTATACAAAACTGGTGGGGTTTACCTACTCATGTATGTTTCAATTATTCTGATACATTACACATGCGGTTAAGCCGTAGTATGAGTGAAGGCACAAACAAAATGCAGTTTTCTAGAGAGTTGGCTGTGCTAACCTTTGGAAGAGCGTCGTTACTTCACATTAATTATGTGGACGGTATGCGAGGTACTTCGGCTGTCTGACAACAGGTAGCGCCGAATTTACTTCTGCGCCCGGTCTGGATAATTACGGTGATAGGGCGAGGTGGTTTTTTTCTGTGAATGTGTCTGGAAGTATCCTTTCTCCAGCAGGGGCGTACCGATGAGCTTGTAGAAAAGCGAAATACGTATCTACGTCTCTGGGGATAGGATATATTCGGACACGTTCACAGAAAATATTAATAGTGAACCTGCATTTGGGTTCTTCACACCAGATTTTTAGTAATATTTTATATTATTAAAAATACCTTTGTATTATACAAAACTGGTGGGGTTTACCTACTCATGTATGTTTCAATTATTCTGATACATTACACATGCGGTTAAGCCGTAGTATGAGTGAAGGCACAAACAAAATGCAGTTTTCTAGAGAGTTGGCTGTGCTAACCTTTGGAAGAGCGTCGTTACTTCACATTAATTATGTGGACGGTATGCGAGGTACTTCGGCTGTCTGACAACAGGTAGCGCCGAATTTACTTCTGCGCCCGGTCTGGATAATTACGGTGATAGGGCGAGGTGGTTTTTTTCTGTGAATGTGTCTGGAAATATCCTTTCTCCAGCAGGGGCGTACCGATGAGCTTGTAGAAAAGCGAAATACGTATCTACGTCTCTGGGGATAGGATATATTCGGACACGTTCACAGAAAATATTTATAGTGAACCTGCATTTGTGTTCTTCACACCAGATTTTTAGTAATATTTTATATTATTAAAAATACCTTTGTATTATACAAAACTGGTGGGGTTTACCTACTCATGTATGTTTCAATTATTCTGATACATTACACATGCGGTTAAGCCGTAGTATGAGTGAAGGCACAAACAAAATGCAGTTTTCTAGAGAGTTGGCTGTGCTAACCTTTGGAAGAGCGTCGTTACTTCACATTAATTATGTGGACGGTATGCGAGGTACTTCGGCTGTCTGACAACAGGTAGCGCCGAATTTACTTCTGCGCCCGGTCTGGATAATTACGGTGATAGGGCGAGGTGGTTTTTTTCTGTGAATGTGTCTGGAAATATCCTTTCTCCAGCAGGGGCGTACCGATGAGCTTGTAGAAAAGCGAAATACGTATCTACGTCTCTGGGGATAGGATATATTCGGACACGTTCACAGAAAATATTAATAGTGAACCTGCATTTGTGTTCTTCACACCAGATTTTTAGTAATATTTTATATTATTAAAAATACCTTTGTATTATACAAAACTGGTGGGGTTTACCTACTCATGTATGTTTCAATTATTCTGATACATTACACATGCGGTTAAGCCGTAGTATGAGTGAAGGCACAAACAAAATGCAGTTTTCTAGAGAGTTGGCTGTGCTAACTTTTGGAAGAGCGTCGTTACTTCACATTAATTATGTGGACGGTATGCGAGGTACTTCGGCTGTCTGACAACAGGTAGCACCGAATTTACTTCTGCGCCCGGTCTGGATAATTACGGTGATAGGGCGAGGTGGTTTTTTTCTGTGAATGTGTCTGGAAATATCCTTTCTCCAGCAGGGGCGTACCGATGAGCTTGCAGAAAAGCGAAATACGTATCTACGTCTCTGGGGATAGGATATATTCGGACACGTTCACAGAAAATATTAATAGTGAACCTGCATTTGTGTTTTTCACACCAGATTTTTAGTAATATTTTATATTATTAAAAATACCTTTGTATTATACAAAACTGGTGGGGTTTACCTACTCATGTATGTTTCAATTATTCTGATACATTACACATGCGGTTAAGCCGTAGTATGAGTGAAGGCACAAACAAAATGCAGTTTTCTAGAGAGTTTACTGTGCTAACCTTTGGAAGAGCGTCGTTACTTCACATTAATTATGTGGACGGTATGCGAGGTACTTCGGCTGTCTGACAACAGGTAGCGCCGAATTTACTTCTGCGCCCGGTCTGGATAATTACGGTGATAGGGCGAGGTGGTTTTTTTCTGTGAATGTGTCTGGAAATATCCTTTCTCCTGCAGGGGCGTACCGATGAGCTTGTAGAAAAGCGAAATACGTATCTACGTCTCTGGGGATAGGATATATTCGGACACGTTCAAAGAAAATATTAATAGTGAACCTGCATTTGTGTTCTTCACACCAGATTTTTAGTAATATTTTATATTATTAAAAATACCTTTGTATTATACAAAACTGGTGGGGTTTACCTACTCATGTATGTTTCAATTATTCTGATAAAATACTGTGAATTAGTTTCTTGTTTTCATAGTTTTAACTGTTAATTACATCGTAATTTTTGTGATAGATCCTGTTTAATATCGTTTGATTGAATCTACTTCTCCCAATTATTTCGACGTAAGTGTGCATTGAATTTCGTTCAGTTACAATAACTTACGCATACATTTTTAGTTTTCATTTATTTAGATCTAGAGTATTGTTTAAGTTACTTTTTCAGATATGATATGGAAGAAAGTCGAGAACGGCATCGTAAAACAATGGTGAGTTGGATTGACGGTCATACTGATTGTATGTCCATTGCCAGTGATTCCGAAATTTATTGCAAAATCTGTAAAATATCGTTAAAAAATTTCATGAAATCACACGTACGTCACTTAGCATCACAAACACATGCACAGAAATTGAAACCGTTGGAGTCTGACAATTTTAACGAAGAACTCTGTGAAACTTTTATGGCGGCTAATATTCCATTAAATAAACTTAACAATCCCACTTTAAAAATATTTCTCAAAAAATATACTGGTCGAAATGTTCAACGATGAATCAACCTAACGCAAATATTATGTTTCTAAGTGCTCCACGAAAGCAGTAGAACGCATTAGAAGCCATCTTTCAAATCAGTACCTATAGATAAGTGCCGACTAAACTGTCGATATATTAGGACGCTGTGTGGTGGTAAATGTTGTAGCTGGTGTACTATATCCAACTATTCCATATAACGGATATGTAATAACAACAAAAGTTATAAATCCAGTTGATGCGGAAACAGTAGCTAAAACCATTAACGAGAATATTCATAAAATACTCCATTCGGATGACAGGTACAAAGAAAAAGTACTCTTATTTGTAAGTAACAGTGCTGCATATATGTTAAAAACAGGCAGATTATTAAAGGAAACATATCCTAACATGCTGCATTCCGAAGATAAATTCTTTCAAAGAGATTCATCCCAGTCAGTAAATTGGGCCGTTTGCAGTTTGGCGGGAAAAAGGTGACCTGTACCCGGCAACTTCTCTCTGTTCCCGCGCGATTGGAAAAACAACCAACCAGGAGGCGGAAACCTAAACCAATAGAATTGCAGCGTGGGAATGAAAAGCGCCAATCAATTACAGCAGAATTTTTGTAAGGTATTTGAAAGAAAAAGAAAATATTACATTGAATTTTAAACTCGGCTATTAACCTGCTTTAATAGCGAAGAAAACAATTTCAAAATAGAATATCCTTTAATTCACCAAAGTTATCATTATTAAATTATTATATTGTAAACAAAGATTGCGTATTCAATATTGGTATAACCATAAAAACGGTTATACATATGACGTGTTGACATAACTTACTTGTTCTTTTGTTGATGCATTTCCTCGTCATTAATCTAAAAGATATTGTGCTATAATTTTGTTTCCTATTTGATGTAATTTTTACTGTTTAATTTTTATGTATGGGCATTTAATTGTTGTTGTTGTGAATTCTGATAGGTAGTTTTTTATTAAACAATAATTTAATTTAACAGCTTCATGTTTGATTTCTCTCTAAACCACACTCTGCTTGACAATAACTAAGCATATTAAATACCTTGTGCCGTACATCTGAGACGTCAGTAAGAAGGACCGGTAAGTACCAAGTAAGAATATAATAGATACTGTATGTGACATAAGACACGAGAACCCCCCTGTAGAAGATAGAATACTCTCATGCTGGACCGGAGCACAAAAATAAATAATATTAGTTTATACAGGAACTCTGAGATATATCAGAATATAACCTTCTCCATCTCGTATATTTTTTCTAATTTCCATTTGGATAATCATCATAACTATTATTATTAATTATTTCTACTATTAAAGACCGGATTATATGCAAAATAGGATTTTTAATTGCCTTATTTTATTCAAAAAACATTAAATAAACCTAGAAAACTCATAATTTTGTTGTTAAAAGGTATATCAACGAAATTATGAGCTTCCTGGGTTTATCTAATGTTTTTTTGAATAAAGTAAGGCAATTACAAAAAGCATATTTTGCATATAATCTGGTCTTTAATTACAATATATTTGTAAGTTTCTTATCCCTGCTGAATACATTCTCTGTCAATCCAGAAATACAGGGCAATCCAAATTAAGTGTTCACCATTGGTAACTTTGTTATTATTAAAGATACAAGATTGTTTAAATTAGCAAACTAGTAGTACTTTTAACGCTCCTTAAGATGGAAGAATTAAAAAAACAAATGAGCAGCGCGTTTTCGAGTTCTCCCGAAAAATATGTTTTTTCAAATGGAAACCCCTGTATATTATATCATTTTCTGTTAGAAATTCAATTTTTAAACAAAAAATCTTATAAGAACTTTTTTACTGGGATTAAAAACACTTGAGTTATAATGTATAAGCAAAAACAGCTAAATAATTTTTATAAACTTTATTTTATACATAAACATATCATTAAAAGAAAATAAAAATCACTGATTTTTTCATAGAAGATGTTCAAAAATACCACCTTGTTGTTCAATACATTTTTGAACACGTTTCTGAACTTGTCGAACTGCTTTTAGTATGGTCCTACCATCTATTTGGTTTATCTTTTCACTAACTACAATTTTTAGGGCGTTTACGTTTTCGTACCTTTGCTTATAAATCTCTGTCTTTAAATAACCCCATAAAAAAAAATCAAGCGGTGTTAAATCTGGCGATCGGGGAGGCCACTGAATAGGACCATTTGTTCCTATCCAGGAATTGTTAAAAATAGTATTTAAAATTTGATGAGTACCTCTGTAGTTGTGCGCAGGTGCGCCATCCTGCTGAAAATGCAGATTCTGTCTACTTATGAGATAAATATCGTCTAAGAAATTATTCAAAATTTCAGTCAAAAATTCTATGTACCTTTCACCAGTTAGAGTGCTCTCATAAAAGAAAGGACCAACAATCCTTGAACCAATTAAACCGCACCAAACATTAAAACTGTAACGGACTTGCGGGCGTCTTGGATGTACTAAAAGAAGATTTTCCTTTGACCAGTAATGATGATTTTTTGTATTGTACATTCCAGAGTTTGAGAAATTTGATTCATCGGTCCATAAAATATAACGAAAGTTGTTTACATTTTGGCGACAAAAGTTAAGATACCAGTGGCAAAAAAACATTCTTCTCTCTGGATCCCCTGGCAAGAAAACTTGAACTGGTTTGTACTTATAAGGAATGAAGTTGTGTTTCTTCAGAATCCTATGCACAGCACTGTGACTCAAATCAGATTCCTTGATAATATCTAGTATGGAATTCTCACGGTTGGCCTCAAAATATGCAAGAACTAGAATTTCCGTGGCCTCGCTTATTATAAAAGTCCTTCTTGTTCTTGTTTTGGTAAAAACACTCTCATTTCCTCTAAATTTTCGGTACAGTCTCAGAAAAAATTGCTCATTTGGTTGTGTTCGGAGTGGATATAATTCAGCGTAGTGTTCTTTTGCCCTCCTAGAGGATTTTCTGCACACTAAATAAGATTCTAACATATCACACTTTTCTGCATGGGTAAAAATCATTTTTTTGTCAAATTAATAACTAGCAAAATGAAATTTATGAGTGAAAGACTAATAAAACTGAACTAATATTTGAAGTTTACTAGAAAGAATTAACGTCGTTATCATAGAAACATAGAAATGCACTTGACTTAGCTGTTTTTGTTTATTCACTATAACTCAAGTATTTTTAATCCCAGTAAAAAATTTCTTATAAGATTTTTTGTTTAGAAATTGAATTTCTAACAGAAAATGATATAATATACAGGGGTTTCTATTTGAAAAAAACATATTTTTCGGGAAAACTCGAAAACGCGCTGCTCTTTTTTTCTTTTTAATTCTTCCATCTTAAAGAGCGTTAAAAGTACTACTAGTTTGCTAATTTAAACAATCTTGTATCTTTAATAATAACAAAGTTACCAATGGTGAACACTCAATTTGGATTGCCCTGTATATGTTGAAGAATAGCACAAAATTCATTAAGTAGAAATTAAAGATCCAGGGACTGTAGGTGCCATATTAAAATATTTGCAACGTCTCGTCTCCGATGCAATAAATTTGAGTGTAGCAGGAAATTTACCGTTTCACTTTAGTTTCCCCATTTCTCACACTTAAATGTCCTTTTTAAACGATATCAGAGATTTCAAATTTAGAAAAATTTCTTTTTCTATTTGAAACAGAATAATGAAAATATAGGCGGCCGCTTGTACAAATACAGACGCACTGCAATCAGGATCTGCAAATAATAACGTGATTGTTAACGTAATTTCTATGAATTTGGCTATTCGGGAGAGCCGCATACTCGTCAATATATAAACACATGTGATAGACGACGAGTTGGTCCCTTTATTCGACCATACAAATTTGAAATGTCTATATGCAGAGAGGATGTCGACGATGATCAGCGCAAGCCTGAACTCCATACAACGCGAACATATTTTATAGCCTCTCATTTTATGCTAAATTTTACGCGATTAAATGGGAATGCCTACGCCGTTTTAATTACAATAAAAGCATGCACAGAGCGATTTTATGAAATCTCATTTATGAAAAGTTAAGATGCCGGGTTTATATCTAAAGGGCCGGAAGCTATTTTAGTCTGTACATAACGAAAATGCAAAATCAGTCATATCAGTATGGTGTAGAACCAAAGTAAAAAAATCTCATGGAATTATGAAAAAGCTATAGAAATTAATTTGTTTTGATAAACATAAATAGAAAATTTGCGATGATTCGTAGGTGATAGATTTATTATTAAATCTACAACTTGATGGCTAATAGCATTCTTCTACCACTGTGATTAGATTAAGCCTTTTGAAAAGTGTTTGTAGATAACTAATTAATTCAGAGATCTTTAGAATTTCTCTTTCTATTATTCACATATAAATAAAGCAGATTTGCAAAAAGCTGTTTTTAGCTTTTAAACGCAAGAACTTCTTAGAAAGAATTCGTTTTGCTAATTACGAGGGGGTATATTGATATATAGTTAGCCTAGACAAGTTCCGTGTATAAAAAAAAAATATTGCGATACCATAGCAACGAAAAATAACATATTAGAAGTGTCAGTGTAAAGTATCACGTCAAAAAATCAAACCGAAGCTGCGCAATAAAATTTGAAAAGAAGAATGTCGACCGAAATTGTGAAAATCGAAAAATTGGAGTATCGAGCCATCATCAAGTACCTGTATTTGAATGTCCTTCGTATGCGACCGTGAAAAACTGGATTGCAAGCTTAAAAAGGGGTAAATTTTCCATTGAAGATGAACACCGATCGGGAAGCCCGGTTTCTGTGTCTACGAAAATGTTGATGCAGTTCATGACATCATTTTGTCAGACGGTCGAATTGGGTTAAAACGAATATCTGAGGCACTGCATATTTCAAATAACGGCGTCCATGATATAGTTCACGTCGATTTGAAAATGAGAAATATTTCTGCAAAATGGAACCCCAAATGTCTGAATGTTGACTAGAAGCGTGCAAGGGTGGAAGCATCGCTTTCATTCTGTGCTCGGTTTGAAAGGGATGCAGAACTTTTAGGCCCTATTATTACTATGGATGAAACTTGGGTATATTTATACGACCCAGAAACAAAGCAACAATCGAGGGAATGCAGGCGCTCTGGTTCTCCAAGGCCTAAGAAGTTTCGCGTTCAAAAATCTGCTGGAAAAGTTCTTGCTTCAGTTTTTTTTGGATTGCCATGAAGTAATCATGATTTATTTTCTGGATAAAGGTAGAACAATAACTGGGAATTATTATTCGATGTCACTAACCACTCTACGAGAAAAAATGATGGAGGGAAGACGCGGAAAATTATCCAAAGTTGTTAATTTTGCAGGACAATGCCCCTGCACACAAATCGCATGTTGCCATGCAAACAATTCGTGATTTAAGGTTTGAATTTCTCGAACACCCGCCTTATTCACCAGATCTGGCTCCGTCCGACTATAATGTCTTTCCTCAACTGAAAAAAAGTTTAAAAGGTCGTAAATTTTCTTCGAACGAAGAGGTGGGTGATAGAAGCTGTGGAGGCCTGGTTTGCAGAAAAAGATAGAAATTTCTTTTTGAAAGGTCTGGAGGCGTTGCAGGATCTCTGTAGTAAGTGTATTAATTTAGGAAGAGAGTACGTTGAATAATAAAATATTTTGGCTTTCAAAATCTTGTTTACTTCTATAGTAGGCTAAGAATTTTTCAATACATCCTCCTATACTGCAATAAATACTGCATATACTCGAAAATTAATTTAATTAAAGACGATTGTTTCCATTAAAATACGAGGTAGTACACAGAAGATCTCGGAATTAGAAGGTGGCGCGCGAAGGGATGATAGTACAACTCTATAGCGCAAGATGGTGTTAGCTACTTCTATACTAAGTTGGTCTGTCAAACGGTACTTAGCTAGGTGCTGACAGTTTTTGTATTTATATTTGTTGTATTGCGTTTGAATTATTCTAGAACACTACAATGTCGGATATGAACGAGAAAAGAATGTGTATCAAATCCTAGTTCAAACTTGGTAAAACACCAGCAAAACTCTGAAATTGCTTAAACAAGCATTTGGTGAGGATGCTTTAGGCCACACGTAAACTTATAAGTGGTACAACCGTTTCAAAAATGGACGTGTGTCGGTCGATGATCATTAGCGTTCCGGTTATCCGTCGACGGCAGACATTCTCTGACATTTGTAGCATTATCAGCTAATTGTACGACGCAAGCGGCCTGCCAAGTGGCGCAATAATTCGTAGATCCTACACCACGGCAATACACCAACACACGCGTCACTTGTGCATCAGTTTCTGGACTCGACGAAGATGCCTGTACTACTCTACCCTCCCTACTTCCAAGATCTTGCCCCAAGTGACTTCTTTCTGTTTTCGAAGTTAAAACTGAAGCTCAAAAAGCGCCGTTTTGAGACAATTGAGGAGATCCAGATCGAATTGCAGGCAGCGTTGAAAACGTTAACACGGGAAGTCTTTCAGCACTGCTTCCAGACAAGAAGAAATCTCTGGGGTCGGTAGTACATTGAAGGGGATTGTAGTGAATACGTTGTAAGAACAATTTATTGGGTTCTTTTTTTCATATTCCGTGATTTTCTGTGTAGCACCTCGTATAACTACCATGGAAACTTACTATCATAGTTCGCAGAAGTTACTAAATTTTAGGGTTTAGTACTAGCATTGAATTAGATGTAATTCAACTACATAATAATGTTAGTTGCAAAATCAATAAATACTACAAGTGAATTACCTAAAAAATTATGAAAAAATATAAGGAAAATACAAAAGATATTTTTTAAGTTATAGGGAAAATTTCTAAACTATATCATATTGAATTGATTCGGCATCTACTTGACGAAGCTTCATAATTTAAAATAGAAGTAAAACTAATGGTTAAAATCTTTATTTTCATAATACGTAATCTTAAAACGATGACAATTCTTTCGCCACAGTGACTTCATCAGGTACTTACAGCTACAGTTTTTAACGTGTTCTTTACCTGTAAGTACCTGATGAAACCACTGTACTGGCGAAACAATTGTCATCGTTTTACGATTACGTATTAAAAAGTGAGATTTTAACCATTAGTTTTATTTCTATCTTATATCATATTGAATTAAAATAAAATGCCGTCGCAATAATTAATCCATGTCTAGATGTACTTTTTCTCTTCAAAATAAATTCAAGAAATATTTAAATTATCTAACAAAGCTAAAAATAATTGGAGAGGTGGAAGTGTGCGCTGAATGGATCAATTTATATGTTTTAGTACGAAAAGAAGATGATTCATTATGAATTTGCCTAAGCCCAAAAAAATTAAACGAAGTAATTAAAACAAGGAAATATAAATTGCAGAATATTAATGATATTACAAAAAATTTTAATGGTTCAAATATATTTACTAAATTAGATGTAAATAGTGGATTTTGGAACAGAGAATCTTCAAATTCGTGTACTTTTGGAACACTATTTGGAAGATTGAAATTTTTAAGATTACATTTTGGTACACGTATGGCTAGTGAGGTTTTTCAATATTTTCAGGAAATTTGTAGATCCTACACCACGATAATGCTTGTCACTTGTCACTTGTGCGTCGGTTTCTATCCTCAACGTAGACGGCAGTACTATTTCACCCGCCCTACTTCCAAGATCTTGCCCCTTGTGACTTCCTTGTTTCCGATGTTGAAAGCGAAGCCTAAGGGGCACCGTTTTGAGACGACTGAGGAGATCTAGATCGAATCGCAGACAGCGTTGAATACGTTAACACGCGATGACTTCCAGCACTGCTTCCAGTCAAGGATAAGTCGCTAGAGTCGGTGTATTCATGCCGGAAGGTGAGTACTTTGAAGTGAATGGCATATTTTTCACATACGGCGATTTTCTGGGTAGCACATCGCATATCTACCATGGAAGCTTACTATCGTATTTGGAGGATGAAAATGTGAGAGTAACTACCTACTCCTGCTTCTTCGAAAACTAGAAAATCTAAATGAGAGTCTAATGTCTTGTAAAGTTGTTGATTCAATATCTTAACTACAGGGTTACTACAAAAGAATCATCAGGTTTGAGAAAGCTATATTTCAGAAAGTATTAAATATAGAATAGTGAATGATATGTCTATATGCAGAGAAAATAATCAAGTTTGTGAGCATATCATAACAAATGTTCAATGTGGGCTCCTCGAGTCACACGACAAACGCCCAAACGATAGTCCAGTTCAGTCCATACACGCTGCAAGCTGTCCCGGTCGATACTCTTAACAGCAGCAGTAATGCGTCTTCTGAGTTCCTCAAGTGTTGTAGGTAATGGTGGTACGTAAACCCTGTCTTTAATATATTCCCAAAGGAAATAATCGCACGGGGTAAGATCGTGAGAATTGGGAGGCCACGCGTACAATGACACATCTGTTTCAGCACAATGTTTCAGCACCGACGCACTTCATTATGAGAATGAGGCGGAGCACCATCTTGTTAGAATATAAAGTTGTTTGAATCATCTGTCAGTTGCGGAAATAACCACAATTGCAACATATAGAGGGTCACAGTTTTTTCACGGAAGAAAAACGGTCGGTACACTTTTGTGTTGGATACGGCACAGAAGACATTCAATTTTGGAGAATCCCTTTCATGTTGCACAATGACATGAGGTTGTTGCGTACCCCATATCCGAATGTTACGACGGTTCATTTTGCCACTTAAATGAAATGTCGCTTCGTCGCTAAACACGAGACGGTTAGCAAATTCGTCGTCCTCTATTGATGTCTGCATGTCACAACAAAACTCGGTTCGCTTGACATAGTCGTCTGGACGTAAACTTTGCGCCATGTGTATACGGTACGGCTTGAATCGCAAACGCTTCCGCAAAATTTTCCAAACAGTTTGTTGCGGAATACCAAGTGCACGGCCTGCGCCACTAGTAGATTGTTATGGCGCACGTACGAAGCATTGTCTAACCGCATCTACCGTTGCCTCAGACACCCGTGGACGTCCAGTGCTTTTACAATTAGTAAGTGAACCTGTTGTCTGAAATTCTCGATACCAGCGTAGAATGCTCTGATGACCTGGAGGATCATTTTCGTATTGCTGTCGGAATGCACGTTGCACCGTAACAAGCGAGAAACATCGCGCAATGTAACACGCAAAACGCTTTTTGTTGTATCGTCGCCATTTTGCATACTGCGTGCTGGCTTCGGTGTGCGCATGTCAAGCGATGTACGTAGCCGCACGTTCTAAACTTGAAGGTTGTCGCTGACCATAGACATGTCATTTACTATTTTATATACAATACTTTCTGAAATATAGCTTTCTAAAACTCGATGATTCTTTTGTAGTAACCCGGTATATACCAGGTGTCCACACGAAAACATAATATTGAATTATTTCTAGTGTTTTTGAAGACAAAAACTTGAAATATTGGGTGATTCTTCAGGATACAAGGGGACAATGAACAGTGTTTTTCATACCGCTCCATCGTGTCACTTGCCAACCCCAGCCACCCCCACTCCAAGATTTTAAATTACACTGTATTTTTTTTTTGGTTGATTTTGAAAGAAAACGATTTTCTTGATGTTCCTATGTGAAAAAAACTAGTTATTTATATCATGAAATTTATGAGATATTTAAAGTTAAAAGTTTCAGATATGAGAAAATGAGTTAGTCATGGAAATAGTTTATTTTAAATTAGAATTGTCAAAAATATGACCTTCGTGTTTCATTAATATTAATAGTTGTAATATTATTCTTAAAGTTTCGACTTTTTTCCTGAAATGGTTTACACTCTGGAAGAGAGAACTGAAATTGTGATTTTATATGGAATTGCAAACAAAAATTATTCTCAAACGGCGACGTTATTTAATGAAAACCACCCAAACAGAAATGTATCTGTTGTGTATGTGAGAACGCCAATATAAAAGTTTTTGCAAACTGGATCTGTAAATCATAAAAAACGGAATACAAATAATCGCGGTGTACTAGATGAAACTGCACAGCCTCCAGTTCTTGGGCATTAATTTATATTCAGAACTTTCTTTGAGAAAATTATCTGAAGTTTCGGAAGTGCTAAAATCAACCTCCCATAAGAAATTAAAATTAAACAAAATGCACTCTTATAAAATTAAACTTCACCAAGAGTTGGGTGACGGTGATTTCAATACTCTAAAATGCCTGACTACATCTAAAAACGATTCGTCTACATAACACAGGATATTCAGCTTCAAGTCTTCTATTAACACGTGATTGATTTTATTATTTTTTTTGTGGGAATTTAGAAAACAACTAAATTCGTTAAAAATATTTAAAATTGTCTTTGCACAAGGTATAGGCCTGTTAGGATAATTAACGGAAAACATGTCTCTGACCGTCCTTAAACTGTTATTCTTCTGGTATCACATTATCATTGAAACTTTTTGTCTTTGCTATACGTATTCATGATTTAAATAAATTATCTGTTTTTCAAAAAAAATGTATTTAAGGTTTTTGTAATAAATAAAAATTGAGAAATGTGACCTTAAAAAATTTTTATTTTCTCTCCATGGTAATCTATTTAAGAATTAAGCTATTGTTTGTACGTAGAATCCGGTGTATAACTGGTTGCCTACTGTATGCCATAATGCATTATTGCCTATGTGTAAGGTTAAATGAAAAAAAGTCAGTGTAATGACAAAGGAAAAAACCGGTATATATATAATATAATTGTATGTTCATGTCTTAAATTTAATATAATAGATCCTAAACATGCCATATACGAAAACAAGCCTGCCATCTAGGAATACATTAAATAGGAAGCCAAGCTATATCTCACGGGTAGGATAAAATTGTGTCGCATGTCGATTTTGGCTATATAATTCGAGAATCCGTTAGTATGTACATAATTTAAATAATACATGTTTCAGACAGGTTTCATATGTAATTACGCAAGTGTGTATAAATAATATAAATTAATATCTGGTCATAACTACAATCATAGATTAATCGTTCTTAACAAATAATTCAAGCGTACCACCGGAATTCGCTTTATCGATAAAGCAAATCAAAGAAAATCTCGTTTGTGTTGTGTGTATACTTGTGATTTTCGTTCGCTTTCCGAATAAGTCACTAACGAAGGGTCAACGTTATGCTAATATTTGCAAAAATCACGCGTCGCCATCCCCACACTGGGAATGCACTAACGACAAATCAAAACACACGACTCAGTTCCGTTTCGTGTGACCGGTTCGGCCTAGGCTATCCACTGTGTGAAACAGTTCATCCGTAAAGACGAACATCTCCTCTCTTGGACCATCTGTAGAAATGAGGCAATTAGGGGGAACAGCAAGTTCCGTCCGAGATACGTCGAGGAATGCATCCAACGCCAGAAACTCCCGCATGTAATGTATTTCCTTCTTCGTCCGTATTTGTGTGTGTGTGTGTGTGGCTAAACTAAAAGGGAAGGTTTTCTCTCTAAAGTTCAGAAAGTCAGAAACAAAGGGAATATAAACAATAAGAAGTCTCATCGAATGGGACTGACTTCAATTAAATACCTAAGTTAAGATGAACGCCATTGTGCGTCCGTGGCTCTTTTGCTAACTTTTCCGTTAAAAGGAAAAGAGAAAGGGACAAACTATTATGAGTGTGTATTTGAACGTGTACGTGTGTGTGATCGAAACTCTGTGTTTTTCTTCTTACTCTATTTCAACGGAAAAAGTAGGTAAAGTAAAGAAAAAGATGCACCAGCACAATGTTCTAACTATTTTAATTACAGAGAACGACGTTCAATAGAAAACTGATCACAAATATAGCAAAAACTAGTTTTCCTAGAACTTTTCTATGCAGTTCAGCGAGAATTTCGCGCGGTATATTTTGCAATCATTAAATGAAGTAATTTCGATAATTGAACTTCAAACGTTGTATGCAACGATCGACTCGTGTTACTATTAGTATATACGTATTCTGTTTTATTGCAATTGGTAAACTCTTTCTGGATGTTCGAATTTTTTTGAAAAGCAGTATACAGAGTAGTTGGTGTTTCATTGTACACTCAATATTTTCGTTGAGCGTATCATATTTAAAATAAATCGAAACGTATTCGATACTGCTTTTTTGCCCTCTTTCCGAATCTGCGAAATAGAGTGCTATCACTCGAAAAACAAGAGATGATCTAACGAAACTATTTTTTTAAATTGAACATGCTGTATGTTATTGTATTAGTTATATTGGGTATGAATTAATCAACAATGAAATTTTAACAAAAGGCGTAATTAACTATAATTCCGTGTCACACACTAAAATGGATCTCGAATGAATTTAGTTATCTTAAGAAATGAAATCTAGATTAGAGTAAAATAATACAGAACAAAGTTTAGAAAAAAATATAAACGTAAATATGTGAACTGAATTTAACGGGTGCTTATCAAGTCACGCCAAAGCTGTATCTCTTATTATCGGAGAAATTTAAAATATAATAATAAAATTAATCGTGAAACTTTGACATTATCAAATATAATAGCCACACTTAGCTTAGTACAAAAACTCGATACGTCGGCCTTGATCTCCCGGGCCCCCTTCTTCGTGGAATTGCTTCCGTGGAAGTCGAGGAGGAGTTTGTTCGCCAAACGGAGGTCCTAGACCACAAAATTTGGTGCAGCTACAGCCACGTGGTAGGAAAATTTTCAGTAAAAAGTATTAGTTTTCACATGGAAGCCATCCAACCGGATTTGCAATTTTCCGTGGATATTCAATAATAAATCCTAAGATCGAAAGTTGAAATAAGTAACGTATCTAATAAAGCACAAATTCCCTTACCGCAGACACAGCTTTTCACAAGGAAAACACAGGCAAGCGCTAATCTGTCTCAAGATGAAGTCTCCACTACACGTGCAACGTGAAAACGACAAGATGTCTGACCACGTCAGAGATACGAATTAATACAGCAGCATACTACGAAACAAAAGTCGAAAAGCTAATGTACAAAATCCCGCAAACGAAGCAGGCAGTGACATAAGCTCAAACCGATACATTAAATCAACTAAAATCAAAAGCGGAAGCTTTTAATTAAATAAACAATGCAAAATTCCACACACGGCACTCTGTAATAGGCAGTATCAACAGTTGCGGAAAGAGGGCGCTTTCTTAGTTAGGATATAATTACGGCATCTTCTCAGAAGATTGTCTAATTGCAAAAAAAAAAGACGACCAGAATGACTTACAATTTAAAGCAAAAATTACTACAGCAACAAAAGGTTAACGAAGTTACTAATTAATAGGTTAAGGCGGATTACAACCGAAATGACTAAGCGGAAAATATTCCAAGATGGAAGCCATATGACTTAATACATAGGCTTTCAGAATGATTTGAAAGAATGTAAAGGATTGACAATACTGTAGTTGAAGGGTCCAACTGTTCGATATAAGGAGTCTGAAAGCGAATTAAATAGCATTAGTAGAAATTTATTCAGAAGATAAAACTACGAGGGTTTTAAGAGTAATAATAGAGAAAACCTGCACTAAAATAGGTCGTTTGCAGAAAAGTGCATTAGTTAGCGTAACAATTTCCCCCCTTTCACAACAGAAATTTACTTGTAAATTTCTCCAGAAGTAGAAGGTAAGTCTCCTAAAGAAAACCAGAAAAGTGAAAACGTGAGCCTTAATTTAAAAAAACTGAACAAAAGTTCGGCGGAGCGGTGTCCATAAACGACGGTATCTAGCAAAACATTTGATAAGAATCGACGGAACGCAAATAAATCTAAATTCTGAAACTATAGTGACCTAAAGTCACAAAAGCGAAACGCAAGAATCTGATGAAACAATACAGAGAATTGCGGTAAAACCAAATATAAACGTAAGCTGAGTTATAACACGACACTAGTCGTAAACAAAAGGTAGCACTGAAGAGCGACCTAGGAACATGAATCAGAAATACACCTCAATCAAAACTATCTAAAACGGATAGAAGCAAAACGAAACGCAGAAGGCGAAATCGACACAAAGTCAAGCATAAACTATCTTTCACTAGATAGGAGCGAAACTAAACGAAAAAGGCGAAAACGACACTAAGTCAGGCAAAACTATCTTAAAGTAGATAGGAGCAAAATATTACGCAGAAGGCGAAATTGACACAAAGTCAAGCCAAACTAACTTAAACTAGATAAGAACCAGGTAATACGCAGAAAGCGAAACTGACTCAAAGTCATCTATCTATCCAAATCTAGAAAGAAGAAAAGTAAAACGCAGAAGGCGATAATGACACAAGGTCAGCAAAACTATCGACGCACAGATTGTTCGACGGCAGAAACTCATTAGCACATCAATAACCAAACCAACACACCATGACAACAGTTAGCTCGGCCTAAACCACCACAAAGGCCCTTCGACATTCAGCCGGAACGAGGATTACAAATAACGAGAACATAAAACAACAAAACAAACAGTACTGAACGGTCGTCACCCCAGCATCAGAATGTGCAACAGCCGATATCATGCCGAGTGTTCATGCGCCACGAAGAAAACAAGAAAGGGGAAGGAAAAGCTGCATATAGCACCGAAAAAAGCACAGACTAGAAGGGGATCATTACTCCTAGCGGCGAAAGAAGATAGAAAGCTGCGCTACGAACACAAGTCACGAAAATCGTCGCGTCACAACCAAAACTAGGGAACAACTTCCGACAGCTCTAAAGAGACTAACTACCGTGAAGCAGTAGCAGCTCAAAAAAAACAGGATTAACTAAAAAGGTTTATTACTACTGTATAGGAAGCAAATGGTTAAGGAAAAGTAGGTAAGAATCTAAAAGGTAGGATATGAGTAACTGTGACACTGTGTACTTACGAGTTCCAACAATCTTACAAACGTTACGCCATGCGATAGAAACAACAACATAAAGAATCTTAATCTGGCCAAACAAAAAAAGAGATTACGTTACATCAAATGTTTAAAGTGCAGTGGCGGCCTACCACCACACTGATACGGTTGAGGACCATTAAACAGAAAAAAGTAAACAAACATAGACACGTCCATGACCGATAAAAGAAAAATCGCGATTACAAACGAGGGGTGTCGGTCTCAGCCCTATAAGAAGCTAACGGGAATGGACGACGGAATTTATTGACGTCCATCCCGCTTCTTAAAGCGAAAGAGTCAAAATCGGTGAATATATAGAACACAACAAGATGTATCCAAAAGTCCACATACTAATATCTTAAAGAATCATTCACAAAGGTCAAGGAGAAAACGGTAAACAGCAAATATGCAGGTAAAATAACAACCCATATGCCAAATATTAACCTAAAGTGAAGACTTCTATAAGAAAATTAAACAATAGTCAAAATCGGTATTTAAAATTGGAATGTATAAAATCCAAAAGTCAATATCAAACGTCCAGTACGTATAAGAGTTTACAAAACCCTCACTCGAGGAAAACCTACACGGTACAATAAAACTCTATACGACAGGAACAATTCAAGCTGGTAAGATCTGTGTATAAGTGTGATCTCCAAATCCTCTAGATAGAGATGCAAAACAGCCAACAGAACAACACTATCAACAGTTCTAAACCTTTTAACGTCCATACTCATATTATTAGTATAACAATCTACAAGATTGTTTACTGAGTCAACTCGAAAGCATAAGCTTACATAGAATTTAAAAGTCACCATATTAAACCAACATTGTCAGAATCAAGAATCGATAAATGTATCAACAACCAAACGCAGTCCGATCCAAACTTGATATAACAAACTTAACTCAAAATAAGTACAACAAAACCTAGCACAGACAGCTAGAATCAAAACATACCAAAATTATAGGATCTGCGATACGTAAACTTGTCAACACGAACAATCGTTCCAGAACAGACAAATGAATGTCACGGTAAATAAGTCAAGTCCAAGACGGTATACAGTACGATAAATAATTGAGAACTAATTTCAACCTGAAATATACAACATGTTACAGAAGGTATGAACAAACAGACAGAGACTCCGTTTAGTCGCCTTTTACGACATGGTGGATTACACCAGTTTGAGTATTCGTCCAGCCCTCAAACAGGCCAATAATACCTATACAAGATGGAAAGTATCTCAGATAATCAGGACTCCGTTTAGTCGCCTTTTACGACATGGTGGATTACACCAGTTTGAGTATTCGTCCAGCCCTCAAACAGGCCAATAAAAATACTAAACAACTCCAGGTTGCGCTTTTAGGTGTGCGCTATTCCAAGTTCCAGGCAGAAGTTCGCCTTCACAGGTTTTTAGTTCATAGAAATCGGAAGATAGTCGACGATGTATTCTATAAGGACAAACGAAATTCCTACGCCAGACTATTTGATTCGGCAAGAACTCTACTGCTCGATGTCCCATATCATATCGTGTTTTAGATTTCGGTTGGGAATCAATGTTTTCGATACGAGGTTCTTCCAAAGACTTAACACTACGAGAGTGGTCCACCATACGGCTAACAGGTTTGCGTTGCTCGGGTTTCGTATTCAAACAAGTGTGACAGCGATTAACATAGCGAATAACATCAGCTGACATTTTGGGCCAATAATATGTCTGAGATATGCGTCCTAAGGTTTTCGAGATATTCAGATGTCCAACAGTGGATGGTTTATGATATGCTTTTAATAAATCGGAACGACGATCTTTAGGGACCAACTCCCTCCAAGAATCGCTTACGGTACCAAAACTACCACGCCAAGGGCGTACAAACTTAAAAAGCTTACCATCAAAAATCTGAAACGCTGAATATCTTTCAGGAGATTCCCTAACATGATGTAAGAGTCGATTATACCATTTGTCAGAAGTATTAGACATGGCCTTCATTGAAAAAACTTGAGCTTGAGCGTTAATCGGCTCACGGAAATCACTGTTACGATGTAAAACGGAAGTAGGATACGGACACAATCTCAACGTCGTTTCCTGCTGTCGTTTCCTAGAAAAATTAGAAGATTGACAACGAGGGCAAGAATTTACGGTATGTCCACGAGCACCACATCTGAAACAATAACGGGATTGACGAGGATTCGGACAATCTCTAACCATATGACCTGGAACATGGCAATTCCAACACTTCGGACCATTGCTGGACGAAGGTGCCGAAACTGCTGCTACACTAGATGTTGAAGGAGAATAAGCATAAGCTAAGTCTGGTTCGCATAAAGAAGACTTATTGCGAGGTGGAGGTGCGAAAGCTTCTATCGAGATCTTACAAGCTTCTAGTTTTCGACATAATTCTAAAAGCTGGTCTACGGATTTAATTTCTGTAAGCCCTAATTGACTCTGATAGAACGGAGCAATGTTTTGCAACAGAACGTCCAACCTAAGTCCCTCGGCAACTGGCACAGTCAAACGCCCAAACATACCATTCATTACCGCCACGTACATACCTATCGTCTCATTCGGTCCTTGAGTACGCCTCTTTATTTCCTGAAACAATTTGTCATTATAGTTGGGAGGTTGAAATTGAAGACGAAGTTCTCGTACAAAATCGACCCAAGTCGTTACCTTATGGCGAGTGGAACGCCACCAAACCAAAGCCTTTCCTGAAAACAACTCTGTCGCGGATCTTATTAACTGTTCCTTAGCGAGATTATTAGCTATGCATTTGTCTTCGATGGTTTCGAGAAATGCACTCAAGGATTGACGCGAATTTTCTCCATCAAATTTGGAGAAGTTCCACCTTGACACCGGAACAACCTTACACGACGGAGATGACGCAGAAACAGCTGCCGAACTCACCGCATGTGACGCAGTCGCACGAACAGGTGACAGAATCGGTTCTCCCACAGATTCTTCGGAATCGGAAATTTCGCTATCAGAAGCAGTAGGACCTCGTGCTACACTAGTGGATGCGAACACAAACGACATATCTGCAGGAACGGTACCTGCCAAAGCTGACTTCCTAGCCTTCCGGGCCTTAGACTTAAGAGTTGTCTGAAGGGTTACCAACTCAACAAGAAAACCTGCTACTTCCTCCTCAGCCTCGGGTGTCTCTGGCTTTGCTCGCCTAATACGTGAAAAAGCATGGATGAGTTTGGAATTAATTTTACGAAACTTCAAGCTCGTCTCAACATCAGCAAATTGTTCCAAAAGAACCTTAATTTCAGAAACTTTCCTTTGAACCTCAACAATATCTTCTTCCACAGTGAAGGGATTAGCAGGTCTAGAAACCTCTACACCACCAGACTCTAATTGGAGGAAACTTCGCAGAGTAGCTCTCATTGTTTTCACCGGCACGTTGACTTCGGCCCCGCGAACCTTCAGTTCGTACACCAGCTCGTCCCTCTCCAGCCTATTAATTTCGAACATACCCTCCATTGTACTGCAAAAGGTACCGACACACTTTAATAACGAAATCTATACTTCCAAAATACCCAAAATACGACAAATCTCAAAAAAAAACTAAACTTCGGAACGTTACCAGTTCACTCCAAAATTATGTCAACAAAACAAAGTGTGGTCTATCAAAAAAAAATACACAAGTACTCCCAAAAAGGAAGAACTTCACAAACAGTGACCTATGAGTTGTCCAACTTCCCCCCCACAAGTGTGAGAAAGCAAGATCTACCAAAAACTTAAAAAAAAAAGCCCACGCGTGAGGCGCCAAAATTTATAACCTAAAACGCGACAAAACTCAAAATACGGTGGACGTCGAGCAAACAGGGGCTAGCGCGATGGACTGCTAGGTTGACTCTTCTGGCCTGGACCTACCTGCTGGAAATCGTCCCAGGAGCGTCTCTGCCGGCTAACCCAGCCCAAGATGGTAGAGCGTCGCGAGAACAACGTCGCAAAAGATTTAAAAAAAAATAGAAAAAGCGCCACCACTTTCTCGGCCCGCAGATAACCCGAAAGCGGAAGTGGCGGGACCTAGGTAGCCCCACAACCAGAGGGTCAGCTCCCTTTTGCTCGAGTCCAATAAAAAAAAGTAAATACAAAGGCTTGCTCTTCTCACCACTCGCAGGAAGGGGAAATTAAAACAACCACGTCAACGGTAACAAGCTTTAATAAAAGGTTCAAAAATTGCTTTGGGTCACAAAAATAACACTAATGACAGTTCTAAATATGTTATGGAAATAAAAAAAAACTCAAGTACGATTCGGTGTCGCTACTGATTGTAGCATCTAAAGGTGATCGTAAAGAGTCAAAATTAAAATGAATTACAGTCACTTCGCACCACCCTGTATACACAGGAGAAAATATAAGTAAAATATCGGAAGCTAATTCGACACTAAGCAATACAGGTACTCAGTCGAGCGACTGTATGATATCATACCTTGCGCTTCACAATGCATACAGTTAATAAAGCTTACAATAGAATAATAGAATAAAAATGAAATTAGTTATATTGGGTATGAATTAATCAACAATGAAATTTTAACAAAAGGCGTAATTAACTATAATTCCGTGTCACACACTAAAATGGATCTCGAATGAATTTAGTTATCTTAAGAAATGAAATCTAGATTAGAGTAAAATAATACAGAACAAAGTTTAGAAAAAAATATAAACGTAAATATGTGAACTGAATTTAACGGGTGCTTATCAAGTCACGCCAAAGCTGTATCTCTTATTATCGGAGAAATTTAAAATATAATAATAAAATTAATCGTGAAACTTTGACATTATCAAATATAATAGCCACACTTAGCTTAGTACAAAAACTCGATACGTCGGCCTTGATCTCCCGGGCCCCCTTCTTCGTGGAATTGCTTCCGTGGAAGTCGAGGAGGAGTTTGTTCGCCAAACGGAGGTCCTAGACCACAAAATTTGGTGCAGCTACAGCCACGTGGTAGGAAAATTTTCAGTAAAAAGTATTAGTTTTCACATGGAAGCCATCCAACCGGATTTGCAATTTTCCGTGGATATTCAATAATAAATCCTAAGATCGAAAGTTGAAATAAGTAACGTATCTAATAAAGCACAAATTCCCTTACCGCAGACACAGCTTTTCACAAGGAAAACACAGGCAAGCGCTAATCTGTCTCAAGATGAAGTCTCCACTACACGTGCAACGTGAAAACGACAAGATGTCTGACCACGTCAGAGATACGAATTAATACAGCAGCATACTACGAAACAAAAGTCGAAAAGCTAATGTACAAAATCCCGCAAACGAAGCAGGCAGTGACATAAGCTCAAACCGATACATTAAATCAACTAAAATCAAAAGCGGAAGCTTTTAATTAAATAAACAATGCAAAATTCCACACACGGCACTCTGTAATAGGCAGTATCAACAGTTGCGGAAAGAGGGCGCTTTCTTAGTTAGGATATAATTACGGCATCTTCTCAGAAGATTGTCTAATTGCAAAAAAAAAAGACGACCAGAATGACTTACAATTTAAAGCAAAAATTACTACAGCAACAAAAGGTTAACGAAGTTACTAATTAATAGGTTAAGGCGGATTACAACCGAAATGACTAAGCGGAAAATATTCCAAGATGGAAGCCATATGACTTAATACATAGGCTTTCAGAATGATTTGAAAGAATGTAAAGGATTGACAATACTGTAGTTGAAGGGTCCAACTGTTCGATATAAGGAGTCTGAAAGCGAATTAAATAGCATTAGTAGAAATTTATTCAGAAGATAAAACTACGAGGGTTTTAAGAGTAATAATAGAGAAAACCTGCACTAAAATAGGTCGTTTGCAGAAAAGTGCATTAGTTAGCGTAACAATATTTAGCTAGCTTATTCAATTCTGAATGCAGTATAATTTTTTTTACGTTGGGCAATGAATAACGTCATCATAATAACAACAAAAAGAAACACATAAGTAGGATATATGTATTAGTTAAAGAACAATTGAAAAACAATAACACCAAAAAAACAAAATACTATTGAAGAAATTGTTGTTCAAAGTGTCCACCATTTTTGTTGATACACATAGGAGCTCGACGTAATAAATTATGTTGGGATCTTCTTAACATACCCGGTGTAATTTCATTTGCAGCCAATTGTATTTTATTTTTTGAGTTCTTCTAGGGCATTCGAAGCTTTATTTTAGAGGTGCTTTAATCCTATAGGTAAACTGGGCGCAAATGGAAATTGTTTATTTAATAGAGCCTGACAGATAGTATACTTTACATTTTGTAGTTTATTTTAAAAAAAATACATTTCGAAATTTGTATAAACATACTATTAGAGTCACATATTATATATATATATATATATATATATATATATGTAGGATTTTATTTAAACAGTTACAAGATAGGTGTTATATTTAACTAAGGTAATAACATACAAGAATGTTTCGTCTTAAGTTTCGTCTTCGGCTTTCGTCTTAACTCTCGGCCTAACTTTTGTCTTAACTCACTAACACTCTTTCGTGATATATCTCCACTACTTCACACACACACGTCCTTTCGTCATGCCGTCTTCGCTACTACTCCCCCTCTTCTCGCATCTAACCCTACATCTCGGCCGTCCTGCATTTCGTCCGACCCGGACGACACATCTTCATTCATCCAGGGCTTCATATATTCGGCGCAAGTGGTCGTGTGGATGGGATCGTCGTCAAAACCACTCTTCGTTACCTCGTAAGTGTCATTCATTTTAACTTTACCTACTTTGTAAGGTCCCGAATACTTTGGTTTTAATTTAAGACCTTGTCCAAATTGCGTTCGTTTTATCGCAACTGCGTCGTTCATCTTATATTTGGTAGGTTTCCTTCTTCTCAGATTGTAGTATTTTCTGTTTTATTCTTGAATTTTTACAATCTGTTCTTTCGCTGTATTTCGTAATCCGTCTCGTTCTTCGTCGTATTTTTTGACTATTTCTTCTTCTATCAATTCTCTAATGTTGCTATTTCCTCCTCTCATTTTAGTACCAGTCATTAGCTCGAAAGGTGTAGTTCCTATACTTCTGTGGTAACTAGAATTTAGTACCTCTTGAACCTTCCCCACGTGACGATACCACTTGGTTGGATCGTCTACAGATAGTTTCGAAAGAATAGGAATAATCGTTGCATTCACTCTTTCTACTTGCCCATTTGCTCGTGGCAATCCTGTTGTTACGGTGAAATGCTTTATGTCTTCATCATTGCAATAAGTGTTAAATTCTTCTGCTGTGAAAGCTGTACCTCTATCGGAAATAATGCACGCCGGGTTTCCGAATATTTCCTTTTGCTGTTCAACTTATTGATTACTTCACGTGCTGTTGTCGTCTTTGTTGGATATAACCAAATGAATTTAGCGAAGGCGTCCAGCACTACAAGGATGTACTTATAATTTTTGTTCGTCGATTCCAACGGTCCAAGATGATCAATATGGTATATGTTCAAAGGTACGTCCCCTTTGTGAAGCGGGTGCAAATATCCTTCTTGCTTACCTCTCTTTCGGTTTACTAGTAGACAAGGAACACAATTCGCAATACACTTTTCTATCTTTGTTTTTAATTTAGAGATAAAGTAATCTTCTTTCATTATTTGCTCTATCTTCTTTGCACTTAAGTGTCCTTTACCATGTGCTTCTTGTATCATTTCCATTTGCATTAACTTAGGCACTACTAAAAGTTCACGACCGTCAACGACTTTATACAAAATGTCATTTCTAAGAGCATAGTCTTCGTAAGACTTTTCTTTTAAAATCGCTTTTATTGGTTTCAGCAACACATCTGTTTCTTGTGCGTCTCGAATTCGTTTGATGATACCATCAGTACTGACAGTCATTACTGGGTTCCTACTGAGTGAGTCCGCGTGTTTCATTCTTGTAGATGGACGATGTTCAATGTTATAGTCATATTCTTCCAATAACATAATCCATCGAGCTACCCTGGTGGTTAGGTCTTTCTTGTTTATGGTCTTTTGAAAGGCTGAGCAATCCGTAACAACTTTAAAATGAGTACCCAATAAATAAACACGAAATTTCTTCAGCGCTTCAATCACTGCTAGGACTTCCAATTCGTAGCTACTGTACCGTTTCTCTGCATCTGAAGTTTTCTTGCTCATATAGTAAATCGGATGGAAGCGATCGTCTTTGATCGATTTTTGAAATAAGATTGCTCCATATCCTTCCTGACATGCATCCGTATGTAATTCTAATTCTGCTCCTTGCTTGTATATATCCAGAACTGGTTTGTTAGTTAGCATTCTTTTGAGTTCTTGAAAAGCGGCACGCTCATTTTCATCGAAACGAAACTGAGCCCCCTTCTTCAACATATCACTTAAATTTTCTAAAGTATCCCGTTAACCCTAAGTAACTCTGCACTTGTTTGACTGTTTTTGGTTCAGGAAAACGTGTAACGGCTTGAGTTTTCTCATATGATGGAAATATTTTTCCTCCTTCTATCACATGACCAAGGAATTCAACTCGTCTCTTCAAAAACTGACATTTCTTGACATTTATTTCCAGACCATATTCCTCAGCTGTCTGAAAAACTAGTTTCAATCTACGAATAGCTTCGAATTCGTTAGAGGCAGGAATAATTAAATCATCCATGTACGGCAAGGCGATATTTTTGTTAGATAAATCTCGAAAAATAACATTAATATATCGTTGAAAAACTGCTGGAGCGTTACACATACCAAAAGGCATCTTACGAAATAGATACTGATTGTTGTGTGTAACAAATGATGTATATTTTCTACTCTGTTCTTCTACGTTTACATGAAAAAATCCATTCTTCAAATCGATAGTACTAAAAATTTGGGCATCTTGCAGTTTGTCAAATTGGTCCTCAATTAATGGCAATGGATAACGATCCTTCACCACCATTCTGTTTATTTTACGGAAATCGATGCATATTCTGGGCGATCCGTTCTTTTTACGAGCCACTACCACTTGACTTGAGTAATCAGATGTACTCGGTTCTATTATTCCATCATTCAACCATTCCTCGACTTGTTGATCCACAATTGATCTTTTCATAAATGGCAATCGTCTCGGTCTATGTGCAATTGGTTCTTCGTTCTTGGTGATAATCTTCATTTCGACATTCGCACTTTTGGCCTTCTTGGGCTTATAAGAATAAACCATATCTTTTATTTCATCCTTCAATTCGTCGCTTATTTCCAATCCGATGTCTAATTCTTCTTCCTGGATTTCCATATTTGCGAACAATACATTTTCATGCTTTTTAATCACCTTGATGCCATCTTGATTAATTACCAAATCGGCCTGAGTTAGTAGTTCATTTCCTAACACGCCTCCCATTGGTATAACACCATTGCCAACCACATGAAAAGTACAAAAATAACTACCCTCATCTATGTTAACCATACACTGGAAAAAACCTATGGTTTCTATACTTGACATACCAAATCCATTCAATGTTATACTTGATTTGTACAATACAGGTGATCCAATAGCTTCTAACATGTCTTCCCTGATGATGTTGACTTGACTTCCGGTATTGACTAACAAATCTACGGAAACACCATTGATTCTCACTGTCTTGAATAATCTACTGTCTGAATTCTCAATTATATGGACGTTCGCTGTAGATGTACTTTGATTTGATCTTCCATCATCTCTCCCCTTACACTCAAAACTTCGATGACCAAAATTGTTACACTTAAAACATTTTGTTCCAAGATTCTTTGATTTACAATCAACAGACTTATGGCCTATTATTCCACAATTGAAACATCGCAAAGGCTTTCCCTGTTTTGGTTCATTTCTCGATCTCGTTTCCATCCTTGAAGGAACACTAGCTGTTGACCCTCTTGTTGCTTTACTCCTAATGTCATTGTAGATTTTCAGCCTTCTTTTAAAATCGGCAATGTCTAAGGCACCGTGTAAAACTATTTTATTTGTGTTATCATCTTGAATTCCTTCGATAATATACTGCAACAAAGCGTCTGTTTCCATGGAACCACGACTTGCTAATTCCTTCATTACTAGAAAATATTCTTGTATACTCTCATTTTCCGTTGAGACAATAGCTGATGGAGTTGAGCACTATTTAATTCTGACGAAAATTCTGTCAACAAAGCTTCTTTCAATGCTTTCCATGTCGTTATTTTAGACTCGCCTTGAATGAAAAGTCTGGCCAAGCCTTTTAGAGACTTTTTTGCGGAAATATATGTGTGCAACTCACCCCATTTAAATAATATTGATAAATCTTCAATGTCTGATATCCATTTCTCTACCGGATATGTGCTGCCATCAAACGGACGAATATAATCTTCTATGTCTCGAAAATTTAAAGCGAAACCCATACCTACATTTGCTGATACGGTTCTGTCCAAATTCGATGCAATACCAGATGAGCATACGCTATTTTCTTCCTGGGGGTTGTTTTCTTTGTTCTTGTTTTCTTCATCGCCATTTTCTTCTTCATCTTCTTCTTCCGTTTCGTCATCTTGTCTGCCACTTTCTATTGTGCATTTTAAAGTATTTAAATCCATTAAACTTACACAAATCGCCTTGGCTAATTTCTCCGCCGTAGTATTATAATCTACTCGTATAATACAAGAAATTAAAGTTAATTCACTACCGGTAAAATTGTCTTTAATAAATTGCAGTTTGTCTTTATATTCGTCACTCCCGTTGTCGAAAGCGAAGCCCGAAAATTCACGCACTTTTTTCCGACTATGTCTATCACCCTCGTATTCAAAAATAAGTTTGTAAAATGTTTTTATAACTGGCATCGGAGCCGTGTTAATACTATCGGAAACGTATGGAATTTGTCCCAAATTCATTTTTATTAGTTTTGACTATTATTTACACGTGCACTTTTACTTATTTTATTTTTTAAAGTAAATAAAAAGAATTCTTTCAAATCTAAACCAAAACGGTTATCGTCTTCAAAGCGTTCTTACCGAGCAAGCAAAAATGATACTTATTTCACTATACCATAAATGCTGTCTATTTTGATCAAAAAAGGCGGGCGAAATATGTTCTCGACACACTCGAAAATAGTTCATATGTCACCTTAGCGTTAAAGTTATTGTCCCAATCGCGTATAAATCTACCGCTTTACCACGATATTAAAATGTTTGTTATAGATTATAACTTACCGGTTTATCGAATTTTTAACTTATTTAGTTTGTCTTACGTTAATAAACCATTTGTCTAATAATACACTTAATTTTCTTTTCACAAAATACAATGTTTCACCTGCCACACGCTTAACACCTTATGCAATCACTGTTTATGGCTGATAATCGCGGTTGAGCTCCCATATTGTGTAGGATTTTATTTAAACAGTTACAAGATAGGTGTGATATTTAACTAAGGTAATAACAAACAAGAATGTTTTGTCTTCGGCTTTCGTCTTAACTCTCGGCTTAACTTTTGTCTTAACTCACTAACACTCTTTCGTGATATATCTCCACTACTTCACACACACACGTCCTTTCGTCATGCCGTCTTCGCTACTACTATTGACGTCATGCGTGCGCGGCTTCTGTCGGGATTTGGTTGTGTTTTTATCTGTCGGTGAGCTCACCGACAGATAAAAACACAACCAAATCCCGACAGATCGCAACCCCTACACAGACACACGGACCGACCAGGGAACTTACAGGCACTCGGACTAATTACACGAAGCCGCGCACGCATAACGTCAATAGTGGGACGCCCCCTCCCGACACAGTAGCATATAACAAGAGGTAGTGCTCGGCGCACATCAGACGATCTCCAGCTCTAACCAGCGACAGACCGACTAGCTCCTGAAGATGACGAGTGCGATCTCGTTGAAACGTAGAGAAAATAGTCCTTTTCAGGACAAAACTCACACACGGCCAAGAACCCGAGAAACTACACCTTCATCATACGTCCGGGAGAACATCAAGAGTAACATATATATATACGAGGGTGGTTTGACAATTAACTTGGTTTTCTATGAAAGAAAACAATTTGAGTTTTGCAACGTACTTTATTTTTCGACATAGTCCCCTCGAAGTTCAACGCACTTGCCCCAACGTTTCTCCAGCTTCGCGATTCCATCACGGAAATGAATTGCTTCGATGCTTTCAAAATACTGGTTTACTTTCTCTATGACATCTTCATTAGACTCAAACTTTCGTCCTGCCAGAAAAGTTTTTAGTTTCGGGAATAGATGGTAGCCCGAAGGAGCTAGATCTGGCGAATACGCAGGATGCGGAAGCAGTTGAAATCGTAGCTCGGCCAATTTTTGCTGAGCGACACGACTTGAATGCACTGGAGCATTGTCATGGAAACAACACCTATTTCTTGGCCATTCCAGGGCGTTTCTCTGTTATTACCGCCTTTAATCGGTCCGAAAGTGATGCATAGTATTCTCCGGTAACGGTTCTTCCCTTTTCAAGGTAGTCAATTAGGAGAATTCCCTTTGCGTCCCAAAAAAGTAACGCCATGACCTTTCCAGCGGATGGAACGCATTTAGCTTTTTTCGGAGCCGATTCGCCACGGGCAATCCATTGTTTCGACTGCTATTTAGTTTCCGGGATATAGTGGTGTATTAAAGTTTCGTCCATTGTCACAAAACGGCGAGAAAACTCAACTAGATTCTTCTGAAATACTTGCAAATTGTCGGCAGATATTCGCATGCGAATTCGCTTTTGCTCTTGAGTGAGTAAACGCGGCACCCATCTTGCGCACAGTTTTTGCATGTGCAATTCTTTAAGCAAAACGAAGTGAACTCGCTCAGTCGAGATGCCTCTGGCTTCCGCTAACTCGCGCACTTTCAGTCGTCTATCGGTTAAAATCAAATCATGGACTTTATCGATGATTTCGGGTGTCACAGCTGATTTCGGGGCTCCAGGACGTGTTCCGTCTTTAATGCTTGTTCTGCGACGCTTAAACTCATTTACCCAAAGTGGAACACACTCATAAGAAGGACATGAGTCACCCAATGTAGGTGAAATTCTCTCATGAATCTCTTTCGCTGTTTTCCCTTCCAGATAAAAGAATTGAATCACACCACGAATTCCAACTTTATCCATTTTTCGCTATTGCTCGAAATACTTCTGTTTAAGTAATTGCCAAACAACGAGTTACTGTCAGAATGACTTACGACCCGAGAATATTAACTCAAAGGAATGATACTTTATGACTACATATACAGATTACATTTGCGCCCTCTATTAGTGTGTGTACCATGTTAATTGTCAAACCAACCTCGTATATTATAAATATGAAGTACATTTTACGTAATATAGTCTGCTTATTTCTCCTAATTTATATCTATTCACAAGATTACCAAGCGATGCTAGTTTAGCTGTTATCTTTATATCTTTAAGTCTCGCAGTAACATGCAAACTCTGTATTTTAATAAATATATCAGTTCGACACTCTTTTATCTTTTCCATAAAGACATAGATAGAGGAATGGGTTGCATAAAATGAGGAATTGAATTTTCAATGAAATAACTCACAACAATTAGTTGTTCTTGTTACCGAAGCACTTTCTTCTGCCCACGTAGAAGGGGCAAATACTGCATTTTCGATAATATATATATATATATATATATATATATATATATATATATATATACATATATATATATATATATATATATAACAAATAATCACAATATTTATCCAAAAAATCATTGTGTGGCTTGTACGACATCATATCGAATACAAAACAGATCTCTACTTCATTTGGGTTCCAATAGGTTAATCCCAATGTGTTTTCAGCTAGTTGCAAATTTCACTTCTTGATTAATTCTCTGAGCCTAATCCAATCGACTTTATCTTTCTGTACCATTCTTGGTGTAAGCGAAGGCGGCAACCATTAATTTCAACATTAGGCCAAAGATTGAGTAATGCTACATGTATGGCCTTTTCAAAATTTACAAAAACTTTATTTGGATTAAACATGCAACGATATTTTCCATATATATTGAACTTTAATAAAGAAAAACAAGTTTTGTGACATTTAGTAGTCTTACTCGGTAACAAACAAAAAATTAAGGGAATATAATGACCATTATGCAGTCCATGTATTGTGAAAAGTTGAAAGAAATACCTAGGACAAAAGGAAAATATGCCGTTCATGTAGAGTTGATCCATTTCTGTTAAAATATTAATATTTGTTTCACATGTAAACACAACAATATTATTTTCTATGTCGTTAATAAACAAAAAATGTTTATTTTTTATTGGTTAATGGCATTTCACTACATGCACTGAGAGCTCCATTCACATCTTCCCTGTTTTTAGGCATTGGACCTGGTAGTATCTTTCGGCGACCGTTGCAAATGTTTCGTCTAATGTAACCGACATCAATAGTTGTGAGAGAAGGTGGTAAATGAGATGCCGGTGCTTTGCTAATAATTTTTAAAGACCTTACAGATATGTCTTCTTCAGCTTTTCTCTTGCGAGTATTTGAAACTACTTTTCTTGTTACCTTTTGTTTTTCTGCTTCATGGTTGTGAACATCGAGCCCTCTTGTGACTAGGTTACTAACTGCGTAAATTTTGGCTTTACAATACAATCGTTTTTGGCAACATCGCCACGACGTTTCACCACTTTTTAACTTCTATGCCCTTTGAACATGTGAAATTTTCGTATAATAGCAAATACTTTCCACTTTCACTTTTGATCGCTGACACGGTGTATTCCGATATTTCCACTATCAAAAAGAGAACTAAACTATGAAAAGACAGTAGTGTATTACGATCTTTTCGCCATCAAGAAATAAATTAAACTAGGAAAACACAGAACCAAACTAATTTTGGTTTTGCATATTCGGACAATTTATAATCGATTAACGTCCAATGATCGGATCATTTAAAATTCTATTAATGTTTATGTCATTAAATAAAGTCTCGCACCTAATTTACCTACAGACCTAACAGACCCTTTTGGACATGCAGGTAAACGGATTATTCTTGCGCCCAGTTTACCTACGTCCGTACAATAGACCTTAGTTTTGATAATCCCCAGACAAAAAACTAATATTGAAAGGTCAGACGATTTCGAAGGCCATAAATGTGGCCCTTTTATTCCCCATCCACCGATTTTCAAAGTCGAATTGTAGAAAATTTGTTACTAATTGCGCGTTATGCGGTGGCCGTCATGTTGGAACCACATCTGTCTCCGGATAGCTTAAGGCAGATGGTCTAAATATTCTTGAAATTCAGCTTCAAGAAAGTTTTTAAATATCGGTTTTGATTAAATGTGCCTTTATAAAAATAGGGTACCAATAACTGATCCCCTATCACACCTATCCAGACATTTGTAGAAAAGCATATTGGACATCGAGTTTGTTGGGTCCTACGCGGAATCACGTCATCTCAAAAGTGATTATTATGTTTATTAAACACACCATTTCTATAAAAATTTACTTCATACGTCCATAAAATGTGGGACAAATATTGTCGTCCAATATTTAATACCCAATTGCAAAAATTAATCCGTTTTTGCAGATTCAGCGGTTGTAAATGTTGCACTAAACGAATTTTAAAAGGTTTCATTTTGTGTTTCTTAAGGACTTCCATGATTTTATAGCTGATGATGCCAAGCTCTTGTACAGCAATTCGAGTTGAAGAAGGGAGGTGTTCTCTAAAATACGGCAAAATATTTACTTCATCATTATATATTTTCTCCAGCAGGGGCGTACTGATGAATCTGTAGAAAGATGAAATACGTATCTACGTCTCTGGGGAGGGATATGTTCGGACACGTTCACAACAAATGTTAATATTGAACTCGTATTTGTGTTTTTCACACCAGATTTTTAATAATATTTTATTTTATTAAAAATACTTTTGTATTATACCGGGTGTATTATGAAAAACCTTTGGGGCTGTAGCTTCCTTATATTTTATCTGATTTTAATGAACGATATGTCAAACTAAATCGTTTTTAAAGCACTGTAACCTGTTTTTAAAATAAAAATTTTTTGACATTTCGTTTTTGACAGACAGTAGTAAATTTTTTTAAAAAAATTGTACTACATATTTTTTTTTACTTATTCTAATAAACATTTATTTCCTGAAGACAGCTCCATTAAATTGAGTGACAAATTTATTATTATTAAAAAGAACTATGAAATTTACAGAAATCAAGCTATCATATATTTTAATGAATCAAATGTTCAAATTGGCCCCATTTTGTTCCAAACACATTTGACACCTTCTATTAACTCCAACTGCTGCGTTTAATATAAGATTTGGTGGTATTTCATGACATACTTGTACTATCCTTCTTACTAAATCATCTCTGGTATCAGGTGGAGTCAAATAGACATAATCTTGAATCTAAGACCACAGAAAGAAATCCAGTAGATTCAGATCTGGCGATCTAGCAGGCCATCGAATAGGTCCGTAAGTGCCCATCCATCTGACGCCAAAATAATTACATATTTAGAAAATCAGTATTCATTCGTGCATTATGGGGTGTGGCACAGTCCTGTTGGAACACCACCCTGTTTAACTCAGCAAGTGGTAACTCATCTAAATAATCGCCTAATTCATTGCGTAACAAATTATTATACTTTTCTTGGTTTACATTACCCTCCACAAAAAAAGGACCTACTACTCTATCGCCTAAAATGCCACTCCACAGTGGCGGCTCTTGATGACGTACGATGTGCGCTGCTGCACGGATGAGACTACTTCGAACTATTTCGGAAGATTTCGGTACGGTTACTTGCTTCTCTGTATATATGAAAGCTTAAACGAAGCAGTCTCATCCGTGCAGCAGCGCACATCGTACGTCATCAAGAGCCGCCACTGCCACACCATACATTTACACTGAACCGAATTTGAAAATTGTGTTGCATCACAACATGGTTATTTTCAGTGCTCCAATGGCGATGATTCTGTTGAATACACCATTTTTCCCAAAAGTGCATTCATCTGACCACAACACACGACGATAAAAAATTGGATCTTCCCTTAGTTTATTCATGAAAACCGTGCAGAATTGAACCCTTCGTTGAGGGTCGTTTTCACCGAGAGCATGCACCTTCCGTGGTTTATAAGGAAAGAACTTGTGCTTCTTCACAATGTACTGAACTGTAGAATGTGATACCTGCATGTAGTGAGCAATTTCTCGCGTAGACGTATTAGGGTTTTCTTCCACATAGAGCAAGACACTTAATTCTAAATTTTGATCTTGAATTACACGTGCGTTTATTTTCGGTTTTTTGAATGATCCAAAATTTCGTAAATTTCGCACGAGCCTTCCAAACTTATCGGCACTTGGACGCAGTCTGTCAGGAAAACGATTTCCATAAAGTCGCAAAGCAGCTGCAGAATTTGTTCCGCATTCAAAATATGCTTGAATCGCATTCACACATTCGCCATTATCCATTTCAATAACAAAATTTTGAAATAAATCGTTGAAAATGTTATAATGAATGTGTGACTGACAGATGTCACAGCTCTCTTCGAAAATTTGGAATGCACTTTTATCGTTCAATATGACTGCTTGATTTTTAAATTTTTAAAATAAACACTGTAAATGTTGTTGTTGACCCACCGCTCACTGATAACATTGGTTTGTAATTCTTTATGGGCTATATAGTATTGAATGTAAGTGATTTTAAAAGGTACACACATTTGCTGGTAATAAAATGAAATAGAGTATTTAAAATGCATTTAAGAAATCTCTGTGTTCGGAAAAACCAGAATAAATCGAACTAAAAAAAAAACCTTCATTTCTCGATTTTTTTTCATACAAGGATATCGCTGTTTACAGTTTCATATTCAGAAAAAGTAATATATTTGAATAAGGAAAAAAAAGTATAGTGCAATTTAAAAAAACACAGTTTGCAGCTGTCTGTCAAAAACGAAGTGTAAAAAAAAAATTCAAAGCGGATCACGTTACAGTGTTTTTGAAACGATTTAGTTCGACGTATAATTTATTACATTCGGATAAAGAATAAAAAAGTTACAGCACGAAAGCTTTTTCATAATACACCCGGTACAAAACTGGTGGGATTTACCCACCCATGTATGTTTCAATTATTCTGTTATATTACACATACGGTTATTCCGTAAGTATGAGTGAAGACACAAACAAAATACATTTTCTAGAGATAAGGCAGTGCCACCTCTGGAAACACTTCGTTAGTTCTGCATTGGTTACGTAGTCAAAGCGAGTACTTCGGCCGTCTAACAATATGCAACGCTTTATGTACTTCTACGCTGCCATTGGTTTTGCTACATTGTTTCTTTTTCACAAAAGTTTTGATTACATTTCCGCAACATTTCTGCCTAATTTCATCAATAGCATATCGGATATAGTCAAATGTCGTGAAAAAAAGGATCAGAACATCTGACGATCAAGAAAGGCACGCCAACTACGGTTTCCTTGAGTAACTAACTTGAGTTAACTATACGTTTAACTATTTAAACAACTACTTGTAGTCTAGATGCCTCCAATATGCCATAAAATATAACATTTTACACCAAGTGTAGAATACAGTAATACATAAATTTTAAAAATATATGTGTATATATACATGGATATACACAACGTATAAGAGGGGTATTAATATATTCTCAGTCTACTGTTGAAACAATTTAAAGTTGGGAGAATATTTTATTATTCAACATAGTCTCCTCTTAAATTAATACACTTACTACAGCGATCCTGCAACGCCTTTAACCTTTCTAAAATAAATGATTCTGCTTGGTCTGCAAACCAGCCCTCCAGAGCTTCTATTAGCTCTTCATTACACAACTCTATTAGGAAACTACAAGTGAAATTGTCGCTTACATTCCGCGTAGGAATATTGCCATTCTTCATTAAGAAATTGTGCACTTCGGAAATATGCTTCAACAGTAAAAATATTTTCTTGCAATGTGTATATTATTTAGTAGCATTGTTTATTAAGTAAAAAAAAATTTTTAAGAAAAATTATATTGCTAGTCACCAAATGATAAATATCAAAATTACATTAGATAAATAATTAATTATAAATAAATGCATGTAGCTTATAATAATTTGCAAGTACTAATTACTCAGTGCCTACTGATATGAAGTTCTTTTTGAAACACGTTGTCTTTAATCAGGCAGTTCCTAAAATTTTCAGCATTTTTTGTAGGTTTTAAAACTTCTATAACGAATATATTTTTTTTATAAAATATAAAATTAATTTTTTCTTCCTATTTAGTAAAAAATCTGTGTACGAAGTGCTTATGTATATTTTAATTCTATGACATCCTTATAAGCGAGTGTAAGTATAAAATAATAAATTGTTTAGTTTATTTTGTTCAGTTTATTGAGAGCATTTTCATTTTTTTATAAGTTTCAAGTTCAATTTGGAATTTTCTTTTATGGAAAAAATTTTTAGCATTTATACGACATACATAATGTTAAAATCTTTATGTCCGAAAAGCAAAACTCCACGATCTTTCTTTCAAACACCATCGAACTTTCGAAGAACTGAAATTGAGAAAAATTGTATTATAGTTTTAAACGAGAACTGAAGCGAGATAAGTTTGTTCTTTTATCTCTTAGCATGACCGTGTAGTCCCTTTTTATCGCAGAAAATTGTCGCTTAGACTGTTTGGATCGTTCCCATGTTTAAAAATAATTTCCCTAGTAAAAAGAAGCATACTTTTATGCCATGCACACTGAGTATATTTTCTTGTACTCGAGGGCGGTGCCTCAAGTGCTCGGGGCAAGTTTCGATGTTACGTATATACTTTTTTCGATACACTTTCTACCTATAACATTATTTATCAAAAATGTTTAGATATCATTATATTCGTCTTGAAGAGAGTATTAATTTCAGAAATGATTATACACAGTCACAAGCATCTAAGTACTACACCCATCTGTAATTGAAAAAAATTACAGATATTGCAGTTTTCCTAGATATTTTGATGTTAGTTACATCTAACCTGAATAAAGTGTACAAGAATTTATGAATAAATTATATATACTTATCTTAAAGCATTTGTTTCACACACACACTCTAGCAATATTTATTGAGTTGTTATTTGAATGATAAAAACACACAATGTTGTATTAGATTTACACTTTATTTAATAATAATAATGACTATATAACAGCTGTTTCACCGTACAACGGTTTCTTCGGATATAACAAGTGGTACTATAAAACATTTTACTTAAACGTAAATATTTTTTATTTTATTACTTAATGGTATTCTCAGAAATTGGAAACCGAAATATTTTTACCCGCCTCTTTTAGTAGGGATACATATAGATAACATAAATTATATTATAAGTGACACATATCTAACAAAATATTTCAATCACAAATAGGAAATAAATTCAACAGAGGGGAGGAATTAAGCTCTGTTTTGTCATTTAATAATTTATTTGAAAATTTTTGTTTATTAATTTGCATTGCTTCTAATAAATCGAGTTTCTTACTTTTCTTTTCTTCGTGTAGGATCTTGAAATTATTATTAAAACTATGGCTTTCTTCAATTAAATGGTTAGAGTATGCTGAATCTGTTTTCCCATTTCTAAACGAATAATAATGTTCGTATATGCGCTTTTTGAACGTTCTACCTGTTTGCCCGATATATGTTTTAGTACATGTGCCACAAGTTAGTTTATACACACCTGACTTATTATGATATGCTGTTTTACTTTTATTGTTTTTGATGTAGTTACTAATATGGTTGTTGGTTTTATATGCAATGTTTATATTTTGTTTTCTTAAAAATTTTTCCAATGGTTTATTTTGTCTGCCTAGGTAAGTTGTTATATCCGAAGAAACCGTTGTACGGTGAAACAGCTGTTATATAGTCATTATTATTATTAAATAAAGTGTAAATCTAATACAACATTGTGTGTTTTTATCATTTGATATGGATTTACATCAAGTAAAGGCAGAATCGATTCAATTGTTATTTGAGCTGAGTTAATTTTATCTGTTGGAAAGCTTACATAAACCACCGTTTTGATATTATAAACTTACTGCCTAAACTTAGAATTGCAAAAATCCTTCAAATAATGGATAGCCAAAATAATTCAAAGCATTCCATCGACAAATTTAACATACTTAGATTGGAATATTGCTCCTATCATGTTAACAACACCTTGAAATATTTAACTTTAATGTGCAATACATAAAATCTAATTTGAACACACCATTATAACTGTATGACTAACAATACTTACCAAATATGGAATGCTCTAAAATGGATGCGACATCATCACATCAGGTATTAAAAGTCTGTTTAATTTGGTTTTACTGTTATTAAAATCTGCACGTGCATTTAGTATATTTCCATGGTGCTGATTTTTTTAGACTGCATAGGATGACACCAGAAATCTCATTATGAACCATAATTGGAATATATTTTACAGAGTCGTGACGCCCTTTGTTCAAGCAATTTAAATTTTTTAGTTACTGGTTGCCGTATTAACGACACCGTAAAAAACAACGCCACGAAAATTCGACCAAGACGCGGCATATTATAATTTAAAGAACTTTTATTTCAAGAAAATTTAGATTAGAACAGTATTTAAATAAATAATGACAATATTCCATATTTTTGCCAAACCCAGTATACTGTATCCCAATGTGTTGCTAATACATTGAACGAATATGTGAAGTTAGTATATTTTTTTGGTACTTAATACCAGATAGACCACTTAAGGTCATAACTCCAACTTCTATTTTCTTTTATATTGAAGGTTAACTTGTGTACTGCGTTTTCACAAATTCCATTTTTAGTGGCATTCGGAACATCAATACGTGTCAGTTGGTGTTAGAGCGGATGGCTCCAGAACCTTTAGTTTCCAAGATACAGAGGTCACCGAAATCGAAAATTAAAAGAATCATAAGTAACAGACATAACTTCCCCATAGGACAAATATCACGATAAATTAAAATTCTCGACAAGTGGATTAAAACGAGTGTATATCGATAGGAGTAACGATTTGGTCGTTAGAGCAATCCAAAATTTCGCAAACGTGACTCATGTAATTTTGAAAATTTCGTTTTTCGAACCCAACTGGAGATAGCCAATTGCAGCTTTCACCAATCGATTCAGGGCGTCAATACGCATCAGCTAATATTATAGTGTATATATTTTTCAACGGGAAATATCGTTTAAAACGTTTAAAGTCATCGTTGATGAACGCAACTCTTTTAAGTAATATTTTTAGGATAGATTTTCAAATTACCTACAAAACCAACGTAACAACCATAAAATTAAATTAACTTGTCACTATAAAAGTAACTGTCAATATGTCGAAAAGTTTGTCATTAATTATAAATTACATAATTTGCATAAAACTATTTTTTATATATTAAAATGCACCAACAACTCACACTAAAAGAGTACAGTGAACATCAGTGTCAACTCCTAAAAACTTCTAACAGTTGTTTACCAAGTTTACCACCACAAACTGGTAGATTTAAACGACTCCTGCACGATTACAGAAAGTATCTGACGGTGAGCAAATCAAATCCCAGAACGAAGAGATTCTTCAGAAGTGAAGCCGCAATAGTTATGGAAAAAAACGTCATATTTATACCGCACCAAAATATATAATACATCCTTTCAGTAAATTTAACAATATTGTGGAATGTATGATGTGCATGCTATGGTTTTATGGATATCTATTCGATCCAATTTTAGTCGCGTTTTATGAGACAGACACCGTAAATAAACCCTTGGTGATTATGGGATTTGTAATTAACTGCATGGTTAGTGTACATATAGGATTTTGCTTCATTACAGGCTATCAAATAACGAAAACGAAAGAAATAGTATTGTCACCGAAGAAAATCTTCGTGAACTACGTACGCACATCTTTTCTCTTCGACTTTATGAGCGCAATTCCATTGAGGTATTATAATTGTATTTTGTTAAATCTTATTTAACTTTACAGCCTGTACAATAAAATACAAATATGTTAACATATCTGCATCTGCAGACATGGTAATACACCACGTATTTAACTAATGGTCACTTCAACCGCAAATACATTCTTTTGGATCTAAATGATCTCATTAGATACAGATATGTTTTAACATATTTGCATTAATTGTATACGCTTGACGTGTTTACACATACATATGCTATTTTTTGGTATATTAGGCCATCTGGCTAGGAGTTAATAGACTACACAATTATACATGTTTCTTTCTTCCGTGTAATGGCATAGCCATTCAAGACGAAACCTGCACTGATAAGATCATTTAAATTGAAACGCATGTGCTGCAGTTATAGTGGCGTGAAGTTACAATCTAATAGTAGTAGTATATGTTGAGCACTTGTGAAATTATTACACTATTAAACTTAAATAAAACACCTTATATTTTCACAAAACAATAGTATATTTAACTATATGTACATTTCGTGGGCACTGCACACATCATCAGTAGTTACTATTTAAACGTATTATTTTCGAGTACATGTATAGTAAAAATATTTATTTTGGGTAGGGGTGTAAAAAATTTTTCAATTACAAATGGTTAAAAATGCAAATAATCGGAAAGTATGGTCGTCTATTGTAAAAACTAAACTCTATTGAAATTCTAGGAAGGACAAATTTGGGAAGGACCGTTACATATAAAAAACAAGACATCTGACCGTGTTGAGTTATATTAAATAACAATATATTATCGTGAAAAGAATCTATTAATTATTAGATATTGTTGGTATACAATTTAAAAGTTTATTATTAATAGGTGACATGTCATTGTTAAGGAGGTAATTTTTGTATTTTTTCATATGTATGGCTTCCCACATGTCTAAATTTCTGCTGTTACATTTTTTAATTAATTTTACATTATCTAAGCTGAAATTATGTCCGGTATCTAAATGATGTAGAGCTAATGCTGACTTATCTACATTGTGAAGTTTTACATGAGCTAAATGTTCTTTGAAACGGGTTTGAATATTTCTTCTTGTTTGGCCGATATATAATTTCGGGCAGGAATTACAGTTAATTCTGTAAATACCTGATTCTTTCAGTGGGTCCTTGCTAACTAACTTTGTTTGAAGGTATTGTTGTAACTTGTGAGTGTTGGAAAATGCAGGAGTTAGATTATATTTTTTAAACAATTTAGTTACGTTATTCTGCCAACTTTTGTGAAAAGTAATTTTGCAATATTTTTTGGTATTACTCTTTGTATTTGGAGTTAATCTGATTTTAAAAGTTTTTAGCTTCTTTTTTAGTTTGTTTTTGATTTTATCCACCAATTTTTTATCGTATCCGTTTGATTCTGCTACTTTTGTTATGTGGTCTAGTTCTTTCTTAAAATTCAATGGAGATAGAGGGACTGATAGTAATCTATTAATTAAAAAATAAAAACTACTTTCTTTATATTTGTTAAAAGTGTCTGATAGTTTATGTATGTAATTTTCAGTGTGTGTTTCTTTTCTATAAATGTCAAATTCAAACTTCCTGTCTAAAATAGTAATTTTTAAATCTAAGAAGGGTAAAGATTTGTCTTTATCCAACTCATACGTAAACTTGATTGATGGATATTGGGTATTTAATATATTTAAAAACGAAGCTGTATCGAAAGAATCAGGTATCACTGATAGAACATCATCATTGAAAACAAAGTCAAAACCATGTGCAATTTTTTTCCCAAATTTTGGGCAAGATACGTGGATGATGTTCTAGCAGTGATACCTGATTCTTTCGATACAGCTTCGTTTTTAAATATATTAAATACCCAATATCCATCAATCAAGTTTACGTATGAGTTGGATAAAGACAAATCTTTACCCTTCTTAGATTTAAAAATTACTATTTTAGACAGGAAGTTTGAATTTGACATTTACAGAAAAGAAACACACACTGAAAATTACATACATAAACAATCAGACACTTTTAACAAATATAAAGAAAGTAGTTTTTATTTTTTAATTAATAGATTACTATCAATCCCTCTATCACCATTGAATTTTAAGAAAGAACTAGACCACATAACAAAAGTAGCAGAATCAAACGGATACGATAAAAAATTGGTGGATAAAATCAAAAACAAACTAAAAAAGAAGAAGCTAAAAACTTTTAAAATCAGATTAACTCCAAATACAAAGAGTAATACCAAAAAATATTGCAAAATTACTTTTCACAAAAGTTGGCAGAATAACGTAACTAAATTGTTTAAAAAATATAATCTAACTCCTGCATTTTCCAACACTCACAAGTTACAACAATACCTTCAAACAAAGTTAGTTAGCACAGACCCACTGAAAGAATCAGGTATTTACAGAATTAACTGTAATTCCTGCCCGAAATTATATATCGGCCAAACAAGAAGAAATATTCAAACCCGTTTCAAAGAACATTTAGCTCATGTAAAACTTCACAATGTAGATAAATCAGCATTAGCTCTACATCATTTAGATACCGGACATAATTTCAGCTTAGATAATAATAATAATAAAATTAATTAAAAAATGTAACAGCAGAAATTTAGACATGTGGGAAGTCATACATATGAAAAAATACAAAAATTACCTCCTTAACAATGACATGTCACCTATTAATAATAAACTTTTGAATTGTATACCAACAATATCTAATAATTAATAGATTCTTTTCACGTTACTTTATTGTTATTTAATATAACTCAACACGGTCAGATGTCTTATTTTTTATATGTAACGTCCTTCCCAAATTTGTCCTTCCTAGAATTTCAATAGAGTTTAGTTTTTACAATAGACGACCATACTTTCCGATTATTTGCATTTTTAACCATTTGTAATTGAAAATTTTTTTACACGCCTACCCAAAATAGATATTTTTACTATACTTGTACTCGAAAATAATACGTTTAAATAGTAACTACTGATGATGTGTGCAGTGTACATGAAATGTACATATAGTTAAATATACTATTGTTTTGTGAAAATATAAGGTGTTTTATTTAAGTTTAATAGTTACAATCTAATGTTACAATGCCTATGTGCGTTATCTGTCCAAAGTTACTAACCAAAGTCTGTGCATAGAGTATCCACGTAGAAACAGGGTTAAATTAGCCGTGACGTATTCTAAAAGTATAAAAGGCAATAGTCTGGTATTTTGGCAGATAGCTGTTTACGAAGTATAAATTTAGTTGAAGTCAAGTTGTTACTGTAGGAACACAATGTTAAAATGTTAACAAAACAAATTGAAAAACGAAAAAGATATTGAACACATATAGTCAAAATAAGGGCATTTCTAAATCGAACTTAGCGAAAACTTTAGTAATTATGAAATTAACCAGTGCCTCTTGAGGCACTGTTAACTTATAAATTAGCTCTGTCAGTTAAAAAAGTGTAAAGAAAAGCGGGTCTAGTGAATAAAATATAGCCAAAGAATAATTTTGAATAGTTTAAGAGAAACTAAGCATTTCAGCTTATTATGTCCCACAAAAATTGAATTTCCAGAAATTTCATTTGATCAAAAACAACAAGAATCATTAAGACCATATATGGTGTCTGTAGTTCCAAACCAAGTTTTTGGTGCATATCAACAAGGCAATATTGATAAATTCAAAACTGAGAAACTATATAAATTTGCTTTTGTGACTTAAAAAGTAAGAGATTTATTACTATCGATACAATTAACAAGGAAGTATACATTAAAGAGTGTTTGTAAAAATGTCTCTTATAAGTAATTCAAAGTCACAATGGTTCTGTATAATCTTGAACCGATTTAGCGGCAGACTGTATGTTTTACTTACTTTGGATTGGTCAAAGTTGCCAGTCCAACTCCAAATTGTCCAGAATTACTTCAGATCAAAAAATATTGGGCAATTATTGAACGCAAACTGAAGAAGAATATAAAAAGTGCAGTGGAATGAAAAAAAAAAACACGAATGTTGGAATGTACAAATATGCTTGCAAGACCAATTTATATTAATTTATATTAATTTAGGATTAACATTGATTATACGTAATCTCTCGTTTAATTTATTAGATGGCGAATTATTTTACTCTTACTAGAATAAGTACGCGAAATGGAAACTCTACAAAAAAATATCACAGCAGTGTACGATCAAATTGAGGACAACATTAAATTAATCAAAAAATAATACCAAGAAATAACAAAAGTTAGGTTTTGTGTGGACGGGTGAACTGCTCTTCAAAAAATTCTGTTCTTGATTACATGGCACGGAGAATGCAAACTCTGGAACCGTCAGTTTCAATTTTACTAGCTAGGTTAAAGATTTGAAAAATCTACTGTGGAAGCAAAGGAGGTCCTAAATGTAATAAAGAAATTTGAAATTTAAAAAAATCTACTTTTAGTGTTTTTGACTGACGGCACCGCGAATTTCAATGGGCTGATCTCTTAAGCATCATCACGGCAACTTGTTACATGTGACGTGGAAAGCAATGCAATAAATCTTGTAGTAGAAACTATCCGAACGTATTATCCAGACGTAGACGGTTTAAAATCAAATCAAATCGCCAAAACGTTTTCGCGAATTTCACCAACAATTTCCGGACATCCCCGAACCTCCTCAGGCTATTCTCACATGTTGGGGTACATGGCTAAAGGCAACGTTTTATTATTTTCACCATTTCCAAACAATTAAGTTTGCAGTTTTACAATTTTATCCTAAGAAAGCAACTGCTATCAAGTAGAGTCAAAAGAAACTGCAAGGTACTCAAGTTGAAGCAAATTTACAAATTATTTTACATTATTTATTTACAATGGACTGAGCTGAATGTTGAATTTGGTAGTGGTCGGATCGATCGCAACCCCACCCTAAATTTTAGGCGGCACCTCTTTAAAACTAAAAGGTGAAGACAATATATAACATTAACTTGCCACTAGTTTACTGAGAGCGAATGGGGAGATCTTACAAACGGCGGCAACCTCACTGGCTACCGATTCTTTCTATTCTTGCCCCACCGAATATAAGATGACTCGCTACAGTACGGATTGAATGAGCTAACATTGCCAACAACATTGATCTTCCTATACACGATGATTTGGGGAGCGTCCCGATGACCCGACTGAAATCTAGGAAACCTATTTGTCTGGATACGGAAATTGAGCAGCCCATTAATGTGAGTAATAGAGATTTAATTTCTAGTCCTTCGGAACCTCTGCCGGGCATAACTCTCCTACGCAGGCAGTGGTCTCAATTAAATAGGTTCTGCACAGGCCACGATAGGTGCAATTTAATGCTGCATAAATGAAAACTAGCAGATACTATCCTCTGCCACTGCGGACATGCGGAATAAACTATGGTACACATAGTAAATGACTGCTCCGAGAAGTATCCTTGCTGGCATGCACGAACTGAGCAAGGAACTCATGCAGCAGCGGACTGGTTGAAAAATTGAGATGCATCAATTATTTTTCTTTCTTTCTTTTTGTCATCAAAGTAATTTATACACAAATATATAATTTTCATTTTTCTTAACTTCAATTCTAATACGAAATAAGGAAATAAATAAATTGAAATTTCACTTACGCTAACTTTATGCCACATTACTACACCACTCTACATTCTGGTAGTACTTATGTTTTCTAGAAGCAACTTGGGGTAAGAAGTACATTTTGCGTTTAGATTTCCTTGAGGCCTTCTATTTTTTTGTGAAGACATCACAGAATAGATTTTTTACTAAAATATGTTACTGTAGGTTTATTAGTTTTAAAACAAAATAAAAAGATGCTAGTATACAAATTTTGATGAAGATTTTACCATTTCACATCGATTAATCCGTCAAAATAACTTTACATTAGTCATGAGAATAAACAATTGACGTGCATATTTAACGGGACATTGGAGACACATTATAAGGAACAGAGACAGAACAATTAGATATGTAAGACCTAACAAATTTTATTAATAGGTTTATTGCTAAAGGCGGATAATGCAAAATTAAATGACCCCATTTATAATAGTTTCTTGGGATATGTATATATATAACTATTCGAAATTTCATTCAATTTAAAGTTATATTATCTGAATGAGACTTATCGATGCAGTATAGCCGAGACCGTGTTATTGGTTCGGTGTGTAGCGTCTACAATATTCGAAAGAGAGAAAGAGAGAGGGACGCGAAGAGAGAAGCAATGATTATAGGTGGCTAGATGCAGCCTAGTGATAAGCGGCGCAATCACAATCTCATCAGCAATGAAAGCTATGTGCAACCACCCACTCCATTATCCCTATTATCCTCAGCTCCCATACCCTAAGCTTTTACAACGTCCGTTTGAGAAAACCGCCGCGCTTCAGATAAATAACAATGTAACTTTTCGCATCAGGCCAACTCCAGTAATCATACTTAAATCTGGACTTCAATTGTGCATATTATAATTTAAAGTGCCGAAACAAAACTATATTTTATGCGGAATCATTTCTTGTTAAAACAAGATTTTTAAATTACAATTTGATAGACGCTTGTATACAAATCTAGTAAGAGTAAACATATAAAGAAGATTGTTTATTATGTAACCGTACATGCTAAATTTCTGTTTGGAATCGGAAAAAAAATTCGTTTATTGTAAACAATTATAATGATTATTACATAGAATAATGTATTTATTATTTAGTAAAACAAACCTTATCAAAAAATATGTGACTTTTAAGTGAGTATTGTGTTTATTAATTTAAAATATTTAGGATTATTCGAAGGAAGAATGTTCTATGGATATTTTACGGTTCATACAATCTACCTGTGTAAAATCAACTCCGGATAATATTTTATGGAGGAAGTATTACGGTTTTCTTTGGCCTGGAAGTTGCTTTAGGAGAATATTCTTCGTTTTGTAGATTTGGAAATTCAACGGGACAGTAAATGTTGTTTAAATAGTAGGTTATGTTTATTAACTCTAATCGAACACTATTTCTTGCATGATTTCATTACTTTTAGATTACTGATTTCAAACATGCGTGGTGTCTGTAACGTAGATGAAAAATTCTCCGATTCAATAAAACTAGTTTTCTACATTACAACGGTAATAGTATATTAAAGTACAAGTTGCATAAGACATGATTTTAGTGCACGCGTTCAAGTTTAGAAAACGAGCCGCAAGGCGAGTTTTCTAAAGAACAAGTGCACTAAAATGTCTAATGAAACGTGTATTTTATACTATTTTTTTCTATTTCGGACATTAAAAGTTCAAAAAGACTTAAAATAAGAGGCATGTTTTGTACGAAAATTGTAGAAATTTTCTTTTTTTGAAGTTGGTAGCATTGATGTTTAACTAGAGCATTTTAAATATTTGAAAATCGGCGGTGTTATATGTCATTTTAAGTTTAAAATTTAGATTGATTTATGCAATAAATTATTAACGAAATGGACGAAGCAAATAATTGCACGCCCCCAGAGATTCGCAAAATAGCAGAAGATAATTTACAAAATCTTTTGCCAACAAAGTCTCGACATATTTATCAAAAGAAATACGAGCACTTTTTAACTTGGTGTAAAGAAAATAATATCGCGAATATTACTGAAAATGTAATTACTGCTTATTTTGATAAGGAAAGCAAAATAAACAAGGCATCGACCTTGTGGTCCACATATTCGATGTTACGATGTTGTTTAAATATTTATAAAAATATAGATATCTCAAAATTTTCTAGGCTTCTTGCATATTTAAAAAGATTATCTGAAGGCTACGAGCCTAAGAAATCCAATATTTTAGAAATAGATCATATTAACTGTTTTATAATAGAAGACGATGATAAAACATATTTAGCAATGAAAGTAAGTAATACAAACATCCTTGTAATAGTATTTTATTAATGTTCTACATTATTTTGTTATAATAGTCATATTAATATTGATAGGTTATCCTTATAATGGGTTATAATGGAGCTTGTCGTCGTGAAGAAATCATGAACATGATTTTAGATGATATACAGTTTAAAAATGACGTCATAATGGTTAGAGTGCCAAAAACTAAAACTTATATTCCAAGACAATATTATAACAGAAAAATTATGGATTGATTTGGTTAAAAAATATTATTCATTTCGTCCAACTCATGTTACACATAAATGCTTCTTCCTGCAATATAGAAATGGTTCTTGCGTGAATAATCCAATTGGCATTAATACTATAGGAAAAGTACCAAAAGTTATTGCTACTTACTTAAATTTGCCTAATCCTGAGCTCTTCACTGGACATTGCTTTAGGCGTTCAAGTGTGACACATTTGGCTAATAGTGGAAATGACTTAATAACAATTAAGCGCCATGGAGGATGGAAATCTTCTGCAGTGGCTGAAGGTTACATTGATAATTCCACCATGAAATAAGTTGATGTTGCTCGAATACTGTCAAGTCCACCTAATACATCCACTAAAATTATTCAGAATCCATCGACTTCTGATACAATAGGCAGTGATGTGTCAATCAATGTGAATCAACAGGAATTCAAACAAAACATAGTGTGTTACCATAATCTGCCTGGAATCTCCATTAATGTACATGAATCTTCTAGTGTTACAGTAATCGTTTATAACAGTTGCACTATTCAAAATGGGAAGTAAATGTCAATAGTAGCATTAGATCTTCCAACTCTGTTTAACAATTTATATTGTTAATTAGTATAAATAAAATGTTAGCAAGTGCTTTTTATTCTTTGTACCTATACAACTTTTACTACACATGCTTGTTATACACATTTATATTAGACATTTACATATAATTTAGTTCCATTTCTTTTTTTGTGACCAACGTCTAAAAACAAAATTTTGCGTGCGAAAAAGTAATACTTTATGCAACCCAAACGGGTGTCGAAAAGTGCACTTTATAGCACCGAAATAGAAAATAGTATATTAAAAAACAAGTTTCATAAGGCACCATTTTGCCGCACGAGATCAGTTTAGAAAACGAGCCGCTTGCGGCGAGTTTTCTAAAGAGCGAGTGCGGCAAAAGGCCTTATGAAACGAGTTTTTTATACTATTTTTTCTATTTTGCGTTTTTTACATTAATAAATTGCTTAAATTGGAATTATTTAATTTGAAAGTTCAGAGTTTAATTTTTATATAAAGCATACAGTTGGTCACATTGATACTTGACATTTTCAAATTTAAATCTTGCTATCCGCGAAGTATATTATATTACATATTATTTATTAATTTTCGTTAACATTACTTGATATTTCATTTAAAAATATAAACATGAGTGACATAGAAACATATATATGTTGTTGTCAATTGTATACAATATATTTTGTTTGTATAAAATACGGACATATATCATATCTGTCAAATGTACATAAATTCTTAAAATCAAATGACAGCAATGATATTTATTTCTGTATTCGAACAACGCCAACATTGAAAAATGAAAAAAATCGTATCGAAATGAAGCTCATTTCGATACTGTTTTGGGTTTCATAATGAGTTCATTTCGAACGCAAAATAGAAAAATAAAATTATGAAGATATTTTTCTATTTTGCGTTCGAAATGAACTCATTATGAAACCCAAAACAGTATCGAAATGAGCTTCATTTCGATACGCTTTTTTTCATTTTTCAATGTTGGCGTTGTGCGAATACAGAAATAAATTTCATTGCTGTCATTTGATTTTAAGAATTTATGTACATTTGACAGATATGATATATGTCCGTATTTTATACAAACAACATATATTGTATACAATTGACAACAACATATATATGTTTCTATGTTACTCATGTTTATATTTTTAAATGAAATATCAAGTAATGTTAACGAAAATTAATAAATAATATGTAATATAATATACTTCGCGGATAGCAAGATTTAAATTTGAAAATGTCAAGTATCAATGTGACCAACTGCATGCTTTATATAAAAATTAAACTCTGAACTTTCAAATTAAATAATTCCAATTTAAGCAATTTATTAATGTAAAAAACGCAAAATAGAAAAAATAGTATAAAAAACTCGTTTCATAAGGCCTTTTGCCGCACTCGCTCTTTAGAAAACTCGCCGCTATCGCGGCTCGTTTTCTAAACTGATCTCGTGCGGCAAAATGGTGCCTTATGAAACTTGTTTTTTAATATACTATTTTCTTCCTTAATTTATATTGAATGTAATGATAGTTTAAATAATGTTTTTTCATAGATATTTTTTATTGATTTATGGGAATATTATTCAAATATGTCATTTTGGCATTTGAACTTAACTTTAATATTTAGTATTTTTGGTTTATTTTTAATAATTAAGTCACGTGTTTGATTCCTTGTGTAAGCGTCGACCAAAAGTTTTATACAAGATAGTTCAAAATATCTGTAAATTTCCCTTCATAATCAGAATCAGTTTTAAAATTATTATTCAATCACTGTATTTAATGAAAATGAATGCAAATATGAATAAATAAAATAAAAATATGAATTACAATGCAATCAATTATCGATTTCATAATTAAATACTATTTGAGATCTTACAATATTTTTATTTACATGTTTGCCATTAAAGCCCTTTTTGGTAATATTACTTTTTATGTTAATTCTCTTGTTCTTTTCTATTTATGTAGGTGCAATATACGAACAACTACAATATATATATATATATATATATATATAATATTTTCGTGACCTTGGTATGATATGGTAAATTAAATCAGTTGGCGATTAAAGGTCTGTTTTACTTCAAAGTACATATATTTAAAAAAACCCTACATGTTTCGGCAATGATGCCGAAACATATAGGGTTTTTTTAAATATAAGTACTTTGAAATAAAACAGACCTTTAATCGCCAACTGATTTAATTTACTATATATATATATATAACAATTGGCAAATGATTGGAGTTTTTCGGCTTTTATATGAAATATTTACAAATATGAAATTAGTATGTATGTAATTGCAAAGTAAGTGGGGATGTAAACATTGCTGTCTACAAATTACAAAGCAAATCATACGAAATTTTTAATTGAAAAATGTTGGGACTCGAACCCAAGTCGCAGTTTGCCGGACTGTCGCTTTTACCACTTAGCCACAATAGACCTAGGTTCAAGCTATTTAGAAATGCCTTATAAAGTAACAGTGTTAATGAATCGGATGTCAGTTATTGAATGTAGATGTCAAGTTGAAAACAGAAGTCAGTTTTGAAAGCTGATGTCAGTTTTGATAGTAGATGTCAGCTAGTGAAAGCAAATGTCAGTTATTGAAAGCAGATATCTGTTTTGAAGGCAGGTGTTAGTTATGAAAGCAAACGTCAGATTTGAAAGCAGATGCCTATTTTGAAAGTAGATGTCAGTTATTAAAAGCAGATGTCAGTATTTTGAGAGCAGATTCCAGATTTGAATGTTTGAAAATGCTAATTAATACTCCATAGCTAGTGTTTAGATAATTTCTTAGCCGTTTATTAAATATAACAATTGAAACGTTTATTTTAAAACTGAATATAGTATTCATGTATTATGTTCAGTGATATAAGAAACTCACGGTATGTTAGAGAAGTATAATAAAATTTGTGAATTATAGCCAAGTATGTTATTCCTACCAAGTATTGTCCGTCTAGAAAGTATCCGGAATTTATTATTTTTCTTAATTTTAATAGATTTCTTTTTAGTTACATCCTAATACAAAAGTAATGCATTAAGTAGGTTGTCGCGACAGTAGGCCATGGCCAAAATCATATAACAACATCAGCTGTCAAATATTGTTGATTGTTAACAGGCTTAATATTTGTGAAATAATGTCGCAAGTAGAAAAAAGAGAGTTGGTGGAACATTTGTATAGGAGAGGTGTTCAAAACGTTAAAAAATTAGTGCAATTGACTGAACTCGGAAAAAGTGCAGTATATGAGACAATAAAGAGGATAAGAAATGAGAGAGATAAGAGCCATGGACCAGTTTCTGGAAGACCGCGTAAGATTATTAGAAACAATCTGAACGCTTTAGTGACTTTAGGACGACAAAACCCACGCCTAGGGTTTTGAAAGCTGGCTAACGGTTTGGAAATCATCGTCAAATAAGAATTTGTCCATAAACCGTCCGCATTTCACTGAAAAGACAAGGTTACTTAACAAGATAACCAAAAAAAAAAATCCCTGCAATAACACCTCTACAAAGGCAACGAAGAATAGATTTTTGCCAACGTTTTCAAGGCGATAATTTTAATGATGTTTTTATATCTGACGAAAGTTGTTTTCAGCTTGGTGCAAATCATCTAAAAATCCTATGAATAGAAAAAGTTACCGTTCAAATTTCCAAATTTCACACTAAAATAATGGTTTGGGGAGCAACCCCTCAACGTGGCGCTACACCTCTCTGTATAATTGATGGCACCGTTAATAGTGCAAAGTATTGTGAAATTCTTAATGGTTTTCTTCTTGAAACCGCTCATGCTTTATATCCAGAAGGGTGGCGTTTTCAACAGGATAAGGCAAGATGCCATACTTCTGCATACACTACAGCTTGGATGCAAGAATAAAACTTGCAACAATTTCATGGCCAGCAGCTTCCCCAAATTTTAGTCCCATAGAAAACATATGGGGATTAATGAAAATTCAAGTAGAACGAGCAGCGCCACGAAATAAAGAAGATTTGATTCGGTCAGTTTTTTTTTACGGGTGAGGCCCAATTTACAAGGATTGGTTTAAGCAACACACGTAATTCTCATATCTGGGCGGATCAAAACGGCGGATCAAATCGTAGTTAACCATCAACATCGTTTTTTTCCGTCAATGTGTGGTGCGGCTTGTTGAATAATCATCTAATTGGGCCTCATTTTGTTGAAGAATGTCTTAATGCTGAAAATTACCTTCACTTTTTGTAAGAAGAATAGCCGAATTGCTTGTGGAAGGTATTCCTTTGGAAGCTCGTAGTAGCATGTGGTTTTAGCAAGATGGGGCACTACCACATTTTGGGAGACAAGTGACGGTGTTTCTTAATGAAAACTTTCCAGAAAGGTAGATAGGACGAGGTGGTTCTCTACATTGGTCAGCTCGGTCACCTGATTTGGCGCCTTTAGATTTATTTTTGTGGGGTTGCCTCAAATACCGTATGTATAGTAATGGTAAACCAGATACACGCGAAGAGTTGACTGACCATATTGTTGAAACTACTAATTCTCTAAAGAATGAATTGGCATCAATTAACTGGCAACATTCTATGACACGACGAATACCTGCTTGTTTAGAAAATGGCGGTTCTCATTTTGAACAGTTACTGTAATTAGTTATCTATCAGTTTATGAATAAAATTTACTTTCCAATTTTTTTAAATTTAAATTCGATCGATATCTAGGAAACAAAGAGGAATTCACCTATAGGTCATATAATATTTCTTGATCGTAATGACCGCCAGAGTATATGGTATAAATTTGTCGGTCAAGTCGCGGAACACCCTGTATATATACATACACATATAGATATAATTTGTACAAACAAACGCGTACATCCGAAATTAATAGAGATCCAAAATGTTAGAGAAACCAGTCAATAATACTGTCTTTCTGGTCAATAATCTGTTCAATAAAATATGTGATTTTGTTGTAGACATTATACTATGGGAATTATATTCCTTACATCATAAAATTAAAAATAAAATGAACAAATTTAAGTACTGTTCCTTATATATTTTATTAATTTTCTTGGGGTGATCATTTGATTCTTCTGTTAATACTAAATGTAGATATTACGCATCTATTGCTTGTTTCTTCTGGCAGCTGCATTGGCAAATCAATAAATTCGCATTACACAATAATTAGATTTAATAATATCGAAACCATGATGTTATTATATAACGCACTAATACGTACTAAGTTGCAATATTATACCGTAGTGATATGGTCACAAACGCAAATCAATATGTATGTGCACATGTTAGAATCAGTTCAAAATCGGTGACTGAAATACCTATATTACCATGGATTGGATCATTACCTACAATTCAATATAACAGACGATTGTTTGTTAAGGGGATTGAATTTTTAATCACCGAAGAATAGTTGCAGATTTCATTGCACTGATTTGCTTATTTAGGTTGTTTAATAATATTATATTTTCTAGAAATAGTAAGTTACCTAGAATTAATATCATAAAATCTATAACCTTTGTGAATATAACTGTTAATAATAATTAATTACTAATAATTACTCAATTCGCCTTTGTGCAATTGTAATATGTATTAACAATTCTTGTTATGTTACGCTGAGCTTATTCAATAATAACTGCAATAACTTCTTTTAATATTTCTTCTCTATTATTAAATAATTAATAACGAATTATCGATTTATAATTGATAGTCATGGTATGTGTGTATTTATTCATTTTCGGTAGATTCTTGCCTTTCGTTAGTCTTGTATTTTACAGTAAAATGTGAAAAAGAGTTTCTCCTCTACACGTAGCTTAAACATTTAATTTTCATGTAATGTTTGAAAGACCTAAAATCTATTTTTGTTCCGCGATACTCTATTTTGTATACTTTCTATAAGCTTCTGACGCTTACTAACACTTTATATCTCCCATTTTATTCCTGTTCTCTCAGCTGGTATCCGCATCTCTTCCTTCCACGTTCTTTTTGGTCTGTCTCTCTTCTTCTCTCCCATTTCTTTCCCGTGGAGTATTTGTTTAATATATCTGTTCTTATCTATTATTCTTCTAATTACACTTAAACAATTATCGCTTTTTCGACAGGATTATGTTTAGGTTGCTTTTGAATACCTGGTTTTCCTTTTAACCTTCTCAAGGATCTCATTTCTAAACTTCTTAATCTACTTTTCTGTTTTTGTCTTGTTCTCCAGCATTCAGGAATGTGCCAATGTCAGTTCTAACAATTCCTTTAACTATTTCTGTTTTCTTTTGTTTTAGTGTTTCTTTTTTCTACTAAAAAGTTACCGTTTATGCTATTGTTTAGTATGCCAATTTCCTACACTCTACCGTTTTTTCGTCTTTTAGTGTTCTTCTTTGTTGGTTGTTACTGAAGGATGTAAATTTATCTATTAATTCTATCGGGCCTTTCAATAAGTATGACCTATTTTAAATATGTGGCTGTGACTAGTAGTATATGTTAATTGCTGTCATTTAGTTATCAAACTGTAGTGCAATATATGCAGTTTTATGTCAAATGGACAGATTTACAATTAATCAAAGAGCTTTTGGAGTTAAGAGTTTTACTACAAATCAATTGATTGTGCAAGCTGAGAGAAATTTTCGGCGAGAATTCAACGTAGAAAGACACGGACAAATTCTTAGCAGACAAACTATTTTGAGGTGGGTGAGGGATTTTGATGAAAGAGGGAATATTTGATCAAAATATACTAGAAGATTACAGACAGTGTGGGCACCGGCAAATATTGAACGCGTGAGGCATGCACTTCAATAAAGTCCGTTGCATTCTGAAAAAAAAAAAACATTCAATTACTTTGCAAATTACTGAATCTGCCGAGAATTTTACATGATGCTTTTACACTTTCACCCCTACAAAATCCAAGTCGTTCATAAGTTGCAAGATGGTGACCGAGATCCCAAACACTTTCTGCAGGAATATGTTGAAAATTTTGGATCAAGACCAAAATGCGATTAATTCTTTGCTTATGTCCGATGAAGCGCATTTTTATGTCAATGGAAGTGTAAACAAACAAAACTGCCGTCATTGGGTGATTGAAAACCAACAACAACAACATGAAAAACCGCTACATGAAGAAAAAGTGGTGTGACGTTTCATCATTTGGAATAGTAGGGCCGCATTTTTTCGAGGAAAACGAGGAAGATCATTTTCATGTTAGAAACATTCTTTTGGCATGAACTACGTAAAGTAAGACAAGGAAACGTTTTTTTCCAACAAGATGGTGCCACACTATTTACAGCAAGGCAAAGCTTGATTGCGTTGCAGCGAATGTTTCCGAACAGATTAATCGGAAAATTTGGATCATGGCCGTCAAGATTCCCGACCTGACTGCGCCAGATTTATTTTTGAACAATGCATTGCAGCCAATGGGGACACTTGAATGACGTTATTTTTAGGAATTAAAATTTCATATAAAATAGTTCTAGTTTATCACAAATTTGTTTAATTTCGCAGTAGGTCATACCTATTGAAGGACCCGATACTGACTGATTTCAATCTTTCGTTTAAAATATTAATATTTGCTTGCAGCTGTTTCACATATTATTAGGATATATCAAAGGGGAACTTCATAAGACTGGAACCAGTATGTGGAATTGCTAAGGATTCCGCAAGAAGCGAGATCGGTTATGGCTAGAAAGAGAGCATACAGAACAGAAATGGACACTAACGGAATGTCAACTCCATACTAAAATACAACTAAAGGAGCTGAACGCTAGGCCTTCAGCCAATCTAATTCGTAGTAATAAAAACAGTAGAAGAGTAGCCTTTATGTAATTCACACGAATGGGGAACTGAAGTGACTCAGACAGAAACGTTTCGGAAGAGATTTACTGGAAACTACAAGGGTACTCAAATTTCCTATCAGGAGGATAGTGGCTCTCGTTAACGACACAAGGCTAACAGTGTGAAACTGAGAGATCTATTATGGCTGGTACAAAGAGCATTGTGTCCCAAGTGCCTGAGCTTACTAGCGTCCAACAAACAGAATTAGATAGATAGATAAATACTAGGTCACCTGCATAGCATTGTTTCGTTGAACGGAACTAGGTTAGAATACCCGACATTATAGCGTTTTAGTTTGTGCTTAAAACAAATGCAGTAGTCTTCCAGGCTTCCAGTCTTTTGTGACTTGAATTTATGTAATAAGTTGTGGTGAATTTTGTCTGTACCAGTACCATGCACTGACGAGTCTATGACAAGCCGAAACACGTGTCTGCATGTTTGGATAGCAATTGCCACAAACACATGAAATTGTATTGTGTTCTTCACACTCGATTTTTATAATTATTAATAATACAAGTGCGAAAATCTAAGGTTAAAGTTCGAAATTGTTGTTATGTAAAGAGACGCAGAAAAGGTAATTCTTGCCTATTTAGAGAAGAAGGTAAGTCTGCGATTATCAATTTTCATTTAAGTAGTTTATAATTAATTAATTTGATTTGTAGCAAGAAACGTTGTCATCTACATCACTTTTGCCTTATTATTCAATGCCGAAGTCCTCTTTAAAAGTGAAAGAAAATCTGTGCATCGCGAAGTTTGGTAGTGAAAATTGAATCTTTTTATTACTTGCATTCTAAATAGTTATACTTATTCGTAGTTAATAAACCATCCTTGTTGTTACTTGTTTCGAGATTTAAATTTTTTAAAAGACTTCGAAGATTTCGAAACGAAAGAAACCTGGAAATAACATCAATTGTGTATGTTACATATACCTATACACTCGACTATTGTACTATAGTCACGCAATGTAAACTTTATATAAAACTAGTCCACCACAAATATCTTAACAATATCCGCTGGTTACATACACAATATAATGTGTTCTTTTTTACTTTGAAAATATTAAAATCTTGGTTTTATTTTTTGTTCACATTATACTATAAGATATCTAAGCTTATTATTTCTTTACCTGGTGGATTTGTATAACTCAGCAGTCACATTATATTAAAATATCTATTACAAATTGAGAAAATATTTCCTACTTTGATTATTGTATAGTTTAATATACAATGTGTTGATAAAGTTCAACGTAATATTCGTTTGTTGGTAAACAATGAAACGTGTCAATCTATTCCGTCGAAATCCGCGAAATATGGAATAAAGTTTTTCATCTGGTTGATTGTAAAATCGTGCATACACCTAATTCTCTTTTTACACGATAGATACGTTCCCAAAAAATTCGTGTAAAAAAAGATATTGGCTAAATGGAAAAATAGTAGATTGTTTCCAGACCTAAAAAAACAACTCAAAAATAAAATAAACAATATTAAAAAATTCTTGTTAGAGTTCACTTAAGAATTTATTTCCCGCGCTTACACATTTTAATTCATTAAATATATACATATATAATAAAAAATAAATGATATGTATCTCAAATTCATTAGTATAAAAAAAAGTAAAAATAATATAAGCATAACAACATTTAATGCATTGTCACAATAAATAAATAAATAAATAAAACTGACAATAAACGCATACGTTTGCGTAAAACTACAATATCACTGCTAGCACGAGAATTATTTCTGTACAAATTATCATCTCTAGTCTCCTGTGTTGATAATTCAGTAGTTTTTAGAAGGAAATCAGTCATTAAAGATTGTGTTTGATTTCGCGATAAACCGTTATAAAGTTCCCTGTAAGATTCCATTAATGACTTCAGTTCACGTTGAAATTTTCCAGCTCGTTCCTCATCAGGATCATTTTGTTTAAAATGATTACTTAATTTCCTGGCAAGCTCAAGACCTTCTTCAATTAGAGTGGCATTTAAAATGTTAGGATCTTAAAGGATCTTGCGAGTCTATACGTGGACGCGTGTAAAGTAGTTGTTGCGTAAGCGGTGTTCTAGCTTTACTGTGCCCCATGTGCGACACCTTGATTAGTGGTTTTTACCTACTGATGATCACAACTTAGTTGTCGAAATACGTATTTAGGATACGATTAATAATTGTGGTAAGGGGTTATATACCTTTTTTAAGATGTTAGGATCTTCTTCGTCATTATCCCTATGTGCTCTGTCATGATGAGTCTCGAGGGTGAGGTCTACAATTTCATTTTCACTCAAGCTTTTATTAACTAATAATAGGTACCTCTATATGGGCAAATGATAGATAATCGAATCCATCTCCACCAATTGTATGTGCCAGCGTTATGATGTCAGTAAAAGCAGCGTTATTATGGATGGCAAGATCAGGATCTTTGTTTTTGACACATTCTGGCCAAATATTTTTCCAACATGAGTTTAAAGTTCAGCTAACGCTAACCCAACTTGATTAATGCAGTCCATAATAGAAACATTTTTCTACACATCAATGATTGTTAAATCCTCATTATGGTCTAGTTTGTCTAGCACGTATTGAAATGAACGGTTTATGTAGTACGTTTTAAAGGTAGCAATTATCCCTTGGTCTAGCGGTTGTATTAAGGATGTAGTATTAGGCGGAAAAAAACAAAATTGCACATTTGTGTGCTCTAAGACCGAATTCTAGACAATGCACTTGGTGCATTTAGCATTTAGCGTCGATCTTCTAGGATGAAGTATTTCTGAAACCATTCTGTAGAGATTGCACTGGTCGCCCAAGCCTTTTTGTTTGCTATCAAGTGAAGTGGCAATTTATTGAAATCTACACCTTCCATCGAGCGTGGTCTTAAGGCACGATTTACTAGCATACTAGCATGGTTTTAACATACGCTCTCCTGAAGCATTGGAACAAAATATCAATATTACATTGTCCTTTGCTACTTCAAAATCACCGGTAGTTTGCTGCAATTTTGTTCTGTTAGGCATTTTTTTCGAAAAAAGACCACATGCATCTGCATTCCAAACTTGATCTGGTGTGTATCCTCCATCTGCAATAATGGCAACCAATTCATCTGCAGACGCAGTTTCTCCCACTAGTCATCCAACTTGTACTTGCAGAAAATTCAGGTTGTTTTGACTGAGATGAAGTGCCTGGCTCAACTTCTTTAATGCGTTTGTAGATGCTTAATGCTGTTTGCTTGATAGTCATTCCATCTATTGGTATTCTTTTTTGTGATTTATCTTCAATCCACATTACCAAAGCTTTTTCCATCTTCTCTTTGACAACATCTCTGGTGTATGACGACGATTTAGCACTTATTTTTGTTTCAGAACATACAAATTTTCTGATCGCAGTTTAATTTTTCTTAATCGTTCTTATTGGTAGCTCCATGAATACCAAAATGATTTCCTACAACCGTTGCACCTTGCCCTGTTGCAAGTTGATCTAAAGTTTGAATTTTAGTATCTAAACTGCTCGCCTTCCTCTTCGTTTTTATTACAGGTGAATTATGGGACATTGTGTTAAGGCTACCAAAATATATTTCATATTAATAATACAGATTTGAAAATTATTTAAAACTTACATCTTATTAAGTTAATAAATCTATATGAGCACTAAATTTATTTTACTTTTTATTTAACTTTTTAAATATCAAAAACAACTCAACGTCTTTTCTTTTCAACTCTCAAAACCAAACTAAACTGGGTAAAAAATACATTACGTCTATACTTTATGCATAATTCTGGAAATCCCACTCATATACATACGCATATAATCGACATAATCTAACTGAAGAATATAACGTGAAGAAAAATTCATAGAATATTGAAAATCGTGTATCGTGTTAAAATAAAATAATTCGTATAAAAAGAGATATTTTTTTTTTACTTTTTAACTCGTGTTAAATCAAATTCGTGTAAAAAAATTCGTGTAAAAAGCGAATTAGGTGTACTTTGAATTTAGAAATTTATGCAGGCTTATAACTACTAGTACATAGCCCTTATGCATTATCAAATTGTCTTGCGGATGTTGTTAAACATCTTGCCGAAGTTGTAAAAGAAGCATATAGCAATATTACCATGGACAATTGGTTTTCTAGTTTTCCATTAGCGTTAGACCTCAAAAAGGACTTCAAACTTATAATGCTTGGAACTTTGAAGAAAGATAAACGAGAAATACCTTCAGATTTTTTCGCTACCAAATAAAGACATGAGAAAACTAGTCTGTTTGCTTTTCACAATGACTGTACTCTTGTTTTGTTTGTACCTAAGAAAAAATATACTTCTTTTATCTAGATCACATGATGATGACAGTGTAGATGAGAATATTGAAAAATCAGATGATTCTTGACTACAATAATAGTAAATATGGAGTGGATGTGGTGGATTAAATGTGTGGCTATAATGTTGCCCGATCTAATAGAAGATGGCCGCTCATTTTTTTTTTTTAGATCATAAATATTGGCGGACTAAACGCAATCGTATTATAACACTTAAATCATCCAAATGATAAAGTAAATAGGCGAAATTTCCAGCATAGTCTTTCTTTAGACATGATCAAGCCCCGTATGTAATCGATACCCCTAATTTTGCGTATACGATTTTGATTTGTGAATTATTATTCGTAACCTTACAGAAACTTTTTAAAGCTTAATAGTTAATTATAATTTGTAACTAATTCAGTAGTGTCAATTTTTCTATCATAATCGGTTTATTTCATTTTTTTATTACAATCTTAAACTGTAGATTGATTTTGTTTTTTTCCTGATATTTAGTATTTTATTTAGTATACTAAATGTACAAGAATCTTTGGATAAATTACTAACCAATTATTGATTGTCTAGATTAAGTACACCATTTACTTAATTATGGGTTAGTGATTCATATACTGAGTAGGATCGTATTGCTTTTGTTGTATAACGTTTACTTGCCTAAGTTCGTCAGTATATTTTTATTCAATTGAATTTCAGTATTTTATTGCTTTGCAATGCATATTATGTGTGCATGATTTTCTTTGTCGATCATATCCCAATACTATACTGCGTGAGCTTCTAACTTAGTATCATTTTACATATTTATGGCAACTTATCTATATAAAATTTGTATTCTTTGAGAAAGTTGGTCATTGATCTTGGCTTTATATTTTTAGTTCATTATTACTTAAACTTTTCATTGATATATGCTTATTGTTTCTTTCGCTTGTTTTGTGATCTTGTTAATATTTAATAAACTATTTCTTGTTATTTCTATATTTTGGGTGTGTGTCCACGTATTACCTGCTATTTGGAACTTACTAACGGCGGTGTCTGTGTTCACTGTAAAGGCTTGAGAGCATAAACACGGTGGCGCCTATTTTATAAAAAAGAACCTACATTCGCTTGCCTCTTAACTGAACTGGTCCCTCAGCTGAATACCTCCGAGGCAATCATGTTATTGAGATAAGTTATTAAATTATATAGGTTTTACGGTGTGTAAGTACCCGCGTATAACATTTAGAGTTAAATCTTGTTCTTGTCATATAACAATACTTATTTTGCTTATGACGCATTTTAACAGCGTAAATTTGTAGTGCATAGTATTATTCTATTGTCGACTGACAAAATATGAAACAGCAGTAAATGAAATTTAATGCATTATTATAATACACTACCTTTACACGACATTCACGATAACGATTTCATGACTTATGATTGATTTAATTCTCGAAAGGCAAGATGTAGATTCACAAAAAGACATAAACGAAATCGAATAACATTTTATATTTAGTTTTTAATTTCTACAATGGTTCAAAACTACTTCAAATACTTGCCTCCGTATTTATATCTATAAAATAAAACAAACAAATATGAATATCAAAATTTCAATCCGGTTTATATTAAATCCTGTTAGTTCCATGCATTACTGTGCAATAGCAATTTGTGGCATTACATTATCCAGCTTATGGACCGGCGATCTATAGGTAATGTATGTATGTAAGGGATAACTTTTAATAACGGCGAAGTTTTTCCATTAAGTCAATGAGTTAGGTATACCAGAGCCGCAAAACTTGCTGCAACTTAATTTCGTCAGATGTATATTGAAAAGAAGAAAAAAGGCTGCTTTCAACTTTGATTATTCTCTTCAATGTTGACAGCAATACGTATTCGACTTACTTTAATTAAACAAGTTTAAAAACTTGCTCTTGAACGTCTGAACAGACCAGAGTAATTTGTTAGGTAATGTGGTGATTTTTCGTTGCAGGAAAAGAAAAGTAAAGAAGCATTTATCGTTCTCTTCGCGTTACAATAATAGTTCCCGAAGGAACCTAGTATAAATTAGAGAAGTGGCACAAATAACAATTTAAATTTATACAAGGTGTCCCGTATCGTTATGTTCAAATTTTAGAAGTGTAAAGAAGACTTAATTTCAAGTAACAAAAACGCAAAACTTTCATGTACCATTTTTATTTGTTTCAGTGTTACAGATCTATGAATGTGATTGTCAGATCAGGAAAAAAACATGTAATCCTAAAGTCAATAAAAACTGATGTTATTTAAAAAAGTTCAATTAATAATATTTTCGAAATATTCACCTCTTTATTGAAAGCAGGCTTGTGCCCATAAGCCAACAAAAGAAGTACTTATCCGAATTTCATACTTGTTTTGTCGGATTTGCTCGGCAGCCAGGTGAATATGATCCAACAACTCTTCTCTTGTGTTCTAAACTTGCGCGTTGACTAAACTTTCCATGTAGCCCCATAAATAAAAGTCAAGGGGATTAAGATCGGGTGATCTGGGTGGCCATGCAACAGGACCATCTCGACCAATTCATCTTGGATAATTGACGTTAACCCAATTTCGGACAGCAATTCCGAAATGTGGTGGTGCCCCATTCATGTGAAACCACATGTCTCGTCGAACATTCAGTGGCACATCCTCTAAAAGACCTGGCAGTTCGTTAATAAGAAATTGAAGGTAATTGTCCGCATTTAACCTCACAGGAAGGACGAAGGACCAATCAACAAGTTATCGATTAGGGCCGCCCAAACGTTAATAGAAAATGATGTCGAAATCTAGATGGGCGTATAGCTTTGAGATTTTCTGATGACCACCTGTACAGGTTTCTCAGATTTGTAACACCACTTCTCGTGAACGTAGATTCATCTGTCCAGAGGACTTTTCTGCATAAATTAAAATGAAGCCGTGACTGTCTTAATATCCAGGTAGAAGAAACTAGACGAGCATAGTGTTCGGCCTCAAGCAAACCGTGCCCCCTGCGATATTGATATGGATATAAGCCCTCGCGTTTTAAAATTCGCCAAACCGTCGTTCGTGGCACTCCTAGTTGTCAAGCGATTCGACGTAAACTGAGAGTTGGATCCCTTGTAACAATAGCTACTGCTTCTTCCTCTAAGTCTGCTAGAAAATTTACTCATCGGTCGAAAACATAATCACGCAGTCCGGATTCCCAAAATTGTCTGTGTACTTCCAGAAACGTTCTGTAATAAGGAATGCGCCTATCGGGAAACCGATGTCGGTATTCAATAACTGCTTGACGTGCACTGCCGTTACAATAGCAATACACAAAATGCATGTCCGCATACTCTTGAGAAGAAAATCCGTAAGGCATTTTGAATAAAGAAAACGTCTCCACTCACTAATAAGCTGTTGTATGAACTGAAACGTAATGTAATCCTTTATTAAAAAATGCAACGTTAACAGTCATCTGAACATTTGTTTATTAATTTATATGATATTCATGGTTCAACATTTACGAAATAAGTAACAACTTTATTTATCATAAATAAATTTCCAGTACTCTTTTTTATTGATCTCCAAGAAATTACTGTATGCACTACGACACGTGTTTATTTATTTTAGGATAACATTTTATTATGCGACGTTAACAATCACAGGCCTGTTATTGAATCGTATAACTTTTTTTAAATAAAATCAGTTTGTATTGACTTTAGGATTACATTTCTTTTCATGCATTCATAGATCTGTAACTTTGAAACAAATAAAAATGGATATACAAGTTTTGCGTTTTGTTACTTGAAATGCAGTCTACTTTACACTCCTAACATTTGAACATAATGATACGGGACAATTCTATATTTGCTTAATATTATTATTGCTAATATCAGAACATACAAGTAGTTTCCCTCCTTTAAAGTAACAGAAGTTGATATTAATATTAATATTATCACGGGATTTTTTTAATGATAGAAGTAATTGGGCAAAATTTTCTGCATATCTCATGAAGCAGAAATCTCTGTAATGTGTGGATGGTCTATTCATAGAATCACATGGAATTAATCTCTCTAAATATATTACAAATGAAACAGACATGCAATATACATATCTGTAACTGTACACATGGACAATACACCTCGTATTTTCAGCAGTTACTTCTGCTTAAGACACGTGTTTCTGCCATCTATAGGCGTCGTCAGTCAAGCTAGTGAAGCAATGTATACAAATCTTTTAAGAACAGATTTGTATCTGTATATACATTTCACTGAAATCACCTACAAGATATAATCACCTACAAGCAAATTTCGTCCTATAACAACATAATTTGAAACATATTTGAGTGGGTAAAACCTCACTAAATTTGTATAATACAAAAGTATTTTTAATAATATAAAAATATTATTAAAAATGGGATGTGAAGAACACAATACAAGTTCATTTATGTATTTTTGAATGTATCTTCTCCAAAGACGTAGATATGTATTTCACATTTCTAAAAGTTCGTCGGTACGCCCCTGTTGGAGAAGAGACACTTTCAAAACAAACATAACTACGTTACTATCTAGCCGAAATTATTCAGACAGAGCGTGAAGGAATATTCAGCGCTGTCTACATAATAACAGCCGAACTAGAACGTGTTTTTTATAGTCGGTAACCACCGTATCTATAAAAAAAACTTTATTCTCGTGTCTTCACTACTTGTCGGCGTGAGCCGAATGTGTATATGACAACATAATTTGAAACATACTTGAGTGGGTAAAACCTCACTAAATTTGTATAATACAAAAGTATTTTTAATAATATAAAAAATATTATTAAAAATGGGGTGTGAAGAACAATACAAGTTCATTTATGTATTTTTGAATGTATCTTCTCCAAAGACGTAGATACGTATTTCACATTTCCACATCTTCGTCGGTACGCGCCTGTTGGAGAAGAGACACATCCAAAACAAACATAACTGCGTTACTATCTAGCCGAAATTATTCAGACAGAGCGTGAAGGAATATTCAGCGCTGTCTACATAATAACAGCCGAACTAGAACGTGTTTTTTATAGTCGGTAACCACCGTATCTATAAAAAACTGTATTCTCGTGTCTTCACTACTTGTCGGCGTGAGCCGAATGTGTATATGACAACATAATTTGAAACATACTTGAGTGGGTAAAACCTCACTAAATTTGTATAATACAAAAGTATTTTTAATAATATAAAAAATATTATTAAAAATGGGGTGTGAAGAACACAATACAAGTTCATTTATGTATTTTTGTATGTATTTTCTCCAAAGACGTAGATACGTATTTCACATTTCTACATGTTCGTCGGTACGCCCCTGTTGGAGAAGAGACACATTCAAAACAAACATAACTACGTTACTATCTAGCCGAAATTATTCAGACAGAGCGTGAAGGAATATTCAGCGCTGTCTACATAATAACAGCCGAACTAGAACGTGTTTTTTATAGTCGGTAACCACCGTATCTATAAAAAACTGTATTCTCGTGTCTTCACTACTTGTCGGCGTGAGCCGAATGTGTATATGACAACATAATTTGAAACATACTTGAGTGGGTAAAACCTCACTAAATTTGTATAATACAAAAGTATTTTTAATAATATAAAAAATATTATTAAAATTGGGGTGTGAAGAACACAATACAAGTTCATTTATGTATTTTTGAATGTATCTTCTCCAAAGACGTAGATACGTATTTCACATTTCTACGTGTTCGTCGGTACGCCCCTGTTGGTACGCCCCTCTTCTCCAACAGGGGCGTACCGACGAACATGTAGAAATGTAAAATACGTATCTACGTCTTTGGAGAAGATACATTCAAAAATACATAACTGAACTTGTATTGTGTTCTTCACACCCCATTTTTAATAATATTTTCTATATTATTAAAAATACTTTTGTATTATACAAATTTAGTGAGGTTTTACCCACTCAAGTATGTTTCAAATTAAGTTATTATATTGTTTATTTACGTATGCTAAGGAGTCTTCTATTAGATAATCGTTTTCGCGTATAAGAAGAGCAATAGTCTATTTTTGCAAACATCTAAATTTAACCTGAATAATAATAGTTTATTTTTCCCAATAGACTAACCCAAATAGGACAACAAAATTTTAACTCCATGTAATAATACAATAATACATAAATAAATAAATTAATTAATTCTATAAAATATAAAGACATCGTTATATAATTCCTTTGCGTTTATCGACAAATGCACCAATGGAACCCTGCACAGTATATTAGCGCTTGGCGTTAAAAACACAAAACATGAAGAGTGCCTATCAGCAATGCGTGATACTTAAAAATTTACTCGCGCTAACAGCGATTCTGAGTCGATTCTGTTAGTTAGGAGATTCGCCACCAGTAATGCGCTCTTCCTTTGTGTTCGCATCGCTAGCATTTCCAATCCATGTCTCACAATAAAATCCTCTTAGTCTATATTTCGTTCTGGACACCATCTAGCCTGTAATTCAAGTACTTTAAAAATGTATGCTGAACCTGTTCAATTTGATACACGTCTTGGTTATAGATTGGGTAACAAACGGTAGACGCATATTCCAACTTATTAACGATATATGCGAAATAGAGAGATTTAATGGTAACAACATTAGTGAGATTTCTAATACTAAAACCCAGAGACTTAAAAGCACACCTAATAATGTTTGAGAGATGGTCATTGAAGGTCAACTTACTGTCGAGCGTAACACCAAGATCATTTTTTAGAGCTTCGTTTTTCTGTAACAGTAATATCAATATAATAAAGAGAGTTAAGGTAGTTTATTTTCTTTGCGAAAGTCACAACACAACATTTGGAAATATTTAAATTAAATTTATTCGGGCGACACTAACCTGAACGGTATATAAGTTCTTTTGCAAAAAACTCGACATCATTTATGTTCGTAATAGTGTCATAGATTTTAGGACCATCTGCATAAGCCAGCACATTGCAGTCAAGTAATGCTATTAACGGAGCCTTGAGGAACTCCAGAAGCCGGGCAAAAAAATCTTGACTTATAGCCATTGTAGGTATCATAACTTGCTCTACCTGTAAAAGATAACTTCATATGCCTGAGTAGAGAATCGTTAAACTTAAACGATTATAATTTTTGTGACAGTAAAATATGGCCGATGGTACCAAATGCGCGATTGAAGCCCTCCTTTGATAAGAGAGGAAGCGAACAATTTAAATTGTTGAATGGATTGATTTTATCGTTTTCTTTTTGATTTTCTCTAATGTAAGTTTTAGAATAAAATCATTAAATCTGGCTAATAGATTTTGTATTTCATAAGCACATTAATTCTGTTAAATAAATCCTTATAAAATGAAAAACAAGTAAATCTAATTCTGGCGTTTTTGAATATTAAATCTAAATAATGTAATATGTATTATCTACCAAGTGACAGTATAGAGGCTGATTCATTTTCGGCCCTCACCATGGGGATCTCTCTTATTATTGGAGATAGAGTATAGGTTTAAATTTGGCAAAGTTGTTAAATTTTTTGTTTGTTATAAATCCGTAAAGAAAAAAGACCTATGACAAATGACCATCGTTATTAAAAAAAAAAAACGCGAAAGTTGTAGAGAAAAAATAAAAACAGGTCCTTGTGGCCACTCCTAAACCTCTATCCAGTGGTGCACTCTAAATTTTTATACGACGTTTCGTTTCTTTCTGGCCATCATCAACTATCTAATTTCTTATAGGCGCCATATTGGATTTAGACATCTTCAAAAAGAGTTTTTCTTTCTGATTTCAACCATGTACAACATGCTGACTATAGTTTTTGACATTAGGTTTTATTTGAAAGAATAAATTATAAGATTAAATAAGGTAGCCTTTGGAATTTCAATCTGTCAAACATTTCATTTATTGTTCATTAATAATGCAAAAATGTCATACACTAACGAAGAAAAACGAGATATGATAAGTATTTTTTATTCTTCGAAACGAAATTCAACAGTAGCGAGTACAAGATAACAAAAACATTAATAAAAATACATAGAAAAGTAAACAATAAACAATTACAGTAAATGTTCAATTATCTGGCCATCTTCGGTAATGCACAATTGAGCACGCCTTCTGGCATTTTGTACTGCCCTTTGCATAGTTCTTCTAGGAACTGCATCGAAGGCATTCTGAAGTCTGTCTCGTAATTCTTCAATGTTTTGTGGCGCATCTACTTTATAAATATTATTTTTAACATATCCCCATAAAAAAAAAATCTAGCGGACTTAAATCAGGTGATCTCGCAGGCCATTCAATAACTCCCCTATTTCCAATCCAAAGGTTTGCAAACTCTTGATTTAAGAAATTTCTAACAACAGCTGCATTGTGTGCTGGTGCGCCATCTTGTTGCCAAAATAATTATTGTAATTGATTTAATGGGATTTGTCGTCAAAATAGTCAGATACGTATGTTCGTAAAATGTTTAAATATCTTTCTCCATTTATGTGTTCTTCATACATAACTGGTCCTAAGAGACGATTTGCCAAAATACCCATCCAAACGTTTATTCCAAAACGATGTTGTGGTCTTCTAGCCCTGTTTTGTCGGGGATTTTGTACTGCCCAATAGTGCTCCGTACTTCTGTTGAACATTCCAGAATTTGTAAATTTTGTTTTATCTGACCAGATGATTTTGCTTAAAAAATTTTCGTCATTTTCTATCCTTCCCATTAACCAATTACAATATTCTAGCCTTCTCAAATTATCTCCAGGCAGTAAAGAGTGACTAACATGGATCCTGTATGGTTTAAACCTACTTTTATGTAAAGTTCTCCAAACTCTGGACTGGCACAAATTTAATTCTGACGCTACTTCGCGGGTAGAAATTGATGGATTATTATTTATCTATAAAAATACAAGATTAACATGAAATTTGAAAACACGCTTTTAATTTACCATTTGTAAAATATCTTGTCGATTTTCATTTAAATTCCTGTTGTCTTGACCATTACGCGGCTTAGTAAACGATCCATTCTCGACCAAATTTCTGTCGAGATCTAGAAAAATGGTACGTTGTCTGGGCTGTTGTCGTTCTGGATATAATTGTAGATATCTTGTACTCGCTACTGTTGAATTTCGGTTCGAAGAATAAACAATACTTATCATATCTCATTTCTCTTCGTTAGTGTATGACATTTTTGTATTATTAATGAACAATAAATGAAATATTTGACAGATTGAAATTCCATGGCTACCTTATTTAATCTAATAATTTATTCTTTCAAATAAAACCTAATGTCAAAAACTTTAGCCAGCATGTGGTACATGGTTGAAATCATAAAAAAAAACTCTTTCTGAAGATATCTAAATCTAATATGGCGCCTATAAGAAATTAGATAGTTGATGATGACTAGAAAGAAACGAAACGTCGTATAAAAATTTAGAGTACACCACTGGATAGAGGTTTAGAAATGGCCACAAGGATGTGTTCTTATATTTTCTCTACATGGTCAAATGTCGCTGCTACAGGTAAAAGAAGAAAATGTGGTTTTCGCGTTTTTATTTTAAATAACGAAGGTCATTTGTCACAGGTCTATTTTCTTTACGGATTTATAACAAACACAAAATTTAACAACTTTGCCAAATTTAAACCTATACTCTATCTCCAATAATAAGCGAGATCCCCATGGTGAGGGCCGAAAATGAATCAGCCTGTACACTATTAATAAAAATGCACGAATTTCAAGGATCTTAATTAAATGTATTGTTCTTAATATTTTATTACTCCTACTCGTTCATCGGAATTTTACCCGAGATGATTACGCCTGACATTGACACCCGTTAGCAAAACAATAGCGCGTAATACTTTTTTTATTTGTTTTAACGAGTCTATTTAATTTAATTCGTGCTGTCTTCAGCCAGGTCTTGGTTATCTGTAAATTGGATTGACCTTTTTGCTTATCTCTCTCGTACGGGGCCCCTGGAAGATTAAAGTCGAGAAAACCTTGAGATAAAGTTGACATTACATTATACTTTAACGTAGTTTTTGAACTTTATTTTTTTTTCTTCCTCCATTTTATCCTTTCGGTAATGCGAATCCTATTTTAAAGAGATTTATAATAATGCGAAGATAGAGTGTTATTTTGTTTGGAAAAAAGATAAGCAAAATAAAAGCACAAGCTGTGTTTTATAAACAAGTTTCACTTATTAAAATAAAAATTAAACGACTCTTCCTCGTTAATGTATATTCTAACAACGAAGCTATCATCTTCAGTAAAGGAATGCGATTACACTTGAATTAACAATATTTACTCGCTTGTGTCTAAATAGAATTTTTACTTCTAATTAATAATTTAAAGAAATGAATAACATCAGGTAGATGAAGAAACGATTTAGTCTTATTCTTTTGTTCAAATTATAGACCTACGGTAAGAAGTTTTTCCGCTTAGAAAAATCCTAAATTGTTCAAATCGATAACCGCAGCAGTCAAATCTTAGCGTAGATAGTTTAAAAAAGAGAAGGATCCCAGAAACAACATTATTGATTAACAAATACTTGCGGTAAGAAGTTTTTCCGCTTAGAGAAATCCCAAATTGTGCAAATCGATAACCGCAACCGTCAAATCTTAGCGTAGATAGTTTAAAAAAGAGAATGATCCCAGAAGCAACATTATTAATTAACAAATGCGATGGAATAAGCGCCAAGATCGTAGTTTTAGACTGAATCTCTGTAACGAATTTTCAGGTACAATTGATACTGCTGATCAATTTTTCCTGAAGAAGTACATTCTGTATCTTTTCAAGTGACCTGTCATCGCAGCAAAGCATCTGATTTTTTTCTTTACCTTCAGTATATAACCGACAGTTTGAACTGATACCAAGAATGACGGTATGGGGTACTATTACTTATAATAGCAATATTGCTTAAACTTTATCCGAAGTAACGCGAGTACATCTAAATTAAGTTAAATTACAATTAAAAAATATACATAGATGATAACCATCCTTATGTAGTAAGAGCTTCTTTCAACTTTTTGACAAGACTAACAGACACGATCAAGCAAGTTAGGGTGCTCCTCTAGATACTATCTATTCCCCGAATCTAACTCTACTGTCTCCCTCCCTGAAATATTGTGAGTAGGGGATTAACAAATCTATTTCACTTGCCATAGACTATTCTAGAATAAATTTAGTGACACGACAAATTAATGCTTAGTTTAACAACAGTACTAGAACAACTTATTATTTCAGAATTTTAAGAAATCTGTTTTTCTCGAACTTAATATTAAACTTTTAACCTTTGGTTACTCATAATTAGAGACCGGACGCATCGGGCCTAAATTACGATGGACCGTATAAATAGTCTGTAACATCGCTAAGTACAGCACACAGTTATTGAATAGCACTATTCATTCGGTTAACCGCACATCTGTTTTTGTCGTCGAATTATAACGCAATTAGCTCGATATAACACTTAAATTCATTTCTTTATAGGCGTAGATAGCGTGAGGAGTTTTTAAAAAATATTTTGTGTCCAGTAAATTTCGTTAAATTTCAATAACTAACGCATACATTTTCAATTTTCATTTATTTAGATCTAGAACATTGTTTAAGTTACTTTTTCAGATATGGTATGGAACAGCGTCGAGAATGGCATCGTGAAACATTGGCGAGTTGGATTAAGGGTCATAGTGATTGTCAGTGATTCCGAAGTTTATTGCAAAGTCTGTAAAATATCACTAAAAAATTCCAAGAAATCGCACTTAAAACATCACATCGCAAATACATACATGGAAATTAGACCCGCTGGAATCTGAAAATTTTAACGAAGAACTCTGCGAAACTTTATTGGCGGCAAATATTCCATTAAATAAACTTAAAAATTACCATCAAAATATTTCTCCAAAAATATACTGGTCGAAATGTTCCCGACGAATCCACTTTACGCAAATATTATGTTCCTAAGTGCTAAACGAAAGCATTAGAAGCTATCTTTCACATCAGTGCCTATGGATAAGAAACGACGAAATTGTCGATATGTTAGGACGCTGTGTGGTAAATGTTGTAACTGGTATACTACATCCAACTATTCCGTATAATGCATATGTAATAGCAACAAAACTTATAAATACAGTTGATGCGGAAACAGTAGCTAAAACCTTTACGCGAATATGCACCAAATGCTTCATTCGGACGTCAGGTACAAAGAAAAAATACAGTGACAGTTTTGCGTATATCTTAAAAACAGACATACTATTAAAGGAAACATATCCTAATACGCTGTATATTACTTGTATTGCACATGCTCTCCACAGAATCTGTGAATACATCAGACAGAGACACCTTTCCGAAAGTTGAGACTTGTATCCGCTTTTGAAAGAGTTTTCAGAAAAGCACCATTGAGAGTAGCTCTTTACAGGGAAAGACTTTCACCTTTGTCACTGCCTCCCTCTCCAGTAATAACTAGATTGGGAATATGGTTGGAAGCTACTAGTTTTTATGCAGAGAATTTCGTTACTTTACAAAATTTGTCACATGTTTAAACGACAATGCTCGAAGTATTTCTGAGTGCAAGGAATTAATACCAAACACAAATTTAAAAAATCGGTATGTCTTTCTTCAGGAACACTTTGGAAATTTGACAAAACTAACCACCTATTTTGAAAATCAAAATCTCTAATTAAATAATTAATTAGCCACACTAGATGTGGCTATTAATAATTTGAAAAGTCTTCCAAGTTACTTCAGATGTAGCCTTCGGCAATAGTTAGACGAAGTATTTAATAGAAATCCAGAGTTTACAACATTGCGGCAATTGGGTATGGGGACAATGCTTCAAAATCTAACTGCTAAATACGCTGAAATAAATTAATATTTCCAGTATGTACCTACAACCAGTTGCGATGTAGAAAGGACGTTTTCTGTATGTATTTCATTATACGAGAACAAATTTTACAGAAGTGCTATTTAATATTAATACTCCTTTACTCAACTTGAACTACAAAATGAACAAATAGAAATATATTTCGTATTTTATAGATCACCACCAGTTAGTTTTCCAATTACATAAATAAAATTAAAAACTCTTTAAAAATACAAATTTTCAATAGTACGCCCGTGGGCGATGAGTCATGGGCCTCTCGTGTCCAGTTGCTACTAATAATTAATACAAATACAATAATAAAATAATAATACAATAATACAAATAACTGCACTTATCGAACCTTAACCTTTCAATCGTTTGTACTAGGCACTTAAATAAGTAAAAGGACTTTGTACTTCATCTCTAAGAAGATGAGTATAATATTGTGATAAACTTGCCTTTCGGGTTCTTTTAAATAAAACTAATGGTAATTAAAAACACTATATTAATAATAATTATACACTAAAAACACTTAAGAACTAGTAACAGTATTTATTTCACAATATTTATATATCAGTATTTATATCTCATTTATGTTACAATAATGTCGTCGGTCGCTGGTTGTTTGTCCTGCATCTTTTCCGAGTGGTATATACAGGGTGATTCTGAATATATGCAACAAACTTTAGGAGCTGATTCCAGGGGTTATTTTGATCATAAAAGTTCATAAGAACATATGTCCAAAACCGCTTAGTTCAGAAGTTATACAATGTTTAATAGAAAGTTAAAATAATAAATGGTTTTATTATAAATTAACAAAAAATTAGTAAAACAAAATTAACTTATAGCAACTGTTGAAAATGACCGCCCCCAACTGCACTACAAGCTGCTATCCTCCGTCGTATTGACTGGCGAGTCCGTTCGAAAATACCAGGGGTATTTCGAATTGTTTCAAAAGCTGCTATAATACGATTTCTTAGTTCATCGACATTTTCCATGGGAGTCGTGTAAACTAATGATTTAAGGTGGCCCCAAAGAAAAAAGTCCAATGAATTTAAGTCAGGAGACCGAGGAGGCCACGGTTGTGGACCTCCCCGTCCTATCCACCGATTTGGATACGTACTGTCCAGAAACTCGCGAGCAAGTAAACTAAAATGCGCTGGAGCACCGTCATGCATAAAATACATTTGTAATCTTAACTGCAACGGAACTTCTTCCAGCAGTAGTGGTAACTCCTCTTCAAGAAAATTGCGGTATACCTCGCCGTTTAACCGCATCGGTAAAAAATGTGGACCTAACAAGTGATCTGCAACAATTCCGGCCCACACAGTTACAGAGAATTGATGCTGATGACGGGCATTCATTATTTCTCGCGGATTTTCTTCGGCCCATATGTGATTATTATAAAAATTAATAATCGCGTTTCTAGAGAAAGTAGCCTCGTCGGTGAAGAATATTTGAGCCAAATGGTTAGGATTTTGTACGACTTCGTGTTGCATCCATTGACAAAAAGCTAATCTTTGTGGAAAATCTGCTGGCAATAGAGCCTGCACCCGTTGAATGTGATATGGATACAACAGTTGATCTTTCAATATTCTCCAAACTGTGGCCTGACTAATGTTTAAATCAAACGCAATTTTTCTGGTGCTTGTTGTCGGATGTTCCTCAATTTCATTTAATACCATTTCTTCAACTTGTGGAGTTCTCACTGTAGATGGGGGCCCGCTATCAGTCGTCCGTTTTTTAAAACTTCCCGTTTCACTAATACGTTGATGAAGACGGGCAAACATGGAATGATGCGGTATGATACGGTTCGGGTATCGTTCTGCATAAAGACGTCTAGCAGCACGCGCATTTCCATTGGCAAGACCGTAAACGAAATGCATATCACACATCTCAGCATTCGTATAATTCATTTTAGAAAACAGAAACTGGCAATAAACTGAATCAATACTCTGATACTATTAACAAATATTGAAATAACAAATAAACAATTCGTAAATACCGTACATAATCACAACACGTGCTTCTTGAGCAACTGGTAAACACCAACTGATTAGCATCGACAACGCGACCACTACGCATATTAGAGAAACAGGCACAGACTTGTTTACGAGCTTGTATTACAGTTGGAAGCGGTCACTTTCAACATTTACTATAAGTTAATTTTGTTTTACTAATTATTTTGTTAATTTATAATAAAACCATTTATTATTTTAACTTTCTATTAAACATTGTATAATTTCTGAACTAAGCGGTTTAGGACATATGTTCTTATGTTAGTTAAGATTACAAATGTATTTTATGCATGGCGGTGCTCCAGCGCATTTTAGTTTACTTGCTCGCGAGTTTCTGGACAGTACGTATCCAAATCGGTGGATAGGACGGGGAGGTCCACAACCGTGGCCTCCTCGGTCTCCAGACTTAAATTCATTGGACTTTTTTCTTTGGGGCCACCTTCAATCATTAGTTTACACGACTCCCATGGAAAAAGTCGATGAACTAAGAAATCGTATTATAGCAGCTTTTGAAACAATTCGAAATACCCCTGGTATTTTCGAACGGACTCGCCAGTCAATACAACGGAGGATAGCAGCTTGTAGTGCAGTTGGGGGCGGTCATTTTCAACAGTTACTATAAGTTAATTTTGTTTTATTAATTATTTTGTTAATTTATAATAAAACCATTTATTATTTTAACTTTCTATTAAACATTGTATAACTTCTGAACTAAGCGGTTTTGGACATATGTTCTTATGAACTTTTATGATCAAAATAACCCCAGGAATCAGCTCCTAAAGTTTGTCGCATATATTAAGAATCATCCTGTATAGTCCTAAAGATTTCTTTCTAGTGCTTTTACGAGATATACTAGGACGCGTGCCAGCGGTGACGGCATCGCCTGACGTATCCTCGGATGATTCACATCACAATATACAGTATATTTGTTGCACAAGTAATATAAAAACTTCTTTAAAGTGCTCGGGATTTCTCAGACCAAATATGAGTAAGAGAATGCCATACAGTAGACATACAAAGTCATACAGTAGAATTCCAAATGGGACTTTAAAAAAACATTGTAGCATTGTCTAACAGTATTTATATTATGAAAATTATGACAACGCAGTTGTGAACTATATGGTCAAACATTTTGTAGTTTATTCGAGGACGGGTTAATATATAATGTCTCCATCTCTATAAAATAAGAATCAGAAAATAGAAAATAATAAAATCAGTCCCAAAATGAAGTAAATTATTATACTACCAACTTACCTTATTTTTCCACATAATGACCAATTAGTGCAATGCATTCTTCCGTCCATGAAAACACATTTTGTTTACCGTTGATCTAATTGCGAAGAGTAGCCTTCAGTGTATGATGAAAAATTTTGACCTTTCTATTCCGTGTGCAACTTTGAGGGCAACCAGAAATCTGAAGATGCCAAATTAGGACTCAACGAAGAATGCGAAGTAACAGTGACTTTTTGGCTCGTCGCTGTCTTCGTCGTTTCGTTGCTGTATTGCGGTGTGGCGTTGTTGTAATGCGAGAAAGATTCATTCTTTCCGGTCTTACTCTACGAATACGATTCTTTAGTAATCGTTAAGTTTTGCAGTAATTGATTTAGTTAATCGTTGATCCCTTCGCCAGATATTTGGCATGAATGACTCCCTTTGCATCCCAGAAAATCATAAACGAAACTTTCTGCGCTGATAAAACTCGTTTGAATTTTCATACACGTGGGGAATCTGGTTGATATTTCACTGACGGCCGCTTGCTTTCGGAGTACCCAAGATTTGTCCCTGGTGGTGATCATGAGAAAATTATATCTTTCATGTCGATACTGCTTAAAAGGTTCTTGACAAATATATTTCTTTGTTTTTTCATGACATACGTTAACGTCGCGGGATCCATCTATCGCAAACTTTTCTGTAATTAGACGTCCGGACAGTGTACTGGACTCTTCGTTGATTAATGCCTAATTGCCGAGCAATTTGTTTTTGCATAATGCGGCGATTTCCTTGAATCAGTGATTTCACTTGTATTTGATTGTTTTCATGGATCGTCAAACACCTTAATTTTACCTCTATGATAGAGTTTTCCTCGTCAAAAGCGATACTGTTTCTCAACGACACTTTATAGCACGATGAAGCCTTTTATGCTATGACGCGATATTAGAAATTAAAGTTTGTTGGTTAAAACTTATTTCTATCTTCCACTCACACACTGGCCTTGTTGAAGACCTTACATGTGAAATATCTAAAAAAATATTTGCGAGTTTTTAAATACCACAATATGTAATAAAAGTTACCACAATGTTGTTTGGGACACCATACCAGCGTACGGACAGCATATATACGGCGTCATCAGCTATAAACAAAAGAGTTGGTTTCTTGAAATTTCAAATTTCTTCCATTATATTTAGCAATTACTTTGGCAGAGTACTTTTTTTTATCTTTTATTAGGTACTAAAATTGAAACTGACAGTTTCAGAGGTTCCGTTGTCCGTACCAAGACAATAAAAACACCTTTTTTTGACAATCAATCGATTCGTCGACATATAACCAGTATGTTTTATTTTTCAGTTCTGATTTAATACCATTTTAATTTTATCGCCCGGTGATAGTATATTTTTTCGTGAAATTGTCCAACTAGGTAATTTACAGTTCCTTATTCCAAAGCGTTAAATAATTCATTATCTAATAAATTAAACAAAAGATTACACACAATCAATTTAATCTTGAATCGAATATAAATTAACTGTTCAATCTAAAACTATCCAGGTGTTCCTTACAGTCAAGTCTATTCCGAAACCTGAAAGCTTTGTGACAAACTTCATAAACCCGAGAAAATTCTCTATTTTGTGAACCGAGGATAGCTTTATCGACGTTTATAATTGCTACATTATTAAAGAGAACCATACAAAACTTAACACAATAAAGACAATCGTACAAACTAAGTATATGCACGGCCCGAAGAACGATAGCCGACTGACGGCCCTCGACTGTAACATCTGCTAAACCGCTTCCACATGTTTAAAGCACGCGCTACTGACCGAACGTTCGCAGTGCCAACTCTATTTATCACACAATTTATTGCTCGTATATTCACTGTATAGAAGAGCCAATGGTAACCCCTTTGTACATTTCAGGAAACACGACACAATACCACTAAATTCGAGGGTCATATTTTAATTAATCTTCTAAAAAAAAGTTAAATATAAACAATAAACAAACACGCATCTACTCTCGCACAAAATTTGGAGAACACATATAGGACGTAAATGTAAATATGCTTTATACATATTACGATGCTAATTTATTCGATTTTTTTATAGAAAAAAAATTCGCGCTTTAGTGGGATTCGAATCCAGGTACATGGCTTGCCGGACCATTGCTCTAGACCACTAAGCTATTAAAGGCAGTAAGTCCGAATCTTTCTGGGGATGCCTTGAGTTACATCAAGGAAACATGATATATATCTTGCCCGTAGTAGGCCGTGTGCAAATCTGTTGCATTTTTCGCGAAGTAATGTAAATGTAAATATACTTTCTAGATATTACGATGCCAATTATGACGAAAATCTATAAAAAATTCGATTAAATTAGCGTCGAAATATGTAGAACGCATATTTACATTTACATTACTTCGCGAGATATATATCATCTGTTTCCTTGATATAACTCAAGGCATCCCAGAAGGATTCAGACTCACTGGCTTTAATAGCTTAGTAGTCTAGAGCGATGGTTCGGCAAGCCATGCACGTGGGTTCGAATCCCACTTAAGGGAGAATTTTTTTCTATAAAGAATTGGAATAAATTAGTGTCGTAATATGCAGAGAGCATATTTACATTTACATTACTTCGTGAAAAATGCAACTAATTTACATATAGGCCATTAACGAAAGGAAAATTACGTAAAATAAGTAATTGTGAGAAAGCGAGGTCTGAAGGAATACTAAAAGAAACTGAATAAAGAAATGAAAAGAAAGTTCTTTAATTCAAATTCAAAAGCTCCATATGATAATGGTTTCACTTCAGCTGGTAGGTTATTCATAACAATCATACAATTATAACCGGAACTTTCTCTTTCAAAACAATGAGTTTTTCATGGTGTGTATATAGCGGCCCAATGTCTTGAACTGTAAGCTTTTCAGGGCCCCAGAATAGCGTAGAATATATATGGTGTGTGTAAAGTGTTCCATGGCTTTGTTACTACAACTTCTTACCCCAAGAGGGTAGGAATCTTGATCTGACTGTCACTTCCTCATCCTTCAAGGGCAACTAAAGAAGACACCAATCCACAAAAAGCCGATCTCTCATACGTCTTTTCCGAGATTCGAACTCTCGACAAAGGAAAATCTCACTCCTGTTAACCGACGCTTTTACTACTTGCGCTATTCAGACGTTGAATGACATACAATTTTCAATTAATTTCCGAAAATAATTTTCTTTATTTTTTATCTACACTCACCGGCAAAAAAAAAGACCGGCCACCTCAATATTTTACATAAGCTTAATATTTTATTGATTAGTGATATTGATTTTCCACTTAATGGTATACTAGCAGCACTATTGAGGTATGATGTTGTTTTTACTAACAGCAGTAGATACAAATTCAAAGTTAATCAGAATGAATAAAGCAATGATAGAAAAAAATTGCTCTAATTCTTAACAGGCATATGAAATAATGAAATATATCACCTTATTTAAGTAAGTTTAGTATCGTGTATGGCATCCTTTTGCCGAAATGACGGCGCGAAGTTGACGCGGCATCGAGTTAATTAAATTTACAATTTTTTCTTAAGGAATTGCTTCATATTTCTCTTATAACGCGATACGTAGATCTTGCAGAGTATCTGCTAGAACAGCAAGATAACGAATGGCTTTTTGAAGTTGATCGCAAATATGTTCAATTGGATTTAGGTCCGCGCTGCATGCAAGCCAATCTAATCGCCGTATTCCGATCGCATTCAGATATTCATTCACTACGTCTGCTACATGAGACCTTGAATTATCGTGCATTAACACGAACTGATCGCCAATAAAAGGTACAAACGGGATGACGTTTTCCTGAAAAATATCCTCTATGTAGCGGTGAGCGCTTAGAGCTCCATTTTCATAAACACAAGCTTGGTGCGTCCTTCATTGCAGATACCCGTTCAAACCATAATGGAGCCTTTATTAAATGAGACTTTTTCTGATATTGTGCAGTTTATAAACCTTTCATTTTGCCGTCCAAACACCCGTTTGCGACCGTCGGGTGACCGTAAACAAAATCTCGATTCATCAGTAAAAAGAACATTACTCCATTGCTGTAAGGTCCAGCTAATGTGTTCTCGTGTAAATCTAAGTCGCACTTGCCGAAGCCGCAAAGTTAACTGTGGTGCCGTTGCCGGCCTACGGGAATGAAGTCCGTGTTCTGCAAGCCTCCTTCTTGTCGTTCTCTCACTTACAGCGACACCACGTATCATTTTTAAATTATGTCGAAGAGAAACAGCAGTAGATCTCTGATTTCTTAAAGTATTCAACACGATGAAACGATCATCAACAACAGTTGCTGATTTTTTCCTGCTTTATCCTTATCGTCTTGTAAAACTACGTGTCTCTATGTAGCGATTCCAAGCATCTGGAACTGTAGTTCAAGGTAGTCTTAAAGTGCGTGATACGTATTGCTGACTATGACCATCCTCAATTAATACTACAATTCGACCAACGTCCGCAGTAGTTAGTACCATGTTGAAAGGACAATATTAATTCGCAACTATTAAATAGGCTCAATACAATTATTTGACACATGCCAACTTCGTTTTTTTCAAAAGAAGCTGTGTATAATGGTAAACTTAACAAAAACTACGAACATGCATTTTCTGCAAGAAACTGCTATCCTCGGATATTTTAATGTACTGGGAATAAATTAAGAGGTCTTTTTAGAAAAACATAAACTCCGATCATTCACGACAAAAAGTAAAAAGCATGATTGCGATATCACACCGTTACAATGAATATACAAGGAGAAATATAAAATATAGTGAGATCGCCGTTTTTTTTTTGCCGGTGAGGGTATTCACGTTTGTACTTTTGCACCAAGTGACAGGAGTTAACTTTATTTCAACGATTTACGACCGTTTTTAAAGAGCGAATACCACTAAAATGCATTAAACAAACATTTCCGTATGCAATTTTCTTTGTTGAAAACGTTTTGGTAGCATTTTTTTGCACATTTAAAACAACATGCTTTATTGTTGCTCTTTGTTTCAACAGAGAGCAACGTTACACGTAGATTTAAACATGGACGTCTCAGACAGATACAATGAACTAATAAATTCAGTTATCGCTCTGAAAATATAATAGTAATTCCAGGAAAAGGTGCCTAAATAGTTCTTTCGGCGAAGTACAGTTCACATTATCTAATTTATTTTATAAAGGAATCGGTACCGGTATCTTTTGAAAGGACTGTATTCTTGGGTTATACACTTAACATATTCTCATATCAAACTAGGTTACTGGTGTAAACAAATTTTTGGCCAATAAATTTCATCTTAAATTAGCCGTTAACGCCTGGAGAAACAGGTCAACAATATATTGTTACGATACTTGCTAGTTACCCAGTATTAATTGTATTGTGTGAGCGTTCGAGTTAATAACGCTCCCATGTTAAATAAATATGCCTTTATGTGCAGTTACACGTTACATATATGCATTGTTCCTCGCGCTGTTCACACAAATACAAGTGATCTAAACATTCGAGTACGCCACCTAGATGCTAGATATATGTATGTAATTGTTTGTAGAAGGCTCTCTTGTACAAGACATTTGTGAATTTACGTAAATAGAGAGCTTACTTCAATTATGTGTGTTGATAAATAACATCTTTAATGGCGCTCCAAGATGTTTTGTTATTTCTTCTTGTTAAGAGATTATTTAGTACTTTAGGACGCCTTTTAAATATGGCTCCTGTGCTAAAAAATGGTTGCTGATATCGTATGATCGTATTAAAATGGAATAAAGAGTTTTGGACTAAGAAATTTTGGCTTAGAATATGATAAGTCTGGAGGCGCCAGCTCATCCGTTGCCGGGGAGAACATTAAAATGCTCTCGAGTAACACGCGAGAAAAGAATTTTGTGTCATTTTGCATGAAAACTCCAAATAAGAAAAGTTAATTCTCTTTGGACATCGCATTATTTAAAAGAAAACAAATGGCACAATTCATTTCATGGTGACGTGGGATGCTTGAGAAGCTTAAAAATGAACATGTCGTTTCGTTAACAGCTTCTTAATAGGTGACGAAGCTTATTATTATGTAACTACTACAGTACAGAACGGAGTATCGCTCATTAAAGGTGAAGTTATGTTCTTATCTTCTCGGAAATTTAGATCTCTATAAAAGTAGAAAATGATGGATGGTCATCTTAGAGAAATTATGAAATATATGGTACTGGAAACATAAGAATGCCTGCCCAGAGTTTGTTGAAGCATATAAAAACATTCGTTCGCGCTCAAGATCAGCTGCCTGATTTGTATATAACGACATCTCTCCGGCCCATCGCTCCAACGTTTGTGCCGAGTATTTTACAAGAACCGGACTGAAGGTGCTAGATCATTCACCCTGCCGCCCAGATTTCTTTCCAGGCGACTTTCGCTGTATCTCCACACGAAAAATAAGCTGACTAGGAAGTAGTTCTCAAGCGATGAGAAGCTTCTAGGGATGTAAGATGACTTCTAAGTGTGTCTTGCTTTTGAAAGAGTTGGTTTGATATCTACTTTTGAAGAATGAACATGTGCAAAGCGTATGATGAATATTAAAGGTCTATTGCAAAACGTTAGTAGCTTTCTTTTAATATTCTGGCACTTATTTACCTAGTTGATTGACGAAGGAGATACTTGTTGAAACTTCATTATAACGCTAAGAAATAAGTAATTAAACTTCTAGTTTCAAAAATTCTTTTATTGTAAATACCACGACAATATTGTTTCGGCATACAATGGCTTCATCCATCTGATGAAGCCATTGTATGGCGAAACAATATTGTAGTGGTATTTACAATAAAATAATTTTTGAAACCAGAAGTTTAATTACTTATTTCTTAGACTTATTTACCTTGTCTCATTTAGATTTTGTTTATTTTATGAAACATACACAGAATATACAGCCCAATACACATTTTGGTGCCTGCCCTTTTTTAACTGTTTCTAGGTAATTTTTAGGTTTAGAATCCAAAACAACTGTCAGATTTAGTCCATCAGATCTAGTTTTTGAGGTATGCTACATTGACATTTTTGGAAAAAATCATCTTTTTAATTCATGTACATTTTAGGTTATAAGTACCAGTATCTTCGACAAAGTCTCATAAAAAATAAATACCTAATAAAAAGAAAGGTATTTAATTCACAAAGTACATATAAATATGCATTTCTGGCTTATTACTAAAAAGAATCTTGTATACGATTTTCTAGCATGGAGTTTAGTAAGACAATCTCGCAGCCGACTCCAACAGTAGTCGACCATCATGTGGGTATCACATCTTCTTTGATATCGTTCTACAATCGTCTAAAGGTCTTATTGAAAACTTCCACCCTATTCTTCACTGTAATCACCTAGGTTTTGTGGAATTGATCTAAGTGGTTGTGGAGGTAGTGAAGTTTTATGTTCCTGTTACAATCAAGAATATTAAATTTAGAAAGCATATGATGTGTCGAGATAAAGAGGACCACTATGGTGATCTCGGAAACATTAAGAGATACAGATTTGGTTAAGTGGGAGAAAAGTTGCGTAATCAAAGGTCTAAGAAATTGGCGTTTAGATTTTTCTGAAAATTCTTTTAGTTTTTGAGAAATTTTGAAAATATTGAATTTTTCGATTTTACAAACTATTTTTCCTGGCGTTAATATTTGACCTAGAGCAAAACCAATGACACTTCTCCACAGCAACTTTTAATGCTGTTTAAGGTGGCGTTGTTAGTTTTTTAATCAAACGTTTCGTCTTTGCGGAACGATCATAAATTTAATTTTTTTGAATACGGCCTTGATGTGTTTATATTAGATTCTGAAAACACTTTTCAGTGCCAATTCAACGACTTATCATACTTTATCATTTAATTGCGGTTTCGTCATTTTTTCGAGCTTAATCAAGAAAATTCCTAGTACGGACCTGTACCAATTTTATTTATTTTTTAAGAATAAACGATTTGTTATGTTCATTAACAGTTTATTTCATTTACATATTTAATAGCAATCCAATCGCTACATTAAAAAAAAACAAAGAACAAATCAAATTAAATTAACAGAAGACATAAAAAGTAAAATACAACAACAATCGAATATAAACAAAACTAAGTTTAGAGCATTGATTCCCAAAGTGGTCCAGGTGGACCCCCAGCGGTCCATGGGAGACTCGACGGGGGTCTACGTTGGCGTGACAAAAAAATGGGGGTTCACAATTCGTAAGCGGGGCTCCACGGAAGTTTATCTGGTTTCGATAGTGAAGAACTAAAATGTTGGCTTGAGTTCACCTATCAATGTAGGCAGATAATATTTTAAGAAGCTCAGCGACTGTTACTTGTAAAAACTTGCATATTCCATATTCAGTACAACGTGTCGAGACTTGCAAAGCGCTGCCGCTGTCGCCGTCCGCAATGCTTGTTCAGACGGGCAATGGGACGAAGTACGACTTGTGGTGTGTGTGCTTGCAATCTTGCATGAACTTGTTTGATTCTTCACCAATATATATACGAATGCCACGGATAAACGTTACTCATTTGTTTCCCGAATTTCGAAAAGAAAAGTAAAAAAAAAAGTGAATCGATGTTAGTGTTAGTGTGCCACTGTCGGAAAAGTAAGTACTTGCCTGCCTATTTGTTATACATACTTTTATTTTATTTATTATTTATATATTTATTTTACAATTTATTGTACACGTATGTAAACAAAAAATAGACAAATTACAAAAAAATACGTAGGTACAAAAGGTGAGGCTTATTCCTAAAATAAATCTCTTCCAACCCACCTGCGATAGGAGGTATATTTATGTTGTAATAAGTATATTTGTAATGTTTGCGTGTAGTAGGTACGTATTAAAAATTAAAAACTGAACAGAGCTATTATTAGATACTTCCATAAAAAACAGAAAGCCGAGAAAGGTTGAACTTCTTGTCCCTACTTTATTAGTAATTTTTTTATTACCCGACTGTGTGGTGGTTCACTAATAATTAAATATATTTTCATAAATTGTACGTGTATTTATGTACTACATACTCGTAACGTGCATCAAAGTAATAAATAAATAATTAATATAATTATTTATATTATAATTATAATAATCGCGAAGTTTTGATATCAAAATATTATTTACAAGTATTTTCTATCGAATTTACAGAAATATATCAAAATATAATTAATGATAAAATGTTTTACATTACATTAAAATCGGTTCAGCCGTTTTCATAAAACTCAATTATTGATCTTAGCGATATATTTCTTTTGATAATTAGAATCAGTTTGCCGCCAGTACTTTGTTTATTTCATTGCCATAATCAATTAATCCTGTTAAAACAGCCATATCCTGTTAAGTAAGACCGTCTTAAGATTATTACAACAAAGTTTTTTTTTATTTACAGGTAGGTAATTGATACGAAACATGGCTGAATCTAAGAAGAAATGTCGACAGTACAGTGTTGATTATTTAAAAAATTGGTTTTCTTCCATCAAAGGCAGACAAGCGATTGCCCATATGCCTTTTATGCCACAAAGTTTTGAGCAATGACTCTATGAAACCATCGAAGCTCGAAGATCATCTAAGAAGGTGTCATCCTGATAAAATAGGTAAAGATTTGAAATATTTTCAAACATTGAAGGAAAAATATGAATAGAGACCCACCGTGCACAGTATGTTCGCTTCAACGTCGGAAAGTAACGATGATGGCTTGCGGGCATCTTACAATATCTCATTACTTATAGCGAAATCTGGAAAATCACACACCATTGGAGAACAGTTAATTTTACCCGCTGTTGAAGAGGTTTTAAAAACTGTTCTGCGCAAGTCTCCATTTGACATACTCAAATGAATTCCTTTGAGTAACAACACTGTACAAAGACGTATTGACGAAATGAGCTGTGATATTGAAAGTTTCTTGTGTAATTATCTGCAAACAACTCATTTTTCTATTCAACTGGATGAGTTAACTTTACCTGGTAATGAAGCATTATTATTGGCATATGTTCGATTTGTTATGGACGAAGAAATTCATGAAGAGCTACTATTCGCGAAAACTTTGGAGACGGACATTAAAGGTGAATCAATATTTAATGTCCTGAGTGATTTTTTTAAGGAAAAATGGATTCCATTCACAAACGTTATTTCGGTGGCAACAGATGGAGCTCCTGCCATGGCCGGGCGATATCGTGGGTTTATAAGCCATCTTAAAAGAATTATACCAGACGTAACTGCAATTCACTGTGTCATCCTCCGACAACACCTAGTAGCGAAAAATTTGAGTGCTAAATTGCACCAATCGCTTCAATTTGTGATTAATGCAGTTAACAAAATAAGAAGCAATGCATTGAATACGCGTTTATTTGCACAATTGTGCGATGAAAATGATGAAGACTTCCAACGATTGCTCTTACATACTGAAGTACGCTGGTTGTCGAAAGGTGCATGTTTAACAAGATTTTTCTCACTTTTTGAATCAGTTTTAGAGTTTCTGGAAAGTAAAGATCCAGATTTAAAAGAAAACCTGATCAATTTGAAAGCAGACATCGCGTATTTGACAGATTTGTTCAAAAAATTTAATGATATTAACTTACAATTACAAGGGGACAGCCTCAATTTAATAAAAACAAAGGGTGTAATTTCAGCTTTTCTTGGAAAATTGAAATTTATGAAGTAAAATATTAGTCGGCGCCAATTTTCCCAATTTTCAAACTTGTCACAGGTAGAATGCCTTGATGAGAATAATCACACATACGTTCAATATTTAATTGCCCTGCATGATGACTTTAAAATCAGATTTGAATATATTCTGACGATGGAAATCCACTTGATGAAATGGAAGTGGAGAATGTGATATTACAAGAGCAGCTACTCGAGCTTAGCACTGATGAGGAACTGAAGGTGAAATTTAAAAGAGGGTATCAAACATTTTGGCTGCAGGCAGAAATACCCGAAAAATATGCTGGACTGTGGGGAATTGCGAGAAAGCTTTTGATAGCGTTTCCCTCGTCATATCTTGTCGAGAAAAGTTTCAGTGTCGTTACAATCCTTTTAACAAAAAAAAAGGAGCAGATTGAATATCACAGAACGGGGAGATTTGCGGTTATTCCTAACAAAACTGAAGCCAAATATTGATAATTTGCTGTCAATCCATCAAGTACATCCCTCCCACTAAAATTATGACTATTTTGTGATTGTCATTGTAGAAGTTACGTTACGTTATTAATATTTAATTTTAATTATATTACGACTGTTATCATATTACAATGTAATATGATAACAATAATAATTAATAGCGTAATAATTACATATTTGAATAAATATAACACTAGGAAATATACTATTTTTCTTTTTATTTTTGCCACTCTAAATAAAATATTTGAGAATTGATTGGTTTCTTGTGCTGTGAGTAGATGTCAAACGAGTAAAGTTGGATGGAATCACTTTTTTGATTGGCTAACTTTACTTTTTTGACATCCACTCACAGCACAATCAATTATTAATTAATGAATAACTCAGCCGCAACGCAAATTTCCATAGTTAGATCTAATCTTCACATTTTTTGTCGAGTTTTGGGAATATTGTAGAAATGTAGCCGCAGGGGGTCCACCGGAACCAGCAAAACTTTCAAAGTGGTCTATGAGAAAAAAAAAGTTTGGGAGCCTCTTGTTTAGAGCATATGCTTGAAAAGATTTCCATTATTTTTCAGGCACAGATAGCACCTTCTCTAATATCCTAATAAGCATTTGTGGAGTCAGATTGGCAAATGCTTCCAGAACTAACCCCCTCAGTTCTTCATCTGTTGCAAAATTTTGCTGATAAACATGATTCTTAACGAATCCCCATACGAATAAATCAAGCGGAGTTATATCGGGTGAATACGCTGGCAAGGGTGTTTCCGAATGCGTGCTAATAATTTTCTCTGGAAATCTCATCGAAAGATATTTCCGAACGGCTCTAGAATTATGTGCAGGTGCATGTTATGGAGAGCATACTCTAAATCGTTTTGCAGCAAATGTAGGCAACGCTCTATGTTAAGATATGGTGGTAACTAAACCTTTATTGGTTCCAGACCAATAATGGATATTTCGTCTATTGAAAATGCCATTATTCGTAATCATACTCTCATCAGACCATATTATTATTTAATATGGAAAATTCATATTCTCTTGATATTTTCTTGTGTACCATTCACAGAATTGGCGACGTCGTTCTAAATCACCTGGTCTAATTAATTACGCAACTTTTCTTCCATTTAACCAAACCTGTATCTCTTAAGGTTTCCGAGATCCCCATATTGGCCCTCTTTATCTCGGACACATCGTATACTAAACAAAACGTGAACACAATTTGCAGTAGTTTTCGTCCATTTTTTAGAGATAATATTGTAAATCACGTCATGTATTGGACCAATGCAGAAGGTCAACTAAAGCATGAAGATTTATGGAAAAATCTGAATGCAGAGGAGTTCCTACCTTTCGTTGGATTATTGATATTGGAAGGTGTTTACAAATCTCATAGCGATGGAACTACGAATTTGTGGAATGTGGAAGATGGACCTCCTATATTGAACGAAACCATTAGCAGAAGCAGGTTTGTCACAATTTCCTAATGTCTGCGTTTTGATAATGCTGAAGTTAGAAGAGGAAAGATTTAGCTGATAAATTATTACCGATTGGAGCTGTTTTTGAATTATGGTTACCCACACTCCAAGATTCATACATACCCTACGAAGATGTGACCGTCGGCGAGCAGCTGCTTATTTTCCGTGGTAGGTGTCCCTTCAGGTAGTAAATACCTTCTAAACCAAATAAATATGGCATAAAGATCTGGCCAGCATGCGATAATAAAAGTTCATTTGCTTACCTTTGCAAAATATATATTGGCAAAACAGGAGATCGGTCTGAACGCAACCCAGGCAAGCGAGTTGTCTTAGAGATCAGAGAGGGATTGGAAAGATCAGGGAGAAATATAACCACCAACAAATTTTTTACAAGCTTTGATCTTACAAGAGAAAGAAAGGAAAAATTTAAAATTGCTTGGAGCAATTCGAAACAATAAACCAGAACTCCCCCAAGAATTAGTGACTACGGACGAGAGGGATAAATATTCCACAAAATTTAGTTACCAAGCGAAAGCCATGTTAGCCTCCTACATCCAAAAAGGAAAACATTGTTACCTTGCCATCGACTATGCACGACAGTGCATAGTCGATAGCAAGGTAACAATCTTTGGTGAAATTTGATGAAATTTCTGAAGGTGAAAGGAAAAATCCGCTTATAATAAGTGACTACAATAAGACAAAATCTAGGGTAGACATCATGGACACCAGCTTCTCCGAACGCAAACCGTGAAATGGCAAACAAGAAGATGGGCAGTGACAGTTTTTTATAACATGATAAACTTTAGTACATCGAACGTTTATATTATATGGGTTCACCTAAACGAAGAGTGGAAAACGAAAAAAGGTTACGAACGACGAGAATATCTCAAGCACCTAGGAAAAAGAATAATTTTACTGGAATAAGCGCAGAAGAAGCTTCGACATCAAAAGGCCATCCGGGAGAAACTCGAGAATCTACAACGTTTTGATTCTAATAGGTGTCAAAAATCCAATCGAACATGAGATAATTTCTTGCTTTGAATGTAAAACATTTATGAAGCTGTATTAATCCTGTTATTATTTTTTAATAAAATTTACTAAAAATCCTCCTCAATGAAAATCATACATTTCTCCTTCTTGATCTATAAAACACTGTCGCGCGTACATAGAGAATACAATCCCGAGCATGTTTTTAAATCCAGGGATTACAGGATTTTTGAAGCGTAATCCCGGGATCTCGGGATTAATCCCGGGATTAGACTATATGGTTTCTAATTGGGCTCAAATGAAAAAAAATCTTAAGAAATTTCTTAAAAATTATTTATTAATATTGTTGCACAACACAATACAGACTATACTAAAATAAGGAACAAAAAAGACAATACAAAAATCTATTTAGAATTTCTGAAATACAATCGCAGAAATATCAAAGCATTCAATGTTTGACTTCCAAGCCTGCTTCGTAGTTTATTGCCAACATAAGCAGCAGCTAAAAGCGCTCGCTCAGGTTCTACACTGGTTGGAGGAATAGACAATAGATATTTATATGCTAATTCTAAGTGATATCCACGAACTTCTCCATTTTTGAACAGGCTCATTTCGCGTCTAATACTATTTATCAACCCCGATTCATTTTGTACTTCAGGACCTGGGGATTGCATGCTCTTATTAATTTCCAGCTGTAACTTTTCCTTTAGTGTCAATTGGGGTTGGGAGGTTGGTTGCCTTGGCTCATCATCTGTTTGTGATCCTGACCTTTCTTCTTCTTCCGTGTCATCTCGACTATTTGATATTTTAACAATACTCTTTATTTGCGCCCTCACTGTAGGAACTGGAAATAAGTCAAGCCATTACAAATCCTATAATAACTGATTTTCATCATCTTTTCGTGGATTTTGTAAATAATTCAGCACATCTAAATCATCCATTTCGTCGTTGCTCTAAGAATGATTTCATTTTAGTGGCGAGTGCTGAGTTTTTGCTAAGACAATTGTTTTATAAGAAATTTCAAAGCGACATCAGCTGTGCATAAATTAGCACCTCGTCGACAGATTGCTTCTACTGTTAATTTAATTGGGGTCAGCAAAACAACAATTTTATTTACCATGTCAAAATCGGCATCTTCTAAACGGATTGGATGATTGAGATCTATAAGAGCTTTTTGAATGCAGGTTTTTTGAAAGAGAAAATTGTGAAAGCATGGTTAAAAGTTTTACAGTCCAAAAGAAGTGACAGCTCTTTTTCAAGTTCAATATTCACATATTTTTGAAGTACTGTTTCATTTTTCAATTGCGATCTTTTGAAGTACAATTTTGCGGATTTTCTTTATCAGCTCATTAATGTTTTCATCTTTCGTTAACTGTTGTTTGTGTTCTCGCGCAAGTTCATTTTGTGATGTTAAGGTTAAACCTGATTCTGGACAGTCTAAGTTTTCTAAATTGTTATCATGGCTATCGTTCATATAATCAGCAGTCACAGCTGGTTCATTTACAGCAGTGGTTCCCAAACTTATTTTGTCTACTGCCCACTTCGAGAATAAATTATTTTTTAGCGCCCCATTTTTTCACCTACTTAAAAACCACTATAACTTCAAATTAAATTAATTATTGTGAGCTATATTAGCGGAGATTAAACATTCATTCTAAACGAGGCTTTTACTATGGGTTATAGTGTTATCCTGTTATAGTAAAAGTCTCGTTTAGAATGAATGAGTTAACTTGAGACCTGAGCGTAGTAGGTAGTACACAACGGCGCTCAGGTCTCAAGTTAACTTTTACGGGCTACACCTGCCAATGAGAATGATTATTGAAACGAAACTTTATAGTATTCAGACAAAGTATCTTTTAGTCTAAATTCAAAATAAAACAAACATAATCGATTCTAATATAAAAACTAATGTGAAGGATGAATCTGATGCTGTTTAATAAGTTTGTTGATATCAGGTTCCAATTTACTCAAGAACAGCCGCAAGTCACCACGTTCGGTAACATGCAAACGATTTCTCTTTTTAGTAAGCAGCGTTGCCACAGCACTAAATCCACGTTCACACAAATATGACGATGGGAATGCTATCAAGAATCGTTGAACGATTGACCACAATCCAGGGTACAATTGCGGGATCGGTTTTTGTAACCAAAATTCTTGGTAGCCATTTTTGAACTTGATTTTTATTTCCTCGTTCGTTGTCAATTCTATAAGTTCTTCTTCCAGATGTGGTGATATTGCTGTGTTGACATTTGAAAACGGATCCAACACCCAGTCTGGTATTTCCAAGTTCAAAATATCCTGGTATCGTTCGGTGAAGTCAATGTGGAGATTTTCCAAATGTTGGCAGTAGGCAAACAAGTCGTCGTTACTGCAGGATACTGATAAATTCGGAAAATTGTGAAACTCACGTCTGCCCATATTCTTTTTGCGTAGAAGCAGTTTGGCTGCGAAACCAGCAACGACATTTTTTGTTTTAATTAAATTTAGTTCATCGCCTTGCAGTTGGAGATTTATGTTGTTGGGCAATTTATACAGGTCTGTCATGTAAGCTATATCATTTTTTGATGTAATGAGCTTGTTGCGCAATTCTGTATCTTTAGTTTCCAAAAACTCTATAACAGGGTCAAACAGTTTGTAAAATCGGGTCAGACAATTGCCTCTTGATAGCCAACGAACTTCGGTATGAAACAACAAACGGTTGAAATCTTCGTCATTAGTAACACAAAGCTGATGAAATAATCTATCATTCAAAGAGCAGTTACGGATTTTATTCACTGCTTTGATGACATATTGCAGTGATTGAAATAGTCGTTCACTTAAATTTCTAGCAACAAAATGTTGTCTATGAATAACGCAATGTACAGCAAGGACATCTGGAATTTTATTTTTTACGTACGCTATGAAGCCTTTATGGCACCCTGTCATAACCGGAGCGCCATCCGTAGCAACTGATATAATATTTTTCAAGGGAATCTCATTCTCATCACAAAACTTTTCCAATGTATTGAATATGGTTTCGCCTTTTGTATCGGTCTCTAAATTTCTAGCAAACAATAGTTCTTCACATATTTTCTCATCTTTAATAAACCTCACGTAAGACAGAAACAATGCTTCATTAGTTGGTAAAGTGGACTCATCGAGCTGAATTGAGAATTGACTAGTCCTCAGATGATTGCACAATGATTCTTCAATGTTTCCAGCCATTTCATCAATTCGTCTTTGCACAGAATTATTACTCAAAGGAATTTTTCCGATAATATCTGCGGCCGGTTTATGAAGCACAGTAGTTATTACTTCCTTTGTTGCTGGCAAAATTAACTCTTCTCCGATGTTGTGTGGTTTGCCTTTTTGAGCAATTAACAAAGAGATATTGTACGAAGCTCGAAGTCCGTCGTCATCTTGCTTAGCAGCCGCCGAAAAGAGTTTTGCTACACTTGGCTGAGTATTATGCTTCTTCTCTAGGTCTTGAAAATATGCTACATTCTTGTCCTTCTTATCTGGATGCATTTTATTCAAATGATCTTGCAGTCTTGAAGGCTTCATTGCTTCATTCGAAAATGTTTTTAGACATAGAAGGCACAAAGGCGACGATGGGTTTGTAGGATTTTCAATAAATCCGAATTTAATATATTCCGCACAGTATTGCCGTCTCTTCTTTTTTTACTTCCGACATTGTTTTGTTTTGAGAAATACGTAAGTAAGTGTTGAACTTAAGTACTGCTTATCTATTACGCGCGAAACCGCAAATGAAAATAAAATAAATATTACGTTGTTTATATAGGATTGCATAAGCAGCACGCACCGACAGGAATAAGACAAACATGCATAAACTCGTTTATCTCATTCGACGCGTCGAGAGTCGAGAGCTCACTCTGTGTCTAAGAGTCTCCTCCCCGCCCCCTTTAGACCTGCAGCGCCCACAAGGGGGCGTTATCGCCCACTTTGGGTACGAGTGATTTACAGTATCATCTGAGTCTGAGGTATCGGTGTCTTGCCTGTCTTGAAAATAATTCTTTATTTTATAAAACACATCACAGATGGCCAAATTAATAACATGTGCGAGACACAGTTGTTGTTCAGTGCAAACACGCTGTCCCACCTTTATCATAACGTTCGGTCCATCGGTTACAGTAGCCACGAAATCAGTTTCCAGGGAAATATCAAATTTACCTAGATGCTCTTTCAATATACGAAGACAATTTTCAGCCGTCATACTTCTATAAATAGGAACGAGTTCTAAGCTTCAAATATTTGTATATGAATGATCGTTTACAGCCATGTATCGGTTATTGCACGTTAATGTCTACTCGTCGAAAGATATACTGAATCTTTTACCTGCACTTTTCAAATGATTTAATTCTGCAGTTACTTGCTTTCTGATTTTTTCACTGTAATTCATAACACGCTTTCGAATTGTGACCACAGATTTTGGTAAATCCGTGTATTTCGCTAACAGCAATTTTCTCAAATTGTCTGAAGTTGTAAATACACTGAATGGAAATCCATCTAATGCAATCTTTCTTGCCGAAACATCATCCGGGCTATCGTCGGCACTTTTAGTAAAATAATCTTCTAATTTTCGTTTAACTGGCGGTGGTGCTGTGTTCGGATTTTCAGAATCTTAACTTGTTGAAGCTGTTAAACCATTAACGTCAGCAAAAATCTTAATATTATGTTTTGATGACAAACTCTGTATGTAATCCCTTAGTCGATCCACCCAAAGTCTTGATAATGGCAGGGCATCGCTTACATTTAGCACTATTCCCGTCTTTCGCAACTAAAAAATAACTCCACGCTGACGACGTATCACTGTTTTTTTTTATGTTGAACAAAGTCTCCCGCCATTTAAAATAACTTTTTCAGATAATTGACTTTTAAATTTAAAAGACGTAACCTGCGTTACCTTGTTGCTGGTAGAATAATAAATTAAAAAAGTAAAACTTAATAAGCGTATTTATACTTTAGTACAGGGAATCCCCGATTCCCGACGGGGAATCCCTCGCAACAATTTTATGATACATCATATGAGGTGCTCGGGTGATTCCCCTGTTGGCCCGTTGGGGAATTACTTTAACAGTATTATAGTGAAGGATGCCGGGCGGGGAAGTCCCTTCTAAGTTACATATTATTAGGGCTGTACCTGTGTAGTTTTTTATCGTACGGCGTAGCTAAGGTTGATTTTTTGTCGTTAAGTAATAAGTGCCGTTATTATAATCTAGGTAAGGTCATTGTCAAGGCGCAACGGATTACGGAATGCAAACTGGCAATACCGGGATTTGCGGGATTAAAACCCGGTCGGGGTCCCGGGATTGTATTCTCTACGCGTACATCAAATAAATTAAAAAAAAAAAATATATTATCATGTATAGTAGACAGCTTTGGGGTCGCTACTGACTCCACTGGTATTACATACCAGAAAACAAGACCCGGTATTATGATTATAATAAAATCGCCGTATAACACAGACTGAATACATCTATCTTGAATTCTGCATAGTGTTTTTTTTTTCTAAATTTTTTATATTATTTTTACAACGAATGTAACTTGAAACTTTATTAGATCCACAATATTTTCTACAATGAACAGCGACCATTCAACTAGAATACTGTAAAACATGAAATACAATTTCTAAAAAAACTTTTAGATATTTTGTTATACCTACCTAATAAAGCAAAATCGAAAAGATGCATCGAAAGTTGATGCAAATTAATTAATCGACCGCCATTCAAGCGACCTGGAAAAATATTTCCTTTGTTTCTAAAAATATCGGCTTTTACATCTGCAAACAAAAACAACGACCGCATCATTTTAAGCCGTGCCCGTGTTTGTATTTCTGAACTTCCTAATCTGATTATCAACAAAACAACATTTACACTACTGATTAACCCCATGTATAACGCCGTATGAACTGGTGGGGTTAACGTCTAAATAAAAAACGATGACGAAAACCCACCCTCTTAATTTGGACACCGCGACAGTTGTTTGCCGTAGGGAGGTGGTGCCACATCGAAATTTACCATTTTAAAAAGGAATAACTAGACAACAATGCTCTTCAAACATATATCTCAATTTGTAACGTTCTTTTCTCTTTGGTGTGTTCTTTGTATAAATGTATTTTTTTTTTGTAATGTGGGGTACGTAAGAGAGCCCCTTGTCAATTTCATTCATTCGAGTTGCATCTTCAAGACCCCCAAGGGGCGCACATGTCATATTATATCCCCTTCCTTGCAACCCTTAATGGTCTCTTCATTGTTACTACTCATACCGCTACGGAACGCCAATTCAATCCCAAACAATGCCGGCTTACACTTTAAGGTAACGGTGGTATCAGGCTGTTAAATTGCTTATGTAAGTCCCGTTTATTACGTCTATAAAATTTTAAACGTTAACAAGTTGGTTCTCGTTGTAATTTAGCACCCGAGAACTTTGCCTTAAAAAGTTAATTTTATACGAGAGTTAATTTTATGATTTTGACAAGAAAATTCAATTTAAAAATATTTTATTATTTATTACTAGTATGAAAAAATAATAAAACATATGAAAAGGTATGATTTTTGTAAATCGACAAAAAGTAATTCCATTAATTGATGTTGCAGACATTTCTTGGTGAAACATTTTAGTATTTATTGATGTATAGTCCATCTAGAAAGTATCCGGAAAACAAGAGGCACAGTTACAATTTTTCGGTATATATTTTTATTACTTTAATAATAAAATCACAATAAATAATTCATCTCATTTACTAATACAACCTTCGTTTAACTCTAAGCACTTAACTAAACGTTGAGGTACTGCTGAAACTAAGTCACTGCTATACTTTTCGGTGATGGTGGTCCAGGCTTGTAAAACTGACCGAATCAAATCTTCTTTATTTCGTGGCGCTGCTCGCTCTACTTGAATTTTCATTAATCCCCATATGTTTTCTATGGGACTAAGATCTGGGGAAGCTGCTGGCCATGAAATTGTTGCAAGTTTTGTTCTTACATCTAAGCTGTAGTGTATGCAGGAGTATGGCATCTTGCCTTATCCTGTTGAAAACGTCACACTTCTGGATATAAAGCATGAGCGGTTTCAAGAAGAAAACCATTAAGAATTTCACAATACTTTGCACTATTAACGGTGCCATCAATTATACAGAGAGGTGAAGCGCCAGGTTGAGGGGTTGCTCTCCAAACCAGTATTTTAGTGGGAAATTTGGAAATTTGAACGGCAACTTTTTCTATAGATAGGATTTGTAGATGATTTGCACCAAGCTGAAAACAACGTTGGTCAGATATAAAAACATCGTCAAAATTATCGTCTTGCAAACGTTGACAAAAATCTATTCTTCGTTGCCTTTGTAAAAGTGTCATTGCAGGAATTTTTTTGGTTTTCTTGTTAAGTAACCTTGTCTTTTCAGTGAAATGCGGACGGTTTCTGGACAAACTCTTATTCGACGTTGATTTCCAAATCTGTTAGCCAGTTTTGGAAATCCTAGGAGTGGATTTTGTCGTCCTAAAGTCACTAAAGCGTTCAGATTGTTTCCAATAATCTTATGCGATCTTCCGGAAACTGGTCCATGGATAATATCTCTCCCATTTCTTATCCTCTTTATTGTCTCATATACTGCACTTTTTCCGAGTTCAGTCAATTGCACTAATTTTTTAACGTTTTGAATACCTCTCCTATACAAATGTTCCACAAACTCTCTTTTTTCTACTTGCGTCATTATTTCACAAATATTAAGCCTGTTAACAATCAACAATATTTGACAGCTGATGTTGTTATATGATTTTGGCCATGGCCTACTGTCGCGACAACCTACTTAATGCATTACTTTTGTATTAGGATGTAACAAAAAAGAAATCTATTAAAATTAAGAAAAATAATAATTTCCGGATACTTTCTAGACGGACTATACTTGGTAGGAATATCATACTTGGCTATAATTCACAAATTTTATTATACTTCTCTAACATACCGTGAGTTTCTTATATCACTGAACATAATACATGAATACTATGTTCAGTTTTAAAATAAACGTTTCAACGCATGGGAACGTTACATAACCAACACTGCGAGTGTCATAATAAGGCATTTTACTTGTCAGTGTCAACAGAGTCACAACTGTAACCAACGGAAACTGTATTGAGGTGTCTCCACTATCAGTGGAAATTCATTGACAGCGTACATAACAAAAACAATTTTAAACATACTTGAGTAGATAAAACCTTACCATTTTTTGCACACAAAAAAAATATTTTTAATAATATCGAAATATTATTCAAAATCACATATGGAGAGCGCAATACAAGTTCATATTTGTCTGTGTTTAATTCATCAAACCTTTTTGATAAGTAACAAACCTCTTATTACTGTATTGTTTGACTATATTAATTTTGGCTAACATATACAAGAACTATGTTTGCCAAGGTCCAAATCAAAAGGATTTGTTTTACAAACTGATATATATCTTAAGTGTAGAGTACCCCCTCTACTTTGTTTTCTTTCTGAGTAAGTTAGAATATGCATTGTTTAGCTTCCACACTACTTAGTACATCAACTTTCTATCGAGTGGGTACGGCGCCGTTTCTGAAAATATTTGATTTTCACAATTGATGGTACCCCAAAGGATAAGATTATAATCTACTCTTGCGGTGGAGGTCCATAGCGCACGTTTCTGATGGAAATTAGTTCATGGAAGAATTAACAGTCCTGAACTTTTATCAAGCGTCGATTTTAATATTTCTTTCCTTGCCACCCGCTCAGTCGCGACATTAAACTTTCCAATACTGTGTACAAACGTTTTGTGGAACTTTGCTGTAATTAATATGTATCTAATCTGTTATCGTAGTTACAAATATATATTTTTTGGTCATATGTAACAATTGTATTTTTCATATTCTTAATTTCCTATATACTTTTTTTTTCTAATAATTATGTATATATGAACTCATAATCTTTGTAACCGTCCTCTTGAACAAATAAACAAATATTATTGTTATTATTATATTTTGTATTTACATACATCAAATTCTATAATAATAATAAAGTAGATTATTTAGCGGAGTTCTGCTTAACTGTTCTACTCAACCACTAGTTACATACACTTGGTACAAAATAACTAGCTAATAAATAGTACTTTAGCTTAAACTAACATGTGTACTTCATATAACAAATATAATAACGCTTACAAGAAATATAAAAAATAAATTGAGAAGAGACAAGAGGAGGGAGGAAGAAGGAAAAAGAGGGGAGAAAAGTAACAGAATCTATCCTGATAAACGACAAAAGATCGAAGAATTTATAGAACGAATCAGAAGATGGCATTGTGCCCGCGTACCGGTCATGTGTTTTGAGTGCCCCGTCTATTATATAACTGGTGTCAAATTTTTAGACAGATAGGGTGCATAAAGTAAAGCCGTTATAGCCAAGTAAAGTAAACAATGCGCACATTTTCTCAATCATGAATAAAATCGAATTCCGTGCAGTTATTAAAAATTGTCTTTAAAGGCTAAGATGCTAAAGAAATAAAAACGGAATTAGTCGCTATTCATGGAGAGTCTTAGCCGTCGTATGCAACCATTGTGAACTGGATTGGTGAATTTAAACGTGGTCGAACAAGCATGAAGATGCATCGCGTTCTGGAAGACCAAAAATATCTACCGATGAAGAAACCATTAGAAAAGTTCAGGGAATCGTGATGAATGATCGCCGATTAACATTGGGGGAGATAGCAGAGGCAGTAAGCATATCATATGACTACGCACATTACATTTTACATCAACATTTGGACATGAGAAAGCTCAGTGAAAGATGAATGCCGCGTTTCCTGTCAGGCAATCAAAAGCAAGCTTGTGTGACCATTTCTCAGCAATGTCTAGACATTTTCAAGCGTAGTCCTGTAAATTTTTTTTTGTACTCGCTTATCAAAACCTGTCATTTCACGATTCGATTTGTGTGCGTAAAAAGTCACTTTAAACACGAGTGCGTAAAAGTAAAGTTGGTACTTCCTGGAACTTGATTAATTTAGTGACATTTTAAAATCATAAATCCCTAACCTTAATAATATGCTACCCAGTTCGTTGTTTTTCTATGAAAATAAAAAGAAATGAAATAGAAATTGTTATATTTGGAAGGTATGTAATTCAATGTCAGAACAGCAACAAATATTATATAAATTACCATTATTCATTCTTTTCAGAAATTGAAACGGAACAATTATTAAAAATGTTGATTAGGCAATTTTGACAACCAGAGATTGATGCCCCAGGGATTAACTGGTTTGTTTGAATTGATCTTGATTGCGAAGGTAGAGTAACGTTGATTGTATTATTACATATATCTTGTATTTCAGATGTCGAACAAGTTGCAGGCGGAGTCGATATATCTAACGGGGTCATTGTTTTAGCTAATTGAATTCTACTATGCAGAGAATTTTCGATATATCCTTCTGCAACCGTAGATGATTTCCATCCACCATGCCTTTTAATTGAAAGCAAGTCACCTCCTTGGTTTGCCAACAATGTCGCTGAACTCCTTCGAAAACAGTGACCTGTGAAGTCACTTGCGCTATCAAGCTGAAGGTACTCAGCTATTCGCATTGGAATTTTGCCAATTGTATTAAGACCAACAGGTGAACAAACACACTTGCCATTGCGATATGTTAAAAAGAATCGCTGCTGGCTGTCCGGTCTTAAATTTGCATATTACAGAATTAATGCAATCCATTCAGGCTTAATGATTGCAAATGTACGGCTGTTACCTGTTTTAGTTTCTGGAATTGTTACGATAATTAAATTCGATTTAAATTCTATATCTCGCAATGACATTTTGCAAAGTTCTTCACGTCGACACGCTACAGAAATACCCAATATTAATACAGCCTATAAATACATATAGTGTTGTATGGAATTTAAATATATGGAAATGACTTTACCTTCATTAGTAGGAACAAAGAATTTGGTGCTTCAACAATAAATTTAGTAATTTGTTCTTCGGTTAATACTGCTGACTTTTTAGGCTGATGTTGCTTCGTTATCTGGTTTAAATACGCTATGAGTTTTGCATATTTAGATATATCCGTATTATCATATATTATTAAGCATGATTTTAACATAGAATAAGTGGACCATAATGGTTTATTTGATTGTAAATTTTGCAAATAAACTAATAAACAATTTTCGGAGTATTTTTGTATATTTTTAGATCTAGCCCAAGTTACAAATTTAGTATAAGTGCTTTTGTATATGTTTTTGATTTTATGGGTAATAAATTATCCACTGCAATATTGGCAGCTTCGCGAATTTCAGGCGGTGTACATTGCATTTCATTATCAGAATTCATGTTGTTGGTGAGGTTTTTATTTTGTATGAATTTTTTGAATTTGATAATTTTAAATTAATGTCACTTCAAATAATCAATACTGCCAACTCAAATTTTTTTAATTAATATCTAGAGATTAGTAGTGTGTCATATACGATAACGTATTTAACAATGTGTATTATTATTATAGTTCTCGTACAAAAATTATTGTACAAACTTCGTGCGTGAAACATTTCGCGAATTCGTGTCCATACTGGTCACTCATTCGCGAAATATGATTTCACGCACTTGGTTCATAAATAACTATCACTTCACGCCAGAGACTAAAACATAATCAAAGCAGTAGACAGTACGCCGTGAACCAACTCCAAAGAAGGCGAAGACGATGTCCGCAGCTGGAAAGGTGATAGCTACCGTCTCTTGGGATTCCTCAGGAATAATTTTTATTGACTCCTTACAACACGGGAGAACAATAACAGGCGCGTATAATGCATCGTTATTAGACATATTAAGGGAAGAAATCAAAGTCAAAGAAAAAAGTCTTGTTTCACCAAAACAATGCCCCATCCCACAAGTCGGCAATTGCGATGGCGAAACTGCACGAATTACGATTCCAATTAACTGAACACGCTCCATACTCGCCAGATTTGTCCCGTCGGACTTCTTTCTATTTCCAAACCTCAAGAAATCGTTAACTGAAAAGAAATTCTTATCGAATTGTGAAATCATTAAAGGTTTTGATAGTTCTTATTTTTCTGAAGGAATGAAAAGTCTAGAAAAACGTTGGACAACATATATAGAGTTATTAGGAGACTATGTAGAAAAATAAATATGATTTTACCCCAAAAAGTAGTGTTGTGTGTTTTGTTTTAGAAACTTTCCGATCCTCCCTCGTATACAAATACAAAAAGAAGCAATCACTCACTGTGTACTGTAGCATGACCTTGGTTAGTAAGCCCTGTTATAGAAGATGTGTAAGACAAGAGGAAATTAGCCTTCAAGTAATATGTACTTGTCAGGAACTGAAGGGCTCAGATAGAAAGATTTCGGCAAAGATCTATTGGATCCTATGAGGGTACTCAAATTTTCCTTGAGGGTTTTATCGAGGACAAAGGACTAACAGTGGAATTCAGATATCTAGTAGGGGTAGTACAATGAGCATTGTGCTTAAGTTCCCGGACTTACTTCTGTCCAAACCTAAAGAATTTGTGTTCAATAGAAATTAAAAAGTATCCCAACAATCTATGCCGTGATAGCGAATATCCTCTACATAATATCTGGCAAATTCTTCTATTAAAACAACCTAAACTTAATTAATTAATAATTCCCATATAACCCTCTAGAATCAACGTATATTCCGTTTCAATGCATCAGCAAAAGTATCAACCCTGATGATGTTCAAAGAATAGACGAAACGTAGACAACGGAAAAAGTAGTGGCAAGGCGGTGGTTGCAGGCCAGAGACCCAAAAGAAACAGTTCTTGTAGAAACTAATATTTAGGTAAATTTGGTTAGAACTGATAACAAACTTTTTATATTCCCGTGGCTAATTTAAACAATGAGTTATACAATAAGAATTTAAAAACTCCTAATTATTTAATGTTTATTAATTTTTAACAATAATAACAGTTGAAAAAGTTATTTAAACATGCATTTTATTTATTATATATTATGTTTCCACTATTTAATGTTTGTTTCTTGCCATCAAAGCAATGAACGCTCTTGATGTATACATACATATTGCTATGAATAGTGGGTTGAAGATTTATTAAACCACCATCCACAACTAGTTTTCCCAACTAGGTTTTCTCAGCCGGTGAATTTTCAAATCTGAGACCTCTAACTTCTCGGGTTCCACTTAGGAAAGACGTGTCTAAAATATGAGTTGAGCGCTAGTACACTTGTACACAAAAATTTTATTTATCTATTTTATATAAGTTAAATTTGAACTAATCTCTCTTTAGGATTCTTCTCTAAATATATTCTTTTATATAGGTATTAATTAATTAGCAATATTGGAATGAGTAAGTAAAGCAAACACAGATTAAAAATTAAAATAAATATTTTATATATAAATACAAAAATTAAAAAAATAAAAAAATATATCTTTACTAAGTATAAAGATGCTGTATCATATAACAAAGAAAATTAATACTGGTAGCCGTAACTTTGTGGTAATTCATTTTGAAAATAATAAAATAAAATAAAACAATCACTTTGTTATACCACTTTATTCACATATAATAGTGACCGCGGTTTCGACATACAATGTCATTATCAAACTGCAAAAGTTACAGGCCTACATCGATCTTATAAATGACACAAAAATATATGGGGGTGGTTTATGATGTTATTTAAAATTACTACTATATACTTAACTATTATCTACTCGTACAACATTGGAAAAGAGGTGTATATATAAGATCCAACTGGTCATTCAAAACAATATCTATTGTGTTGTTTCGACTTCTAAAAATTTCTAGTGCATCTAAAAGATTTAATTTACGACCTTTCTCGGCCAAATGCAATATTTTATGATGACCAAATGTATGCCTTTCTGTAATAAGATGGTTCGCGAATGTTGAATCTGTCTTCTTTAGTTTATATGACCTCATGTGTTCTTTTACCCGTATAATAAAACTTCGACCAGTCTGACCTATATACCGCCTAATTCTGAGTAAACGCAACGATCCGAATGTATGAATATTTCTCCCGCTTCGAATACAATTCCCCTGAATGTTGTAGGCGCGTCAACATCGATGTCATACATATAGCAAGCGCCAATTAAGTTGGCGCGAGGAGGGGGTTTAGCAACAGACTGTTTTGTGATTGGCTTAACATCGATGTCATACATATAGCAAGCGCCAATTAAGTTGGCGCGAGGAGGGGGTTTAGCAACAGACTATTTTGTGATTGGCTTAACGCGTTCGGGGATTTTTATTCGGAGCGGGAGAAATATTCGTACATTCAGGCCGTTGCGATTGCTCAGAATCAGGCGGTATACACTTTTACAATCATTACAATATAATTTGTACACTCCTGATTTATTATTGATATCTGTTTTAGGTTTTGCGTTAAAAATGAAATTACTTGTTTTTTCATATGGTTTGTAAGCTATCATTAATATTATTTTTTGAAATTATATTTCCAATTTGCTTGCTTATTTTACCGAAGTAAATTAGCACTATCTTTAGGATATACTAAACTAAGGGCCACTTGTAACTGTTTTTTCTTTAGTATACTGTCAATTACGCTACATTTATAACTATTGTTTACCGCTATTGGTTTTATAGTATTGATTTCACGAACAAAAGATTCATTAGACAAAGGAATATTTAATGCTCTATGTATCATAGAATTAAAGAATGAATGTTTGTGTGTCTTAGGGTGTAGTGAATCTTTGGGAATAATGCAATCAGTGAAAGTAGGTTTACGGTATATATCAAATTTTAAGCTCTGATCTAATTTGTTTAATTTTAAATCCAGGAAGTTAATATTGTTATTCTCTTCTATTTCTACTGTAAAATTGATATTAGAATGGATTGAATTTATGTAGTTCAGAAATGTTTGTAGTTGTCTATGAGTACCCTTAAAGCAAGCGAGGATGTCGTCTACATACCGATACCAAAATTTAATATGTTTTTTTGCCTAGTTGTGATGATAGAATTGTTTCTGTAATATGCTTCATGAAAATTTCAGCTAATAGAGGACTTAGAGGTGAGCCCATTGCCAGATCTTCTGTTTGTTTGTAGAATTTGTTGTTAAATGTAAAGTAACTTTGGTTGGTGACTAACTCCGTTAGAGATATGATTTCGTGTATAACAACCGGGTTTGTATTTTTCTTAACTAATATGTTTTCTATTAACCTTAAGCATTCCTTATGTGGTATTTTTGAAAACATGTTGGAAAAAACAAATGATACCAGGATTTCCGTCTTTTGTTTATTACAATCTTTTAATTTAGCTGTTAACTGTATTGCGTTTTTTATGGAAGAGCTATCTGTAAATTCGGTATATTGTCTAATTATTATGTTTAATTTTTCGGCTAATTTTTTATTGGGGCAAGAAATAAACGAAACAACTGGTCTGATGGTTGCTTCCTCTTTGTGAATTTTTACTAAACCATATAATTTAGGGGGGGGAAGGATTCATATGGAAAAGTTTGTACTTATCTGTGTTTGAGATTACTGCATTACAATTTTTAACACATTCTTTAATTTCTGCCAGATACTGTTTAGTGGGGTCCTTTCTCAATTCTACGATAGTATTGTCGTCTATAAATTTCTTAACTTTATTTTCATAATCACCTTTAGTTAATATTACAGACGAATTTCCTTTATCTGCTTTTGGTATCGTGAGGTTGTTTTCTATGGCTTTGTGATTAATACTTTGCAATGCTCGTCTGTCTGACTGATTATTGCGAGATGTTGAGCTGTTTTTCAGAATATTTGTAACTTTGGCTTTACCTAAGATACTGCTAATTTGATTGTTATTTGCAAATGCCAGTTCTGTTTCTATTGCTAGAATTTCTTTTTGTTTGTTACGATGGTTTTGTGGTGCATTTCTAGGACTTTTATTTAATAAGCTAAGTTCATTGTCTGAGAAGGTAACACTCGTGAGATTAATGACTCTAGGGTAAAACTGAACATTACTGAAAGTATTGTTAACTAGAAGTGTATTGTGTAGGTTTGATAGAGACTCTAACTTCATGTCTTGAATGAGTCGTTTCTTATGAATAATTTCACTAACTTGTTGTCTAATGTGGTCATCTAATAAATCGAATTCAATGTTGTGTAACTTAAACGATAGTTCTGAATGTAATACATTAATGTAAATCAGAAGAGTGTCTCTGTGGTGGAACCAAAATTTGGATTCTTGTTTAATCCAAATTCTCTTCGCGGCATTGATCGCTTTTTTAGAGGATATGGTGTGTGTTCTGGTTCTCAGCTGTACATAATTCGGCGTTAAATTTCTTCGTAAGCATTGTAGATTAAACCATATATTTTGTACTGCCATCCTGTGTTTCACCCGTAACTTGAAGTAGAAATTGGCTTGTTGCACTACACTGGTTTGTTTAAGAAAATGAATACTGGCAGCCGTAACTTTGTGGTAATTCATTTTGAAAATAATAAAATAAAATAAAACAATCACTTTGTTATACCACTTTATTCACATATAATAGTGACCGCGGTTTCGACATACAATGTCATTATCTTTTCCAATGTTGTATATAATAGTTAAGTATATAGTAGCAATTTTAAATAACATCATAAACCACCCCCATATACTTTTGTGTCATTTATAAGATCGATGTAGGCCTGTAACTTTTGCAGTTTGATAATTACATTGTATGTCGAAAATAATAAAATAATCAAGTTTAAGATTAAATTCTCCCCAGAAAACCACACTGTATATTCAGATTTTGAACCGCGAACAAAACTACGCATGTGCTTTGCCATGCACAAAAAACCCTGACTCCAATCTGACAAACTTTTCGTTTATTATTTTAACAAAGAATTTTTAATACTAAACTGTATTATCTATATGCTTAAAATTTAAATCTCTTATCTACTTGTTTTAATACAATAGAACTATAATTCTTATAATTATGACGCCATAAAATTTTAATTCTACTTACAAGATTAATGGAGACTTTCACGAAAAGGGTGCTTAATCAAATTAATCACCAAAAATACGAGAATTTAACTCTATAAATATCGGGAATTTAATATCTAAAAAACATCAACTATAAATCACTTTCAATCAATCAAAACCCGAACTAATTAAATATACTTAAAATATATTTCACGAAGCAAACACCTCTTCGTTCAATGGCTTAAAGTCGTCTCCCAGATTGACCTCGACTTTTACATCAAAGCGACACCGGATAATCAGTTTTTCCCACTAGTTACCGCTCTCAAAATTTATTATATACATTTAGTATACAGTCATTTCACAAAATATTTTATTTTAAATATTTTATTTAAAAAAAAATCCATAGCACAATGTATGTATATACAAGTAACCACACGTACATACACGGTTATAAACCTATATGAAATTTTTATAAGATGCTTTCTCTCTAAACTTTGTCCGTGCAAGATTACATACAACTGTATGCGTGTGTTCTTTTCCCATTTTTCTTTTCTTTCTTATAACCTTAAACGGTTTGTCGCAGCTATAAACCCCCGTGTATAATAAGGACCCAAGGGTGAAACATCAAAAAGGAGTGAATTTACTTATGTAAATACCATTGGAGTTCATTAGCTTCCTTTGTGAAAGATCAAGCGGTTTTTTATTCTTTCCTTACATATCTCAGGTATGATGCGTTAGAAAAAAGCTTATTCCCTTGTAATCGTGGTATTGAATAAATTTTTGAAATTAGTTATCGTATTTGTAATAGTTTCCTATAGATCGAACATAAAAGAACAGTCTACAATAATTACTTAAAAATAATAACTGGAAATTTTAGCGCTAATGTTGACAGGAAATAGTGCCATATAACATATATTGAGAGTATGTGCTGCATGAAGTATCCAATAGGAAAGGTGCCAGAGGTATAGATCGCCCCGAAACTACGAGAATTGTAAGAGTTTATGTATACGAGGTGCGATCAAGATGTTCCCGGACTAACACTGTAGCACGAGAACCCAAAATAATACCGGCACGCGTCGATAACTGGGGTACATGTCTGTGGAGTGTGTGTAACAAATTTCAACGTAATCAGTGCGATTTTTGCTAGGCTACGCTCGGTTGCGGAACGTTACAATTGTGCCATGATTAATGCGCTTGAACCACCTCGCCCTATCTGGATAATTACGGTGATAGGGCGAGGTGGTTCTTTTCTGTGAATGTGTCTGGAAAAATCCTTTCTCCAGCAGGGGCATACCGATGAGCTTCTAGAAAAGCGAAATACGTATCTACGTCTCTGGGGATAGGATATATTCGGACACGTTCACAGAAAATATTAATAGTGAACCTGCATTTGTTTTCTTCACACCAGATTTTTAGTAATATTTTATATTATTAAAAATCTATTATTCGTAGATCCTATTTATGTTTGGAAAATTATGGTCAACTGTTTAAACATTTTTTATAACTTCTTATTTTAATTTTGTTTCAAATAATATTTTTTGAGCTGCCTATGTTTTTAATTTAATAAATAATTGTTGCAAAATAAAGTTTTCTTCCTTTCTTTGTTTGCAAAACCTTCTATTGACGAATGTCACAACCGCTCTAATCTGTTAATGTAACAATATGTTGTTTTTTTTAATTTTTAAATTAGTTTTGGTATCAGGTATAACAAATTATACATTTTTGAAAAGGGAAAGAAAAATTCTTTTCGATGGTGTCACCCCCATAACTCTATAACCCCCATAAGAGAAATGAAACTTGACCATTGCAGCTCAACTACTATAGCAGTATTCAAAAATTCAAATACACAACGAGAATCTTATTAAAAAAGTGTCTTAAGGAAGTGCAAATTAAATTTGTATTCCTTTAAAAATAAATGAGTTATTAAAGAAAGTCGAAAAAACAAAAATTAACTTTTTCTGCTATAGCGCCCGAAGTACGTTAAATATTCAAAGCTAGCGTATAGGGTTTGGTACAACTTTACCTCTGGAGTATTTGATCCCATTTAACCAAATCTCTATCTCTCATAATAAGCGAGATCCCCATGTTGAGAATGAATCTGTGGACACACTGTATATTCTTATAATTACATCTTACCATTTTTCGTATGTTGCCTCTTTATTTTAACAATACCTGTATATGAGAATATTGTAAATGGTACAGAGATAAAAAACAAGTAGTAATAATAATACATTTATGATTGCTATAATTTGCAACAGAACTAAGCGCGTCAGACTCCCGAATAATATTATTTATATTAATATTTATTTGTTTTGATATATCTTTTTTAAATTGCAATATACCAAGTAATTTATATATTTGCAAATGTAATTTCAATACTCAATCAAATTCGTGATAAAATTTGTTAAATGGAAAGAGTAAATACGCACAATAAGTAATAATCTTTGGAGAAATACTCGAATATCTTGTGTTTACGAGCGAAAGCAAGAAAAAACAAGAAATTTATTGTTTCAATTGTTGGCTGTCAGATTGAAGTGCCTCTTCCGATGATAGATCTTCCCATAATGTATTTTTATACAATTGATAAATTTCGTAAATTTCCATATTTGTAGATTTTACGAATTGGTTGCATTTTAAAATTCTTTCCTACAAATTCCTCATGGCATCGTGAAAAATTTCCACCGTTCAAATGATAAAATATGGACCCTAAAATACCCATTCGAGAAATATAGATTTATGTAAATATCTCTCAAATACTTTGAAAACGTAATGTGCATGAACACGCCTTTGTTTCAGAGATTAAGATGCCGCGAAGCGAAAAAAAATGTATGAGAGAAGGAAGAGCGTAGGAAAGAGTGGAAAACGTAAAAAGAAACCGAATACACTGTCAAAATCGCGAAACTCTCTTTTCATTTACTGTCGACAAATCAAGTGGTGAGAGAAAATGATATGTCATAAATAATATTTAATAGGATGTGACAAATTTACACACCCTTATACGCAGGTATGATACACTATTCGCCAAAATAAACTACCAAAGATGCAATTGTATTTATTTTTTTTTATTTGTATAATTTGCATGTTCAAAACGTACACTATCGCGGTGCAAACAAGCTTCATAACGATTTCGCAAGTCATATTATTAAAGAGCGGACATAGTTGCTGAAAATATGTTGTTACAATATGCCTTAGTTCTACAATATTGACAGGTAGATTTTTTGAGCGAAACACTTTTTCATCATACCCTAAATGTATACAGCAGGTAGCGTCAGATCTGGTGATCGAGTTAGGTACGTAAACTTTGTTGCATGAGAAACTATTTCTGTTCTTAAATTTTCGTGAAGTAAGGCTATTATGCATCGGCTGCATGACATCTTGGAACCATTGCATGTCCACCTTTAAATTTTGTGCACGGCAAAAAATTCTTAAATCTCTCAAGAAAGGCGTAATGATATTCTGTAATGCTCTTAGTTGAAAGTAACTGGTTGTTCCTCGCCATCCTCAATAAAGTAAAGACCAATAATTCCATGCCCAGATTCACTATGCCAAATGGCAATTCGACTGCTGTAGGGTGGGTTTTCTGCAATAATATATGGACTTTCAAACCCATGGAATCGAAGTGTCTTTCTATTGATATCTTCTTCTTTTTGTGCCCTCTCCGTCATCGGAGCTTAGCGATCACATCAGCAAAGGTCTCTCGATTTGCAGCAGCTCTAGTGAGTTGTTCAAAGTTTAATCCGGTCCAGTTCCTAATATTCCGCATCCACGATAGTTTCTTTCTGCCAAGCCCACGTTTACCCTCTATCCTTCCTTCAATTATGAGCTGCAGTAGGTAATATTTTTCACTTCTCAAAACGTGACCAAGGTAAGCCGTCTTTCACATCTTTACTATGTGGAGCAGTTCTCGATCTTTGTGTACCCCTTTCAAAGTTTCCTCATTAGTTGTATGTGATGTCCATGGAATTCTAAGAATTCTTCGGTATGTCCACATTTCAAATGCTTCTATACGGTTCATACTGACAGTTTTCAAGGTCCATGTTTCCACTCCGTATAATAGCGTTGACCAGACGTAACACTTTGTAAACCGTACGCGTAAATTTACATTTAGCTGTTTATCGCACAGTATGTTTTTGAGTTTGAAGATGTTTTGCCTTGCTTGTTCAATTCTGGACCTTATTTCGATGTCATGGTCGAGTCTTGAGTCAATCCAGCAGCTCAGGTACTTAAATCGATCAACCCTGGTCAATATTTCCCCGTCAACCCGTAGAGGTATGGGTACGTTTGAATTACGAGAAATTAATTACTTTCGTTTTGCTGATGTTTATGGCCATATTAAAATCTTTGCATGTCATATTTAATCTGTTGATTATGTTCTGTAATCCTATATCGGTATCCGCAATCAACACAGTATCGTCTGCATAACGGATAGTCGATATATTGACACCGTTTATTTTTATTCCGTCGTTACAACCCCTAAGCGCCTTCGCAAACAGATACTCTGAGTATATATTAAATAGTGTGGGGGACAACACGCACCCCTGTCTCACTCCTTCACAAATGTCAATGTTTCTTGAAGACAAGTTAGTCTCGACTCTTATTCTTGCGGACTGGTGCCAATAGAAGTTTCTGGGAAGTCTCAAATCCCCATCATCCAGCCCGATTTCCTCCAGGAACTCGAAAAGTTTATCATGGTTTCCTCGGTCAAACGCTTTCCCAAAATCGACGAAACAAATATGTATGTCTCTTTGTTGGTCGTGGCACTTCTGTGCAAGGACTTGTAGGCTGAATAAAGCTTCTCTCGTACCTAACCCATTTCGGAATCCGAATTGTTCCGAGCCGATGTTAGATTCGCATTTGTTATATATCCTCTTGTGTATAATTTTTAATAGGATTTTAAGAACATGACTCATCAGGCTTATGAGTCTGTAGTGGTTACATTTCCTTGCACTATACTTTTTTGGTAAGGGTATAAAAGTTGATTCAAGCCAATCCTGGGGAATTTTGCCTGACTTATATATGTTGTTAAACAGAAGTAGAAGTAGATCTATGTTTTCCTCATTTATGAGTTTAAGTATCTCTGAGTTTATTTGATCAGGGCTCGGACTTTTATTATTATTATTATCTATTGATATAGCCATTAAGATGAACATTGTTTGATCTTTGTTTGAAAACCATATATTTCTAAAGAAATCGATATTTTCGTAGACTAAATTTAATACACGTCAACAATAAACTCCTCCTGCACTTTAGTTTACAAAGTTTAATCGTTGTCTAGCTTGAATACAGTATGGTTAACCACAAATACATTTGACGTAGACATTGTACATGAATGTTTCGTTTATATTCAGATCATAAGCAATTTGTTGCAGGCTTCTTTGCGGAGACTGCAAGACTTGGACAAGCGTCGTTCATTATTACTGGTACCAGTGTTCTTGGACGATCTGAAGAGTCTTTGCGCTGATGCAAGACACTAAATTCTGCCTCGGTGTGACAATTAAACAAATTAATCAAAATTAAATAACAATTTCTTATTTATCGCCAAATTTGGCAAGCTCCGGTCGTGTATGCAACTTTACCTGATCATTTAAAGCTTCAAGTTTTCTCCACAGGCAGCGGTAGTGAGCTTGACAAACAACTTCAAAATACGCGTAAGGCAGAAAGACCAACAATATAATTAATGACATTTAAATTGTCATTAATTTAACCTAATATTTGGGTAATCTCAAATGGGCATAAGATTCTTTAAGCTTGCATTCTTAGTCGCTAGTATCCGCTTAACTGGGAACGTACTAATTATTGTACAATGGTTTGTTTTTGTACTCCAGGTTTCCAGGAAACGTGTTCACATACAAGGTATCTAATTAAAGAAAAAAAAGACTTAATATAATATTTGCACATATTTTACATTTTAAATACATTTATAAATATGAATGAACACATGAAAACAAAGAAAAGCAGTATATGTAAAAAAAAACATAAGTACAAAAAATATTCGTTGACGTACAGATGCAAGGAAGAAAAAATATACAAATACATTGACCTAACCCCATACAGTGCAAATGTATTGGAAAATAATCGCTTTCAGAAATACGTGCGTACAAAAAAAAACAGCTTTAGAGTTGACCATGAAATTTTTAGGTATGTCGTAACTTAACCGCACCGTTCCGAATTGTCAAATGTTAATGTCATTAGTAGAGACTGGACACATCGGGCTGAAATGACGTTATTACGTACGGACGATATAAATAGTCTAGAACATCTGTAAGTACATCACGCAGTTATTGAATAGCACTATTCATTCGGTTAACCGCACTCAAAAAATAGATTTGCAGTTAAGTGAATGAATAGTGCTATTCAACAACTGCGTGATGTACTTACAGATGTTGTAGACTATTTATATCGTCCGTTGTAATGACGACTATTTCAGCCCGATGTGTCCGGTCTCTAGTCATTAGCGTCATGTAATAAAAAACGATAACACGGAATTTTATTTATTTATGACAGAAATATTATAACCTAGCAATTAACCTTGCAATTTTTTAAAGCCGTCTGTCATTCAGATGTAACTGTCATTTAAGAAATTCATTTAAAAAAGGTATATAACCCCTTACCACAATTATTAGTCGTATCCTAAATACGTATTTCAACAACTAAGTTGTCATCATCAGTAGGTAAAAACTACTAATTAAAAGGCGCACATGGGGCACAGTAAAGTAAGAAAAACGCTTCCGCACAACTACTATACACTGCAACCCCGTGAAGACTAAATTTAACATGCCAATCTAAAACTACGAGACAAACACTTGCCTCTTAAGGAAAAAGGTCTAAACATGTGTTAAATTGTCGAACAAAGGAACGGCAGACATTCATCTCTAAGGAAGGCGCCACTAAATTCGATTTTTAAAAACTACGATGACCCACTATTAAACTAAATGAAACACCTTATATTTCCACAAAACAATAGTATATTTAACTATATATATTAAAAAGTATGGTCGTATACGACCATACTTTTTAACCATTTGTAATTGAAAAATTCTTTACACCCCTACCCAGAATAGATGTTTTTACTATGCATGTGCTCGAGATAATACGTTTAAATAATAACTACTGATGTGTGCAATGCACATGAAATATACATATAGTTAAATATACTATTGTTTTGTGGAAATATAAGGTGTTTCATTTAGTTTAACAGTGGGTCATCGTAGTTTTTAAAAATCGAATTTAGTGGCGCCTTCCTTAGAGATGAATGTCTGCCGTTCCTTTGTTCGACAATTTAACACATGTTTAGACCTTTTTCCTTAAGAGGCAAGTGTTTGTCTCGTAGTTTTAGATTGGCATGTTAAATTTAGTCTTCACGGGGTTGCAGTGTATAGTAGTTGTGCGGAAACGTTTTTCTTACTTTACTGTGCCCCATGTGCGACTTTTAATTAGTAGTTTTTACCTACTGATGATGACAACTTAGTTGTCGAAACACGTATTTAGGATACAACTAATAATTGTGGTAAGGGGTTATATACCTTTTTTAAATTTTTATTTAACCACAGTCTCCATTGAAAGAATTTTTAAGAAATTCATATTAATAAAGTTACAATATGCTTTTTGATGTTACTTGGAAATCATGACTCACTAGAGGCAGGTTTTTTTTTGAACGCACGATATCAACAGTAGCTTTGGTATAAAAGGAAATCTAAGTGCCTGATAATTATTTTTAAATTCCTGATGTCATTTACAAAACATATTTTATTTAATATAAATGAAAGCCAATTTATCAATTTTATTGTTCTATTTTGACAAAAAAATTTGTATTTGTATACAAATTAAATATATACTCATTTACATGTAGCGTATATAAATGAACTATAATAGACAGAAAATAGTCGACATAATAGCCTTTGTTCTCGTATATATTTCATCATAGCAGATATTAGATATTGTAGTGAAAGGCATTTTTTCTAATGTTTATACTGATAAATATGTACATTCCATTCATATACAATAAATTGAATGTTGATTGATGACAATTTTGATAATGTAATATCGGATTGGATCTATAAAAACAAATCAAATGAACATAAATTTTTGTTTTTTTCTTTTACTTGAAATTTATTTAATAATTTCGTGGAATTAATACATTTTGAAACATATCTTCTTGTTTGTTGCACTCTATTTATTGTCCCATGCACACGTCTGAACGCTATTTGAATGGTTTTAAATTTACGATAAGGAAAAAATGTAACACAGTCAAAGCAGTAGTTGTGAATGTACTTCATACAGCATGTAGACTTTATATGAAATACAGAATCATCGTAAGATTATTAAATTATAGTTTGTTGTCACCACTCCTTGTATTTTTTGGTTTTAATAAAATATATTTTTCTATTTTACGTTCGAAATGAACTCATTATGAAACCCAAAACAGTATCGAAATGAGCTTCATTTCGATACACTTTTTTTCATTTTTCAATGTTGGCGTAGTTCGAATACAGAAATAAATATCATTGCTGTCATTTGATTTTAAGAATTTATGTACATTTGACAGATATGATATATGTCCGTATTTTACACAAACAACGTATGTTGTATACAATTGACAACAACATATATATGTTTCTATGTCACTCATGTTTATATTTTTAAATGAAATATCAAGTAATGTTAACGAAAATTAATAAATAATATGTAATATAATATACTTCGCGGATAGCAAGATTTAAATTTGAAAATGTCAAGTATCAATTTGACCAACTGCATGCTTTATATAAAAATTAAACTATGAACTTTCAAATTAAGTAATTCCAATTTAAGCAATATATTAATGTAAAAAACGCAAAATAGAAAAAATAGTATAAAAAACTCGTTTCATAAGGCCTTTTGCCGCACTCGCTCTTTAAAAAACTCGCCGCTATCGCGGCTCGTTTTCTAAACTGATCTCGTGCGGCAAAATGGTGCCTTATGAAACTTGTTTTTTAATATACTATTATAGATAGATATTAATTAGAACTTACTTATTAATAAAAATAAATAGAGAATTTGATGTGATGGACAATATTTTTATTGAGAATGCTCCAGCTAGTAAAAATGAATGAGCCGGTACTTGACTTTATTCAAAAAGTATATAAAGAATAAACAAAATGCTACTTACTTTTCAAATATCTTGCTCTTGTTTATAATTGAAAAAGTGTGTAATAAATATCAAAACATCCTTTTTTAACACGACAAATACAGACAACGTAAATGATCGCGTTTAAAAGGAATCTGAAACGCTGTATAATAAACAATTTTTTTTTCAAGCGTATAATAATTTCGATATTATACTAATCACAACCTTATATTGAAAGAGTTCATTTCTATCGGGCGGCAGTTTTTTCGTCACTTCTTATATACAGCGGAAAATCCAGCCCATGCATCGAATGTCGTATTGTATTCTTCTTCGAAATAATTGTCGGCACAATGTATAATACAAAGGTTACACATGCGGTTAAGCCGTAGTATGAGTGAAGGCACAAACAAAATGCAGTTTTCTGGAGAGTTGGCTGTGCTAACCTCTTTGGAAGGGCGTCGTTACTTCACATTAATTATGTGGACGGTATGCGAGGTACTTCGGCTGTCTGACAACAGGTAGCGCCGAATTTACTTCTGCGCTCGGTCTGGATAATTACGGTGATAGGGCGAGGTGGTTCTTTTCTGTGAATGTGTCTGGAAATATCCTTTCTCCAGCAGGGGCGTACCGATGAGCTTGTAGAAAAGCGAAATACGTATCTTCGTCTCTGGGGATAGGATATATTCGGACACGTTCACAGAAAATATTAATAGTGAACCTGCATTTGTGTTCTTCACGCCAGATTTTTAATAATATTTTATATTATTAAAAATACCTTTGTATTATACAAAACTGGTGGGGTTTACCTACTCATGTATGTTTCAATTATTCTGATACAATGTATACTGATATATACTTTTCTATTTTTGGAAAAATTATAGTCCCTTCACTTGTTGGGTTTTACTTTATAAGAACCATAAACATTTCTGTACGGTGGCCGACACAAGGTAAGGTTAATACAGACCTAACTTTAACGTGTTCTATGCACTTACTTAGTGTTTGCAGTTAATCAAGTATTTTCTTTTTAACAGTTGCTTGTTTCTCATTCCGGAATATTTATTATTATTGACGTTGTTACTGATTTTGTGTCTGGCTTTGGAAATTTTTATCTACAAGAAAAGTAATTTGTTAAGTTTCATAATCTTTGTCAGTCAGTCAGATAAATTACACGTTCGTATCAAAGAGAATTTGAAAAAACTATAGCGTAGTAATAGTGCGCCACGTCATTAATTAGTTTGAAAGCTATGTTTGTTTATATCCCCAACGACATAAAAATAATTCACCAAATAAAGAATGAGATATTCTCATTTATGCTGCAGTAGAAAGACAACCGGAATTATCTAGTAGAAGAATCGCTGAGCAACTTACGGTCTCGAACAATACCGTTCGTAGAGTCAAGAGAATAGATATCGTTCTTACAAGTTAAGAAAATCAAATAAAATATTTCCAAACGACAAAAAGGTTTGAATTTAATGAAGCAATTTTAGAACGTTGCAACAATTATAGAAATTTTGTTCAAAATATATTATTTAATAACGAATCCACCTTTCTTCTATATGGTCATCATAATTCTGTTATTGTGTAGTATTGGTCTAAGGAAAATAAACGTTTGATTTAAGATGCATAAACGCAATATCCAAAGAAGGATAATGTTAAGACATAACTTTTAGGGGACCATATCATTGGACCCTTTGTCACTGAAAGGAATTTAAACGTGCAACAATAGAAGTGCACGAAAACTGGCTTTGTTATAATGTTGCGCAATACAAACACCCTCCTCGGACTTACTTTGCATAGGTGGGACGATCTTAAATTGACAAAGCATCGAGGTAGTGCTAACGACGTAAAACTCAGTGAAGATGGTCGTGTTATTCTTGTCGAAACGTTGATAGACTGACTAAAAATTAAAAAGGGCGCCACCGCGATTTTAAGAGCTGCTTGTGGAGGTTATACGACACGCGGAGTTCGTATTTATGTTAACGATCCCAGCACGTAAAGTCTAGCGTAATTACAGAAAACAGGAGGTAATATCAAGTAAAAGAAAACATTCCACAGTGAAGAAAAGGAAACAAGTTTATTAAAAACGTCTTCGTCGTTATTGAATTGATAAAATTAAAAAAAGAGATCGTAGTATGTTTCAATCAAAACTGAGAGAGTGACGCCCTGTATATAACTAAATTAAAGTTTATAATAATTTAAATAAATATATAATTATTAAACAAGATAATTTACTATAAACTCACAAATGCAAAAAACCAAAAATAAAATTCTTGTACGATATTGTATATTTACAAGTCTGTATATATCAGTGCACAAAAAGGTAAGGAAATAATACAGGCAAATATCATACGCATACGCAAGATCTTGAGTATCCGTTTACAATCGAATGTAAGTCTTATATTCGTAAACTTAAGGCTACATATTCATTAACGCAATTAAAATATAGTAAAAACAAATGAAATGCATTTTTAAGCACGAGAATTCTTATATAACCTGAATCAACAAACTTCTGACCAAGCTAAATTGCTTCGTCATACATATTAAGTACATTAAATTTTTGTACAAAATGGCAAAAATAATACTAAATTTATATTTAAACAGTTTAACGAAACTATTGGTCGTTCAAGACTAATAAAAGTATGAAAAACTACGGTGAACGCTACTACAGTATTTACAACAAGGAAATTGATGAATGTCTATAACAAAGAAAATATAATAAATTAATGAATCTTATTTCTTCATGTCGCTAATTTTCCTTAAAACACGCTGCAAGTTCTCGAATGATAATTGTTGAGATGAATCAGCGTAATTATTGTTAAAGCTACCTTACTGGTGGGTGACTTTGATCGGGGCCAAACGGCTGCTATGGTGTCGTTTCCGACTCACACGTGGTCTTCGAAAGTGATTTACGGAACACGTGAACTGATATGGTTCTGTAAAGATTCTCCACTTCCGGTGATAACCACTTGTACGGAAAATTTCAGCAACCCATTAGTTAAAAGAACTCGAAACAAAAACCCTGCATATATTAATTATGCATTAAAAATAGCGAAAAACGAAGATTGAGACACAGAATTATCGCAAAGAACATTTAGCGGGAAAATTGCGATGGGGTTAATTAGTTCTTCGGCCTAGACAACAACTACAATCCAATCAAATAAAATGCCACAAATGCTGTATGTCGCTCTATAAGCACCTAATTTAGGGTAGAATTTTCTCGATAACAAATTAAACCAGCGACACACCAAAAAAAGTCAATTACACTGACTGAAAGACTAGACGAAAGTAACGGAGGTCAACCATACCCAATTTCTATAAGTTCCGCTAAGTCGCGCAGGCTCAGAACACAGCGATATCGATACGAATATATATACCGGTATACACCCAACGCCAATATATTGTAACAAACTCACAAAGACATTTATTTCTTTGGAGAGAGATCTTGTGTACAAAGCATGTCAGATATTTTCATAAATGACATTTGGTTTCAGCAGGATGGATGCCCTGCACATAATGTTGCAATTGCGCAACAATATATAAACAGTGTATTTGTTACTAGATTGATAACCGGTTGGAGCGGTATTCCTGGTAGATCATATGAGTTAGCCCCAAACTATTTTTTCTTGCGGGTATATGTAAAATCGTTCTTTTACATTTTTCACAACAGAACTCGTACTGTCGCAGGTTTGGCTCCGAGCGTTGTCCATTTCACATGCAAAACATTCTGCATCAGACTTTGTCGAATGTTCACAGAAATTATGTCGATAGGTATTGCGCTTTACAGCTAGGTAATCGTTTTGAACATCTGTTCTAATAAAGTTATTCCGAATTTTTATTATGTTTATCTTTCCTTAGTATAATTTTTTATTTAATTCTCTTTGGTTTCTTGAGAAGAGTTGTTTGGTTTTTAGAAGTATCTTATTGTATATTTTAAATTCTGCTTCAATTTATTTCAATTAGCTCTTGGTTTATTAGATCTAATATATTCTAATTAAAATAGGTTTCTGTGATTTAAAACACCAATTTTGATTCAGTATGAATATTCCATGTAAGTCTTTCAGCTAGAATTCATTGATTCCCAAAGTGGTCCAAGTGGACCCCCAGGGGTCCACGGGAAACTCGACGGGGGTCTACGTTGGCGTGACAAAAAAATGGGGGTTCACAATTCGTAAGCGGGGGTCCACGAAAATTTATCTGGTATCGATAGTGAAGAACTAAAATGTTGGCTTGAGTTCACCTATCAATGTAGGCAGATAATATTTTCAGAAGCTCAGCGACTGTTACTTGTAAAAACTTGCATATTCCATATTCAGTACAATGTGTCGAGACTTCCAAAGCGCTGCCGCTGCCGCCGTCCGCAATGCTTGTTCAGACGGGCAATGGGACGATGTACGACTTGTGGTGTGTGTGCTTGCAATCTTGCATGAACTTGTTTGATTCTTCACCAATATAAATACGAATGCCACGGATAAACGTTACTCATTTGTTTCCCGAATTTCGAAAAGAAAAGTAAAGTAAAGTGAATCGATCTTAGTGTTTGCCACTGTCGGAAAAGTAAGTACTTACCTGCCTACTTGTTATACATACTTTTATTTTATTTATTATTTATCTATTTATTTTACAATTTATTGTACACGTAAGTAAACAAAGAATGGACAAATTCCAAAAAAATACGTAGGTACAAAAAGTGAGGCTTATACCTAAAAGAAATCTCTTCCAACCCACCTGCGATAGGAGATATATTTATGTTTTAATAAGTATATTTGTAATGTTAAAATTAAATCTTGAACAGAGCCATTATTAGATACTTCCATAAAAGAACAGAAAGCCGAGAAAGGTTGAACTTCTTGTCACTATATTATTAGTAATTTTTTTATTACCCGACTGTGTGGTGGTTCACTAATAATTAAATATATTTTCATAAATTGTACGTATCTTTATATACTACATACTCGTAACGTGCATCAAAGTAATAAATAAATAATTAAAATCGCAAAGTTTTGATATCAAAATATTATTTACAAGTATTTTCTATCGAATTTACAGTAATATATCAAAATATAATTAATGAAAAAATGTTTTACATTACATTAAAATCGGTTCAGCCGTTTTCATAAAACTCAATTATTGATCTTAGCGATTTATTGCTTTTAATAATTAGAATCAGTTGGCCGGTACTTTGTTTATTTCATTGCAATAATCAATTAATCCTGTTAAAATAACCATATCCTGTTAAGTAAGACCGCCTTAAGATTACTACAACAAAGTTTTTTTTTTCTTTACATGTAGGTAACTGATACGAAACATGTCTGAATCTAAGAACAAATGTCGACAGTACAGTGTTGATTATTTAAAATTTGGTTTTCCTCCATCAAAAGCAGACAAGCGATTGCCCATATGCCTTTTATGCAATAAAGTTTTGAGCAATGCCTCTATGAAACCATCGAAGCTCGAAGATCATCTAAGAAGGTGTCATCCTGATAAATTAGGTAAAGATTTGAAATATTTTCAAACATTCAAGGAAAAATATGAAAAGAGACCCACCGTGCACAGTATGTTTGCTTCAACGTCGGAAAGTAACGATGATGGCTTGCGGGCATCTTACAATATCTCATTACTTATAGCGAAATCTGGAAAATCGCACATCATTGGAGAACAGTTAATTTTACCCGCTGTTGAAGAGGTTTTAAAAACTGTTTTGCACAAATCTCCATTTGACATACTCAAAAGAATTCCTTTGAGTAACAACACTGTACAAAGACGTATTGACGAAATGAGCTCTGATATTGAAAGTTTCTTGTGTAATTATCTGCAAACAACTCATTTTTCTATTCAACTGGACGAGTCAACTTTACCTGGTAATGAAGCATTATTATTGGCATATGTTCGATTTGTTATGGACGAAGAAATTCATGAAGAGCTACTATTCGCGAAAAAACTTTGGAGACGGACACTAAAGGTGAATCAATATTTAATGCCCAGAGTGATTTTTTAAGGAAAAATCGATTCCATTCGCAAACGTTATTTCGGTGGCAACAGATGGAGCTCCTGCCATGGCCGGGCGATGTCGTGGGTTTATAAGCCATCTTAAAGGAATTATACCAGAGGTAACTGCAATTCACTGTGTCATCCACCGACAACACCTAGTAGCGAAAAATGTGAGTGCTAAATTGCACCAATCGCTTCAATTTGTGATTAATGCAGTTAACAAAATAAGAAGCAATGCATTGAATACGCGTTTATTTGCACAATTGTGCGATGAAAATGATGAAGACTTCCAACGATTGCTCTTACATACTGAATTACGCTGGTTGTCGAAAGGTGCATGTTTAACAAGATTTTTCTCACTTTTTGAATCAGCTTTAGAGTTTCTGGAAAGAAAAGATCCAGATTTAAAAGAAAACCTGATCAATTTGAAAGCAGACATCGCGTATTTCACAGATTTGTTCAAAAAATTTTATGACATTAACTTTCAATTACAAGGAGACAGCCTCAATTTAATAAAAACAAAGGGTGTAATTTCAGCTTTTCTTGGCAAATTGAAATTTATGAAGCAAAATATTAGTCGGCGCGAATTTTCCCAGATTTCAAACTTGTCACAGGTAGAATGCCTTGATGAGGATATTCACACCTACGTTCAACATTTAATTGCCCTGCATGATGACTTTAAAATCAGATTTGAAGATATTCTGACGATGGAAATACCACCCTGGATCATAAATCCACTTGATGAAACGGAAGTGGAGAATGTGATATTACAAGAGGAACTACTCTAGCTGAGCACTAATAAGGAACTGAAGGTGAAATTTTAAAGAGGGTATCAAACATTTTGGCTGCAGGCAGAAATACCCGAAAAACATCCTGGACTGTGGGGAATTGCGACAAAGCTTTTGATAGCGTTTCCCTCGTCATATCTTGTCGAGAAAAGTTTTAGTGTCGTTACAAACCTTTAACAAAAAAAAGGAGCAGATTGAATATCACAGACCGGGGAGATTTGCGGTTATTCCTAACAAAACTGAAGCCAAATATTGATAATTTGCTGTCAATCCATCAAGGACATTCCTCCCACTAAAATTATGACTATTTGGTGATTGTCATTGTAGAAGTTACGTTACGTTATTAATATTTAATTTTAATTATATTACGACTGACAATAATAATTAATAGTGTAATAATTACATATTTGAATACATACAACACAAGGAAATATACTATTTTTCTTTTTATTTTTACCACTCCGAATGGGGAGTTTTCTAAATAAAATATGTGAGAATTGATTGGTTTCTTGTGCTGTGAGTAGATGTCAAAGGAGTAAAGTTGGATGGAATCACTTTTTTGATTAGCTAACTTTACTTTTTTGACATCCACTCACAGCACAATCAATTAATTAATTAACCAATAACTCAGCCGCAACGCAAATTTCCATAGTTAGATCTAATCTTCACATTTTTTGTCGAATTTTGGAAATATGGAAGAAATGTAGCTGCAGGGGGTCCACCGGAACCAGCAAAACTTTCAAAGTGGTCTATGAGAAAAAAGAGTTTGGGAGCCTCTGAGCTAGATGATCAAAGAGCTGATGTTTATGCTTCAGTGTCGTAGGCATCTGCGTTAGGAAAGATATCGTCACTACTTTTACTAGATACCGAAGTTATTATTGTGGGATAGATTCCCAACATCATTTTGATCATATGAAAATAAAAGATTGATAAATAAAAGTCGTCTGAATACTTATTTTGAAGAGCCAATATTCAATGGTCATGAGTAGGGCAGACCAATTTCCGTGCGCGCCATGAGCGCCGGTACGGGAGTGTAATTCGTAATATATTAGAATATGCGATAGAATAGGGACGCAACATGAGCTTGTTACCGATATAAGTATAGAAGTAGACATTTATTCTATCAGAAATAATTAAATATACATTTGGGTTTCTGCTATTAAAGTAATATGCATAAACACACGAAAAATAAGAATAGTACATATTATAGCAGCGTTGTATGTACCTATAAATAAAATGCAAAATGTATGAAATCAGTGATTGTGTGCATGACAGAGGATTTAAAAAACACCGTTTTAAGCGTCTTCCAATGATTGATAAACTAGAGAAACTCGATTGTATATTTTCAACATAAGGTGAGTTTTTAAGGTTATTTCTGAAAAACATGTCCGCCGTGAGGAAAAAATTTGTTTATATTCGGAAAACAAGCGGTCTACATTTAGTGATGTTATATTCGCCTAATCAAAATACTTTTCTAAGCAACTTAACGCATCTGTAGACGTGCAATCACAAATACGTGCTAAGGTGTCAAAATCTGCATTTCTGTCTAAAACACATTCAAATTTAATTAGAACATTGTCACTTTTTGCGTCTTCTACAGCACACAGTTGTGCGTGAACATCTTTAACGATTTGCAGTGATTCCTCTAACGACAGCGACGAATTTTCTAATTTTGTTATTGCTTCTTCTAGTCCCAAGTAATTCTCACGAATACTTTGTAAATCCATTTTAATCTGGGCACCTTGAAATTTTTTCTGGCTTATATTGATAGCTGCACTTTTTTTCGGATCGAATGATAAAACCACGTCCTTAATTTTTTCAAAATGTTCATGATAGTAAAACCCCGCCCGTAACCATGTACCCCATTGTGTCAGAATCGGCTGTGGTGGCTCAGGGGTACGTTTTGGAGATTTCAGGAATACTGCCTTTGTACTTGATATTAAAGCATCTACCTCTGGATAACATCTACGAACCTGTTTTGCCACAAGGTATAGAGCATGGAGTTTACAAGTAATATGTAACAAGTTAGGACAATATTTTCTAAGAGACCGGCCTACAGAACACATGGTTGCGGCACCATCGGTCATAAACATTAATACTTGGTCTTTCGAAGTTTAAATTTTTCCAAAGTATCTAATAGCACCTTAGAAATGTTTTCGACATTACATTGTTCTAGTCGTCTGGATGCTAATAAAATTAAATACGTTAGTTGATGTGGTTCCATATTATGTGAACTACAGATTGTTTTTTTGCTGTCAGTTATTTCGCTCACACATAACCACAGTTTTTTATTTTTCAGTTCGGCTTTGCTTTTATTTTCAACCTGTTTACGCACCGATGGTAAATTCCTTCGTAACGTTGTCATGCTCGGTAATGTTTGATTCGCGTATTTATTCCAAAATAAAATAAATGAATCATTACTTAACAAGGTAAACGGCAGTGTACACACAATCATAGTTACACATAGTTCATGTATAAACTGTTGTCGATTAATTTTGTTATTATTGTGCTTCGAACTGCTTACGTGTTCCTTACAATGCGTTTTTGACCAACACATTAGATATGTATTGCACACTAAACATTTAATTTTTGAGCCATCGTATATTAAGTCCGGGAAATCCATAATAAAAATATTCACTTCGTCTGACGACAACGGTCGTTTTCTCGATTTATGTGTCGACGACATTTTATTACGTATGCTTACACTTACATGCAGTCTAAGCAAGTACCAAACACATACTGAATGCTTCTTATTAGTTCTGATGCAATACAATCATCCTCACATCGGCGCACATGGCGCGCACGGAAATTGGCCTGCTCTAGTCATGAGTAATTACAACAAATTAAATTACAAATATTGATTAGTTTACTGGAATTAAATAAATAACTGTAGTTTTCCGAGAATAACAATATAAGAGTTTTAAGTAAGAAATTTAGAAAAGAAAAGAAAAAACGTCCAATTATATTAATGAGGTTGGAAATAAAATACGAATACTAGAGTTTTTCTTGTAAAAAATCAACGCGGAGGCTTTTATTTCAGTTTTCAGATCATTAATGTCAAGAAAATACAAATGAACCGTTAAAAATAGAAGCTCACTAGCTACGACCGAACTGTTTTTAATGACAGTCCTCTTCGATTAATAAATGTGAATTAGATCTTAAGTGTATTTCCTTACTGTCTTGTTCTCGATTTTAGCTTTGAACGCGGTCGGATTTATTAACTTCGAAATCGAAAATAGAAGCAATTAGTCATTAGTAAGGAAAACATACCCTCCAGGCGATCTGTCAACTGCGGATCACACATGTGGCGGGTGCTCTAGCTTCCCCCTTCTCTCTCTCTTAAAAGCAAATATGCACAGACGTCGCATTAAGTTTGAAACGAATACCCTTAATTTATTTGTAGATCACTGTGTTGATGGAAAGTAACACCCGTCTGAACGATATACGCATGTACGATTTTGTGTAATGTACGAAACCCTAACGTATCCACACAAAAAAACTTACTACAAAAGAATTACGGGAAATAATATTCGAGTAGAAAAGGGAGCACTATATACATGTGTACATATATATGTATATACATATATAATAAGTGTCAAATTTATTATATAATGTCATTACGCGATACCACTCACTGGGCCATTGTCGTTAGCAAATTACTCACTGAATTTGTGATACTCCATTTATTTTTGGATTTGGACCTACACGATAGGGGATTCGAGGTCCTAAAAGAAAGTTTTTCACATTTCTTCCGCATGTATTTATATGTGTGTTTATATTGAATCAAGGCTCAATTTATTTCAATAAAGAAAAACGCACAAATCACTAGATTAGAAAAAAACCTCAAACAAAAGCATTGCATTTCTTGAAAAGTGTACAAATATTTTGAATCGAAGTAACCTTTACTTGATGGAAATTTATACCGTAAATCGGGGCTACTTTGTCACGCTGTGCTACTTTGCCAGTATTGACCATATTTCAGTTTTATTCTTCTTTAATTTTTTACTGTATAGGTTATGCTTTTTTTTTCTTTTCTTTTTAGTTTGATTAAAGAGTAGCTGCAGGAAATGGTGCGCAAGTATAAAACATGTGTAGGGTCAAGACCCTATGCAAACTTCAGCAAGGAAAATTTGGCAAAAGCACTTGCTGACATTAGGAAGGGCCAGAAGTAGAGTTTTCTGAACAAAATCGTGGGATCTTTTTTCGCGCATAGCCGTGTTCAATTAATTGTGTCTTTGTAGACATTTCCCGTTATCGTAGTCTCTTTTGGTATATACTCAATTAAAATAATCCCCTCTCCGTCCCAGAAAACTGTGGTCACAAATTTGTCATTTACACAATTTTTGTTCGGGACTGAGCAGTCTGGAAATCCATCGTTCCGATACTTTGGTCATTCCAAAATCTTCGTGTAGAATATTAAAAACACTCGTTTCATTCCTATTTCTCTAGCAATAACTGAAACTTTTACTCGTCGGTCAGTCAACACCAAATCTTCAACTTTATGGACGATTGCTTTAGTTCGTGCTTCCAGAGGTCTTCCATACTTTGGGTTATCATGAATGGATTCTCTGCCCAATTTGAACTGCTTAAATAAAAATTTGGAAATAGGAAGGGCTATTTTGTCAATGCACTGCCGTCATTCTCTCATAAATATTCTACGGGCTACTGCCTTCTTTTGATACAGATTTCATGACGCTTCTGTGTTCAAGTTTCAAATCACTCATTTCTCTTCTTTAAACGAATGTAAAGGTAACAAATGTTAAGCGAATTGAACCAACATGGAGATGACACTATAAAATGACACGGAAACTTGATGTAAGAAAATTGTCACAATAGTTTTCATAGCCAGGTAAATAACATAAACTATTCCCCTCGTATCTTCTTCGTTTGTGAATATATTTTTTTTTATCTTTTACATTCTTTAACATGTTTGCTCTTGATTTTCTCATTTGTTTAAGAACATTGTAGAACAATTTTTGATTTTCGCTAAATGTTTCCGTTATTTTATTGGCAGAAATAGTGAAACTTGTCAAGTTTTTTTTATAATTTGCATTAAGCATATTTAAACACAATATTTTACCAAGAACCGTCTGCAACATCCATTAACAAGATTTTATGCTTGTCTAACATAGTATAATATATGCAGACCTTAAATTTGTATTTGGTAGCTTACCATTATTATTATTACTATTAATACCATTCTTGTTACTGCAATCATTATTACCAATAAATTTTCCGCCCCGTTTCGTTGAGAGCACTATTGTTAACATGTTATACTATGCATTCAGATGCACTCTTGTTTGTAATAAATAAAAATACAATTTTATTACGTAAACTTGAATTAAAACTTATTCAATATTAAACATTGGAAAGCGCACAAAAAATGTAAAAAGGCAAATAGAAACTCCATTATGCATAGCGAATTTCTTCTAAGTCGATCAGAAGCCAGTAGAAGGCACAACATTTCTCGTAGTACGATTCGCAATAAGCTATTTGGCAAGCATCAGGGATATCCAGGACATCCCACCACCTTATGTCCTGAAGATCAGTAGGCAATAACTAACGCACTCACTCTAGTTGCAAATTTGGGATTTCCACTAACTTCACATGATGTTGCTCAATTAGTAGCCAAATATGTCCAAAAACAAGGCAGAATCGTTAAAGAATGGAAGAACAATCATCCTGGGCCCGACTTTGTAGAAAATTTTGTTACCAGAAATAATTTAAGCAGCGGTCTAGCTACAAACTTAAAAAAGTCGAGATCGAGTGTCAGCCACGAGGACGTTTCAGAATCTTTTAACAATGTTCACGATGTATTAGAAGACGCTGATCCAAATCACGTGTTCAATTATGATGATACCAACATCAAAGATGATCCTGGAGCTAAGAATATCTTGGTCCTGCGTAGAACTAAAAGAATCCAAAGGGTACAGGAACATTCCCGAGCTGCAGTGAGTGGGTCAGCAGCCGGAATATAGTTGCCACCTATGATTGTCTATAAATCCTTCTACTAATACGAAAACTGGACCACAGCCTGCTAGAGCCATTTGTAACCACAGCTCTAGTGGATGGTTCGACATGAACCTCTTCGAACAATAGTTTTCCAAAATGCTCTTCCCCCATGTCCAAAACATGAATTCAGATAAACTAAAAATTGTCATTGGAGACAACCTAGTGAGCCACTTTTCACCTGCTGTTATCAAAGCTTCTCAGGAAAATAACATCTATATGACACCACTTCCTCTCAATTCGGCACATATCATGCAACCACTTGACGTTTCAATCTTTTCACCAATGAAGAGGAAATTGCGTCAAATTTTAGATGACTGGCGTAATACAAGCAGAACTAAAGGTGCAATACCCACGGAGCAATTTCCGTTGCTAGTCAACATACTATGGACTGGAATCAGCCTGACGGTTGACACGAACCACAAGTCCGGTTTCAAAACGACAGGAATACATGCTTTCGACCACCAACTCGTTCTTTCTAAGTTTCCCACAAAGTCAGCTGCTAACACTTCTGAAGCAAGTGCTCCATCACCAAGTGTTCTCAGTGACAGTGTATTGGAATATCTTCAAGAAGCCAGAGGAAGTGATGTAAAGGCCTCAAATAAAAAGCGGGGAAAGAAGATTGCACCTGGCATGCGAATGATGGACGATAGCCAATCCACAAGCGATGTACCTGTTCTTTAAGAAGGTCTACCACTGATATTAAGCCACAACAGAGGGACTTCCCCAGCTTAGAAGCAGGCCTAGGCTCTACTTCTAAGAGTTTTATATCTCTAAAGAAAGAAAAATCAGGGAAGGGAAAGGCTAAGGCTCCAAAAGGAAAGAAAAAGCCCTTAAAATCTAGTGAAATCTCATCACATGATCAGGAAGACAGTGCTTGCAATATTTGTGCTGCAGTATGGGAAGATGCAGATTGGATAAGATGTATTTTGTGCAGGAAATAGGTCTGTGGTGTATGTAATAAGGGCAGCATTAGCTTACAATATATGTGTGAAGAATGTGAAGACGATGATTAGACTTTGTAGATTTTCTAAGTGTTTGATCTATGACTTAATAATTAGAAGTTTTGTTTTTGAGATTCTTTTTTGATTTATTTAGTAGATAAAGAAGTTAAAATTGGGTTTGATTATTTTGTCTAATTACAATAGTTTTCCTTAAAAAAATTGTATAATTTATGTTAAAAACCTTTAAAATATTATCTCAAATATATGTTTTCGTTAATGGTGGGTACTTTAAGAGCAGGTTTTTCGACTTTAAACCGACAATGAAGCTTCTACGGCGGGGGGGGCTAAATCAGCTTTTCATTAGAAAGTGATTACTTGACAAAGTAGCCCCATTTCCTGGGGCTACTTTTATGTTTTTTTTAAATATATATTTGTTGTAGACACTATTTAACTTATTTTATTATACATACGTATTGTCAAGACCTATATTGTCTTAACTATAGACAATCCTTGTGAATATCATATTCCTGTAAATAATTTTATCATAAAACGTTCAAAAACCTGTACAAAGTTTACGGTAGTTAATCAAATAAAAATGAAAATGCAATATTAGTTAATTTCCACTTTATAATAATAGTAATAATAATAATAATAATAATATACTTTAATACCCAACAGGCTAGGCCCATTTACAAGGTACATTATAATTATAATTACATGACATGAAACTGCAATCTAATGAACTATAGACTTAAATAGTGCTGTCCATTCACGAGCTCTCAACTAAACAGATCATCCTGCATTTTCTTGGCCACGTTGGAGAAAATATAGGTAGAAGTCCGTTTCAAGACGTTTGTCTTCGCGAAGAGAACTATAAATGTAACTTCGTATCTGGAGTTCATACGAGGAACCACAAACGACATTCGCTCCAATATGAACGGACAGTCAATAATGTTTTCGATCATTTTAATTAGGAATTTCCTACAAAATATTCTCTCTTCTTCCGCTTAGTGATGATATGCCATGACGCAAAAGCAAATCATTCTGGGATGCACCACGTTCTGGGTAGATACCATCAGTCTTGAATGTGAGGTACTTCAAAAACTTACGGTGAACACAGTCCAAAGGAATGGAATCGCAAGCATAAATGAGATACCAGCATTTGTCAATATTTAATTTAAGTTTTAAACGGTCACGCCATGCAACTAATACGTCCAGATTTTTCTGTAGTATAACGATATCGGCAGTTGTTTAAATCTCAGAATATATATTTATATCGTCTACATAGGCGAGAATGGTACACTTCACTTGGAAAAGGAGATCATTCATAGCAAAACAAATAGCAGAGGACCCAAATTTGATGCGTGAGGAACGCCAGAAGGAAGAACAAAATTATTGGAGCAGAACCCATTATAGGTCACGTAGCATTTTCTTCGAAATAGATAAGACCGAAGAAGACTGATAGAAGTTGGAACGAGACCAATATATCGCAACTTATGAAGTAAAATCTCATGATGAATTGAATCGAAAGCCTTGGATAGGTCAGTATAAATTACATCAACCTGACCCCTGCCGTCTAAAACCTCACCGATATACTGAACAATGGACACCAAATTGGTGACAGTAGATCTACCCGTGACAAAACCATGCTGGTTCGGTGAGATATGAGAGCGCGTGCCACTAAATAGCCTGGTGTATAATACCTTCTCATACAGTTTGACGAAGTATTAATCAACGCACGATCTCCTTTCTTCTGCACAGGAATAATTCTTGTGTTCTTTCACAGATCAAGAAAGATATTAGTTGTTATAGATAGATTAATAAGTAATTTTAGATGATATGCCAGGACAAATCTACAGTCAAGTCGTATTAAAAAACTCGGGAAGGAATAATTTCCAGTGGTGTATTTGTTAGGAAAACTGGTCATTAAATCAATTAACTCATCCTCGGAGGTCAACGAAAAGGAAAAGGGTAGGGAATGGTAGTCCGATCCATCACAAGTGAACCACGACAAGGAGGTTGGCATAGTAGAAAACGTATCCGCGAAGGTATCTACAATAGTACTGGGATCCGAAAAGCATTACCATTACTGTCACGAAGTGAATAAGGTATCCTACTGCAGCGCTGCGTATTGCGAAGAAAACTCCAGAGAATAGAAGGGGGTTGTTTTGATTGAATGCTCCATTGCAGAAAGGTAAGATGTTTAATTATCCTGAATTTTCACCTTTGCTATAGTACGAAGACGTTTGAATTCATTGTAGGAGTCAATATTTCGAGTTTTGATCCACTTTTTTGTGATAGTAGTTCTTATTTTTGAGGTAAAATTCCATTACAATTGTTTCGACAAACGGTGTCTTCCTTGGATGGAGTTGTATTGTAAACTAAACCTAAAGGATGTCAATAATTTAAAACTTAAATGAATTATTATAATAAAAAAATATCTTTGTTACAAACTAAATATTAATTTAAAAAGTACTAGCTTTCTTAGCCTACCTTAGGAAGAAAAGCTTTCAATATGATATGGTATTGTGCAATAACTACCCATTGCATTTTTGGTCTCCAAGATTGAACTGCTTCAAAAAAAATGTTAAGCAAAAATTACAAAACGTGGGCAATTGAACACCCACATCATTTTGTAGAAACGAGTTTGCACCCTGTGAAAAATTTACTGGTTCGATATTTTTCAATAACACAATTAATGGAGAGCGATATCGCACAGAAATATTGAAAATATTCGTAACCAAATTATATTGAATCGATTCTGCCTTTACTTGATGTAAATCCATATCAAATGATAAAAAAACACAAACACTGTTGTATTAGATTTACACTTTATTTAATAATAACTATTGACAGCTGTTTCACCGTACAACGGTATCTTCAGATATAACAGAGCGGTACTGCAAACATTTTACTTAAACGTATATACTTTACGACTTAATGGTATGTATTCGCAGAAATTAGAAACCGAAATATTTTTACCCTTGTTTATATAAGGGATACATAAATTACATAATTATATTATACATAAAGTACAATTAACAAAATATTCTAATCAAAAGTAGGAAATAAGTTCAACAGTGGGGAGGAATTAAGTTCTGTTTTCTCATTTAATCATTTATTTGAAAATTTTTGTTTATTAATTTCCATTACTTCTAATAAATCTAGTTTCTTACTTTTCTTATCTTCGTGTAGGACCTTGAAATTATTATTAAAACTATGGCTTTCTTCAATTAAATGGTTGGAGTATGATGAATCTGTTTTCCCATTTCTAAACGAATAATAACGTTCGTATATGCGCTTTTTGAACGTTCTACCTGTTTGCCCAATATATATTTTAGTACGTGTGCCACAAGTTAGTTTATAAACACCTGACTTATTATGATGTGTTGTTTTACTTTTATTATTTTTGATGAAGTTACTAATATGGTTGTTGGTTTTATATGCAATGTTTATATTTTGTTTTCTTAAAAAATATAAACGTAATTATATTCGTATAATATCGAATTGTAAATTGAATTCATGTTCATTCTCTATTAAATGATTAGAGTAGGTTGAGTCAGTTTTCTTATTGATATAAGAATGATAGTGGTCTTGGATTCGTTTTTTAAACGTTCTACCTGTCTATCCGATATATGTTTTGGTACATGTTCCACATGATAACTTAGACTCCTGATTTATTGTCTTTGGTAGTTTTTTCTTTATTATTTTTAATATATTTGGCTAGATTATTATTAGTTTTATAAGCGATATTAATGTTTTCTTTTTTAAGGAATTTTGATAATTTAAGTTGCTGTTGACCTATTAATTATCAAATTAAATTATCAAAATTCCTTAAAAAAGAAAACATTAATATAGCTTATAAAACTTATAATAATCTAGCCAAACATATTAGAAATAATAAAGAAAAAACTACCAAAGGCAATAAATCAGGAGTCTATGAGTTATCATGTGGATCATGTACCAAAACATATATCGGACAGACAGGTAGAACGTTTAAAAAACGAATCCAAGACCACTATCATTCTTATATCAATAAGAAAACTGACTCAACCTACTCTAATCATTTAATAGAGAATGAACATGAATTCAATTTACAATTCGATATTATACATTTAGAAAATAAAGGTAGAAAACTAAATTGTTTAGAGTCTTTAGAAATTAATAAACTCAAAAACTCAGAAATGTTACTAAACGATAAATTAGAGTTGAATTCATCCCCGCTGTTAAATCTGTTCACCCATTGAAATATTGTTTCTTAGTTGCTTATGTTATATTATTAAATTTAAACCTCACACAAGTAGGACATAGTATAGTTTTCAAATAGCAATAAATATAAATGTAATAGTTCCTAGAATTTTAACTTGGGTCAACTACCTGATTTAACGCTGTATATTGTATGTATATTTAATCTTAAGTTGAATTTGAAGAAGCTACTGTGTTAGCGAAACAGCTGTCATTATCTTATTAATAAAGTGTAAATCTAAAACATCTTATGTGTGTTTTATTTATTTATTTGTGATATGGATTTACATCAAGCAAAGGTCGAAACAATGAAAGAATTAAAGCTTTGAATTCTATTGTAATTATTTTGCATTTTTATTTTTTGAATTTGTGATTAGGCAGATCTTGCAATTTCTAAAGCACAATGCGAAAAATTTCTTGTGAATTTCTAACGTATCTAACATTTAGTTTACAAATTTCAATGATGTTGTGGTTCTATAGAAGGGTTTGAAGCAAATTGTGAACTGGTGTAACATTCCAATACATCATGACAAGCCAATTTTAAATCATAATCTATCTCAAATGTGTTCTTTTATAAATAGCTTTTCTTTCCTATTTCATTCTATATTGTGTAATTTCTACTAAAGTCGCTATCTTCATATATGTAAATCTATGTGATATGTGTATTTCAACTAAACTATTGTGTAAATGTGTCGTCTCACCCTAAAAATTATTTTCGTACGTATTATGGAAACCTCGCTTGCTTTCAATGGCACGTGTTCGTTCATATGAAATTCATACATGTGTTAGTCACAAATATTACGAAGACCCTCATCATATATTACAATCAAGGAAGTGTGATGTTATTAATAGAGTATTGATTTTATTAACGCTTAATCTGATTAAGACGTATCAATTATTGGATCCCTCGATGCATTAGTCACATTGCCTCATGATGTTCTCCGAATTCTATTAGTATTTTGCGACAGTACATACAAGGCGAATCAGAAATGATAGGAGAAATTTGTTGTGAGTGCGTTCCTTTTCATTGTTAATATCGGATTGAACACCAATACTTATACATTCACTTAAATACCAGGAGTTGGTTATTTAAAAAGCCCGCGTAAAAAATATTTTTTGTTGAAAATTTTAAAATTTAAAAAAAATAAAAAAATATCTCATGACGTTTTTGGACTGTGACGTCTTCGACAATTTTTAAATTTTAGGCCCAAGTTTTTGTTAAAGCATTTGAAAAAGAATATTTTTCTTAACATATGGCACAAAACAAATAACACATTAAATTGGAAACTCCGAGATATTTATTTTATAAATAAAAAATATGACATTTTCAATAATATTTATTGAAAATGTAAAAAAAATTATATGATTACAATATTAAATTAAAACTACTTACATTAAAATTGTGCTGTTAATATGTAATGTATTTGATTTTGGTTGCCATTACTTGCCTGCTACTCCTATGAAACACTCACTTTTTATTTTATATTATAATTACTGCCAAAAAAATAAGAAATTCCTTCTAATATTATATATATATATATATATATATATATATATATATATAAACCTAAAATTCCTACACACCAAACTAAAAGACTCAACACCTACACTAAAACAATCACACACAATATACAACATACCCTGCAAAGACTGTGACAAAGTATACATAGGCCAAACAAAACAGTTACTACAAGAAAGATTGAAAGGTCACAAATACGCAAAAAATCAAACTGCTTTAAAAAAACACCAATTGACACTAAAACATAATTTTGATTTTGATAACACCAAAGTAATAACACAGAAAAAGAATACAAAAGCTAGGGAGGTCTTAGAAATTATCCACATTTTCAAAAACAGCAGAACAATAAACGACAGGAACGAAATTGATGGACTGTCTAAACTATATTACCCACTGATTAAACAATAGATAAAATCAACCCCCCCCCCGCACACACAAACACAAACCAAAAAAACAAAAAAAACTTTTTATCAGTTCCCATTTGTAAATACTTTTACTACATACCCCTTAACACGGTCCTGATCAATTTGCTAAATTCCAAAAACAGAACAAAAATTAACCTCTCTTAACAAAGCCACAAACACTTACAATATTCCAACCAGTGCGATCGGTTCGTTACAAAAAAAGGTCTCGGGTACCCGATACACATGTTACACAGAATGCGTGATTTTGAAAACCAAAAGAAACGGTGAGTTTTGTCATTCATTGTTCATGTAATGTAGTTTAACATCAAAAGTTTAACATCTCATTCATTTATACAGATTTAACCACTGTAATTTATCCTTACTCATTATTAACCAAATTTTAAATTTTAACTTTAATTGTTAATTTAATCGGTAATTCAGTCTTTAATCTAATTTTAATTCTAATTGTCAATGTAATTGTTAATTCAGTCTCACAAAAGCAAACACAACTCTCACGTTTTCAGTGTAGTAATTCTTGTTTCTATTTACCTTACTGTATTGTAGTTTAATTCAAATTTTTCTATTCATTTATACAGATGTAATCACTTTAATTGTCCTTACTCATTATTAATCTAATTTTAAATTTTAACTTTAATTGTTAATCTAATTGGTAATTCAGTCTTTAATCTAATTTTAATTTTAATTGTTAATTTAATTGTTAATTCAATCTCACAAAAGCAAACACAATTCTCATGTTCTCATTGTATTAATTCTTGTTTCTAGATACTTGAAAAAGACTGAAAAATAATAAAAGTCGAAACGTCGTAGAATAAAACATCATAATCAATAAAAGGTCGCTAAACCAATAAAAAGTCTATTATTTTTAATATTAAGACACGGCCAATAAAATAAATAAGAAAAATAAAATTCTTATAAACACTAAATATATATATATATATATACAGGACAAGCATTATATTCGTATTTTGAATGTAATGTGCATTAATTTTTTTAAATATCATATTTATTTATAAATGGAATCAGCCTTACCTTGTCTAAATTATAGATCTTATATCTGCATTTATCAGGTTCTTTGTATCTGTTGCTCCGGGTTCTGTTATCTTCTAGCTGGTGGGTTTGCAATGAATGTTTGCTCTTAACAACATGGGGGGACTAATGTATGTAAGCCTTGTGTACTTTAATTTAATTGTTACCATACGTGCCCAGGAATTCAGGTAACGACTTGATAGTTATTGCTTTTTGTTCCAACAATTTTAGTGCTGTAGGTGCGTTCTCAAGGTAAACAAGTGCGTATGATACTTAATACTGATGAACTTAATACTTTATTAAACAAATAAACATTAGGTACAATCGTGAAAAGTGTTCACGTTTTATTTATTCAAACAATATGTGACTTAACTAAGAATTAAATATTTCATCAACTAATTTAAAATATATCAAAATAATATCTTTTCCTGCTTCTAATAAACGCATCAACGCTGGTTGTCGAAATTGGTATTTATGTGGTAAATATATGAAATGTTATTAAGCACTATTCAAAAATATTGACGTTAAACGACTTTATAAAGCTTTTCAAAAGGTGCGTGCCTACATGTATGTATTAACACTAATGATAGTAATAATAACAATTTCTAATTTGATTTCTCTTTTTTTTTTATTTGAAAATAATTGTAATTTTATTTATGTACCTGACAGATACTGTTCTTTTTAGGTTAACTAGTTTTCCCTCGCTATCGTCGTAGCTCGATGCTGTTTTCTTATTCGTTACCGCTTCCTTGACTCTGGTTGACTGCTTTCAAACTCGGGATGCCGTTTAAAACAAATGCTTTGTGAATTCTTGGCGCGCTTTTCCTTTTTGAATTCTAACGGTCGTGTTGGATTCGAGTTTACCTTAGAGTCTTGTCATTCTAAAATAAAGTGATGGAACACAGCGGTGAACCTCCAAACTAAGTACGGCGAACATAAAGAAAATTTAGATAAATTTATACGAAGATATTATCCACAACGAAAAGTGAGAAAAAACATACAGGCAAGACTCTAAGGTAAACTCGAATAGATAATGTATCATAGTTGTTCCTTAATAACTAAATATACATTTTCTACATTATAATGCTTTTTTGTGCACATACCTTTGTTTGCTTTTCTTTTGATAATAATAATCTTGATATAATAAAAATATAAATACCATTCATTCCCATTTGCGTTTGGCGATTACTACTATAGCTTTTGACATTGCTTTGTTTTCAGGTTGTCCGGGAAAAATGAAAAATGTGTGAAAGCCGTATCCACCTGGAATGTGCAGACGCCGACGTTTCATAGTTTTTACTAATTGTCGGTGCACCTCATCCAGAAATCCCGGACAACCTGGACGGTTGGCGCCATGACACGTTGTAGCTACATTCTTAGACAAATGTGATTTTTGTTAACTTTATTGATATGGCATGTGAAAAATGCAGTTCTAACAAACAAATCTTATACTAAATTTACAATTTAAAATATTAATGCTGTATCTTTGCTCTAGGTCTCTCATATACATGGTTCGCCTCATCACAATATATATATATATATAACAATTGATAAATTATTGGAGTTTTTCGGCTTTTATATGAAATATTTACAAATATCAAATTAGAATAATTTGATATTTGTAAATATATGTAAAAGCCGAAAAACTCCAATAATTTATCAATTGTTATATTTAATAAACGGCTAAGAAATTATCTAAACACTTATATATATATATATATATAAATATATATATATATATATATATATATATATATATTGTTACCATGTAACATGTGCTGATTGTTATAATATAGTATAAATAAAGAGAGACAGAGATTATTTTATTACAAACATACCAAATAAATGAATAGTTTTATTTCTCATAGGTTCCTACCCTGTCTGGGCAAGCAGGTTCCATCTAAGCTTATAAGATGTCGTTTGAATTGTTGTTCCTATGTGGTAACGATAATATAAAAACAAAAATGATATATGTTCCGGCTAGCTCAGGTTATCTGTTGATTAAACATAATATTGCTTTATATATGGGTTGTTTGTCTAATGAGCATGAGAAACTTTCTTCTGCAGGAGCTGGTTCAGTCAATTCAGATCTAGATTTTATTTCCAAGAAAAATTAACATTCAAATTTACTAAATAGCAAATAGAATACAACACATCTACACTGATTTTTTTATAAATAGAAGTGTCGGAGGTAAGTATTAAGAAACGAGGGTTAATATTTTTTTTTAGATATTTTAAATAATATACATTTTAGCGATCAGTTGTTCCTTACAATATGTGATCACGTGACATACATGTGTGTATATTAAACATACAAAATAAATGGTTTTACAAATGAAAAATATTGCTTATGAGGTTGAAAATTATCTTAAAAGGAACCGTTCATCACTAGGTAGGTGTTAATTACGCTATTGTTCTGATATTGTAACTTTAAAATTTATCTAAACTATAAAATAGGTTATATAAATTTCGGATATTTTTCTTTTAGATAAAATGTAATACATACTTGTTTGTGGTACCACGATGAATTTGAAGGTGAACAGGAACAATTACTTACTAGAATACGGGATCTAGGTATTTCTGCAGGATTGTAAAGTATGTATAGGACTGCTGATGGTATTCGGAGTTTTATAACCTTTAACGGCTTTCGTGCGGTATTTATGTATGGAAAGGTGCGTTATTTCTTTATTTTCGCTGTGATACGAAAACACTTGAAACCAACGTCTATCGTGGCTCAATTGGTTAGAGCGGCGGTCCGGCAAACCGTAGACTTGGGTTCAAGTCCGAATGTGGACGTAAATTTTTCGAATAAAATTTCGAATGATTTACGTTGTAATTTGTATACAGCAATGTTTATATTAACATTTACTTCGCAAAATATCATATTAATATGATAATATTTAATATAAAAGCCAAAAACTCCAAAAATTTATTTATATATATATATATATATATATGGTAGATTCAACTAGTTGGCGATTTAAGTTCTGGTTTTACTTCAATATGTATATATTTAAAACAATCTTATGTGTTTCGGCATATGATGCCTTTTCAAAGAAATTTAAAATATAAATGACAGTATATCAATTTCAAACTTATATATTTGTAGTTGTCATGAATAAAACTAAAATATTGAAATATTCATTCCAGCTTAATAATAATAATTCATGCCTCAAAACTTCCGACAGCAAGACGTCAATTACGACCTTAAATCGCCGACTAATTTAATCTACTATATCATTCAAAGGTCAAGAAATAATTATCTTTATGTATATATATACATATATAGTAAATTCAATTTGTTGGCCATTTAAGGTCTGGTTTTACTTCAAAATGTATATATTTAAAACAATCCTACATGTATCGGCAAATGATTCCTTTTTCAAGGAATATAATGTATTCATATTTTAGCTTTTTTACAATTAATCTCCTGCCAGGTAATATACGATTTTAATTTTAATCTAGGGTATGCCACACCTTCATGAACAATCGATGCAGTAGTGTATGGTACATAAAACAGAAAAAAATGTAAAATACTAGAGTAACGTCGGCACAACTCGGTATAATAAGAATTTATTTTTTTAATTTGCGCGCACCATATGGTAAGCACAAAATGAAAACTTTTAAATTATGCGAAACAAAGTACGGAGACAACGCGACAACGCTTCTCTACATACAACATGTATAGCAAATGCATCCCAGTGACAGGAGATGTACACATGTTACACGGGAAATGCTGTTGTTTTCGCATAACTAATGGACATACGACAGCTCTATTTCAATTCATAATTGTTCAACTCTTCTTTCGTTAGAAGTATAGATATATGAATACTTTACATTTTAATTTCCAACGGTGTTTTTAAGAAAATCTTCACAGTACGTTACGCATAGAAATATTATTTATAGAAATTTTGAGAATGAGTCTTACGATAGAATAAAATCGATATATATATATATATATATATATATATATATATATATATATTTATATATATATGGTAGATTTAATTAGTTGGCGATTTAAGGTCTGGTTTTACTCAAAAATGCATATATTTAAAACAATCTTACATGTTTTGGCAAGTGATGCCTTTCTCAAAGAAAATAAAAATCATTTTTCTATTTTGCGTTCGAAATCAACTCATTATGAAACCAAAAACAGTATCGAAATGAGCTCTATTTCGATACACTTTTTTTCATTTTTCAATGTTGGCGTTGTTCGAATACAGAAATAAATATCATTGCTGTCATATGATTTTAAGAATTTATGTACATTTGACAGATATGATATATGTTCGTATTTTACACAAACAACGTATGTTGTATACAATTGACAACAACATATATATGTTTCTATGTCACTCATGTTTATATTTTTAAATGAAATATCAAGTAACGTTAACGAAAATTAATAAATAATATGTAATATAATATACTTCGCGGATAGCAAGATTTAAATTTGAAAATGTCAAGTATTAATGTGACCAACTGCATGCTTTATATAAAAATTAAACTCTGAACTTTCAAATTAAATAATTCCAATTTAAGCAATTTATTAATGTAAAAAACGCAAAATAGAAAAAATAGTATAAAAAACTCGTTTCATAAGGCCTTTTGCCGCACTCGCTCTTTAGAAAACTCGCCGCAAGCGGCTCGTTTTCTAAACTGATCTCGTGCGGCAAAATGGTGTCTTATGAAACTCGTTTTTTAATATACTATTTTATATTCTTTATCTTAAATCGCCAACTAATTAAATCTACCATAACATACAAAGGTCACGAAATAATTATATATATATATATATATATATATATATATATATATATATATATATATATAATATTAGCTGTGTATAGTGACCAAGACAAAAAGGGGTGAAAGGTATATGTGAGTATTGCCTTCATACAAAAAATTAAGACATCCGACAACTATCGAGGAGGCAGCAATGCCGAGCACAGGCATGCAAAGGGATCTCCAGAACATCCTACGTGAATGCGCTCCAATGTTCACGTAGTAACGAGAAAATTATTTTTCTTTATTTGAATCCGACCCTGTCGCAGGTAAATATATGGGCGGCAATACGGGCTTCCAGCTCTAATTCGTCAGTAATTCATTTTATTGATTAATTATGTTGCTTTATCGCTATTTGTCAGTACCAGCATAAAACTAAAGACGACAAAAAATTAGATGTAAATAATTCCAGATAAATAATTAAAAACCAGGTATCTATCCCATCAAGACATGCCATGGGCACGCTACATAAAGCTTTTTTTTTATGACGATTTTTGCTTTATTATAGCCACCATAATTTTTCTTTTAAAAGAACGTTCAAACATTTTAATTGATGCGGCATAGGTTTGTCAACATATTACGACGTAAAGGCTCATTATTGATATCCACAAAAAAAATATCGAATATGTGCGGCCGATTATGTTTTGGTAGAAAACAACAACATTCACTATCTATGAATAGGATTTTATTGTTAAAATTATTCGATTTCGGAAATTTTATCGATTTTCTTTGCAGGTCAATAAACTTGAATTTTACATCTGTATTTCGGCAAATATAAACCAAACGAAGATATAAACCGACTTTAACTACATTTTAGCCATAAAAATTTGGAATTTTTTTATGAATTACAAATAATTTTTTTTTTTATTTTCAGTTAGACATTCATACGTATTCATTAGATTCGCATAGCGGGGGCACTATTTAGCGGTAACCCTGTATATATATATATATATATATATATATATATATATATATATATATATTGTAGTGGATTGAAGGTTGAGGGATGAATATTGTATTTATTGCTGATGACAAGATTTGGAGTTCAACGGTTGGATTTGGTGAAGATATGTTTTAAGTTTGATTTTATTAATTTGTAACCATAGTAACCTCGATGTTATTTTTGGAAATTAATTTGCATATATTGATTTTTTATTAAAAGACTGTGTTACCTCAATAATTTTTCATTGAATCCTATATAAAAGACCCGAGATAAAACTATTAGAATATTAATGTAAGTACCTACTATCTAACTGGTTGGTGCGATCGTAACAATATATATATATATATATATATATATATATATATATATATATATATATATATACGAGATCTGCGCGGAAAAAATCTAACTTGTGTTGAAATTTGTAACCTCATTAGGGGGGACTTCTACGAGTACCCTGACCAGATGGCATGGTCATGCCGGTGTTCAGTCGATAAGAATACATCGTTAAGTGAACGTTATTTCGGTTTCACCATGACTGAATGTAGTGAACAGTGAGCATCACCTTAATGTTGCTCCGAGTCTAGCGTAGGTTTAAATCGCCTAAACTACTCTTTAATTGTGGAATATTATTCATAGATTCGTTACCGTATACTTTATGAATTTTAGTGATTATTTTTGAAAATGAATGACCAAGTTTTTGGCTGAATTTAATACAAAATTTCTTCGACAGAGATCATCATGAATACTCTTCAAAAAGTCAAATGGTGAAAAAAGATTATTACCAAGAAGTTTTGAAACGATTACGTAATACAGTAGGAAGGAAACTTCCAGATTTGCGGAAAAGTGGCGACTGGGTAGTTCACCACGATGAAACAACGTCGAAACATTCATCGTAACTTATTCGGAAACCTTTTGTAAAACACGGAATTGTTTAGCTACTCCAACAACCTTACTACCCGGACTTAGTTTCCCGCGACTTATGATTGTTGTCCAAAATTGAAATATCCTATATCGGATATAGGTACACATAACTTGTAAGGTGGGTAACCTATTGTATTTAATTGTAGGTTTCCAGTACAATTCCTTAAATAAATCGATAAATAAATACAATGCAACAATTATAAACGTTATACTTAGTTTTACAACTAATATACACTGAAAAATCAGAGACTGTGGCTTTTAAGTGAATAAAAAAAAATTAAAAACCCTTACCACAATAGAATTTAACAATTCTATTGTGGTAAGAGTTTTTAATTTTTTTTTTTTTAACTAATATACAGTTAATATAGGTTGCTACGTTTATTATTGCATCAATCACAATTTACAAGGAATCGGTAACTTTGAAAATTTCCCGAGTTATACGGTTATCTGGGCGTAAAGCTGATACGGCTTACTTTGATTAAATATGCAGTGGTTTGTTGGGCTAGTTGTAAATTTTGCTTATTTGCAGTATTTTGAACATCAGCAGTGGAGTCTTTTGAGACAGTTTCATTTTAAATATTAAGATGAACAGTATCAATACTAATATCAACACATGAATTGAAGTTCATCAACAGTGAAAGAATTTAAGAAGTTTATTATTAAGTTTTAATATTTGTGAGGCCTACCTTAATAAATTAGATTTCCGTGTTTTTGTTAGATAAATAAAACCCTCAAAAAACATACCTATATTTCAATCTAACTGGCATAAAATAATATAAGAAAAGCTTATACGGAAGATATGCCGAGCAGACGGTGGGTAAGATAGAGAAATTACAGTTTCTTTCTTTAAGATCCATTATCTAAATTACATAACAATCTCAAAATATAAGCGCCATAACGTTTTTGTGAATAGATTCCTTCTAGCCAGGACTCACCTCCTGTTATATGCTCTCCTAATACTACATTTTTATACCATCTACTTACTTGCAGAGATGAGCATGATTAACAGACGCTTCGCTACAATTTTATTTTAGTCGAGATAGTTAGTTAAGTAAAAAGGCAGTGATTATGTATGAAAAAAAAGACATTGCTATTAATTCGTTATTTTGAATCCACGAGGACTAATGATAAACTCCTCTATAAAAGACTCACATTTGGAAGTGCCGATAATGATAATTATAATAACAATAACAACATATTTTTGTTATCCAACAGTCGAGTCATTTACAGGACAATATAGTAGTAGTTCAAAAAACAAAAGCGAACAATACGTAACTGAAAATTTTCAATTTTTTTTGCAGCAACCGCACTGGAATGCACAGGTGCATTATCATGGTGAAAGAGCACTTTCTTCTTAGTAATTCCTAGACGCTTTTCAGCGATAGCTGCTTCAAACTATCTAGAAGATTTGCGTAATTGTCGCCGTTTATGGTCTTGCCCTTTTGAAGATAGTCTATTAACAATATTCCTTTTGCATCCCAAAGTATCCATGTAATCCATTTTCACGCCGATAACATTGTCTTGCCCTTCTTTGGAGGTGGTTCTCCATATTTGATTCACATCTTCGCAAAAAATATTTTTAAATTATTCATCGATATTTGACAGCAAATACGTCCTGGATTCGTCGTCAGTTAACGTGTCACCCATCTTGCTAAAAGCTTCCTCATATCAAGTTCTTCTTGCAAAATATAAAGCAGCCATTTCTTTGAATTGCCCACTGTCTCTAGTATTTCTAGCGCTTTCAATCGTCGGTCACTTAGCAACAAATCATGGAAGGCCGTTTTTGGGCTTCCATTGCGGGGATCATCTTCTAAACTGCTCCAGTCATGCTTAAATTCATTTCCCCATTTTCTGACGATTACATATGAAAGATAATCATCACCCAGTACTTTGTACATCATTATGCATTTCGGTAAAGGATACGTCTTTCTTTAAAAGATACTTAATCACTACTACTAATTTGGAGCAGAGTAGAATTAAACAAATTGCCTACGAAGTACGCTTTGTCACAAATTTATCACACACTAACAATAAACTGATGAGGCATCGGTTGTCAAAGTGTATTTATTTTTTCACGGCCTACTCTAGGCGATCGCCTGAATAAGTCAACGCACTCTCGTATATTAGTTTATACAAATCATCAGTGATAAATTTGGTCATGTTCGAATTTCTTGCCATAGTATACATTTGTTCAAGCATATTCAAGAAAGAAAGTATCTACGGAACGCGTATTATGTGCTGGTGCACTGAAAAAGACAAGAGAAAGCAGCGATATAGAATCAATTTGGTTATTAATAATTTGAACTAAAAGTTTACTGCAGAATCACAACTAACTCTACGAGGGAAATAAACACACTCAGTTTTCAAATTTAAATACTTTAGAAGTACTTTCTAAATACTCTCTAGAACTGACTGCTGATATTGATAGTATGTGTACCAGACAACCAAAGCGTATTCAAATTTCGAGAAATCTAGGAACAAGAATAGAACTTTAAGTGTTGAAAGATTCAAAAGCTTCCAGCAAGATCTAATTACAAAGCTAACAGTACGAGGAGTTGAATTACAAGTTAGACATACGGTTATAAAATTTAACCCTTAAATTCCGAACCATTTAAATTATACGTAGATTCCGAATGGGGGTATATTGTGGACCCCAGCCGTTTTTTATAAATAATAAATAACTGCAATAGACTTAAACAAGTATTTATTTATTATTCATTACAAAAACAAGCACAGTAAAATATTTTTCTATCATTCATTACGAAAATAAGCAAAATAAAATATTTTTCTACTGAACTATTGCAAATAATAATTTTTAAATCTAGGGCTCTTCAACGCTGCAGTTAGTGAGGCAAGATACTGCTTTTGCTTCTTTTCTGAGCTGTTCGCAAATAAATTGTTTACATTTGTCACATCTAATCCTGGACTTCTTATCTTGATTTCTGGGACATATATGGCACCTACCTCGTTTTCGTTCCAAATTCTGTTTTGTGAGCAATGTTTTAGGGATGTCAATTTCGCAATTTTTCAAGGCCTCTAAAATGTGTTTTTTTTGGTCTGGTTTTGCAGCACGAATTTTCATGTTGGCGTTCGTAAGTTGATCTCCTAGTTGCAACATAAAACATTTTCTGCGATACAGTTTGTGTTTCATCCAATCGGGATTTCTTGAAATAAATAAAATGAAAGCATTTAGGGCACAAATGTCTAAAATATTCATAAAAATTCTATAAGGCCAACGAGCTGTTCGTCTAGCACACGTGTATTCACGAATAAGTTTGTCGGCATTATCAACACCTCCTTTGCTCTTATTATAATGTTCAATCATGATTGGCTTTTTGTGCTCGTTTTGAGAAAAAGAGTTATCAGAATGTTGGGTGGATAGCACGTGTACTATTCGTCCTTTCTTAGGTACATAAGCTACCATTGTGACCTCGTCACTAAATGCAAATTTTGAAAATTTTTCTGGCATTCCTGGAACTTTCAGTTCGTATGGTGTATCAGGTTTAGATTTTCGAACAATGCCGAGTAATGTTAGATTCTTACTCAGAAAAAACTTCGCAAGCTGTACAGATGTGAAAAAATTATCAGTAGTCACACCGCGTCCTGTACCATAAATTGGTTCACACAAGCCTTTTACCACAGGATATCCTTGATTTACCTCAAGTTTACCTCCGGTCAATTTACCAGTATAAACTTGTAAATTATGTAAGTTTCTACATCATGTTTCTACATCAGCAAGTGCCAATATCTTTATACCATACCGCGCTGGTTTTGATTTGATGTACTGCCTGAATGGGCACTGAACGCGACAAGCTGTTCATCGACTGTGGTCTCTTCGTGAGGTTCAAATGACTTCTTGCAATTTTCAACAAAAAGATCCGATACCTCCCTTATTGTTGCTAGCTTATCATACGCCTTTCTTTCACTTCTAGATATTTTGTCGTCGAATATCAAATAGCGCGAAATTTTCAGTCTCTAGAGATGGCAGCGACAAAGAATGAACGTCTAATACTTTTATCAGATGTCCACAACTCGTGAACACTTTGCTTTCTACATCGTAGAGCTCCAGATTTCAGCAAGATTCCCACAAAACAATCAAATTCAGTTTTATCTAAGCTCTTCCACTGTCTTGGCGAATTTGGATGTGCACTATTCCATGTAGCAATATCTCGTTCCGCTTCTTCATTTGTATGAGTACAAATTTGTCCTTTTATGTCGTCTGTAATAAGTAAATCAAAATAGTCTTTTAGTGTTACAGCATTCTGCACATAATCCCGACTTGGCCACAAATTCTTCACTACTTTCTGCTACATCAACTTCAAGTTCACCTACTTCTTCATCACTATCTTCTTCGACTTCTTCCTCCAATTCGTCTTCTGATTCGGATACATTTTCATTTGGAACAAAATCTGTATCTTCTTCATCTACATCACTGCACTCACTCAAATCACTAAAGTCATAGAAATTTTCAGCTAATCTCTGTATCTCTGCTTGTGTATATACTCTGGATGTTCTTTTACTGCTCATTTTTCTTGAATTTTCAAACCTTATCTGAAACAAAGCAAATAATGTTATAGTCACACTGATTCCGAATGGGGGGACGTCGTGGCCCACTCACATTTCTATTACATATAAGTTTTCAGGTATAAGATCCTGAACTCGTATTTAAGTAAACATAACCCCACACTATAACTAACACATACCCAGAAGCAGGGTGACCAATAGTTTTTATTAAAAAAAATATACCGAAAACATTGAAGTTGGGGTCCACGTGTCCCCCCATTCGGAATTTAAGGGTTAAATAGAGCACCAAACTGTACTCTTAAGTCCATTATTTGGGATGTCTAGTAATATCAAATTTCCAACTCCCATAAGGGTAAGTAATAGGATTGCTGCTCCTAGAATATGTTAGAAACAATCAATATTACTCGAAGTGTGCCTCAATTCACAGTAGATCTAATCTTAGAGAATATTTTCAGATCATCTGCGTAAGCTAAAACAACGCAATGTGTCACAGACACTAAATCATTAATAAAAATATTCAACAAAAGAGGTACGAGATTGGAGCCCTGTAGCACACCGGGAGGGGGCTGAAAAGGCATTCGACGATTACGTAATTATTTTAATTGTCAATTGGTCTTAAAGATATTCCGTTTTCATTCAAAAACCTCTTCATGCGGTATAATTTAGTGTCTTGACCCACCGCTCAAATGGCATAACTTCCGTATAAGCGTTATTTTTTTTTTTGGTATTAGTTGCGAGGTGGTATTGATATCTAATTGGCCTAGGCCATTTTCCTTGAACAAATCAAAATCATATAAAATCTATATCAAATCTATAAAATCTTATATCAACAAATTGAAGTATTGCTGTGCAGCAAATTTTGAAAGAAAGCATGTCGAATGCAATGTGAAAATACATAAACTGAAGTATCGAGGCATCATCAAATACTTGTATTCGACGAGGTTAAGTGTTAAGAAAATTAACGACGATATGGTTAACACACTTAGCGATCAATGCACATCATGTGTGATTGCCAAAAATTGGATTACATCATTCAAAAGAGGAAAATTTTCCGTTGAAGATGAGAAGCGACCACAATGACCAGTTTCGGTGTCCATCTGTGCCCGTTTTGAAGGAGATCGAGATTTAAAAAAAAACAGCAATCGATAGAGTGGAAACATCATGGTTCTCCAACGCCTAAGAAGTTTCGAGTTCAAAAATCCGCTGGAAAAGTTCTTGTTTCAGTTTTTTAGAATATCCGTGAAATAATTATGATCGATTACCTAAAAAATGATCAGACCATCACAGGAGATTCTTATTCTAAATTACTAACCACCCGGAAAGAGAAAATTAAGGAAAAAAGACGTGGCATGTTTGTGAAAGGTGTGTGGCAATGCCCCTGCATACAAATCACCTATTACCATGAATACAATTCAGGATTTAGGGTTCGAATTATTGAAACACCTGCCCTGCCCTATTCCCCGACTTAGCTCCCTCAGACTATCTGTTCCCTCGATCGAAAAAAAGTTTAATAGGACATCGACTTTAATGTAACGAGAGGTAATATAAGCTGTGGTGTAGAAGCTGCTGGTTTGCAGACCAAAAAAACTTTTTTTAGAAGGGTTAAAGGCGTTGCAGAATCGCTGTATTAAGTGTATTTGTTTAAGAGGAGACTATGTTGAATAATAAAATAAATCCAAAATTTAAATTGGTTTAATAGGAATATATCAATACTCCCTCGTATATTGAAACTTAGTTGCATTTTCTGAATATTTTATTTATTTAACAAAATAATATTTAAATCTAATTTATTTTGTAAATCTCACAAGTGAAACACTTAATGTTATATGTTTTTATATTGTTGAATTAACCTGTTGAGACTGGTGTCTCTTGATGTTAATATGATGCTATTCCGTACTGTATTGCTAGTAGGTAAAAATCCACCACAACTCCAGTAAACTATTGCATAATGAAATGCATTTGTTGTACATTGTATTGGTTGACATCATAATCGGAGAAAATTGCTATGTGATCAATTCTTAGTAATCGTACCTACTGACATTAACACCAAGGTTTACAATAGGGTTTTAACAACCTAATCTTAAAATATGATTATTAATTAATAATTAGTTGTAAATGTAAGTATATAAGTCCTAATAAATTCCATTGTTTAGTAATGGAATTCATTGATACCTATTTAGGAAACGTGAGCTTCAGAATAGATAGTCGAATTAAACACTGTGTAATTGAATTCGTTCACCAATAAAACTAGGGAGTAAAACAAGCGGCTAAATCAAGTAATAAAGTAATAAATTTGCAAATATAAAAGATACCGCTCCTTAGAATCTAGAGAAAGTCTTATAATTTAATTATTCTGGTTTTGCAGTAGTTTAAATTTGAAAATTAACGTTGAATATTTACATAATTGTTATTGTTGAATTTTATATCCTAGATTTACTCATATTTTACATATACACAATATAATAAATTACGTTTTATGACGAAACATATACTTTAATAGTGACATATGAAATAATTCCATACATGATATCTAGACATCGTTTAAGTTATTTGACCATCTCTTGTTAAATGTTTTATTACAATACGATTTTTTATTTTGTATTATTTAGTAGTATAACAAGTGTTCATTTAAAAAGTCAATCTAGTAGCATGTGCTTTACTGAGAACATTTTGAAGTATGTCGTAAATTAAAATTTACTACTTAACCTACGAAGTCGTATATTTTGACAGTTTCATACATACACATAAATAACAAATAATAGCTATTTATTGAAAACTATAACAGATATTGAAAATGTTGTCCTTCAAGATCAATGCACTTTAAAATCCTCCGTTCAAAATTTCTGATGATATTTTGCAACATTACTGGATTGTTATTAATTTCCATGCATTTCTGTTCGATTCTCTGTAGCATATCATTCAAACTCAATATAGGTGTTCGAAATATGTTATTTTTTAGATAAGGCCACAAAAAGAAGTCGCAAGGTGTTAAATCGCATGAACGTGCAGGCCAGGCAATTTCAGTATTTCGACTAATTATAAGCTCATCAAAAAATTCTCTTAAATAATCCAAAGATTCTGCAGTACAGTGACAAGGTGCTCCGTCTTGTTGGAAATATGCATTTTGAAGTTCATCATCATGCAACTGATTGACAAATGGTTGTAAAATTTCCATACTGTACCTTTGAGCTGTTAACGTTCCTTGAAAAAATATTGGTCCAATGATTCGCCTTTGGCTTATCACTGCCCAAACACCAATTTTCTCTGGATGTAGCGATTCTTCATTAATTACATGTAGATTTTCACTACTCCAAATTCTTGTATTTTGTGAATTCAGGTATCCCGTTTTATAAAACAATGCTTCATCAGTAAAGATGACTCTTTCCGAAAGTTCTCCATTATTGTTCATATTTACAAACCAATTACAAAACTGTAGTCTACGTGGTTAATCAATTTCTAACAAATCTTGTACTGCTGTTACACGGTATGGATAAAGTTGCATATCTTTTTTTAATAACTTGTGAGTTGTACCAACAGAAAGGTTTATTTGTTGACTCAAATGTCGAACAGATGTTTATGGTTCATTTTCCATTATTTCTTCAACACGATTGACAACTTGAGGTGTACGTTTCTTAACTGCTCCGCTGCCTGATTTTCTTAAGAGACTACCAGTTTCAGAAAAAAGTTTTAAAGTTCTATCCAAAGTATTCTTAAATTGTATATAATCTATTATAAGATGTGGAAGCTCAACTTGCAATTCTACCATGTAATCTTGAACTGAATAAACCCATAAACCATCAATTTTGTTACCACTCCGAAAATAAGCCTGGACTAAAAAAAATTTATGTTCTAAAGTGAAAGCCATTTTAAAACTGAGAAGCAATTTATTTAAACCAGAATCGACGTACGATTATTTTATGGACTAACTGATATTTGTGATTGACATTATCAAATGTCATTTGGATTTACGTTTACGGAACAACAAACACATACTAATATATTTGCGTCTTATTCTATCAAAATTTCAAAGTAACCTAGATTGACTTTTCAAATGAACACTTGTTATAGTCACAATACTATCTCAAATTTTACTCTGCCCTATTAACGCATCGCGAATAAGCTGCGACAATTTAATCCTGTCGAAGTCTACATATCCGTGTTAAAAGAATTTATGATGCTTCCTGTGTATTTCGACAAGTTCCCATAATATCCTATATATTTGTTAATTTTATTATATGAACCAAATAAAATTTATATGATATATAACTCAATAAAATTAATATAGAAATTTTATTAACTAGACATGGAGAACTTAAATGGATTCGACAGTAATTCAATTAATAGCACTTTATGCAATAAATATAAATGTTTTGCATGCATATAGATAATTAACATGCTCCAATATTGGTTTTGTTTTGAAACACGAAAAAGTGCACTTTTGCAACTATTAATCTAATTACATATGCATTAAACGAGATATTTAAAATTTACAAAATTAAAAAGTCAAGAGTCGGCGGTCATTTTTCAGTTTATCCTTTTTTTAACGAACTGGAATCGGAGTTTCTAGTTATGTCCGTCGATGGTTTATGTTTGATTAGATGTACAGGAAACTTTCAAATAAATGGACAGACAGATGTTTTTATAATGGATGCCGTAAAATCTCGTTGAAGCCATCAAGTAATTACTTGGCTCTTTTGACGTATCCCATAATAGTTTTTCGTACACCGTAGTCTATACATGATGGTATACACTGCGGAATAAATCATTTCAATCTCCCCTCAAAGTTACGTTCCGCTTGCTTTTTTTCCATTTTTCGTTTGTCCGGTGCTCTTTTTACGAACTTTGACTGTCGAATGTAATCGCAATAATTTAAAAATGGCGCACCTACGCGCTCGAAAAACGATGAGAATGATATCGAAGTAGATAATGCAAGTCGCGCTTTGTTTGTTGTTGTTTTTCACAGACAAAACTACAATTTACAATAATAAATATGAAACAGAAAATAGCTTGACGGATATTCTATGGCTGAAATTGTTTTAAATAGGATTGATGTTATTGAAAAAGAAAACGAGATATTTGTTACAATCGACTATTGAATTGAATTCATGCTTTAATTTACTGAAATGGTTACATGACTACTATACTGGGAAAGATAACTCACTACTATCTATGACAAAGAATAACAGAATGATAAGAGGAAAAGGAGAGGTGATACGCTTCCTGCCGGTTTTATAATATTTCCTTAAACGGGATATTATCTAAAAGTCCATTTTGCCTAAAAGCTCTTTTAAGTACTCTATTAAAAGGCGACCGTCTTATAATCATAACACTAATTCTTCTTAACTAAAAGTACTTTTACCTCAAATTAGTAATGCTGGTTATATTGAAAATTCAAATTGATTGAAAATACGCGCATTAGATCCAGGACATAACCTAATATTTTATAGCGTCGCATAACGTTTTGCTGCTATTGCTATAGGTTTAGTCTAAACTCATCTAAGTACGGGTGAGGCAGCATAACTTCCTGAATTCAAAATACAATAAAACCCATTTCATGAATCAGAAAGTTTTTAATTTTTTTAGTAATGTAGGTACATATCTAAATTTTTATTTTACACAGTTTTGAAAATCATATTATGTAGATGACGTCCCCCATTGTCCATACATTGAATAAGCCGATTTCTGGCGTTTCTCATGACCCTTACCAGCATATTTGCGGGTATGGAGGCAATTTCTGCCCAAATGTTGGCCTTCAGGTCTTGTAGGGTCCTTGGACAGTTGACATAAACGCGGGATTTCAAAAAACCCTACAAAAAAAAATCGCAATGGGTCAAATCCTAGGAGCGAGCTGGCCACTCCAAATCGTCCCTTATTGAAATGGGTCGCTCTGGCAAGTGTTCCCTCAAAACAGCAATTGATGCCCTTGAAGTGTGAGTCGTTGGTACCAAATGTCCCCTAAGTCCAATTCGTCAAGTTGTGTAAAAAAGATTTCCTCCATGTTTACATGTTTACATACCAGTCTGAATTTACTGTTACTGTGATCTCATTTTCTTCAAAGAACAAGAGACCAACAATCCCGGTTGAAGAAATTGTACACCACATTGTGACTTTAGTTGAAGGCAAAGGCCTTTGATGCAATTGTCGGGGATTGGTCCTGGCCTAGCAGTGAATGTTCTGCTTATTGACGTATCCAGTCAAGCGAAAATGGGCTTCATCACTTAAAAAAGCAATAGCATCCTCAGAAACGTTTTCGAGAAGTGCCTCACATGCGTTCGTCCGAGAATTGAAGTCGCGTTTGAAGAGTTCATGCCCAATCACCTACTTGTAAGGATGGCAATGAAGATCATCGAGAAGAATTCGTCTCACTGAAAGAGCTGAAAATCTAAGGGCAGACGCATGATTGCGCACAGAACGCTGTGAGGATCGCAAGATTGATGCTCTCATTGCCTCAATGTTCTCAGGTGATCTGATGGACTAAGGGACCCCAGTTCTTCGTCTTGTCGTACTCGAGGTTTCTCTTAGCGTAGTGACTTATGTAACAATTGACTTTGAGTCCGGGATACGCCCCAACGGGGGTACATTGAAGCGACGTCGGAAGGCGCGCTGGCTTGCGATCACAGAATATCCGTTCGAAAAGTAGGCCTCCACAGCAAACGCATGCTTCTCAGCGTTCCAACGCATCATGGTGACTGAAATTGAAGAAAACAAAACTTTAGTACTGCGCCTGTTGAATGAGATCGCTCGCGCCCCGCTACGACCGCTACAGCCTGAATGGCGCGCATTTCAAAAAAGTAAGTTATGTTGCCCCGCCCTGTATTATTTCAATAATTACTGATATGTACCAAAGTATTATTGTAAATTATTATTGTAAATGAGAACCAATGAGTATTCAATTTCACTTTACATGCAAATGTCGCCTAATTTGTTGCATCGATTTTTACATTTCGACAAACTAAGTTTGTACCAGTATGCAGACACACTATACATCGCGACGCTACCCTTCCTGGTTGTTAGGATATTGAAAAATTCGTAGAAAATCACACCAATCCCGGAATGTGTGGAAGCATTTCGTTCTTATTGGAGTTTGTCAACACACAGTATCCTGGACAGATATGATTTTTAACTTCTAGTATAATGAACTTAATGTAAATAAGAACCAATGAGTATTAAATTTCACTTTACATGCAAATGTCGCCTAATGTATTACATTGATTTCTACTAACTAACTACATACTAACTTTGTACCAGTATACAGAAACGATACATGTCGCGACGCTAACTTCCTGGTTGTTAGGGTAATGAAAAATTCGTGAAAACCATTTTCCCACCATCAAACAAGTCAAAAATTCGTAGAGTATGACATTCTAGATTGTTATTTAGAACTGCTTCGAATTTTCTCTTTACATTATCAGCAGCAGATGATTGGGAAAGGAATTGACGAAGATCATATACAATATTCACGGCGTTAGTTATAGAATATTGTAGATTGGTTGGAGTAATCTCTAGATGGCGGATGGCTACAGGTATTCTGGAATAATGTCCATAAATAGTTGAGTGCATAAATACTTGTTGAGTGAGTAAAGTAGAAACAGTAGCTCTATTGTACTTTCACTGTCGTCTAAATGCATAGGATGCTGCTTCTGTCCATGTGCCCCAGAGCATTATAACAGGTTTTATTGATAGTGGCAGTTTTTGACGAAATAAATTTTTCTTCACAATAACTTTCTTGGCAGAAGAAGAAGTAGCAGGTTCTGATTAAATGGAAGAACTTTTTTACTATATTTTTGTTCTGATAACGCCTTATGGGAAAGTTAAAGTGTTTTAAAATACTTCATATCGTATGACATGCAACTTTTTATACATCTATTGATTACGATTTTTGTAAGCAATTCTAGGTGCAGTACAGTTCATAGTGGAATTAAAGGAATTAAAATCTGTTTGGATAATGTTATTAATGGATACTAAGGATAATAAGATAAACCAAACTGATATTTAATCCCGTACTTCATCCTTAGATTAATATTTCTTTATTAGCACTATCATAGTATTTTAAATTCTACAGTAAAAATTGATATGCAATAACAAAATTAGAAAATTTTATTTTAACAGAAAAAGAATAAAAGACGAAATAGGGATACATTTAAGAGAAATGTTTTAATAATAATCTTTATTGCCCAACAGAAAATTCCATTTACATGACAAATTCATAAAGGAAACGAAAAAAAGAATAGAAGAAAGAAACAGATGTGTTGCTAAATTATATAAAAATAAATATATAAAACATAAATGCATGAAATAAAATTAACAAGTACACTGATAAACTAAGACAAAAACTTATTCTAAACACCACCAGTAAAAATGGCATTCGCAATTAATACATAAAATTAGTTGGAGCTCTTAGTATCGCTTAAATGTTTTAAGAACAAGAGAATGTTTACAAAATTTTTGCCATTCATTTCAATAGAAGCATTGCACCGCTGAATAATTGACCGTCGGACACGTTCAAATATTCTTGGTGTTAGTCTAATTGTTTGCACCGCTAAAAGTATCCCTTCTCTTAGTTCATCTTGAGTTTGGACATATGTTTCATAGGTAAGCGTACTAAGATGGTCTCATAAATAAAAATTAAACATACTTAAATCAGGACTTCGTGCAGGCCAAGGCACAGGTCTTCCTCTGCCAATCCATATTCCTGTATAGGTATCATTTAAAAACTTTCATACCTCATGTCCAAAATGTGGAGGCGCTTTGTCATGTTAAAGCCACATGCTTTGTCTGACACGATATTTAAGAGGCGTGGCAAGAACTGTAGTCCAATCAAATAATCGTCTATAATTCCAGCCCAAACATTAAGGGAAAATTGATTTTGATGATGCCGGATAAATGTTGCGTGAGGATTTTCATCCGCCCAAATATGTAAATTCTTATTGCTTAAAGAGCCTTCGCGATGGAAACAGCATTCATCCGTCAACTACACCATACATTGAAAAATCTCTTCATTTGCCGCACATTATAAATAGCATTGTGAAAACATAACCCTCTGAACAAAATCCCTCGGGTTTAATACATGTACCTTCATTAAATGATAGGGTGTAACTGTTGTCCTTTTAATGTCCTTAAAATAGTACTATTACTACAACCCATAATTGTAGTTATAGCCGTGGAACTTTTTGAGGGATCCTCTTCGATCGCGTCCAAAACATGCTCGTCAAAATCAGCAATTTGTACAGTACGTAAGTGACCTGCATTTGGTGTCCTAATCTGCAAAAAGATGGGTCTAGAAAAGTTCACCGAAAACAATTCACCGAAAACAATTCACCGAAAATCAATTCACCGAAATAGCAATTCGAATCGAAAGTTTACCGAAAAACATATTTTCCGAAATGTTCATTTAATTACTTAAATTATGTATTAATAATACTAATAAATACTTTGTCTAGTTCATCTCCACAATACTTATATTACTGTATATTACAGTAATCTTAGGAGATTATAACTATTATCTTGATATCAGCAGAACACATTAAAACGCATTACAAAAACAATAAAAAAGAACGAAATAAGACAAAGGAAATCGTTTCCGCCTTTTAAAGACGTCAGAATTATTCTGCCAGTCCTGAGCCTGGATAAAATGTGAAGGAAAGTTGATAATAGTAAAAATACAACAATTTTATAAAGTATTATTTCGGTAAACTTTCCATTCGGTGAATTGCTATTTCGGTGAATTGATTTTCGGCGAATTGTTTTCGGTGAATTGTTTTAGGTAAATTGTTTTCAGTGAACTTTCCTGTAGCGCAGAGTGTGTGGATGTATGTAGTGTGGTTGTTGTTCAAATAGGAACTTTACCTGAAAAGGATCAGCTTCTCTAAGACGCCGATCAGTAGTAATAACTGTCGTGTGATGCGGTGTTCTTCTATTTGGGTACAACACTGCATAGCGACGCTGCACTGCTGTACCAGAAACTCCACACCTATCATACAATAAGTCCATATCAGCATACTCAGAAAATGTGATATTTTCCATTTTTATTTATCGCGATAAATAGCTTAATGATAATAAAAGCAAGTTTGACACATTTATGTTGTTACTAACTGAACAACTTAAGAAGATAATAATCCATAGATGTATAACAAGTTGCTTAACATCGACAATCGACATAAAGTACTCTAAAACCATTTAACTTTGCAAAAAGGCGTTTTCAAAACAAAACTAAAAAAATTCTTCCATTTATTACCCTCCATCACCACAAAAATTTTGTAATTTAAATTTAGACGGACCTGGTATAACTAAAAACAGGAGTACAGTCACGTTTGAATGCAAAATGTAAACTGTGTGGCTTATACAGCAACCAAGTTCCTAAACTTATTTGTCATGTTGAAACATGATAAAACCTAATACGCTTGTTTATACGTATTCCTAATACACTGGAAAACATGTACGAACATGCGTTTCACTCAAAATGAAAGTTTTTCAAGAAAATCCGACAAAATAGAATTTTTCGAGTATTTTTCCCGGTTTTAGTGAATAAAAGTCTACAAGAACCAATATAGAAAGCCTGGGCGGTTTTTGATTGCAAGCCTTTGTTATTATTATCACTTTTGTTATATTTCAAGTTGATCTTTTGTTAACATTTGTATTTTTTAAGAATAATTCCTCTCGTATTATTTTTAAAGATGGCAAAGTCGACACACATGCCAGTGGCGTACGCATGCAATTTTGCATTTAATTTAAATTTAAAAAAAAAAATTCTAAAACGTGCACAAACACTAGGGTGACAGCCAAAATTTTTTTCGCGAATTTTAAAGCTTTTTCAACGGAATATTGTGCCAATAGGTCCAAAAGTTTTGTGACGAAAATTTGAGCCAAATCGGACAACGTTTTCTGGACGCGCATCCAGGTCAAAGGTCAGGTATTTTCATATTTTACAATATATACGAAATAAATTTTTTGAACTCGTTTATTTTTTTTCAATATTTAATGAAAAAATGTGGATTTATATATTTTAGTGAAAAAAATAGTAAAAAGAACTTTTTTGGTAATTAACCTTTCCTTTATGTCAGGAAATTAATAGATGCTTTTATTCAAAAACGTTAACTACAAAAACACATTTGTTTGTTTGTATTAAATCACGCCATCTACATGTCAAATATTTTAAAACAACCATTATTTTTAACGGATTCTACTGATAAATTTCAAGGCCTACTAGATTTTTAAAATACGACTGAATTATGTATTTCCCCAAGAATTATATAAATTGCATTCAGTCGTGTGAATTACTTGTGTAAAGTGCTTTTGGTTAGAGATTTTTTGTGAATTTGGTAAAAATATATAACAATGCCCTCGTTAAGGGAAGAAATATTTTTAATAGGCTATTCAAAACACCAAATAGTTGGTTCTAAACTTCCCTCGAAGGGGGACTGCCTCAAAGTTTTTTTTCATAATATGAGGACAACGAAATTAACTGCAAAAGATAGTGCTGATCTTGTGGTAAGAGAGTGTAAAATTTTTTGGGAAAAGGCCCGTATTCCTGTTCACGATTTGCACTGGTGTACAAAAAAAATGTTGCGTCTGTATGAGGAATGGAAAGATTTAAAAAAATATATATCTAGAGTGTCCGACATTCATAAAAACAGAAGAAAACTGTGGAGCGATAATTTAGGCGATCTCTTCGATATTGCTCGTACCGATGCACTGGAACTAATAGATTTAGAAGAAGACAAGCAATTTTTAATTAAACAAAGAATGAAAGGTCGCGAAGGTTGTATGTTGGGAGTCGACTGTAATCTAAAAAAAAAAGAGGAAAGAATAAGAAATCGCAAAAAACAAGAAGAGTTGCGTAAAAAATCAAGTGACGAATTACCATCAACTTCATCAGGTAAAAATTTAATTAAATGTTAAATAACGTTGTTTTAAATTTTTGTTGGAAGTACTGAACTGTGACAAAATTTATTTCAGCCTGCAATATGATTGAATTTTCCGCGTCTGAAGATGCTGCAACATCAGAGGATGAATATTCTGAATGTTCGATTGAGGCAAAACGTTTTCGCAGTACTTCTTGTACGAAAAAGCAAAGTGTCTTAACGTCAAGACTAGCTGCAGTTTTCGACAAGTTAAAAATAAGTCAGAGAGATGCTGTACACTTATTGGTTGCAGTTATTGACGCCGTCGGACTTAATACATCCGATTATATTTTAAATCGAACCTCCATAAGTCGGGAAAGAGCGCAATTAAGATTAACGCAAAGTGAAAAAATTATAGAAAAGTTTACTGCAAGTGATCAACCTTTGACCATCCATTGGGACACTAAACTGTTATCGACAATAACAGGAAAATCAGAAGACCGTTTGGCTATAATTGCTACGGCTCCAGGCCTAGAGCAAATTATAGATATGCCTGATATTCCCTCTGGGACTGGAGCGGAAATTTCTTCTGCAGTTTATGATGCATTAGAAGACAAACATATTTTGGAACGAACGGAAGCGTTTGTTTTTGATACAACATCATCCAACACTGGTAGATTGAAAGGTGCATGTGTGCTTTTGGAGAGATCTATTGGAAGAGAAATTCTATTTCTAGGCTGCAGACACCATATTTTCGAAATTGTTTTGGCAGCAGTTTTTACGGAGGCCAATGTTGGAGTGTCTTCTGGACCGGACATAACGATTTTTAAAAAATTCAAAAAACATTGGCCAGAAATAAATACAGATAGTTTTGTGCCAGGAATAGCTCATCCACGAATTATGGAAATTATAGGCGATAATGTTGGTGAACTTTTAGATTTTGCTTTAGGAAAAATGAACGATTCATTCCCGAGAAATGATTATAAAGAATTTTTGGAGTTAGTAATTATATTCCTTGGTGGCAATCCTCCTTTAGGAATAAAATTCAGAAAACCCGGTGCACTGCACTACGCAAGATGGATGGCCAAGGCTATATACTCTTTAAAGATAGTGATTTTTCGCAATCAATTTCCTGAAGTGACAGATTTTGAAATCAGTGCTTTGATAGAAGTAACAGGTTTCATTGTAAGTTGTTATTCAAATTTTTGGTTTGATTCAAATAAAGCGGATAAAGCTGCTTTAAATGATATTATGTTTTTGAGAAAATTGGAAAACTACAAAACAGTCAATCAAAATATTGCGGACAAAGCCATTTCAAAGGTATTAAATCATCTGTATTACTTAAGCGAAGAATGTGCGGGCTTTTCTTTGTTTGACGAAAGGATAGACAACATAACAAAAAGCAAGCTAGTAGCGAATATGTCTGTAGATATATCTGGAAATGAGGATGAAGAGATAGCAAAGAAGCTAATAATAAAGAAGGAAAACTTAAAAAGTTTTATTTTCAGAGACAACTCTGATATTTTACAAGATTTGTTTTCAAAAAATACCAAAAAAGTTTTCAAGAGATTTGGAATTTCAATAGAGTTTTTCAGCAACGATCCACGTTCTTGGAGTGTTACAGGAGAGTACCTAAGAGCGAAACAAATTATTCAAAACTTGGCTGTTGTTAATGATTGTGCTGAAAGAGGCATTAAGTTAATTCAAGAATACCATGACAAAATAACAAAAGATGAGGAACAGAAACAACATTTAATGAAAGTAACTATCATATATTATAACTTTTTTAATTTTTTTTTCTCTTGACATGGTTTAATATTTTACAGGTGGTACAAAAATATAGGCAGCTGTATTCAAAAAATGCTAATCTATATTCTCTGCAAAAAGATTTTGATCTGTAGATTTTAAAAGAAAAAAAACCTACCAAATCACCGATCATAATTTTTGTTTTTAAAATTAGAAAAAGTAGTAGATTGACCATTGAATGCGGTCGACGCTGGTAGCGCAGCAGAAAATATATGCATATTCCATTCTGCTTTGTGTCAATTGTTTTTTCTAATATTTCTTTGCAATTATTGCATTTTCAATTTACAAAATTTGTCTAATATGGAGAAATTTAAAAAATATAAGAAGCTAAGGTTGGAAAAAAACGTATCATATTGAAATGTAAAAACTTTATGTTAATTGAAAATTTGTATCTTAACTTTTTCCTGCAATATTTTTAAGTTATTTTATCAAAAGTACACAGAATTTATATACATTGCCAATAATGGCATACATATATTAAACATTTTTGAAATAAAATAGTTTGTGGATCACTTTGACGCAAGGGAAATTTGAGAGTTAGTTCCCAAAAAAACTATTTGAGTGTCCTCTTTATTAAAAGTCTACAGAATCCAGATGTTTTTGTAAAATAAAGTAGAAAATATATGGGTTTCTCAACTTTATTTCATACTAGCTGTGAAATATGCAAATACCTGACCTTTGACCTGGATGCGCGTCCAGAAAACGTTGTCCGATTTGGCTCAAATTTTCGGCACAAAACTCTTGGACCTATTGGCACAATATTCCGTTGAAAAAACTTTAAAATTCGAACAAAAATTTTTTTACATACAAACCATTGTCACCCTAACAAACACTTACCGCATTTTGAATCATCAGTGAATTCATTATTTGGATAAAATTTTTCAATTATTACAATTATCAGATATGTCTCCACAGTTGTTTCACTTAAGTTAGTACGACGTGCGAAATAAACGTGTTTAAATGGTGAAAACGACCGTCGCACATCTAATTATGTTATATTTGCATATTCAAAACGATCTTAGAAAGAACTTAATGGTTCTTTAGATGCACCTTCATAAACTAGTTTTAATATGTGAAAATTGGAATTTTTATCTAAAACACTTTTTCTATCACATACTTATTTCTTTCCCATTCTGCAGCGCATAGTTATGCATTAAGATCATTCACAATTTGAAGAGAATCCACAAACGACATCGAAACATTTTGTAATTTTTCTATTTCTTCGGCTAGTCCAAAGTAATTGTTGTGTATAGTTTGTAAATCTTCTTTAACTTGGGGGTATTTAAATAATTCCTGGCTTTTCTTGATACCTGCAGCTTCTAGCGGATTGAATTTTAAAACTACCTTCTTTAGATGATCAAACTATTGCTGATAGTAAAAGGCAGCCTTAAACCAAGTTGCCCAACGCGGAATTATCGGCTCTAATGGTTCAGGAATTTGGGGACACAGTCAATTACGTTTCGGGGTTTTAGAAACATTTTCTTTGTAATAGCTATTAAAATAATTTACTTGTGGATAACATTCACGGATCGTTTTTGTCACAAGATTCAAAGAGTGGATTTCGCACGTTAAATGTAAGAGATTGTCACTATGTTCTTTGAGAGATCGACCCAAAGACAGCATGTTTGCAGCAACGTCACTCACAAACATTAATATTTGCTTTTGTAAAATTTCAACTTTATCCAACGACTTCAACACCACCCAAAATCTCATTGGCAGTACACTTTTCAACTCGTCTTGTAGCAAGTAACATAGCAGGGGACAGTTGATGAGGTTCCATTGTGCATACCATAACATTAACCAGTCATTGTTTTTTTCGAGCCGTAGTTTCGTCCACGCACAACCACAGTTTCTTATCTTTCAATTCCGATTTAAGTGTTTTTTCAATATCTTTGCGAGCAGAAGATAGAAAATTTTGTATCGTTGTCCGACTTGGAAATTCGCACTTTGCGTATTTATTCCAAAAGGTGTTACGCATACAAATACACTTTCCTGCATACGGCTTATGTAAGTGCAAGTTTTCTCTATTATTTCTCTTAAAACCCTCGTAGCTTTAACATTTAAATAAATTTCTACTAATGATTTTTAATTTGCTTCAAACTCCATTTATCGAACAGTTTAGACCCTTCAACTACAATATTCTCAACCCATTTCATTCGTTCTATTCATCTTGAAAGCCTTTGTATATTAGCAAGCGGTCATCTTCTTAAATTCCCTATCCGAAATGCTCGCAAGATTTTCACTGCTAACTCGCTAAAAGTCACACCGAATTTCAAACCAATTATGAAGGAATTTTTGCTTTGAAATATAGATCTTCTAGACGCATCTGTTTTGTGAAATATTGCCTTTCTATAATTAATTCTAGTTTAATTTTTGATTACAACGCTTATTGCGCCATCTCCTTTTCGTTGTTCGCCCTCTGCGACAGGAAACTCACTTGCCGACTCCTATTAGAAACTTTCGTCTCTGGTCATTAAATTATTTAACGTTTTAAGTTTGGTTTGACACTTTTTGCGATATGAGATCATCCTCGAGATTTTGAAAACTATATCCTCTTCTTTCTTTACTTCCGGCAATTACGATGACGTGTATCCGGCATTTTACTTCTATATCGATACGGCAGCCATTGAGACTTAAGCTTCATAAGCGCTGTGTCGTGTTTGTGTCACGTGTTATTTAAAACTAGATTTCTGCGGTGAGTTTTTGAAATCCCCTTAATAATTTTTACCATATCGCATTTTGAACTCTCAGGATTCTTATAAACGTTTTATAAAACGAGGTTTTCTCTGAATTTCTGAGAAATATTTGGATATCTATTGTGAAGCGTAAGGCGTCTCACCGGTAATTTTAACCTGTGTTTTGGGGCATAATTTTGCTGATCGAAATACTTCGACGCAGTTCTGAAACTCCCTTAAGCCGTCCGCAACCTGTGAATTTTGGGGCACATTTATTCTGCAAGACCTTTTTGGGTTAGGAGAAAGGGACGCGGTTCATCCATATTGGATTCCCGTAATGGCGTCGCTGTGAAACCTGCTCGTGAATAAAAGAATTGAATTGCCCTAGTAAGCGATATATTGTACTTGGAAGGAACGAATTCTGTTATTGTATCCTAGAAAAAGTAGGTGATGCCTTTTAATTCTTGCAGTCCTAAACTTATAGAAGATCATTTAAATATCGAATAGTGTTTAGTATTTTCTAAATTAATATTATAATCAAGCTGTTACTCTCCTTAAGAGACGCACACCTTGTGTGTTAGTTCAAACTGTTAATTCAGTTTATTTAGAAGGGTTCTTTTCCCTATTTCAAGTTTGTTTTACTGTGTCATTCGAGTCTGATTTTGTAGTAAACCCGTTGATAGTCATAAATATCCCCGGATACTGGTACAGAAACTTAATATTAGCTCCAGAAGACCGACAGCTTCACTGTTTGTCACCTGTTTAGATTTAGTGTCATTTTCGAGGTCAGATCCTTCAGATCGGTACCTTAATTGTTTGTTTCGATACCTGAAAATCGAAGAACTTTCTGTAGTTTAATGTACTTATTTTGTTATTAACTGTACAGAATCTAGATTACGTATACGGAATTGGTATTCTAATAATTACTTTTGTTAATTAATTTCCTACAGGTTTTTCTGATTTAAATTATATTAAATATTTGCACACCTGATATACAGGGGGTACTCCAAAAGTTCTGCCAGGAATATTAGATCTCATAATTTTGTAACTTTTCTTACCTTTATTATTTTGCTGTAATTAAGGCATAACTTTGATTACTTTCATGAGGTAACCTTCCGTTTCGCTTGTGATTTTGCCATTCTTGTAATTGTTCGCGTTGACGTCTATTGAGACTTCTTTTGATAACTCGTTCGTGGTTTCAAGATTTTATTAACCTGACGAGACAATTTTGGAATAACCCCTCTCGCCTCCCGGTTCAAATATACAGGGGGAGAGAGTTGCTAACTTTTCCGTACTCAGTATTATTAACTCAAATATCAAGTTGCTATCACTTTTGTTTGGCTGAACAGGGCTTCACCTTTTAATTGCTTCGAAACATTATAAGTGTCTGTTACTATATTAGTTTAGCGTTTTGACTTTGAATTTTGATGTACGACTGTGTCTAGTTTTGTATTTTGAGAGAATCGACAACGCCGAATTGTGGATTGATGTTGGCCCATTTGTAGCCTTTAATAAATTGTAGAATTGTTGATTGTGTCTTGTTCCCTACCCTTCCACTAGTTTTATGAGTATAACAAAGTTTCTTGCTCTGCAACGAGTGATAAGAGGCTGACCCTCTGGTGTTAGTTGGAGCTACCAGGTCCCGCCTGCTCCCGTTATAGCTGAATCTCTGCAGGTGGATATAACGGTGGCGTCCATTTTCCAACTCGCGGCCTTGAATCCGCGACGTTCTCCGAAACAAGAGAGTTAGCCGGCAGAGACCTTCCTGGGGACATAACATCAACAGGTAGGTTCAGACCAGAGAGGATCAGCGAGCGTTCACTCCTTATCACTCGTCACACATTTAATTTTACGCCGCGTTGGTGGCAAAGGAGATAAATGCATGGGGGTCTAGTACAGCAAACGGTATATTACATGCAATAAGAGTTAAAGATAAATCCAAACAAAATCTATGTTTTCTGGCACACCGCTTTTTTTGTTGCCATGGGTTAAGCTGTTTGTGTGTATTTCGCAATCTCTTCTCCTACGACACATAAACAATCTATTGCACACTGTACACTTTATTCTGCATCCATCGTCCATCGTATTTTCGATCCAGGAAATTGTCAATGAATTTACGCACTGCATTCCACGTTAGACCGTTAAACGAGCTCACCGATCGTGACATATTTATACACGACACAACTGCATACTAATTTGCAATTCAAGGTTCCTTTGATTCCCATGGCTAGCTGCCGATATCAAACCCGATAACACGAAACCCGAAATATCTCCGGCTATGTATGTGGCATCAATATGCCATCTCTAATTATTTACAATGGTCTGTGTCCCTATTATTTTTCAAATGATTGATGTTACACACCTTTCATTTTTTATTTCTTAGTGTCTCCAAGGTTTGTGCCATGAAAATTTTGAATGTTATGTAAATTATTCGATTTAATTGAGAGAGCAGGGTCAGAGGACATAATTCAAGATAATGTGAAAACAATAACATTTCTAAATGCCACCCTAGAAAGAAGCGCACAATGTTAGTCTATAATTGCAATCTAGTTAAAATGATTGAGAAATGCAAACTAGATTCACATATGCCGAACTTTATGAAAATAATATTGCGTAGAAAGAAAAATTTTTTAATAACTTCGTGCTATCCGCTTTGAAAATATCGTATATTCTCTACAAATTTCCACGTATTTTAGCATCCCAAAATTACATTTTCATTTAAATTATTACCGTTTTATTTAGTTCGTTAACGAATTTAATTATTATTTCCGCGATCTAATTTTAATTTATTTTACAGGTGTCCTTTATTAACATTATGAATCATATTAATGAAAACTTCAATTGTTAATAATATTTTATACGTTCCAACACAAATATTTGAACAATTGAGTCTGTAAATGAATCATTTATTCAAACAGTTCGCGCTATTAATTATTTTGAGGAGAGAGATCCGACAATACAAATTAACCGGGCGGGATGGCGTTTTGAAAATTAATCGGAAATATCCGTGTCGATTTTTCACTCGATCGCGGCACAAAATCAAATCGGGATAGAATTTTAAATACTTTAACATTTTCGTCAAATTCACCTCACTCGGCCGCAATATACTGCCTACGATTGGTACAATTAGTTACATCACTTTAAACAAATTGCGTTCAATTATCTTCATAAATTAGCCGGACGAATGCCGATAATTTACTGGTCTGGATGTCGATATTATTCTTGCATTAAATTGGATTAATTGGATTAATTGGATTTAAATATTGCATTTTCGAAGATGCGAGTTGAACAGTCGAGAGGAATTTCGAATAAAAATGTATATTTAGATCAATCCTGGAATGCTAACGCAAAATTTTGTTTCATAATGGTGTCACATGCTACATCTATTTTAAATATATTAATTAACAGTAAGCATGTCTACATATCTTTACAATTTTTATGATAGTGAGGTTGAAATGTGCAAATATTCTGCACAGAGGAAGCATATTCTGCGCGATATTCTGCATGAACAACTAACGCATCCTTCACGTCCGCTTTTCAAAGGGATAGAAGGAAAAGTTACGGCGAACGCTGCTTGAGTATTTTTTGCCTTAATGAATGATTATTACAAAGAAATTACAACAAATTAATGTATCCTACTACTTCATGTCGCTAATTTTCCTTAACACAAGTTTTCAAAGTTTTCGAGTGAAAATTATTTAGACGAATCGGCGTAATTATTGTCAAAACTACTTTAAAGCTGGGTGTTTTTATTCGATGTCAAACGGCGCCTATGGTGACGTTTCCATTTCACACGTGGTCTTCGAAAGTGATTCCCGAAACATTCTCAACTTCCGGTGATTTAATCCCACGTACGCAAAAATTTCAGGAACCAATTAGTTAAAAGAACTCGAAACAAAAACCCTGTAGATGGTAATTATGCATTAAAAATAACGAATCACGAAGATGTAGACAGAAGGTTATAAAAAAAATAGCGGGAAAATTTACTTCGGTGGTGTTAATTGGTTCCTCAGCCTAGACAATAACGTCAACCCAATCCAATAAAACGCCGAAAACGATGTATGTCGCTCTATAAGGTCCTAATTTGGGGCTCAATTTTCTCGATACGAAATTCAACTAGCAACACACACGCACATAAAAGACAACTGCACTGTCAGAAAGACTCGATGAAAAGTGATCGAGGTGAACCGCACCGAAAACTCTATACGTTCATCTAAGTCGCGCAGACTCATAACATTGCAATATCGCTACGGATATCGGTATACACCTAACCTCAAGATATTGTAACGACCTCCCGTCTTCCTTCGGGCTAAGGGGTCCAGCCCTTAGCCCGAAGTCCTGAGGTTCCCAACTCATCTTTTCCACAACTGCTTCTTCTTTTTTGTTTATTATTGTAACTCTTTTTTTTTGCTGCATAAACCACCACATATCTTATTGCGGTTTTACGAGGGTAGTCTGAAATGCTTTGAGTCGAACATAGAAAAAAGTACGTTTACAGTCAAATGTAGTTCACTTTTTCAACATTAGTCACCTTTTTAGAACATATACCTTTCTCGTCGATGTTCTAACCCATTTAACCCTACCAGGTAGTAGTTGGTGTCTTGCTCCGCAAAGTCGGCGTTTACGTATGCGATTAGATCATCGTATACGTCGATAATAATATCTGTCCCCAAGCGAAATTTTAAGCTTAGGAAACAGAAAAAGTCGCTGGGGGCCAGATTTGGTGAATACGGTGAGTGGTCAATCAATTCGAAGTTCGATTCGTGAATTTTGATCATGGCGACTGCCGAACTGTGAGCAGGTGCGTTGTCTTGATAGTGTAGCACTTTCTTCTACTTCAAATGTGGCCCTTTTTTGCAATTTTTGCCTTCAGCTTAACAAGTAATGATGTGTAATACATTCCCGTTATTATTTTACCTTTTAAGATCTTAACAACATGTGTTGTGTGCCTTTAATACCGTAGTAGCATAGTTTAGCGAGTAATATGCCTCTGTCTACTGAGTTAAATGCATTAGTGAGATCTAACATTGCATTTGCACACCTTCATCGCAACTATCGCATGTATATATTTAATAATAGACATACCGATAATGACAGATCTATCCATTTTTGAACATTAAATTGCTTATCTTCTTCTTCTTCTCTTTTGGGTTGAACGCCAGCACGTCCAGGTACTTGAGCACACTGCTCTTTGTACTATTACCAATAGATCTCTCAGTTTCACTCTGTTAGTCTTGTGTCCTTGCTAAAAGCCACTATCCTCCTCAGAGGGTTTGAGTGCACTCGAAGGATCCAGTAGATCTCTCCCGAAATATTTCTGTCTGAGTTCCTCACACGTGCATATTACATGAAGGCTAGTTTCCTCCTGTCTTTCACATCTCCTACATCAGGACTCGCTAACCAAGCCCATGCTGTACAAATGCTTCCTTAAAGGACAATGTCTGGTTATTAACCCGGTAATTATTTTAATTTCTTTTTTGTTAATACGAATTTCGTTGGCTGAAAACTCCCTTAGTAGTGTTTTGGTATGGAGTTGACCTTCCTTTAACCTCCATTTATTTTTATGTTCTTTTTCTAGCCATAACCAGATCTCCCTTTTAGGAATCCTTAGCGATTCCACATACAGGTTCTGGTCCTATGAAGTTCCTATTAGTACCTTCTTTGGCCAGTTCGTCGGCTCATTGCCTTTAATTCCATCATGCCCTGGCACCCATATCAGCGACACAGTGTTGTCTTGTGCCAGTTTATTGAGGACCTGTTTACTATTTATTCAGCTTAGACTTGGTAGATGGGTTCACAATGGCTTTAATAGCTGCCTGACTATCAGTCATTATATTGATTTTTTTTGTTTGCGCAGCCGGCTTCGCGAATTTCCTCGGCGCAGGCTGCGACTGCACACCATTCGGCCTGGAAAACCGTAGTATGTTTCCCCAAACGTATCGATATCTTTCTTCTAGGGCACATTCCGCATATGCCTGCACCTGCCACCCGACTAGATTTTGATCTATCAGTGTACCCGGTGCCGGAACCACAATCGCTCGAGCGACTTTTTGCCTAATCCCTGCTTCGGTATAAATATGTTCAGCTTAGCTGCAAACATAAAGCTCCCATAATTCCCAACAGAGCCTGTCGCTGGAGAGTCGTGAGGAGCCCCACCGACTATGTCAGTTCCGTCCTCCTCTACCAGACAACTGCTCCATAGGTAATTGTTGGTCTTAATACTGCTGTGTACAGCCAGTGTACCACATTTGGTTTTAGTCCCCAGGTCTTGCCATCAGCTCTTCTGCATCTCCAGAGGAGCTGCGTTGCCCTGTCTGCCACTTTGACTAGGTGTTTGCCCCAATTCAGTTTGGCATCAAGTGTTATGCCTAGATACTTCAATTCATTGGTTAATTCTAACTCTTGTCCAAACAGCCTTACGCTGCCCAGATCATTTAATTTTCTCATGTTGGCATAGGCTACCAACTTGTTTTTTTGGGGGATTGACAGTTAATCCCTCCTCAAGGCACCATCTTTCCACAATTCGCAGAGCATTTCGCATGATGCTCGCCACTGTCCCCGGAAATTTCCCCTAGGACACTATGACAATGTCATCGGCGAACCCATGCGTCCTTATTCCCTGGTCATTTAATGTCCTGAGGAGATTGTCCACTACTAGACTCCATAGTAGCGGTGACAATACGCCTCCTTGGGGACACCTTTTGTTGTCCTCATGGGGATCGTTTTGTTTTGCATTTGGGTATGAACTACTCTGCTACGCAGCATGTTATGTATCCAGTTGCATGTGGTTATATTTGCTTATTTGTAAACTAATTAAATCGCTGATACTGTATGCATACGACTTTCCAAACAATTCAATTATCAACGCTTATAAAAGTTTAATACTTTTATTTTTTGTTTTTAGTAGCTCAGAATACTATTGAGTAGTATCAGTTTTACATTTAGGCAGCGTTATATGAATAGACGGTTAAGATGGTTAAAATTATTTACAAATTATATTTATGGAAGAAATAATCAATTGTATCCACTTTCCAGTAAAATGAACTTCCTCTGATTTTAAGTACAATATAATTTCTGGTTATCCCTCATACTCCTTACTTATAGAACTAATCTGGACGAAAAGTATTAGTGTGTAACTTATGTAAAATTGATTTAACTTTTACCAATTATTTTCGTTTCTAGATATATTTTTCTATAAAACATTAATCAATATTTTCTTGTATAATATAACATAAACTCTTCTACATTAGTATATATTCACTTATTTAAGTATATAATTAACGTTACTGCGAGGCCTTATATAAGGCAGATTTAATTCGTAATTGTGCTGTGTATTTTCCTTATCTTTTACGGCGAAATAATGGTAACAAAATCCTACAAAAAAGATCATTGATCAAGATGGCTTAAATGAGACTGCATGCGATTCAACCGTCCGGTCAAAATAGGTAGGTATATGGCTTCTTACCGACGTGCACACATACACAGACAAACACACACAAACATAAATACGAAGACAGGAAAAGAAGTCCTGGCGTAAAGGTAATTGGGGATCGAAGAGATTCAACTGCACGTCTCTCCCTCTTGTCCTCCCTGCCCCTATTCTTTAGTCCAGTATCTTTCCCCGCGCACGGTTAGCAGTGAGCCTCCCTTATCAGAGATCAGACTAATCTGAGTTCTTCTATTTCTAGTTTCTTTCGTATTACAGGGTGAGAAATCCTGTGATGAAGTCCTATAATAGGTTCGCTCCCATTTATCACAGTATCTCGGGCACGTTTCCTCGACCAAGATAACTTTTACTTTTGCCAGGGCAAGTAGAAGAAACTCGTACAATCAAATAATGATGATAATTGCTCCGAGATCCGGATACCGAATAATGACTTAACTTAAATTAATGTAATGATTCGCCTTTGCAAAAGGAATAAAATAAAATAAAAAGGAAAAAGACGAAACGCGCATCGCAGAGAAAAGAGAGGAACTGAAGAAGGCGATTGTTCAAAGTTACTCGTTAACGAGTTTTATTATTTTATTTCGGTTCGTTCCCTTCTCGTTCCATCGCTCCGCGCTCTGCGGTAAAAGGAGTCGTCTTGCTCTCATAATGAACATTTTATTCCGGGAGAATACCTATTTCAGTTTCCTCTTTTCCGAATGATTGTCGATGTACATTGGGAATACATGTTTTTTTGCGTCTCTTACCTTGTGATATATACTAAATATAAATTTGCAAATATGCATTCAAAATCCTACGAACTGAAGTTACCTGAAATACCAGTTGAGGGCATTTGTTTAACTATATTTATTAACGGACTGTGTATTCGGTTTCCATGCGAATATTTAAATGCATGTATATATTTCTGAATTTAAATAGTTATTTGTAGAACCAGTTTTGAAAGTCACAGTTTTTGTTATAAATTTATGGTGAAAATGAGTAAAAAAATGGATTTTAGAAACGTTCGATAATAATGAAAATCAGGGAGACGCATTTGCTTTTTTACAAACATTAATTTTGTAATTGTGTGGTGTAGAAAATCCAAATTGAAGTGCGCCTTATAGGCGTGCGCTTTATAGTATGTACCGGGGTATATCAAAATATAACAAGACTGGTGCTACAACTTCTTTCACAACTAGAATTTTATAACACAAAGAATAGGTCATGAAACCCCCATCTCTAATACACTTATCCTCAAGTAGGCTTTGATTTAACTTTTGACGTTTATTACAAATTAATTATTGAATTGTCAGTGTTAGATGTACCCATCGAAAAAATGAGAGTGAAGCAAAGATATGCGATAAAATTTTGTGTTTGGCTGGGTAAAACTTCAACTGAAACTTTTGAAGGGATTAAAACTGAATCCCCAGATGTTAGTTTATCACGATGTAGAGTGTTTGAGTGGCATAAGAACTTCGGAGGCGGTTGTGAATCAGTGGAAGGTGAACCTCGACGCGACCACTAAGTGCAGGGATTGATTCAAAAATTGCAGAAGCTATGAACATGATCCAAAATGATCGTCGGGTTGGCATATATCGAATTTTTGACATTGTTAATTTGTCTTATGATTCCACTCAAAAAATTATTCATAAAGATTTAACGTACCGAAAGGTCGCGGCAAAATAAGTTCCAAAGGGGACGGCCGATGAACAAAAAGCAAATCGAGGGGCAATTTGTAGGCATTAAAAAAAAAGCAGCTGCAACATAAGCCACAGATTTTAAATAATGTGGTGAGATTTGGTTTTATCATTACGGCCCTGAATTAAAAAGTATGAATCAAAGCATGTAATGAAAGCACATAGGCAGTCCAAGACCGCAGAAGGCAAAAACTGTGAAAAGCGCCGTTAAAGTGATGAAATTATTTTTTTGTTGATAAATGGGGCGCTATTTACGATCACGTTGTACTTAGAGAACATACAGTAACTGGAGAGTACTATTCTAATGTACTTCGGGCAAAATTAAAGAAAAAAACGGCCGTTTTATCAAGGTCTGCATCATAACAATGTTCCGGCCCATAGATCAGCGATTTGTCAATGAACACTTGAAGAATTGAAGATGGAAATTATAGTTCACCCTGCTTGCTCACATGACCTGGCTCCAGGTGACTTTCATTTGTTTCCTGAAGTCAAAAAAAATTGAAGGGTCGGTAATTTGACTGGAACTTAGAGTTCACCAACGCGGTGATTGGTATACTAAATAGACTCTCGAAAAATTGGTTTCTTAGATATTTAGGCCAAGTGGAAAAACGATGGGACAAGTATATTAAACAGAATGTAGAGTGCTTTGAAGGATTGTTGTGGAAGTTTTCGAAATAAATGTTTCATTTTTGCACCATAGCACTAGTCTCGTTATTTTCTGATATTTCCTCGTACATAAAAAAGTAGTTGTAAATTTATAAAACGTGGTGGAACACTTACGGTTTTAAACACCTATAATATAAGTGAAACTGATAATAACAAGCACTTGATGATCAAGCAATAGAAAACTATTTTCAGAAATTGCGTCCTGCAAAATCGTTATGAAGCTTGTTCGCGTGGCAATACACATTTTGAAAATGTAAATTATACAAATTAAAACATAAATACAAATGCATTTTTCGTTCTTTTATTTTGGCTTACTGTATCACTGTATTTTAAGCTATTTATCATATTTAACCCTTAACTGGCGTTGCAGAGTCCCTGGGACTCTAGCAAGTATGAAGTATTTAATAACTTTCATATTTTTAGTGCAGGTAGCGCGAGTTGTTCATTGTTCATTGTTGTAATAGCTTCGTATGGTGGGACGACCCATCGCATGCGTAAACGACATCAGTCTATTATTAAGTCAAGTAGGTATGACAACAACCCTAGAGTCCGTGGGACTCTTTGACACAGATAGTGTAATATATTCAATTTAGCAAGAATGTCCGGGAATTGTAAAACAGTTAAAGTGACAGATCCCAACTTTGAGGAATGTGTGCTAAGATGGTTTGAAGAAAGTGACATAGAGCTTTCAGACCAAGATGGCGATTTTGAGAGCAACATTTCTATTGAAAATGCAATTGCAAGTGATCACGAAACAGCGAGAGTCTGGCAATGAATCTGATGACCAAGATGAGATGCAGGTGATTGAAACTGAAGAGGACAGTGATATAAGTGATCCAGGTAAAAAATGTTTCTACAGTAAAAACAGATACAAATAGGCTGCCACTGAACCAACTCGAAATGTAAGAACGCCAGACCACAATATATTAAAGTTGGCAGGAAACAAAAACGCTTTACCAACAATTGAAGCGCTGAAAGCATGGCAGCAAATTTTCTCAAGATATACTAGATATTATTGTGTATTATACAAATTTAAAAATTCAAGAATTTCGTAAAAGGGCAGACAATCAGAATCGCATAGAATACAGAGACACAAACGTTGTTGAAATTAATGGCTTACTGGGACTTTTGTTATTAACTGCTACTTTTAAGTCTAATAAAGAGGCCATTGAATCAATCTTTTCAACAGATGGGACTGGCCGAGAAATTTTTCGGCTGGTAATATCAGCAAAAAGTTCGCTGTCTTATTGCCTTATCTTAGATTTGATACACAAGAAGAGAGAATGCTCAGAGTAAATACTGATCCTGCTTCCGTGATCTCATATATCCTTGATAAATTTAACAAAAATTCGCAAGCAGCTTATTGTTTAGGAGCCAATGCAACTGCTGATGCAATGCAAGAAGAGAGAATGCTAAGAGTAAATACTGATCCTGCTTCTGCGATTTCACATATCCTTTATAAATCTAACAAAAATTCGCAAGCAGCTTATTGTTTAGGAGCCAATGCAACTGTTGATGCAATGCTGATCGGCTTTAGAGGCAGGTGCAAATTCAAAATGTATCTACCAAGCAAACCAGTAAAATATGGTTTGAAAGTCCAAAGCTTAGTTGATGCTCGCACCGATTATATATACAATACGTATATTTATTGCGGTAAAGGCACTGATCTCTTAAAAGTTGTGACCGACGATGAAAAAGGATTTTCTATACCAACGCAAGCTGTTATTCGTCTTTTTAAGCCAATATTTGAAAGCAATAGGAATATTACTGGTGATAATTGGTACTCTTCAATAGAGCTAACAAACTATTTTTTCAAAAATAAACTTACTTACGTTGGAACATTGAAAAAAAACAAACGCGAAATACCCCAACAATTTCTACCCTCTAAATTAAGACAGGTGGGATCAACAATATATGGTTTCACAAGAAACAAAACATTAATTTCCAGAGTACCAAAGAAAAATAAATGTGTTGTGCTTATTTCGTCGATGCATCACTCCAAACAGGATGATAACGGCTTGCCAGAAATTATAATAATACTAAATCTGGAGTTGATGCTGAGGATGAAAAAACCGCTAAGTATTCCTCTAGCAGAAGAACGCGACGCTGGCCTATGGCTATATTTTACAGGATCGTAGATATGTGTTCAGTAAATGCATCTATCACCCACCAATCTTGTTCCAATGCACATAAAGTAGATAGACTCGATTTTCTTAAATTATTGGCCAAACAATTGTATGAATCACTACTTCGTGATCAATCACAGAAATCAAATTTACAAAGAGAGCTAAAAGCCAGTATTTTCAGAATTTTGAAAATGACACATGAGGCACCAAATGATGCTCAGACGTTTTGCCTAGAAACCAAAGGAACTACTGTTCTGTTTGCGATCCAAAATTAAAAATAAAAACCGGTTATTTATGTGTTGAATGCAAGCAACCAATTTGTTTGCAATATTCTAAAAAATTGTGTGTTTCATGCATTCAAAACCTAGAAGAGTCCTAAATATTGCTGTTCTCTATGCGGTTTTAGGCCGTTTTCAATTTTTTTCAATTTTAATTTAGAAATAAATGTATTCTCTTTTTTTGCAGTTTAGACCTTACGATACATGTTTTCAATACGAAAAGTTACTATCTTTTACTATTTTTTTTTGTAAAATAAGAATCAAAGAAACACTACGTTTATTTGTAATAAAAAAGTTATTGTTTCTAGTTCTATACTTTTTTGTCTTGTTTATTACTAGTAAATATAAAGTTTTGTCCCATTTTATGTCTTTGATTATTTATACAAGAAAAACTATTTTACATTAAAATTACAATAAAAACACGGTATTTTTATATTGGAGTCCCAGGGACTCCGCATTAAAATTTCCGGCCGCGCCGGTTAAGGGTTAAGATAATTTTGGATCCTGTGATTTGTAAATTTAAGGTAATACAACACTAAACAAAGTTTCTTTTTTGTATTGTGTTGATTTCTTCCTAAACATAGATATTGTTTACACTTATTTTTCTTTAAGTTATATTACAGATATAGAAAAAGCTTTATGTTAGTCTAAAATGAATATATTTTCACTTATCGTGTCAAATTTATGTTTAATTTACTTCACTTCATAGCACAGATTTTTATATTACACTTTCTTTCTTTTTCAATCAATTGATGTACAAATAGTCGCTTCTATAGATCTGTAATGGAGCTCTTACCGCATTTTTGCGTCTTTGCCTGTCTGATGAGGAGATTTAACCGATCTCATCAATCGTTGTTATATTGAATGTATCAGCTTCCCGATAATATGCATCCATGTCGATGTCAGTCATCTGTACATATACAGCATGTCCCCTCAAAAAAAAATTTCGAATTTTTAAAAAAATTGCAAGCGAATTTCAGGAACGTATTTATTTGATTCTAAACTACAATAAAAGTTCAAACTGCCTTTCAGCTTCTACATATACGTCTGCACGCTTCATCATGTTCATGAAGACTCGTTTCACCATGACTTTAACTCATCGATTGCTGCTTGATTCGTGGAGAAAACTCTATTCTTTACGTAGGTCTAGGGGAAAAGTCATTAGAACTGCGCGGACGACAAATGGCCCGCGAAATTAGGCGATTATCGAAAAAAGTGCTTAGAAAGCTCTTATTTTTCGCAAGTTATATGCAGTAGGTTCAAGTTACTGCGGTCGTATGTGTCATTCCGTTCCCTGTAAATTAGAGACAAAATCCGAAATTATGTGCTGATTGTAGGCACCATTTATAATGATATCGAAGAAAATCGGCGCTATGACCGACAGGCAACTTGCTATTGACTTCAATTGTGTTCTTTACCTCTTCCTCTTACCCTTTTCCTTTCGTCTTTCGCGTTATTGTCTGATTATTTCGAAACCGCTACACTATTCGGTTGATTGTCGAGTCGGGTAGCGTGTACTGTTCGCCAAACTTCTCAATCACTTATTTGAACGATTTCTGTTCGAAAAATAAACTTTGGTAATCTAACAATAATATTCCTGGAAAAATACTATGCTAACGTACAATCGAGCGCTCATTCCTCCAAACCAGCGATACTTAACCTATTTAGCTCCGCGACTTCCAAATAGTAAATGTAAATAAAGTTAATATTTCGCAAAATTTAGAATTTTACTGACTTGAAATCACTCATTATGGATTCGAGAACTATAAATTACAGAAAATATCTAAGCAAATAATTAATATGCGCATTATTTATACCACTCATGTACAATAAACGAGTCTATACTAGTGATATACCAAGTAATGCCGGCAATGAAGATAATACTAGTGAGTGTGATAATGACGGTGAAGTTGTTTTTGCTAGGAATATAGTCTATACAAAAAAGGTTTTAAATATATCTATACGTTAATGCACGTATAACGCTTTTGTTTTATTATGAAACAGACATGTAAATAATTTACATATCTGTAACTGTATACTTGGATGATACCTCGTACCTGCCATCTATAGGCGTCGTCAGTTAAGCTAGTGAAGCAATGTATACAAATGATACAAATCTTTATAAATAGATCTGTATCTGTATATGACATTAAGCCGAAATCACTTACTAGATAAAGCAAATTTCATCCTATAAGGTGGGACTTATTTAATAAGTGACATCTGACGGACGAAAGAGACTTTGCCGAAAAAAAGCGATCTTTCGTTTGACCAGCTATGCTGATACGGAAAACGAAACAATACGGGTAGTCCATCAAAAACGAGCCAGATGGCGGTAAATATACAAAAAAGGTTTTAAATCTATTTATAAAGATTTGTATCATTCGTATACATTGCTTCACTAGCTTAACTGACGACGCCTATAAATGGCAGAAACATATGTCTTAAGCAGAAGTAAATGCTGAAAATACGAGGTATTGTCCAAGTATACAGTTACAGATATGTAAATTATTTACATGTCTGTTTCATAATGAAACAAAAGCGTTGTACGTGCATTAACGTATAGATATATTTAAAACCTTTTTTGTATATTTACCGCTATCTGGCTCGTTTTTGATGGACTACCCGTATTGTTTCGTTTTCCGTATCAGCATAGCTGGTCAAACGAAAGATCGCTTTTTTCGGCAAAGTCTCTTTCGTCCGTCAGATGTCACTTATTAAATAAGTGCCACCTTATAGGATGAAATTTGCTTTATCTAGTAAGTGATTTCGGCTTAATGTCATAGACAGATACAGATCTATTTATAAAGATTTGTATCATTTGTATATATTGCTTCACTAGCTTAACTGACGACGCCTATAGATGGCAGAAACATATGTCTTAAGCAGAAGTAAATGCTGAAAATACGAGGTATTGTCCAAGTATACAGTTACAGATATGTAAATTATTTACATGTCTGTTTTATAATGAAAGGAATATAGTCCTCTGTCGAGTGATTCGGAGATTAAGGAATATGATGATGAGAATCTTTTAACATCTTAAATTCATGTACCAATCAAGACAAAATTCCCATTCTTGAAATCTTTTTAGGAAATTCTAGTAAAGCAATTTCAAAAACCGCAAAAGTAATGAAAAAAATATTCCGACGAAAGTCTTCTTGATTAATATTATGATGCATTAAAAAATATAGGCTTCCTTTAAAAAAAAGTTGACGTGCAAACGACCTACAAGGCGATATAAATAAATGCAAAACTAAGTACGTCATTTTATAGGCTTTAAGAGGTAAAGCAACTTTCATTTCAAAAATTTATTCATAAATATACCGGGTGAGGCAGTCTGTACTAAAATTAAGGGCATCCAGTATATGCGTAGTATATACTATTTCGAATAAGAATAATGCTAGTATTTACAAGTTTAGGAATGGAATGGAAAAAGGAAAAAAAAAGAAAAGAAGGAAAAAAAGAGAGGGAAAAGGATCCTGTGATGTGGTGCGGTCCACGTTGGTGGCGCTGGGGGCGGGGGGGCAAGCCTCCAAACCAATCCACACCGGAGCGACGCCATGGAGCGTGGAGCGCGCGGATTGGGGGATTGGGGCAGCCTTGCATTCAAAAATCTCCCCTTCCACTTCTCCAAGAAGAACGCGACAATTTTGGAATTTTTCCGGTGTTCAAGGCCACACCTAAGACGAAAAAGGAAGGTCGACTTGACCTTTTGCAAAAAATGCGGCGAATTTTTGGACGAATATATGCAAATTTATAACGCAAATTTGTACGTATATTATGTAATAGGTTAAGATTGACGTCAATGGAAATTTCTAATATGTTAATTTACATAATTAAGTAGTTGTATTTTGAAAATTAATTTTATGTATTACATTTATTTTGTAGTTATATTTTTTTAATTTTTCATGCATTTTTGCATTTATCCTCATAATCACTGAAAGTTGACGTCGCGGGGTGTTGCGACTACATTCTAGAACAAACTTAATTTGGAGGATTGTAGAAATAAACGCAACACAATGTGAAATGAGATTTCAGGGATTATTAATTCTCATTTCTATTAAGTTAAAATATAGTCAGGTTGGCGAGATAATTTGTCTTTACACTTATAAATTGAATATTAAAAAAAAACGTCGTAAAGAAACATTTTTTGCAGGGCGCAGTGTTTGTCGAATTATTAATATTTGCATGAGTGTATTTTCTCAAATTAAAGAAGAATTAATACTATTAACAACAACATATAATTTAATGTCGTTGCATACCTCTAACTTTCAGGAATGCATCCAGAACTTCGTATATTAAATTTCACCTTATGCAAAATAAATTCCATCACAACGCGAACGTTATTTATTTCCATGGAAAACTTTCGGGTCAACAATTTCAGTCCAATTGAATTATATCTGTGTCGGTTAATCACAGCGCTGTTACGCTCGTTCGGAACTTAATGCATGTGCAGCGGGAAACTTTCGCCGTAGTTGGTGCCGTTGTTTTAGTCACGGATGTATATGTGTGTATGCATGCTTATTATAAAATGCAAATCACACATTTAATTATTGCGGCAATTACTTGCGTTTAATTAAATTCTAAGCGTAACAGTTGATTCTTTCGATTACACGTCAGTTCTAAACATCAAGAACATTCTAATTTTGTTTTGAGTGATGTCGAAAGTATGCGTGTACGCAAAGGGGTGCAGTAAATTTTTGAGATGCTAACGGTCGCCAGGTATTTATTTAGCGTACGGCATCTAAACATATCGGTACATACCAAAAATAATTATACAACATAAAGAAATTATTCACAAATATCTAAGGATTTAATATAGTCTATTACATTTTCGGTCTAATTCAAGAATTTCTAGAACTCTTCAAATCACCTTAGGGGACAATCTCTAAGAATATGGCGTATGGTTTGACGAGTAGCTCCGCGGTCACATCCCGGGTCAGTAAACCCCATCTACAGGCTGTACGGGCACCTTCCACTGTTGAATCTGATTCTCTTTAAGGTTGACGATTCTTTGTCTAGTAACTTCGATTCTGGTGAGGTCGTGCTTTAATTTTATTGATGATGTGCTTATAGCCAGAAAAGCCAGGTGATTCCGGATTATCTGGCTGCCTTTTGTGCTAGTTCATTTAGCGTTATCCAGGGCGTATGTGTACCATTCTACTATGGAAGCGAACTATCTCCACATCTCGGTCGCCATGTTTCAAATTATTAAGACGTGTACTCATCATACACGAATGTATCAAAATATCTTTATTTGTTTATACTCGTAGTTTAGCATTCTCCAAGCAGACACCAAATGATATCTAAGTCAATAGTTAGATGCAATTAACATAAAAAAAATCACTTACTTCTCTTCTCGCTTTCGCAAAGACAACAATTCTTTCTCAAGAATAGGGTGTATAAAATTCGTTACAAATGTGAACCCAAATATGTACTGGGTGCATTTTTTAACTTAAAACTTTCAAATATTTGGAAAAATAAGCGGTTCACGAAAAAATATCCAGATTTAGAATTTAATAATTCAATAGAAGAAATACATTAGTGCTCCCTCCATGTAGGTAGGGTAGGGGTAATTTTTAGATCTTGTATAGGAACCCGTATATGAATTTTATTGGAATAAGTACGTAAAATTTGTCTGAAATATTTTTTTCAAATCATGGTAGACGGCGCTGTAATCGACGAAGTTCAATTTTTCTCAATTTCTCACACCGAGAACCTATGCACACGATTCTGCAATACATGTGCAATCAAAAATACGTTTTCTTCATAAATAATAAAAATTAGTCTTAGAAAAACTTTATTCATTTTACAAATTTCGAATAACTGGGAAAATGTCACATGTAGAAATGTAAATTGCTGGTGAATAAATTACTTTTAGCGTAACCCAACAACAACGACGTGTACGTAGTACCACATTGGGGTACTTGCTTAACCTGAGTCTACTCGTCTCTCACGTATCAGGGTGCTTCATTTATGTAAGTCCCTTCGCCTCTCACTTATCAGAGTGCTAGATTTCCCCTCGCCTCATCATCTTCCAATTAAAGTAAGTGCATAAAATGATGACGCTCGGCTTCAATACACTTATTGATCCGCATTTCAAATGAGTGTAGACAAATGAAAAGTGTATCTTGTTGAATTTCAGCACACGCATTTCTGATTCGCTCAATCATATTTTCGCTTGTTGTCTGTACCTAATTGTATGTTTAATGTGTTTGCGTGCTTACTCGTGCTGGCGCACTCGTGGTATTCAAACGCAAACACAATAAACGTTCGTGATAGCACCCCCCCCCCAAATCTATACTATAGAGCTTGAGATTAAGGAGTTGATGAACGTCATCTTTTTAATATAATGACACATTAGATGACGTTACCATTTCGTTTCTCTTTAACATGTATTGACTGTGTTGCCTATATATCAGTCAGTTAAAATTCTAAATAATCAGAATTTGACCAAATTAGGTACTTCTTGCTTAACATAATTATCAAGCAAATAATATAAAATGATCCAAGCCATTTATCAAATACAGGAACAGTATTGGATGCTTTATTTCTACTAATAGACATTTTATTTAGGTAGGTAACGGGTTGGCCATTTAATGTTGCGGTTTTAAAAATCGCGCTATTCCCTTGTATATATAGAAATTAATATAATATATATTTTTTATACTAGAGGGCCAAGCGCGGTTTACAATAAATATATGAAAAATTTGCCATGTCAATATTCAAGATGACGTCGTATCCAACGGAAGTGCGTGTGGAATTAATAAAATATTATTATAGAAATGGGGAATCTTTTGCAGCTACGGCAAGACAATTGCGTACTCTATTCGGGAGAAATAACGCACCAACGGAAAACACTATAAAAAGGTAAGGAAAAAAGATAAATTTGGAAAAGTAACAAAGTATTCGTTATCGTATTTCCATGTCTACTAATCCGACAATATCTTAGGATTGTAGTGAAATTTGAAGCAACAGCATCTGCGGCAGACGAAACATCAACTGTTAGAGAACGTCAAAAGACCATCCGGGTACCGCAAACCATAGAACGAGTACGGGAGCACTTTACAGCTCAACCTTCAACATCGACCTCAAGAGCATCTCAAGAACTTGAAATACCCCGTACAACACTAAGGCGGATCCTAAAGCAAGATCTAAAGATGAAAGCAAACAAAATCCAGATAGATCAGCCGTTGAGACCGTTAGTAGAGGGACATAGCCGATTCTAGCACCTCCTCATGTTGAACCTCCTCATTGCCCTTGACCTTGCATGTGGCACAGCCCAAGGGCAATGAGGAGGTTCTACATGAGGAGGTGCTAGAATCGGCTATGACAAGGTCAAGGTCAAGGTTATATCAAGGTTATATCAAGGTTATATCAAGGTTATATCAAGGTTATATCAAGGTTATATCAAGGTTATATCAAGGTTATATCAAGGTTATATCAAGGTTATATCAAGGTTATATCAAGGTTATATCAAGGTTATGTAAAGGATATCACAAGGTCAAGGTCACGACAAGGTCAAGGGTACGGCAAGGTCAATGGCACAACAAGGTGAAGGGTACGACAAGTGGAGGGAGTTTAAGGTGCTATTTAAGAAACGTGGAGAACGTATTCGCAAATAGTGTAATCCTTAACAATATTATGGAACTATTACATAGAAAATATATTTTTTCTGTGAGTGAGTTAACAGAAGAGGAAGAAGATGAAATAATACAAGTATTGGAAAGTATTGGTGAAGATGAGGAAAGTGAGGAAGAAGAAAGTAATAATGAAGAAAATAATTATAATGAAGAAAATAATGATAATGAAGAAAATAATGATGAAGTAATTTTCGATGATGATGATGAAGTAATTTTCGACGATATTTTTGAAATAGAGACAGTGATACTTCTAGCAGAACTAGATAATATCAGTGATTTTGAAAATAATTAAGATGACCAATTATTAGTGTTTATTTATTTTATTATTAGTGTTAGTTAAATACAGTAGTAGTAAATAAATTTGCGGAGGATAGTAGATGTAGTACAGAAGTTGGTTCTACAGTTAAAAGTAAGCTTGAGGAGGTGCCCACCCTCGAAATCGTGCTAAAGCGCAGGTTTACCGATAAGAGGTTTATAAAGAGACAGTTGGTGTATGCCAGCAACAGTTCATTGCAGCAGTTCATTTCAAAGTGTTCATTTAAAGAAACTAAGATGTTTGATTGTGAGTATTGTGGTAAACAATTTTCTCGTGGAGATAACAGAAATCGACACATGTTAAGTTCTTGCAAAGGCAAGAGAATAAAAATCAGTGATAACAATCCAGACTTATGGAAATGTGAAATCTGTGATGTATACGTGGAGAAGAATTGTTATACTGCACATATTCGTAGTGCCACGCATCGAAATAAAGCGTTTGTAATAGTTGACGATGGTGTAAGAAGAAGTGTATCCACATTCGCAGGAAGAATAGTAAGTTATCAAATATCTGATTCGTCTCAAATATATGTTGATATTGAAGAATTTTCAAATAACATCAGAGAAAAGGTGTTGACATTAATAGAGAGTGTCGTACATGTACATAATTCGATTAAAATAAATTTTGAATTATATGGTATGTATTATTTGCTGACAAAAGATAATGTGGAAATCAAATCATTTAATACTATGAACAAGATCATAACGCAAGGAAGTGAATTATATAGCTTGTACAATGAGTATATTGATGAAATTAAGAATAAAATGAGCGAATTCCAGGAGCGTAATTCAGGTAAAATTGTATAAACTTATATTATTATGGTGATTTACGTATCTCTGATTATATTTCAGGTTGGACTTTGAGCAATATTATACATTTGGAAGTGAACATAAATAAATACAATCCTATGAGAGGATCAAGTTATGTGGACTTACCACCATCAATAAAGAAGAAGAAGGCCATTATAAATATTCAAAATGTTGACAATGCATGTTTCGCTTGGGCGATTACTTCAGCGTTAAGAGTGCCAGGTGGACTTCCCCAAAGACCTTCTTCCTATCCCCATTATGATACCGTGGCTGATTTTACTGGTTTAGATTTCCCTGTCCATTTAAAAGACATTGTTAAGTTTGAAGAAAAGAATAATATATCTGTAAACGTATATGGTATCGAGGAGTATTTCGATGGTGCTGTGACGGTGCATGATATAGTGGGACCTTTATATTTTACGAAACAAAGGAAAATGACTCGTATAAATTTATTACTTCTTTCTGCGAAAGAAGGGAATTTACACTATTGTTGGATTAAGAACTTGTCTCGACTTGTGTCGGCTCAAAAATCACAGCGTGGACACCAAAAATATATTTGTGAAGGATGTCTAACTTTTTTTACATCGTTAGAAAAATTACAAAGACATGAACATGAAGATTGTAAGCAGGTGAAGGCGGTGTTTCCAACTATGAATCTGAAGACGAACAAATATGGTGAAGAAGTTCCGGAAAATATATTAAAATTTGAAAAATTTGAAAAGCAGTTAAGAGTTCCTTTTGTTGTGTATGCTGATTTTGAGGCAATATTAAAACCTATTGATATGGTAGAACCGGATCATGTAAAACCTTATAGTGTGAAATGTTTCGAACATCAGCCACATTCTTTCGCTTACTATATAAAATGTTCGTTCGATGAAAATTTGTGTAAACTGCGCACATACCGTGGACAAAATACACCTAAAACGTTCATGACAGAGTTGGAAAGTGATGTAAAATTATTATATAAAAACTATTTGAGTAAAATTGTGGAAATGAAACCCTTAACTGAAGAAGAGTGTTATAATTATGAGCAAGCGAGAAGTTGTCATATTTGTGAAAAAGCACTAGATGTGAATGATAAAGTATGCGACCATGATCACATGACTGGATTATATCGAGGTGCAGCACACATGGTATGTAATATAAATTACAAAGAACCTCGCTATACTCCAATCATAATGCACAATTTATCGAATTACGATACACATTTATTTGTAAAATCCTTAGCATTGGATAAGGAAGAAATAGATGTTATTGCCCAAAATAAAGAAAAGTATATATCATTTTCTAAGAAAGTATATGTTGGCGATAGAATTGACTGTAATGGTAAGAAGAGGAAAGTCTTCCATAAATTGAGATTTTTAGATTCATTTCGATTTATGAGTTCTTCTTTAGATAAATTATCATCTTATTTAGAGGATTCTCAGTGTAGAGAAGTGTCAAGATATTATATGGGTGAAAAATTTAATTTATTACGACGAAAGGGTGTCTTTCCATACAACTATGTCACATCATTTGAAAGTCTATCTGTGACAGATTTGCCCAGTAAGGATAAATTTTATGATATATTATCTGATAGCGAAATTAGCGATGAGGATTATAGTAGAGCCGTTCGAGTGTGGGATTTATTCGAATGTCAATCTCTGGGGGAATATAGTGATATATATCTACGATCTGATGTTTTGCTACTTGCAGATGTTTTCGAAAATTTTCGAAATATTTGTATGGACAATTACAAGTTAGATCCAGCACACTATTTTACGGCACCAGGTCTTAGCTGGGAAGCGATGCTACGAATGACAGACGTAAATTTAGAATTATTAACAGATGCGGATATGTTTCATTTTTTCAAACAGGGCATATGTGGAGGTGTCAGTATGTGTTCTAAAAGAATAGAGGTGGCAAATAACGAATACTTATCACAATTTGATCCATCAGAACCTAAGAAATATATATTATACCTCGATGCGACGAATTTGTATGGTTATGCTATGACGTCCAAATTACCAAGCGGTGAATTTGAATGGTTAACGAATGAGGAGTTAATGATGCTGGATGTTCAAACTTTGGAAGACAATGGGGATAGAGGGTACGTTTTCGAAGTTGATTTAGAATATCCAACAGCTCTTCACGACCTCCACAATGATTATCCCTTTTGTCCGGAACACGTTATACCACCTAATTCTAAACATCCTAAATTGATTCCAAATCTTTCAAATAAATCGAATTACATTATTCACTATACGACTTTGAAACAATGTTTGAATAATGGTTTGAAACTAAGTGGAATTCGACGCGGAATTAAGTTTAAACAAAGTAATTGGTTAAAGGGATATATTGATTTTAATACAAAGAAACGAAGTGAATCGAATAATGCATTCTACAAAGAATTTTACAAGTTAATGGTGAATAGCATATTTGGAAAAACTATGGAAAATGTTGAAAATCATGTTAATATTAAATTGGTTTCCCATTGGGAAACAATTAGAAACAGATTGGGTGCGGAGGCATATATTGCAAAGCCAAACTTTAAATCCAGTAAAGTATTTTGCAACACGTTAACAGCTATCGAATTGGCTCAAGTTCGAGTAGATTATGTAAAGCCTGTGTACGTAGGATTCACAATCCTGGAAATAGCTAAGAAGATAATGTATCACTTTTTCTATACCTTTCTTAAGCCTTTGTATGATTCGGACATTACACTGCTCTACACAGACACAGATTCTCTAATTATAAGTGTACGAAATTATAATGTATATAATGACATAAAAAATAATTTAGATATGTTTGATACTTCAACTTTTACTGAAGGGAACTTATTCGGAATACCACGCAGTTCACCTAGGCTCGGTAAAATGAAGGATGAATACGGCGGAGGTATTATTGAATGCTTCTATGGTACAGGGGCCAAAGCTTATTGCTTGAAAGTCCAAAATAAAACGGTGAAGACGGCGAAAGGAGTCAAAAAATATGTTATTGATAAGAAATTGTCCGTTGCAGATTATAGAAGTGTTGTTGAAGAAAATGAAACTCTTATGCGGAAGATGTACGTATTTCGATCGGATTTTCACACGATTTACACCGAATTGCGAAATAAAGTAGCGCTCACATCAAAAGATGATAAACGATATATTCTCCCAGATAGAGCTTCCACCTTAGCGTGGGGACATTATAGAATAGAAGAATTAGAACGTGAAGCAAATTTGCAGAAATTGATTACCGAATTGATGGATTACCAACCTACAATTGACTTTAGCTCCTAATTTGCTTTCCTATCTATACTTTTTCCATTATGTGTACTTTGAACTTATTACTTATGTAAAATAAAACACTGTATTTGATTTATTTTTCTAATTAGTTCTCTCATATGTATGCTTCTTAAACTGTTCTACCTCATAACATGCATACTATGAACTGTATCATAACTTATAAGAAATATAATACTGTATTTAATTTTTTTGTAATTAGCTCTCATAACTGTTTCATGTGTACTCTGAACTGTATTACTACTTCTTGTAAAATAAAACACTATAATTTATTTATTTTTTTATTATTTCCCTAATTTCATTCGAAAATTACGTTCTACAATACATTATCCTTAGATATCCAGGAGTTGTGTGATGCAGGCATACCCAACCATTTGACAAGGACTTGATTCTTTTTTCGACGTATAACTTTCTCAACCAGATAAACATCTGGATGTCGAACCTTTTTTAATTCTTCTTCATAAAAACCTCCGAGAACATTCTGCTTTTGAGAATCTTGCAATATATACGTTCTCGGATATGTATTCTGGACTTTGCTTATCGTGAATACTTCATAGGTCCAGTTCGGAGTATACATTTTAGAAAAAACGTGTCTATGCTTACTGATACGCACATGATCTCCCACTTCAAATTTACCAATTCTAGGGTCACCAATTTTTATGTGACTGTACACCGATTTTTGAATTGCTTTGGCATTCCTTTGGTTTACTGCAACAGGTTTGTATCCCGTTGTTCTGTGAACTGTATTGTTGTAAATGTTGACCAACTTTTGCAACATACCAACCCACCGGTAGTTACCGTTGAAGCTGAACTCCTTCCACATTTTATTTTTAATCGTTCTATTAAAACGCTCAACAATAGAACTTTTTAAATTGGAGTAAGTGGTGTAGTGATTAATGTTATACTTATCCATGATCTTCTTAAACAGCCTGTTAAAAAATTCTTTCCCTTGATCGCTCTGAATATTCCTTGGAATGTTTTTCTTTCCTGAGGAGAGTATGGATTCCATAGCCGCTGACACTTCTGCTGCTGTTTTATTTTTTATTGGAATCACCCACGCAAACTTTGAAAATGTATTTATGCATACGAAAAGATATTTGAAATTATCGTTTTCTCGAGCATAAGGTATCATCTCAACCAGATCGATCTGGAATAAGTCTCGTAGTCCTTTTATTATGACTCTCCGTCGTCTAAAATTTCGTCGCGCAGGCGCGTGTAGTTCATTAACGACATCCCTTTTAAGTGATGACATTTCCTTCGACGACTACTTCTGCAAACACTGGCTCTGTTTCTTTCGGTACAGGATATGGACCAATGTACTTCAATCGCAATTCCGCGTTGATGTCTATTGATACTACAGGATGGTTAAGAACGATGCTGTGAGCGTTAACGGACAGTCTCACTAATTCATCGTCGGAATAATTAACTGCAATAATCTTTCCACTGTATAGTTTATTCTTATATAACTGCGTTTGCTTTCGACGCGCAGGAGTTATAAAGTAATATGCATCCTGCCCAATACGTCCATTACTCTGCAGTTGAAAAACATATTTTGAAGGTTCCCTTTTTGGAGAAGGAACATATAATATACGAGTAAGCTTTTCCAATTCCTTCTTGAATTTAGGGTGTTTTAAAAAATTTGCTACTGCATCTTCTTCCGCTAAATGTCTTCTGACGATATGTTTATGTATGTGCCTTCCAAATTTATCTATTGTCATCGTAATACTCTATCGGTGTCGATATACTAACTGCTTTATAACTATGCTGCTCAACCTATTTAATTATTTTTGATTCCTGCAATTCCTCAATTATTGCAGTGATTTCGTTATCATGACCAGTATGTCCGGCATCCTTGGACGCCATCAGTAACTTCAATCTGTCGCACAATTCATTTACATCATCCCAATACTTATATTCCACAATACTCTTAGGAACAACGATCTTTCGCAACGGTAATTTTGTTGATAAACCCAATCCTGTTTTCCAAGTGCGGGTCCACCAAACTTCTGGTTTTTTACCTTGTACAATAGGTTTAATAATTGTCGTATATTTATAATATTTACTTGCTGCATATTTCCGATCCGGATCGTAATCAACTCTAGCGGCGTGAGTATCATTTAAAATGAATTTATAATTCTTAGCGTCAGCATATTGAAACTTTCCCGGTCTCTTCATAAACAGTAGCTCTAGTAATCCCTTAGTAGCCCTATAAGTAAATTCACCGATGATAATGTTGGGTCCATCAAACCTAATATTTGCGTTTCCAATCATCAGGTCACCATCAACTTCGCGTACACCATACTTCTCATCGAATTCTTCTTTCTCATCCGTCATTAACCCCATAAGGTAAGGTCGTATAGCGGGGTCATGATCTTTTAGCGCTGCCTTAACTACATCCGTCTCTAACAGAGTCTTATTTAACGACTTATTAGTAATTATTGACTTTGACGGACGCGTTTTCAAAAGCGATAGAGCGTGAGCCCTTGACTTATCTAACTCAAGGCTTTCACTAGAATCTAATTCATCACTTCGGTCCTCTCCTTCATCACCACCCTTTGGAGTCTCTGGCAATTGTTCCCCGATATATTCATCTTCTAGAAATGAGGGCTGGCTGAATGTCTCAGACATTCGAATCTTTTTTTTCAAATCTGATGAATTTGTAAGACTGGTTTCTCGTGGAGGTGTTCCGGCGAGATACACACTTCGTTGTTTTGTCGGAGATGAATGAGTGGATGGGCTGAACCATGACACGTGTCGCTGCTGTCGTTTACGCGGTGTACTTTGTTGTCGTAAAATTGACGTTCCTGGTATTGCCACATAAGATTTTTCTGATATGATGTCTGACCAAGATTCTTCTACTTCTTTAGAAGCGTCCGCAGAATCAGTTCGTCCTCGAGTTATATTACTGGGAGCTAATTTGCTAGCGATTTCAAGTAGCGGTTTTGCTATGGGCGCATACAGAATATTTGTTTCTCTCTGAGATTGTGCAATGTCAGCCCGTAATGTTCTTAACTTTTGTTTAAGAGCTTCGCGAGCTTGTATTAAATCTCTTATGATTTTATTTTCCATGTACACTCTATAACGAATACCTGTAGACTGATATAAATATTCCAGTAATACATGTTTTAAACCCTAATGTACGTTAGAAACTCCTCTTAATTAAAACTTATAAACTTAAAGCACATCAAATTGTATACGATGGGAAGAAATATGTCAACTCTTCTCAGCCTCATTAATCTGTTTATAGGTGTATGTAAGTATCAAAACCTAAACGATATCTTCCATCATTAAATACAGAATCATTATCAATAAACAGCATACCAAACGATTTCTTCCAACACATTCTACAGATGTATAGAAATTGTTCATAGCTTAAATCATGAATGTGATCATTATAGATATGTTTCAAATTTGTACCGTCTTGTCGAAATAGTATTAACAAATTGGTATTATCTCTGATAAGTTGCTTTGGGACCGCACTGTATGTTTGCATTAAATAAAAACAATCTAAATTTCGGTGTCTACCATAAGAGAAAAAATCTTTTACGATATTCAAGTCGGCAGGTGGTATATCATCAAAGATAACGACAGAATAATCCGCCATTTGGTTAGGAGTAGGCATGTGATTAACATCAGTATACTCGTGGTAACCAATTTCAGGAACATTTTTCAATATATTTCTTAAGTATTCATACTTTTGCTGATGAAGAGATCTACAGCAGATGTAAATACTTTTGAAGCGAAACCCGTTAGGATGAAGTAATAGGGTTAAAAGGGCATTTGTTTTGCCACACCCAGAAGGTCCCACAATTAATCCTCGCTTAGATGAGCCACTGAAGAGGCTACTGTGTCGTATAAAACTCTTCGTAATTAATGTGGAATCATAGTTGTGCACTTGTAGGGATAATTCTTGAGGTTCCAATTGTACAATATTTGGTTCAGCTCCACTCGTTTCGATCGACATAATCGATTTGACTTCACAATAACGACTGAATTATTATTTCTCCGTGTGCGTTATATTATCTGTTTAGGATTATCTTAATATTAGAAATAAAACAAAGATTATAATAATTTTTTTATTTTTTTTTATTTTTTGGTGCCGCCACTATTTTTACTTGTGGAAGGTGGCGGCGACTTCCGAGCGACAGGCCCCCCGAATCCCCCCGGCCGACGCTCCCGATCATGTGTCCATGTCCGGGGTCGCTGGCTCACGCGAAGCCTGCAGCATCGACTCCTGGAACCTTTGCTGCAGGGTATAGGTCTGCGGCACCGCCATCGCCTGGAGCCGTTGCCGAAGGGTTCTTGTCTGCACCGTCGGCGGAGTCATTGGGCTGCTGTGACATGACTCGTATTCAGGGGGCAGGTCGGGGGGGTCGACATCCGTCAGATTGTTCGCCGCCGCCGACGGTGCCGATATCACTATTGTCAGCGGAATGGAGTCCTCCCATTTCTTTATTGTAATTTCTATTTCCTGCAAAATTAAAGTACTAAAGTTATTACATATCATGTAAACTATTGCAAAACAGTTATAGGTGTAATTTTGCAGCCCCTACCTTGTCTGGATAGTTTTGTAGGAACTAGTACATTAGTATCGTGCAATGTGGGTGTTAACCAGGTCGATGCAGAATTGTTTACAATCGAATGTGATGACAAGTTGATGTATTAGATGGTTGAAAATGTTGAAAATGTTGAAAATAGGTTGTCCGATGGTTCGTATCGTATCAGTGTAGTCTCGCTCATGAAACTTGACCAATGAAACAATTAATTATCGAAAATACAAATCATTGTGGTGGAAATGATTTTTGATAATCAATCATGTCTTCAATCAAGCTTCCAAGTCGATTCAGCAGATCCTTCCTTTCCCTTTGGCGGGTTATATATGAGTCATCGGATGGACTGACGACATTAGTTAGGAAATGAAGAACCTTGTCTTGCTCTAACGAATAACCGTTAGCCTGCCCCTTTAGCGAGATCACCTGCTGAAGGAAACTATCCGCTAACGAATTGCCCGCCAAATATCTAACACATGTGTTAGAAAACTGTTTACAATCCGCAGAGAAAGTTGCGAGTTCGGATGGTTGTTGTTGCCCACAGTGGAATTGTGAGGCAAACAACGACCCAGAAGCATTGGAAGGTGGAGCTGGAGATTCATTTGAAGGAGGAACTGGAGAAGCATTGGAAGAAAAGTGTTCAGGAATATTTGCGTTGGGAGAAGGTGTGGGGGACTGAGGAAGATCAGTTATTTCTGGAGTTGCTTGAGGAATTGCAGGTGGTTCAGTAAAAGAGCCGGAAACATTCATTTGAGGTTGGGACGCTGAAAAATGAGTAGTCTGAGACTGAGACAAGATTACTACAGATTCTGTGGTTAGATTAATCGTCTCCACAATCTGTGGTATTCTTGCCACCCCTCGTGTCACATTTACATCATCACACCTTTGCCTTCTTCCTACTGTATCGTCCGTGAGCAGTGTTCGCAGATTCGGCGCTCGAACCGCTCGAACACTAGGACTACAAGTTGTATAGGGTAAAGGTATATAGTTCTTTGTATTTTGCCCTCGTCGTATTTTGGTCCTCGTAGTGTGTTCTTGTCCTGTGGTAGAGATTGTAGAGTGTCTGTACATACGTCGTTGGGCAGTCAGTTCGCGTCGTTGTACCCTATCCAATTTGTAGTACTCGTCCTTCGACAAATAAGGAGGAGGTTGCAAAGGTGGAACGGTAGTTAATTGTGACACGAAAGCAGGTGGATTAACTTCTGCCGCAACACCTACTTCAACAGTATGCGGTAGGGGTCGTACCGCAGAAGTAGATGGAACTGCAGAAGGTAATTCAACTGACTCCGATTGTCGTCTAACGTCTGTCTGAAGGGATGATTCACCCAGTCGTCTTTCCTGTGACAACATCCATTCGAAGTCTACATTTTCAACATTTACAACATTTTCAACATTTTCTAAATAATTGTACAAATCATCGTTATTAGTCTAAAATAAAAAAGATAATTAACTATGACAAATGAATGTGAAGAATTTGTAAATTTAAATTATATTCTCTATGCAATTACAAAAACTATTTAAATTATTTTCTCACTGCAATAAATAATTACTCACACCCAGAAAATTATTTCAATGCTTAATGTATTAACCATACATCATTCCGTATAATCGGAACATAATACAAAACTCAAAGTCAATTGTAGCTGTAATTTTAATGTTCTTTTGACATTAATAATAGGCAAATGATTGAATTTGTGTGCAGTTATATTATGATAAAAGAATAAATACAGGAATATATTGGATAATATATAATAAGTAAAAAGCATATACAAGAAATAGAATGTAAGTATACTCACCATTATACTGCAAGAAATACGATGCGAATGATTATAAGATGAATAAAGGAAGTATATATATTAAAATCTCTAGGTCGAAACACGTCACGCTTTAAGAATAACAATGTTTTATACGTATGTCTGCTATTATGGAAAATAAGTTTTTTACACAATTTGTGAAGGTTAATGTTTTTTATTTTATTTTTAATTTATTTTAAATTTTGGTGTTCTTTTTACATAATAGTGATATTACCAATAATATATTAACAATAGACAAAAGTTTGAATTTGTGTGCACTGTCATTATTATTATTATAAAAGAGTAAACGCAAGAATTAATGTTTTTTTATTTTATTTTTAATTTATTTTAAATTTTGGTGTTCTTTTTACATAATAGTGATATTACCAATAATATATTAACAATAGACAAAAGTTTGAATTTGTGTGCACTGTCATATTATTATAAAATAGTAAACGCAAGAATCTAGTGGATGTAAGCATTTAATTTGAACTGTATACATTATTTTAGAATAAAATACAAATACGTGTATTAATATTTAAAAATAAAAAGAAATATATATTTTAATTTATTTTTATTATTTACTGTATTAAAAGAAACATTATTTTATTGTACTTACCATTATGTTGACTATTTGAATGATTTTTAGGATGAATACAGGCTGTATATATATATCAAAAATACCAATGTTAGAATACGTCACGTTCTTGAAAAAACAACTTTTTATACGTCTGTCAACTAATATGGAAAATTTAATTGTTTACAGAATAAATGAAAGATCAGGTTTTTTATACGTCTGTCTGCTATTAATAAGTTGCTTACGCAATTTAAAATACCTATGTTAGAAACGTCACGTTCTTGAAACAACAGCTTTTTATACGTCTGTCACGTAATATGGAAAATTTAATTGTTTACAGAATAAATGAAAGGTCAGGTTTTTTATACGTCTGTCTGCTATTAATAAGTTGCTTACACAATTTGTGAAGGTTACGGTTTTTTATTATTTATGTCTGTCTGCTAATAACATTTTTAAATTAGTTACTGTTGAGAATTTGTACAGTGCACATGAAATGTAATAAGGTGTTTTATTTAAGTGTAATAGTGCTGTTAATAAGTTGTTTACACAATTTGTGAAGGATTTTAAATTTAGTTGCCATTTTTTAGATGTGGTAGATGTGAAAATGTGAAAAAACAACAGAAATTTTTTTTTTTGGAGAAGGTAACATTTTTTGTTATTCTAATGTTCCGATCTTACCCCTCCGCATTCCATTTTGTTCTCTATATTTTTCTTTATTTGTTGTACTCAATTTTGATTCTCTTAACCCATTTTTTTTGGAGGGGGGGTAATTTCCCCTCCAATTTTTGTTTTTTCTTTACTAACCGAAAAACACAAAAAAACAAAAAAAGTCGATTATCTCGGAACCTACTCGGATTTGAGCTGTGTTTGGGCCCCCCCACCATCCCCCCCCCCCACCCACCACCCACCGCCTCCTCCGGACCTTCCCCCCCACCCTCCCCTTTTTTTCAACCATAGGTCCACTCCCCCCCTCATTTTCGCGAGCGATCCAAAAATGCAATAAAAAAAAATTACCATATAAAAATAATTTTCTTGGAATTAATTTTGTAAACAACTTGTTTTAATAGCGTTATAGCACACAGACGCGTGTAAGTAATGTATAGTAAAGTTCATGAACACTTAGGTGAGTAACCTTACTTAATTTTGTAAATATGAAAAAATTCTTGAAAACTTATTTTTGTAAATAACTAATTTTAATAGCTTGATAGCAGATAGAGGCGTATAAATAATGTAAAAAAATAAAAACAATATTTTCTTTAATTTTATGTTTATTTCATTCTTTAATATATTACATCAATAATCGACATCATATTAATATTTTTACTTAATTATACATTTACATAATCTGCAATCTCGTCTCCTAACACAACCCTCCACGACATCACCCTCGTACAACTGATGTTCCATACATGGCCTGCATTTTATTAAATCTTCATCCAATTGATAATATTTCGGTAACCGATGCCAGACCATCTCCAAATCAATACACCTCACTTTTGAAATTAAAAATGATTTTGGTATGAACATTAAATTCCAAGCATTTATACCAACTAATGATCCTTCTGCTTCATATTGATGTATAACATTTCCGACCCTCTCGACACCATTCCGTACAATTCTAGTCCAAATACTGCCCATTCTGACTACACTATTTGTAAATATTTACCGATATCGATTAAAATTTTTTTCTCTCTAAACTGTGGTACATTAAATACTTATGCAATCGTTCGACATTAGTTAGTGCACAAACAACGGAATCGCCAACGTGAAAACTGCAACTTGGTTCTTCTTTTCTTATTTTATCGGCATCAATTAAATCTACTATTCGTTTATTCTTCAAAATACTCTTCAAAAATTCTAGCTTCTCCCTTCCTTTAACGTACACCACGTTCACGTCGGCACACAATCGTTTAATAATTCCTTCAAACTCAGTCGCACATATATATCCTTCTTCCCACCTTAACCCGTGATGACAGCTGTAAGCATATCTCGCGACACGTTTATCCTCATCTGTCAAAGCATTAAAACTTAGCACAGGTTTGAAAACAAAATGACTCTTTTTGAAATTATTGTCACATGTAGCCAACTCCTTCGGCATTACCCTATGTATTTCAGAACGATACCATTGAAAATCGATAACAATAGACTTTTTGCCACGTCTTGCAGTCATCATGTAACGATTAACTAACCAACTACACAAACTGCATCACCTCAGTCCGCATCTCATTTAACAACAACATCCTACCCCTATTACGATATCTATTGTGCCGCTAATATTTTCGTTGAACCACTTTATTAAATGGTGAATACTGATATAATTTATTATGCATGATCAAACAGTATAGAATGGTATCCTTTGGCACATTAGCCTTCGTTGTAAACTCAATTCTTACTTCTACACCACTTTTATGTACCGCATCTTCTTGATGTGAACAATCTATACCTATTAGCGGACACAATTTAAACTGATTCAGTTTCATAAGCGGTTCGCTATGATCGTAACCATAGTAACTCTGTTGAAATCTAGCGTACATATTATATAAAACAGCTACGCGATTCTCGTCAAAATCAACACGAACATTTTCGTATGGGTATCTCTTCCCATTCAAATAAGCCATCACGTCCGTTAAATTAATTGCATCAAATTTGCTCATATTTTGAGACAAACTTCCTTTTTTCCCACTTTGAAAACCCAAAATTATATACCTCGGTGTTTCTAATTGTGGGGCAGTTTTAATTGCCCAACTATGTTTAGTTGTCTCAGGAATTCCCGGATTTTCGTGAATTTCCCAACCTCTAAAAAACATTTCCATCAGAGTATTCTTCGTTGTTAATTTTGTCAGGGATAAATCTTGAGCCATACCCACTTTAACATGGGGTACTCGCCATATTATACTATCAATAATTAATTTCATTTCTTCATCGGCAACAGTGTTCATTATCGCATCGCTATCATCAGCACATCTCTTCAATATTAATTCTTGCGGCATATGCATAATAATCTGCTTTACGTCTTCTGCAAAACCCAATAACATTTTAAGTGGAATACAAATACTAAAATTTCCTCTAACATCTAAAACTGGAGCCTTCCCTGTAGTAAATTCCCAACCGCAATTTTCTAATTTATTTATATAACTCGGACTATAAGAAAAATATCCCTTCATAGTTGATGTTATACCCACATTTCTAACTTCATCTACCTCCGATCCACTCATTACATATCTGATATTACTAAACATAAAAGCTCCGGCATTATGAATCAGAGATGCTGTAGCACTTGCTTTACTAACATCACTAGCTAATCGTAATTTCCCTTCTATTAATAATTCCGATTCGGATGGTAGAGTATATTTATCTATTTCTGGAACCACAATTCGTATTTCATCATTATTCCCATATTTTGGTGAGCCAAATGGTGCATGATTGTGGTATTCCAATTCGATAATTGAATTATCCACACGAACTTTTCTCAAAACATCTAACACTTCCATAATTAAAGTAATTCTACCTCACAGTGACAAGCAACTTCTCGCAACACAAATTATTCTTACACTGACAAAATATCCTCATCCTTTTTCTATAAATACTATTTTTATACTCCTCCGTATTTATACCAAAACTCTGTAACCCAAATTTTTCAAAAATTTTCTATTTTCACCTGATAAACCACCATATTTCACTATTCGCCCCATCCCGCTCCTCAATTTATTTGATGACTTTCCTGTAGATCGTCGAACTTGCTTCCAAAATTTATTGTTAGTATTACTTCTCATGTTGCTTAAAATTTGTTTGTAGTAGTCACTGTTTTCTTCTTAATCGTAAATAAACTGTTAACTCTTCACCTCTCAAATCAATTAATCGTCCGTTCTGATCGACGGCTCGAATTATAATATTCGTTAACATGTTCACATTCACGGGCATATAAATGTTCTCTTGCGGAACTTCTATTATCTTAAACCCTGGTGGAACATTCGGATGAAAATGATATAAAACATGCGACAACTCCCCGTTAATATATGAACCAGCAACTACATTACACATAATATCGATGGCACTCATTTTATTAATATCAACCACCTCATCACTGGTCCTCGGAATATTTCCTTGTATTTTAACTTTTCCAAAGCCTAGTAGAGAACCAATTGAATTTTCTACAGTAAAATCGATATCCACTGAAGACTTAATAGTTGCTTTCAAGGTATTATTATTTGCGCTTAAATTAAAAAAATTCTTATCATCTGTACCGAGACGCACTTGTTCTTCAATATACTTCTCTAAATCTGCTACGTCATAAGTACCCTGTGGAACTAATATATTCTCCCAATTCCCGGGCTTACCCGGGGCTATAGCATAATATCGAAATACATTATTCTCCGATGTAACATTAGAAATAGAATTATAAGTTTGCAAACTCAACATACACATTTCAAATTCACCATTTAAATATACAGGCGGATTCAATACACATGTCAACTGTGGTCCTTCTCCTGATAAAACAAAAGCCAAATTATCCGCACCTCCATCACCATCACGTTCCATTTTATATACATACAACAATATTAAATTATTTACTAAAAGAAACTCGTTCTCAACTAATGAATCCTTTCAAAAAGAATAAACACAAATGTCCACAATTCACAGTATTCAAGTCTTGATATCTCTTATAGTTATATCGTATAACGCCACCCGCATTCGATAATAAATAGTTTTCGACCTCAGTCGGAGGTCTTAAATCACCATAACTATCGAAATACTTTATTATATCATCATGCTTCATATAAGCTACCCAATGAGTACCTTCTCCAACATTATCGTCCAAATTAACTATTCCCTTTTCTCTTTTGCGTATGATTGCTGGTAGGACATCTCTACTAAATATACCCCGAAAATTTCTTATTTTCCATCCTCTAACATATTTCCATAAATCGACTTCAGTTAGAGGTCTTCGGGGTAATTTGCTTAACCGTTTTTTGAAACATTTCCACTGGGTAAATATACACCACAACCAGATTTGTATGGTTTAATATATAACCCACTCCCAATTGGTATTCCACACCCCGACTTATATGGTTTCACATATAAGCCGCTACCAGCTTTTGACTCCATAGCAGTATTGTGGCGTTTAGTTTCTTCTAATCGATCTCTTGCAGCTTTAGATGAATTAACTGCATTCGCAATAGCTGCAGCACCTCCACCTAGCGATCCCAGGGCACCCAAAGCTGCAAATAACGGAATTAATGGTAAAAAGCCACCCTTCTTTGGTATTGGAATAATTCTTGAACGAGGTAATAAAATTTTCTTTCCAGACTTCCTCAAACTCCGATATGCCAGTTTTGCATTTTCTAACATTCCTTTTCTACTGCCCGCCCGTTTTATTGCATTGCGTGCAATTCTCATTGCCTGCATAAATGATATAGAACCACCCACAAAATTCCGTTTCATGTTTCTACTTCTTTGTTTATTAACTGGTTTACTGTGTCGAGTCACTCCTTTTCGAACCCGTCTCCTCACACCCATACCTAATTTTGTTTTACCTTTCATAGCACCAGCAACTATAACAGAAGATAATTTTTCTCCAACTCGAGCGTCTGCACTCTTTAATCGTTTAATAGCAATGTTATACAATTTTTTATCCGCTATATGTCGCTCTGATAAATCACCAGATTTTGAATAAGCTATATCGTGCTCTTTGCAAGCCTCATCTAAATCATTCACGCCTTTATCACCTCTCTCCAATCGCTCTTTTAATTTCGTTCCTGGTCCACAAAATCTATACCCTGGTATATGTAGTTCTACTGGAAGCTTATTTATTATTGTATTCAATAGGCCACCACCTTTCCTTCTGCCTTTTCGATTTAAACTACGCCGTTTAACCAAATTCCCCATCTTTTATATGCAAACGTTTTAATGTATCTATCATAAGCGATGGTTCACACTTTAACACAAAACGCTCTCGATTTTTATATTTATACACACTCTCTTTTCTCTTAATTTGCAATTATAACTATCATACAACAACCTCTACACTTTAAATAATTCAATATACTTAGTTCCTTAATTTCTACTCATAATATAAAATAAAAGACTGTATTCATAACATAATTTATTATTATTAATTTTTATATGTACATATAATTTCAATTACGATTTCTTCTTATTAGATCAATATCCTGATAAACTTTTTGAAGATGATTTACCAACATCTCTTTTGTTATACACACACATTCTAGAGTTGATCCCTGCAAAACTTTCTCTATTTCCATATTCAGATCCCCTCCACTTACAGATAGATATTGAATAACATCCTTATAAAATTCATCATACTTTAAGTTTCTTAACGATTCCAACCGGGATTCCAGCACCTTTCTCACACGCCACAATTCTAACAAACCTTCAATTGATAAATACAACAAATCTCCGTCTTTGTCAATTTTTAATATTCTGTTCTCCCCATCAAAACATTCGCTAGAAAGTTCTAAATTCGATATGCGCATACTTGGAAACTTTCCACCACAATAATCGAAATACTTCTTCAATTTCGCGCTCTGCATCATAAATTCTGCCCATTCTTCAGAATTAAAAAATATGCATTGCTTTCTCACACCAACAATCTTCACTATCGGTTTGAAAAAATTATCTGGTAATAAACCAACACATACCCACTTTGAATGACTTTTATTTAAAAAATATATGCTCTCTGCTACTAGAGGTAAATTCCATGAAGATTCGAAAACTAATTTTTCAGAACATCTGTCAAATTCTTTCCAAAAATTATCCATTTTTCCCACTTCCGCAAAAAAATTTTCTATCATAGGATCGAGCACTTTTTTCTCCATTACCTTATTAAAATGTTCTTCGTTAGCACTCACAATTCTTAATTCACCTTCTTCTAAACTATCTAAACGATCACAGCCACACTTACGCTTCACCGTTCCCATTATATATACTGACTTCTTAACATCGCTGGATTTATATAGTAGCCCCTATGAACTGCCGCTGGCAAACACCAACTGCGTCTTTATAAACCTCTCATCGGTAAACCTGCGCTTTGATTCTAGCACCTCCTCATGTAGAACCTCCTCATTGCCCTTGAGCTGTGCCACAGGTTCACCTTATTTAAAATATATTATTTAAATCATATTTAATGTTTTAGTTTTTTCTTTTTTGGTATTCTAAATTGTTGGGTAATACTCTTTTTACAAACTGAGCAATTTCTCTTTGAAGGGGCTGGACCGTCAATTTGTTCTTCACCGGTATTATAGTGTCTAAAACACGGTCGATATTCTTCTAGTTCAATTTGTTTGTCAGGTGAAATTAAATGCCAGAACTCCTCTATCCATTCTGGGGCTACTTTCGTTTTAAATAAATCTAATGGAATATACTCTATTAGATTTGTTTTAATACCAGATAGATGACCATAATTTTCATAAACAAACTTTACTGCTTCTAATATCAATTCTAGGTGTGGGGACATTTTGTTTTAATCGCTGGTTTCAGTATACTAAGCTTCTATATTATTTTCAACAATATTTATTGGCGATCAAAGTCAATGAGGAGGTTTTAGAATTGTTTGAAAGTTAATGGAAAATTTTCTTTACAAATCTCCTCATTGCCCTTAAGCTGTGCCACATATGACCTTGTTATGACCTTGATATGACCTTGAAATGACCTTGATATGACCTTGACATAGCCGATTCTAGCACCTCCTCATGTAGAACCTCCTCATTGCCCTTGGGCTGTGCCACATGCAAGGTCAAGGGCAATGAGGAGGTTCAACATGAGGAGGTGCTAGAATCGGCTATGTCCCTCTACTACCGTTTGATATGGATCGAGGCTACAATTTTGCGAACGAAATCATCGAACGAATTGAAAATGGCAGCATGTCATTGGAACGAGTGTAGTGGTCGGATGAGTCACATTTCGATGTATCCGGTTATGTGAATAAGCAAAATTGGAGACATTAGGGGACAGAAAATCCACATCTAGCAATTGCTCGTCCTCTTCACCCTCGACGGTTGACTGTATGGTGTGCTATCTCGTCGGCAGGAATTATCGGTCTCGTGATTGTCAATGGAACCGATACTTCGCAAAAATATTGTTAAACGCTTAATGAGTCTTTTATTCCCGTGGCGCATGGATTAAATATGGTGGAGAATGCATGGTTTATGCAAGACGGGGCTCGTCCGCATCGCACGGAAGAAGTTTTCAACATTCTTGAAGAACATTTCGGTAACATAATCATTGGTCTTGACGCTCAACAGTTTACAGGCGGAGGGATAACATGGCCACCATATAGTCCAGACCTCAATCCTTGCGATTTCTATCTGTGGGGATCATTAAAAGATACGGTATATCGCGATGGTATAAACACCCTGGATGACCTTGAAATGGCAATACGGCAGCGAATAGAAGCGATATCGTACGCCACACTTCAGGCAGTTTGTGGAGAATTTGAGAAGATGCTGCGAAATGTTATCGTTGCTCGAGGCTCTCACTTCGAAAACCTGATTTATCAAACCGCAGATCTTGTTTAATTGCACAAATAAATCATTTTTTTAAATTAATGTTTTGTATGTTTAATATGACTTCAAAAACCGTAACCTTAAATGGCCAACCCTGTATATAATATACAAAATTATACACATCATTAACAAACAAAAATAAATGTCTCAGCATAATTATTAAATATATGATATAATTGATATAGATTAACTAAAAAAAGTTATTCAATATCTGTAGCATAACATTCATCTTCGCTAATGTCCTCTTCTAAAGAAATTATTACTTCTGGAATGTCGTCTCGATCGAAACCTACTTCTCTTTCCCACCGCTGTTGGATAGGTCTTTCAGTGAGGTCTATTGTACGTGATAATTTTTCAGGTGTGATGGTACTTAATGCTTCTTTCCACATTACAATGCATTTTTCAATGCCTCATCCATCCCTTTTTGTTATACCCCAAATATTTTCTATCGGGTTGAAAATACAATGATAAGGTCACAGCCGCAATACCGTATGACCAAATCCTTCAGCAATAGTATGAGCTTTATATGTCTTAGGCGGCTTATTTAAAGCCAACTATTTTACCAACTTCTTCTTATAATTATCTTGTTTGAAAAGAAATACTTTGTTTTGTTAACTACTCTTTGATTTGTTCCTTATTCAAAGAATTATTTGATAATTTATATTCCAAAGATAACTTGCATTGTCCATTAGGATTATAGATGGTTCTTTTAAAGTTGGTATAAGTTTTGTGTGAAACCATAATAGAAAGCTATTTTCGTTCATTTCCCCATGATAATCTTCATCTTTTGTTTTAGAATTAAATATTTTTGAAGCTTCTGAAATAAAATTACTTCTGCAGCCCCCATGTTGTATAGTATAATGTGAGCCCTCTGATTTGATATTACGTACACTATGTTTAGTGCCATCTTGCCGTGATCTAGATACAGTTCCATTTAGGAATACCAATGTTTCATCTCAATATAACAAGTGTACATTTGAAAAGTCAATCTAGGTTACTTTGAAATTTTGATTGAATAAGACGCAAATCGTGCGTCGATTCTCGTTTAAATAAATTGCTTCTCAGTTTTAAAATGGCTTTCACTTTAGAACATAATTTTTTTTTAGTCCAGGCTTATTTTCGAAGTGGTAATAAAATTGATGGTTTATGGGTTTATTCAGTTCAAGATTGCATGGTAGAATTTCAAGTTGAGTTTCCACATTTTGTAATAGATTATATACAATTTAAGAATACTTTGGATAGAACTTTAAAACGTTTTTCTGAAACTGGTAGTCTCTTAAGAAAATCAGGCAGCGGGACAGTTAAGAAACGTACACTTCAAGTTGTCAATCGTGTTTAAGAGATAATGGAAAATGAACCACAAACATCTGTTCTACATTTGAGTCAACAAATAAACCTTTCTGTTGGTACAACTCACAAGTTATTAAAAAAAGATATGATACTTTATCCATACCGTGTCACAGCAATACAAGAATTGTTAGAAATTGATTACCCACGTAGACTACAGTTTTGTAATTGGTTTGTAAATATGAACAATAATGTAGGACTTTCGCAAAGACTTATCTTTAATTTTTTTATAAAACGGGATACCTAAATTCACAAAATACAAGAATTTGGATTAGTGAAAATCCACATGTAATTAATGAAGAATCGCTACATCCAGAGAAAATTGGTGTTTGGGCAGCGATAAGCCAAAGGCGAATCATTGGACCAATATTTTTTCAAGGAACGTTAACAGCTCAAAGGTACCGTACAGAAAGTTTACAACCATTTGTCAATCAGTTGCATGATGATGAACTTCAACATGCATACTTCCAACAAGACGGAGCACCTTGTCACTGTACTGCAGAATCTTTGGATTATTTAAGAGAATTTTTTGATGAGCGTATAATTAGGCGAAATACTGAAAGTGCCTGGCCTGCACGTTCATGCGATTTAACACCTTGCGACTTCCTTTTGTGGCCTTATCAAAAAAATAACATATTTCGAACATCTATATTGAATTTGAATGATATGCTACAGAGAATCGAACAGAAATGCATGGAAATTAATAACAATCCAGTAATGTTGCAGAATATAATCAGAAATTTTGAACGGAGGATTTTAAGTGCAAGTGCATTGATCTTGAAGGACAACATTTTCAACATTTGTTATAGTTTTCAATAAATACCTATTATTTGTTATTTATTTGTATGTATGAAACTGTCAAAATATACGACTTCGTAGGTTAAGTAGTAAATTTTAATTTACGACATACTTCAAAATGTTCTCAGTAAATCACATGCTAATAGATTGACTTTTCAAATGAACACTTGTTACAAACTGTATCGGATCTCTTTACATTTTACGTAGGATTCCAAAAAAGTAAATCCCCTAAAAACATTAGGTATTTCCGTATGTCCTATTCTTGGATTGTCTTTTCTCCAGCGAAAACCGATTCTTTGTAAAATCATGCGAAGGGAAAATGAGCTACCAGTTAAAGTAAGTCTTTATTCTGATACATTGCATAAATCGTATCACGAATGTCAAATTCTGTTGTTCTCAAGATTTCAGTTACGGGTTTTTTCTTGATTTAACTTTTTTAGGACTGGAAACCTGTCCCTCAAATCTAACAGCTGTATTGATTTTATTTACTTTTGTAAAACTAACAGAAAGAACTTGAGCAACACGCTAGAATATTTAAAACGAAATTAGTAATTTGAAAACATAACAAAATAGATTTAATTACCTCATTTATAGCATATTTGGATAACAATGGACCTTACTATAACAAAAGTTCTCAAAATAAATAATTAGAAAATGTTCAAATTGTAAAAGTATGAAATAAATTAATAAGAAATAGCTGGGAAAATTTAACAGGTATCAAAAGTAAACTAACTAATTGACAGAAATGATAGGACAACATTGCACTTTGGTAACCCTTCAATGCAACATAAGAAAACTAAACTTACTTTTCCGTTTTTCTAAAGTATGTCATTCATTATTCCTTATGTTAGATTCTTAAATTTGTCTAAATATGAAAGGACGTATACTATTTCTGTGAAATTTACGTTAAAAGTTGTGTATATCAATATCGCCATTTTGCATCAAATTCGCGTTGCTCTATATGCTATGACACGACATATCATCATCATTACTGACGTGCATCGATTGCTTAATCTCACAAGGTATATTTTAACTGCTTACAGTATAATAAATGATAGTATTAAAAATGTTTTTGTTTTATACAAATGGTGAGGTTTTACTCACGCGAATATGTTACAAATTTTTTGGGGGAAATATATAGTTTTGAGAGTATCGACGTTATTGAAAAGCTTGGTAGACCACAAAATAAAACCTAGTGTTTTAACAGCCGAGAAACCTATGTTTTGATGTGAAGGTGTCATTGAATGCTATTCCAAGACCCTTCATAGAATCAACTTTCGAAAGCATATTCCATAAGTTTACAGAATAGGAGGAAGCAAAAGATATTAATTGACAAAACCTTATTAGTGGACATGAAAGATCTTTATTCAACGATAAGTGAATCATACTAAACTAATGATAAAATCAATAGTTTTTTGTAAATGCTTGATATCAGCATCGCTTGACACAAAAATACACTACAAATACACTTATATTTCTAGTTGTTCACATGAGCCACTAATAATTACTCAACAATGCATTAAATAAATCAGAATAATTGAAACATACATGAGTAGGTAAACCCCACCAGTTTTGTATAATACAAAGGTATTTTTAATAATATAAAATATTATTAAAAATCTGGTGTGAAGAACACAAATGCAGGTTCACTATTAATATTTTCTGTGAACGTGTCCGAATATATCCTATCCCCAGAGACGTAGATACGTATTTCACCTTTCTACAGGCTCATCGGTACGCCCCTGCTGGAGAAAGGATATTCCCAGACACATTCACAGAAAAGAACCACATCGCCCTATCACCGTAATTATCCAGACCGAGCGCAGAAGTAAATTCGGCGCTGCCTGTTGTCAGACAGCCGAAGTACCTCTACGTCTCTGGGGATAGGATATATTCGGACACGTTCACAGAAAATATTAATAGTGAACCTGCATTTGTGTTCTTCACACCAGATTTTTAATAATATTTTATATTATTAAAAATACCTTTGTAATATTTTATATTATTAAAAATACTTTTGTATTGTACAAAATTGGTGAGGTTTTTGCCCATCCACAAGTATGTTTTAAATATTATGTTACAAATATGTTATATAGGATTGTTCATTTATTTGTTGTGATGAATTTATAGAATAGAGTTTATTCAAAATGTTTTTCTCATTGCCAGTGAAGTATGTACAGCACGACGTAATATTACTTTAGTATGGTTCCCCAAATATAGTATTACATAAATTTTCCTTTGTTACAAAATCAAATACTACATGTTTATGACAAGTGTTATGTATAAATAACGTCGAAGCGTAAAATATTACGGAATGCTAGTTTTTACGACTTCGTGTTTAATTTCGCCTGTCTCTTTCTCTCTCGACGCGAAGGAAAGTTACGAAACGGCAATGTGGGTTGAAATTACTTCCACACGCGGTTTCATTTACCTGATCTTGCCTTTAATTTCGCAGCCTAAAGAGGAGCAGAGGTTTCAAGAGAGAAACTTTTTTACTTTATGGGCGCCATAGCGTCTTTATGTGCTACTTAAAGCCACTTCATGAACAGGAATTATTTTTTTTCTAATTTAATTTCCAAATAATGAAACAAATGGGTAATTACACCTTTAGAATCCTGCTTTCATTATAATTAGTTTATTAGTAAATCGTTTTTTAAATAGGCAATTCACATGTACTCTTTACAAGAGTATAGATTATAAATTACCTGTTAATTAATATATTAGAAAAATTATTATTTAAATAGGAGAGGATTGGAACCTGGAAGGTGAAAAAATGTTCGTATCGCTTGTGGCGTTCTCCGATTAATTATTGGAACTTTATGCAAAATTCCACAGATTTTTACGGTCGGCATCAAGTTTCTTTCTGGGATCGTTGCAACAATCGATGTTTCGCTGTCCATATTAACAGCTTCTTCAAAATCGGCTTATATATATATATATATATATATATATATATATATATATATATATATATATAATAACTTCGTGACCTTGGTATGATATGGTAAACCGAATCAGTAGGCGATTAAAGGTCTGTATATTACTTCAAAATATATGTATTTAAAAAACTCTACATGTTTCGGCTGTGTACGCCTTTATCAAGAGAATACAAAATATGAATTATTATTATTATTATTATTTATTATTCATATGTATTTTGTATTCTCTTGATAAAGGCGTACACAGCCGAAACATGTAGAGTTTTTTAAATACATATATTTTGAAGTAATATACAGACCTTTAATCGCCTACTGATTAGGTTTACCATATATATATGTATATATATATATATATATATATATATATATATATATATATATTACTTATAGTAGATTAAATTAGATGGCGAGGTCTGGTTTACTTTGATATGTATATATTTAAAGCAATCTTACATGTTTCGACACATAGTGTCTTTTTCAAAAAAATTAAAAATATATATGACAGTATATCAATGTCAAATTTATGTATCTCTAGTTGTTATGGATAAAATTAAAATATTCAAATATACATTCAAGTTTAATAATAATATTCTTTATTGCAAAACAGAAAAATTTCAATTACAGGATAAAACATAACCTAAATAAATACATACAGTGTACCACAAAATAGTTACATGTATAAGGCACTGTTTGTGTGCCACAAAATAGTTATATGTATAAGGCACTGTTAAAAATAATAGTAAATAATAAAAATAAAAAATACAATTCAAGTACAAAGCAAATACCAAATGACAATTCGTAGACAAATGTGAAGTAGTCAAAATTATCTCAAATAACCGAGAGAAGGTATCAGGGTAGAATTTGTGAAAGTTGTTTACCATATGCAGCAAAGGAGCTTTGTCCTGGAACCAAAAATTCAATTGTAACAGAAGAGACGAACAATCAATCCTTCCATTTAGTAAATTATAGAGAAATTTGGCACTAAGATGTTCTCTTCTATCACTCAGGAAATTCAAAGAATGGCGTTTCAGGAGACACGTATATTCAGTGCCTCTTTCCGGATATAAACCGTCGCACTTGGAAGATAGATACTTCAAAAATCGTCTTTGAACGTTCTCCATAGCCAGACGCAAATGCAGGTAATGAGGATACCATATAGGAGAGCCGTACTCCAATCTATTTCTTACATAGGCGTAATACAGAGATTTTAATGTTAAGGGACTACTAAACTGCCTACAAGATCTTATAAAGTATCCCAAAGATTTAATAGCTGCGGTACACATATTGTGAATACGTATTGCAGAATCAAATAACACACCCAGAATGGGAATATGGTCGAGAGCATACGGGAACAAAACTGGGCTTGCAACACGGGCATACGAGACAATAGCACATTTGTCAGTATTCAAAGCTATTCCATTATGACTACACCACTGATTAACCAAATTGAGATTACGTATCAGTTCCCTACAATCGCTCAATAATAATTCATGGTTCAGAACACTAGACAGAAAAACGTCAATTACGGGTGTAATTAACGTTTTGGTTTTTGGTTTCATATATAGATATTTTTAAGGTTCTGCAAATAAATTATCACTAGGTTCAACAGGTCATCTGTACTGGTATTTTAAGAGAAGTCTTGTAAATACCGTGATCTTAATATGTTAACTTCTACAGTGAAATGTGAATAAAATGTGTTTCTTAATATTCTATGTGAATAATATAAATGATAAATCAAAAAAATAACTGCACTATTGTCTTAACAATTTATACGTATTGCTTTTTCACTTGGTTTGTGAAAGTATAAATTGTTTGGGCTGCCACTCACGCATATATCTTTGTAGACTCTTTAGTATTTTATGTTTATCTCGGGATCATTGGTTAGATTCTGATTAACTAGGCGTAGCATCCAAAATGTAAACTTAAGAGAAATGATACAAGTCGTTTTTTGTTAAAATATATTATATATATATATATATATATATATATATATATATATATATATATATATATATATATATATTGTAATAAAGGGGTCTCAGCTGAACAAATATATAAATATGATTAAATTGAAAAATACTTTTTATTTATCAAGAAACCCTCGTAAATTTTCAATTATTTACCTACCAATAGTTATTTTTTATATCAGTTGTCTCGTTTCTTTTCATATAGCTCAAGCTTCGGCGTAGCTACAATCGTAGGCACATTGTTGTCTTTCTCTGGGTGGGATTCAGAATGAGCAGAATACAATATTATGTCTTATATTAATTACCTGTATTATTTAAGAAATAATTAATAAAATAAATGATTTCACCATAAATCATGAAATGTAAGTTTATTGATATATTGACTAATTTAACATGTATTATTAATAATGTTGAATATATTTAATATATTTCTTTCAGAATATTATTATTTCTTTGCACAGATACCTAAAAAAAGAAAACAAAAGAACCATACAAATATTGTATGTAAGAGTTCGTTTTATATGACTTTCTAATTGGAATATGAATTTCGATAAAACTAACCATAGAAAAATTGATAAACAAAGTATTATGTTTGAACTGTCTGGGAACTATTTGGTATATTCTTTTTTTAACAAAGTTTACAAGATTTGTAATTATATTAAAGCTTATTTATTTTAGATGGATTCAAACCTACTTTTTTTTTAATATTTTATACTTATACTATAAAACAAAATACGTTAAGGACAGATATTTAAATTGCAGTATAGGAATACCTTTACTTTCTATTCAATACTGGTCCAGTAACTTCATATGCAGGATCTTGTTGACTTTAGGGAGACAATAACACCTCTTCGGAAAATACTAGGCTGATTCCGATGACTTTAACTTGTGAAGTTCTGATAATTATTTCTAAATTCTCCTGGAATACTGGTCCTGGCTACTGGCTGGATGCAATATTAAAGATAATTTATGGGCAATATTCTTCTGAACCAAATTTTTGTTATGTAGAGCAATATTTTGACTTGGTGGTCCGAAATCCTTTTGAAAAATGATCGATTTGAAATAAATAACTTCAGATATTTTTAATTTTGGAATTTAGTTTATACTCTGTATACTAATTCAGGTAAGTACCTACATTTAGTTTATGTAATTTATCAATATTTCACAGTATTTTATGGATATTTAATCGCAAGAGTAAACTTTACTTCTTACTCTTCCGAGTATAATTTTAGTTCTCCCCACAAGAATTCTATTCTCGATCTTCATCTGTTTTTTTTTCTAGATCGGGTCTCTCTAAATTTTTATATATATGCATCTGGAATTGAAATATTAATATATCAAATACAAAATATGTCAAAATTTTATACCAATAATTATTAATTTTTACTAATCATTCGAATTAGAATTCTTTTTCAAACATAATTTAAAATAGATTTGACCGGTCCTTTTCTACAATTGTTTACAAATTTGTAAATAAAACGTTAATATTTGTAAATTTTAATTAATAGATATATAATTTTTAACAACTTCCTTTTTTATTAAAAAAATACCAAATACCTTTAGTTTCTTTATGAGATAAAATTATAGAATTGAAAGACTAAATTTAATATGTAAAAGAATAATTATAATCTACTTTAAAATATTAAAATCTCCAAACTAAGAAAGTCATATCTAGCTCTTTATTTTATATCATATAATACTATCAATATTATCAGTCAAAAATACTATTACAATATATATATATATATATATATATATATATATATATATATATATATAGATATATATATATATATATATATATATATATATATATACAGACTGTCCCGTAAAAAACGCCAACATTCATAATTCCGTTATTTATTGTCCGGTTTTATTTAAACAAAAAGTAAATTTAATAGCATCAAAAACACTATAAGATAGCAGTGTTTTATTTGTTTTCAATTGTTTTCATTAATGTCAAACGACAGTCAAGTTTTTTATTTTAAATGGCAACACATATATTTTTGGCTATATTCGGATTGGATTTTTTTTTCTGAATTCAACGATGTATAACATGTTTTCTTTTGATAAACGTTTATTGCAAAAAAAAAACTTTATAAATTTCATCTTTGTCTTCCATTATTTATAAATATTCGAATGTGTCATGTAACATTTGAAATGTAAGTATTATAAATATTATTATAAGAAATAAAACACTTTACAATAAATGTTGAAATTGCCCGCCACCTTGTTTAACACATATCGCACATCTCCAAATAATAAAAAATAAAAAAAAAACTTTATAAATTTCATCTTTCATTATAGTAGACTTGGCCCAGTCCACTAGCATTATGTCAATGTGCCTTAAGTGTCAGTTTGACTTTATTAAGTTTTCTGTATTATCCCGTTTGAACGTTTTGCCGCAACAAAAAGCGTATTTTCGTTAAAAATTAATAACAATGAATTAACGGACATGTTACAAGTGTTCTTTGAATGTAATAAAAATCGCCTTCAAGCAGTTCGTCGGTACAGTGCTCGTTTTCCGGACAGAGAAGTTCGAGGTTCGAAAATATTTCAGAGAATTGAAAAGAATTTAAGAAATTATGGATCATTTACCAAACCAAAAACACAAAAACGGAAATTCTACAAAGATAAGGAATTAGATGTTCTTCTTGCAGTACAGCAAAATTCACGAACTTCTATTCGCGAAATTGCGCATAATATTGGGGTATCAAAAACTACAGTTCATGGTATTTTAAGAAAACACAAACTTAAGCCGTACATAGCTCGAAAAGTTCATGCATTAGAACAAAATGATCCTGGCCGAAGAATCCATTTTTGTCGTTTTTATTTAAATGCATTAGAACAAGACCCGAATTTTTACAGAAGGATAATTTGGTCTGGTTTTCAAAGACGTTTCAACGTAAATGTTTGGTGTGGCATTTTAGGTGATCAATTAATTGGGCTATTTTTCAAAGATGGTTGCTTAAATCAAGAAAAATACTACACTTTATTACACGAAAATCTCCAAAACTTTTTAGATGAATTACGTTTGGCAAATTTAAATAGAATATTTTTTCAACAAGATGGGGCTCCCGCGCACAACGCCAGAGTAAATACTGATTTGTTGAACACCCAATTTGGAAATAGGTGGATAGGAACATCCGGTCCTATCGAGTGGCCTGCGCGTTCACCGGATCTTACGCCCTTCGATTTTTGGTTGTGGGCTTATCTACAAGATCGAGTTTATTTAACAACTCCAGAAAATGTTGACATTTTAAGACAAATAATTATTAACACTTGTCAAGAAGTACCTGCCGCTTGTCTTTTAAATGCGACCTTTGGAGTAATTAGGAGATGTGCGATATGTGTTGAACAAGGTGGCGGGCAATTTCAACATTTATTGTAAAGTGTTTTGTTTCTTATAATAATATTTATAATACTTACATTTCCAATGTTTCATGACACATTCGAATATTTATAAATAATGGAAGACAAAGATGAAATTTATAAAGTTTTTTTTTGCAATAAACGTTTATCAAAAATAAACATACATCGTTGAATTCAGAAAAAAAAAACCAATCCGAATACAGCCAAAAATATATATGTTGCCATTTAAAATAAAAAACTTGACTGTCGTTTGACATTAATGAAAACAATTGAAAACAAATAAAACACTGCTATCTTATAGTGTTTTTGATGCTATTAAATTTACTTTTTGTTTAAATAAAACCGGACAATAAATAACGGAATTATGAATGTTGGCGTTTTTTACGGGACAGCCTGTATATATATATGCATTTTCTTGACTCTCTGATATGTTCTTTGACCTAAGCAAAATCTTTTTTTGACAGTATGCCTTGTGGGAACAAACCCTACGCAACACAACTTTTACCTCCACAATGTATATTGTTTTATTTACTTTCTTAATTTTATTTTGAACGTTAGTTTCAATTATGACTAGTCCCTGTTTTGTTTTGTGGGATTTAAACCTATGCTACAATGCCAGATATCTTTCGTAAATGTTTATTTCAATATTGAGTTTAGAATTAACTTAAAACTAATTTTCCATATATTTTATGAAATTTTTAATGAAGTTTTATAAACTTCAAATTATTGTCATCTTTTTACTTAGATTAATCCTTGTTTCTCACATATAATTCGGTACAATATATTTCCAAAATATTTTATTATATACATATTTTAAAATATAAAGAAATTTTAATCAAGCAATAGTATGAAATTAATTAGAGATTTAACTATTATAATTTATTTATATTAACATAAATGTGAATATAATAATTCTAAGTTCATTAAAATTGTTTTAAAACGTTAAATTGTTTAAAATAAAATACTTCCATCTATACTATTTAATATGTTATGACTAAAACTGGAGCGTCCAAACAAGTCTGAGGTCCTACCTTACTATGCTGGGTTCACCTCTATGCACCTTATGCCTTTCTGCAACATAATATCTACGAGACAAGCATTTGTCTCGTAGATATTATGTTTAAACAGTACTACTGATGATGTGTGCAAAGCACACGAAATGTACATTTACTTTATTAAAACTATTTTTGTGAAAAAAGTGTTTTGTTTTATTTAGTTATTTCATGCAGTGTTTTAAACTTGACAATGCACTAAAATTGAAAATATACTTATTATTATTTTTCCTAAATTTACTTGTATCTAACATATGTAAATATATGAAATTTCGTTTTTTGAGGAAACAAATAGTTCTCCTTATATAGAGTAATTGGAATTAGGTCAAAGGACCTAAGGGGTTTAGAGCTAGTTGGCGTCCGTAGTAGAATATTACACGTGCACCCTGGATAAAGCTAAATGAAGTAGCGCAAAAGGCGCCCGAAGTCATCTGGATCTCCTGGCTATAAGCAAATCATCAATGGCTGTCAACAATGATATAAACAGCGACGGTCCTCCTAAATTAAATTTGATCAATGGACTAAACCACTTGGACCTGTGATCCGTGTATGACATGTAAACAATAAAGACATAAGTAGGAGTGTAGTTGTCCAGAATGACATTGAAGTAGTTGCAATCCATGAAACGCATGTAGAGAACAAATAGCGACATTTCTTCAGAGAAAGGAGGATTAGGCATTGAGGCGATTCAGAGGAGAGTTTTGTGAATTTTTGAATGCGTCGGGAAGTAATAATTTATTGGTGTTGTATACTTTTCGTATATAAACTTGTTATATAGAGACCTGCTTAGAGGCGACACGCTGAATAAATAAATAAATTGTAATGTACATACAAAAAAAAGCAGCCTTACTCATATAGTTACGATAAACATGTTTTTATGTATTGCTTCTTGGATTCCTGGTTGGAACAACATCCGCAATTGCAAGGAACATCTTCGGGACTGCTACTACTGCTGCTTCACTGAAACTGGATCAGTGGATCAGAACCTGAAAACTGATCCAGTTTCAGTGCAACCACAGTAGTAGCAGCCCTGAAGATGTCCCTTACAGCAAAGAAGTAGTGCCAAGAACGCGGCGTCAGTCTAGAATCCAAGAAGCAATCATGGATAACGACCGTGGAAGCCTATAATCTAGATATTTTTATGTAGTTCCGTATATTTTATTTTCCAAAGCGATATCCAATCAACCTGTTTTTGATCAAGTTAGATACTAAATGAGCAACTCTTAGAAATCAACTCAAAGTACATCATATTGTATCAGTGATTCCTTTCTCATGCAATCTAAACATCTTAACACCCAGACAAATTTTCAGATTGGATAAGGAAATGGAAAGGGAAATATACTAAGGGGTTAAATTTGATGAATAACATGGATAACATAACATAGATGAGGAAGCAATTTCAAATGTGTTCAAGAATTCTTGCCATTGAAATAGTAGAAGTGTGAACATGCATTACCCTAAAAAAATTCTGATTTTTTTTAATTGTTGCCTTTTGCGTTGCATTATGCATTATTCTTTTTTTAATTTGCGATTCCAGAATATTTAAATCAGTCCGAGGATGTTTGACAAATAATAAGGACAAGTAATTAGACTGATTTGTAGCCGAGTGTCCAGCAACACGTCTCCAATAAAGTCCAATCATTATTGGTTGCTACTGAGCTATAGAAAATTTCTCTTAAAGCTAAATACTTAAAATCTGGTCATAAGTTGTACGAGGAATGTAGAATTGTGGTTGTACCGCTTAAGTCTACGATTACCATTTTTATTTTTAACAAATTTTTTGGCTTCTTCGGGTAGGTGTTCTCCATTGATACTGTTACGCTTTAATTTCCATTTTTAGTTTTCCCTTATTTATTGTCAAATCCCGGTATCTTAATTTGTTTGCGAATCATTTAAATACGTTCAACGGGTACGTATATTGCTATCTGTGTTTAAAATTTGGTAACTGTATCACCCCTCCCCCTAACATTTTCTATGCCAGCGGGTGATTGCGGAATTCGAGCTCAGACCTTCGTGGTATTAATTTAAGTCTTGTAAAGTAGTGCAGTCTTCAACAGAGAGCTTACTTTTCCGAAGATCGGATTGGAACGCCGTTCTACACACAGTTTGGTTTAATTTATTTTACCCAAACTTCTAAAGTCGCTTCAAACAAAATTGGCAGTTTCTAATAATTTTAATCACTTCTTCGACTTGATCCGCATTATGCGATATAACGATATGTCGAATCTCTACTGAAGATTTGCACTACTTTACAAGACTTAATACCACGAAGGTCGGAGCTCCAATCCCGCAATCACCCGCTGGCATAGAAAACGATAGGGGGATACAGTTACCAAATATTAAACACAGGTAGCGATATATATATATATATATGTATTCCCGTTGAACGTATTTAAATGTTTCGCAAACAAATTAAGATACTGGGACTTGACAATAAATACGGGAAAACTAAAAATGGAAATTAAAGCGTAACAACTTTCCTAAAATCAGTACGTGAGGAAGCTCCGGCATGACCAAAACATTAATAATTCGAATTTGGTTCCTAAGACCAACAGGCAGGGATACCTCACTGATATTGTTACGCTTAGCGTATAGAAGTTTAATTCATTTATTTAAATACATATATTTCTTCTTTGAATATCTCATTTTAATAATATATTTAACTAAGACATTTTTTTTCACTTGTACAAACTGTATATATTCGTTGCAAAGAGAAAGTATTTCTTTTGTCATATTCTGACTGACCGAGACCTTTTTTTTTTCTACCTGACTCTCAGCGACTCGATAACCGTTAATGTCGAAATTCATCTAGAACATTCCATTTTAAATTGTTAAATTTAATATTATTTACATCTTCTTTTATATGTCTTGTTTGATATCGTTAGGAAGCTTATGTCACAAGGATTATTTTAATAATAATTATGACATTGACAGACGACGTCTTCAGGTTGCGCTTTTAATTAACTATAATTCAAGATATCGAGCCCCCTCTTCGATAGATCATAAACCGACCGTTTCTAGACATTTTCTTTTCGATACGAACAACGATCAGGGCTTTTTCGCTAGTGCCTCCGAAGGTTACACACACACCTCGTGTATTGTCCAAGTCACGATGTCACGCCGTTCAGGTGTTCTTCCGCTTCTAAGGTAATTCTGTATTGTTCTATATATGTTATTCTTTTAAGTGAATTCATATTAATTTAAACTAATTAATTTCTTATCCCACCGGCCAACACCGCTCTACATATACTTGTCCGAGTATATCTTCAGACCACGTGGCTGCCAACTCAAGGTAGCTGTATTGTTCTATACAGAGATTCTTTTATATTCATCGTAATTAATTAACCCTTAATTTACTACTCCATTTAACGTTCGTTTCAGAGTATTGTTATGTGTTAATTTTAGTTACTTAATTGCCGCTCCTCGTGTACATATAGTACTTTGTTTTATTACGGTTTCACCTTTCCATTTCAGATATTTTATATTAATTTTTCGATTACTAATTTATCGCCCTTTGTGTATATATTACTAATTTAATTGCTTTTACATACATCAACTTCTTTTATTTAAATATACGAATTTCAAATCATTATTATGTAAATATAAATATACCAATTTAAGGACGCCGCTGTGTTTTATTTTATGTATTAAGTTGTTGTATATTTATTTTAATTAACCACCATCACGCACGTCCTGGACCTTTGATGACACTTCACCAACACCACAAATTATTGTATTACAAAATAACTAAAATATTATTTTATTATTTATCTTAGAATAATTATTATTATTATTATACCCATCGAAACCTCTTATTTGTAATAAGGTTGACATTTTTGTCTATTAGCCACAGTACAAAAGGTATTAACAGGTTTAAGCCGAACGTTAAAAGTACGCAGAATGTTCCAACCTGGACCACCTATAATGGTTCAAGAAGCACCAGAATCTAATAAACCCAGAAAAACTCTATAATAAATTGAGACATTCAAATAAGGTCGCTCATCGTCCACAGCATTAGCCAGAACAAAGTCTAACTTGCGTTTCTGCTCCCAATACGCCGACTTTGACTGAAGACGCGCCATACGGCTCTCTAACGCGTCTGACGTTCGTTTCCCGAACAAGAAGGACAGGTTACAACTGTCAGTTCAGGTTTCCCACAATGGTAGCAGTGCTTTCTGCGAGGCTGGTTACAATGACTGAAACGGCGACCTTCAGTACCGCAATTCCAACACTTGAACTTCTTTACAAAGGGGGAAGGACTAGAAGATCGAGATGTTCTAGGAGATTTAAACTCCACAGAGTTGCAATGAGCTGAAGGCTCAGAGATAGTCATACAGGCAAGGTCTGGCTCTAAGGTATGATTACGAGAAGGAGACGGCACATATGCCTGATAGAAGTCATATTCACTTCAAGACGTTTGCCCAATTTCAGTAACTGCGCGACAGATGAAATTTCCATCAACCCAAGCTGAGTCTGATAGAACGGTAACAAATTCTTTAAGAAAATCTTAAGTTGGGTTACCTCTGGTAAAAAGGTATACAATCGAGGACACAAATTTTTCATAACAGAGACATAGAGACCAATAGACTCCTGAGGTTCTTGAGTCCTATGCTTAATTTCTTCAAATAAACGTTCCTCATAATCGGGAGCGAGGAATTCTGAACGACAGTTTATTTTAAGGGATTAAGCATAGGACTCATGAAGGACACCAGGAAGGTCGGAGCTCGAATCCCGCAATCACCCGTTGACATAGAAAACGATAGGGGGGTGATACAGTTACCAAATTTTAAACACAGATAGCGATATACGTACCCGTTGATCGTATTTAAATGATTCGAAAACAAATTAAGATACCGGGACTTGACAATAAATAACTAAAAATGGAAATTAAAGCGTAACAATGCATGGCACTATAGTTTCGCACTTCTTTTCTAATCGATTTTTCTTGCAAATCAAACCTCATCACTTCGCTTGACAAACATCAACGATCAACCAAAGTACTTTTGACTAGGATCCTTTCAAGACCTCAATGTCTGATTTGGATGCTGAACCCTATGTCCTAATAAGTTTTAAAATAACTATATAAACGAGAAGTTTGTTTTGAATTTACAGTTGCGAAATATACAATTACTTCAAGAGAGTCTACGATCTAAATGAAAATCTAAATATTTTACGATTTAATATTGAGTAAATTGCTTGTTATTCAACTCGAAAGAAGGAGACGGGTCCTTGTTCATTGTGTAAATCACATGGGCGGACTTAACTTCATTTGATAAAAGCGCCACTTTTATAGCTATGATTGTATGTTGCTTAGACTATTTTGCAGGCCACAGGATACTGTTGATGGGTTGTTATCTACTGTTGGTACAGCTTCCTTGTTTGCGAAACTAGCCATCATAGTCATAGCTGTGGTAGGTAAGTCAGCACTGTACGTCGAGTAAAATATTGGTCCTATTATGCCACCTTAGGGTACACAAGTCGCCACGGAACATAAAGGTGCTTATTCTCTATATTTAATTAAGAAGTGCTTCTTTTAATATAATGCGTTATCCGAAACAAAAATTTTGGTTTCTTAACTGGAATCTTTTGCGCTGCAGTGTATAGTGCAGTTGATCTAAAAGGGATGCAATCATATTCCTCTGTTATCGTTTCACCTTTTCGAAGACCTTTAATCTAATTTTTCCAGTCGTCTGTACCATCTTCGGACCACTGGTGCTCCCTTTCGTCAGACTCACTAAATACTCATTCGCCCTTGCATATATATTAAATTCAAATCTTTGTTTTTCTTTCTTTATGGTTGATTTACCACTAATATACCTTCAAATGTGTATCTAAATTTGCAATATATAATCTCCACAAACAATTTGCTTAATAATTACCGACGAAATTATTCCGAACCGAACCGTTTGAACTTACTTTAAATAAAATCTTACAAAGCTTTGTATAAGCACACTCCCGTACGTCTTGTTTTGTTGTTGAACAACAACGAATTTTCGTACTTCAATCAAAACATAGACTTGCGCCACATTAAAGATTATAGCAGCATAATTACGAAGAGCAACAGAAGCTCTAGTTTAAATTTAGAGTTAGAGAGAATCTATAAAGACGTCGTCAGTGTTGTGTTCGTATATCAAATTTCGATACAGAGAATAACCCGTTGTCGTCTCGTCGTCGCGAAGTGAGAATATTCCATCTCGTCTGCTCAAGCTAGATTGCTAAACGATTCGAGGCGCGTATCCCGAGTTAGTCGACTAATATGTTGCATGACAGGTTATGAGATTGTCGCGATATGTCACTCCTGATTCTCAATCAAGACCTTGTCACCTGCAGTTCAATCACTGGAACGAGCAACTGAAAACGTTATTACACCGCGCATGCATGTATAAAAGCGACAGAAATTAAAATTTATATGTTCGCATGTGCTTTAAATAAGTGACGCCAGGCTCCTCTATGTAAGAAGAATGCCTCGCTGTTTTAAATTTAGTAGAACAAGCGCAATAATAACATTACAAATTCATGTTATCTTTGTAAGAGCATTTCTCTCTTCTTTCTAGTAACTTTTTATTCTCACAACAAGAGTTAGTTTGCTGTCGGAGCCGCAACTGTACAGCTTGCATAACAGCATTATTTTACCCAGGTGTTCTAACAATGGATCACACACATAAAAGTCGTTTGGTGATAAATCAGGATTGTAAGCTGAATGTTGGAAAATCTAATAGTAAAGATTTTGTGAATTTTTCACTGTTCTCGCTATCACGTGCAAATAAACTGTGCAATGGAATAAAATAAATACTTTCAACGCTTTAACATTATGAATATAACCAATATAATCAAATAGTGTTTAATTATGATTTTGTTTCAAATATTCACGAATCATTCACTCAATTTTTCTTATTCGCGTTTTTTATTGAGAAAATTCCTAATTGCACTGGTCAACGCAGTTTTTTTTATACTTTAGCACATGTATTGTATGCGTTTTGACATCCTGAACCTAAATCTCGTTTCAAAATTTCTGCATCACGTCAGAATTTTGACACACTTGCTTAAATAGTGCGAAAAATCTTCTGTTCGGTTCACTTAAAAAAGTACACGGTAATTAATAATGACTATATTCATAAAAAGTACAACAGATAATGACTAACAATAACAACAGTATTTGTATCCATTTTTATACACATTTATGCTTACGATGTTCACTGGACAGCGATTACTGTTTGAATGAGTAATTCCTCCCTTGATTGCTTATATACTCCTCGGATAGTTCTTGAACGTTCGCTTTTTAGTATATTCGGAAAAATCTTATGACGCGCTGACGAATACAGTCGGTGACATTCTCGGTTTGATCACCAGCAGGCGTAACTTCCCATGACGCACGTCTCAACAGCTTTTTCTATTCCTGTTAATGTGTTATATAGTTTCCTATTAATGTTTTATACATGGTCGCCGTGTATGGAAAGGTTAAGTATCTCGAAAACGGTTCGATATATTTTAATATTTGAATCTAAAACATACTAATTTTTTTAAATTGCAACAGTGTATGAATTTGGCATTGTTGGAAAGATATTTTTTTTTAAATTGAATGATGTAAATATATGTCTTCTGTTCTAAAATGGTTTCAAAAAATGGATAAAAAGTGTTTCGGTTTCTTTTGGGATAAATGCATTTTTCGTTTAGTTGGCTATGAAACTACGGATGCCGGATCAAATATTTAATTACACAATTACAATTTAAGCGTTTATGTGATCTTAATCAAAGTCCAGTGGTCTTTCTGAACCTTGACAATCGTTTATCGCATACACTGCGTATGCGTGGACGTCTTGTAAATTGCTGCGCGATTCTTTATGTTAGCCTTTACTGTGCTTCATATTAAACACTGTGTTTGTTAATGTTACCTATTGAGGATGACAACTTAGTTGTCGAAATAAGTATCCATGATGCGATTATTAATTGTGGTAAAGGACTTCATACCTTTTTACTACTACAATCTCCAAAGATAAACTTTTCAATTAGTACAGGTATTTTGCATTTTAATCACATTATGCTATATGAATGTCCAAGAAGTTTTATGGTTACAATTTTCATAAAAAGCAAAGGCGAAATATATCCAAACAATGAGCTTTCAATAATTATAACGAAAAAAGTATTTTCTAAATCTAGAGGAAACCAGTTTCAGTTATCTCCTAAACTAAGATCCGGTTGTGTGAACTATATTTCATAGGAACTTATTTAATATACTAAAGACACTATACGAATATTAACAGATTTTCTTGTGTCAATAATTGGTTAAAATTAAAAATAATTGATTAAAACCCATTTAGGACCACTATTAGACAAATCAAGGAAAACGCAAATTCTTTAAGGAATAAACTTTTATTTAGGTATTTTAAAGTAAAAAAAAAAAAGACAAACCATTAATTCTTATATTTTTTTTTGCGTTGCGTTAACGCAACAATGGGACTATATGCACAAAAAAATATTACAGTTATTAATTATGGTAGTCTTTGAAGCAGTGTGAATGTAATGGAACTCCACATTTATTACACATAAATACGGTTGTACTTTTGCATACTCTACAACGTCTTCTCCAATTTTCACGATTTCTTTCAATTAGGTGATCCACATTATCTAAACGTGCACTGGATGATAGAGACGCACTGGAACCACGTTCTCGAACAGATTGTGTTTTACATTTGTTAGGACTAATGAGGCTTCGTACAAGTTCAGACCAGCAATCCAGCTGCGAAATGGGTTTCTCTGTGTATACAAGTCTGTGCATGTTCCAAGCATTCACCAGAGTAGAATCTAAACTATTTATAAATAACGGCCACTAGCATTTTTTTCCACGAATATTTATTCGGTAATTTTCAACTGCGTTATCGTGTAGATCAACGCCTCCCATATATTTGTTATATTTGGCAATTATATTTGGTTATGGTATAGAGATGTCTTTTTTTATCTACGATTGTACCGCTTCACAATTGGTTGCTACGGTAACCACAGAATTGTCATTCCAACGGACCACGCTTATTTCATTTACGTGATCGTAACGAGAATCTATTGTACCACGAGGTCTTTTTCCTATAGACTTACAAGTCTCTAAAGGGCATTTCAGCATTCTGTTCTCACGTACAGTTCCAGTAGCAAAGTATCCTTGACGTTTCAGATGAACTAATAGCTTGTAACTCGTAAAAAAGTTATTAAAGTATACCTTATGAGTCGGCTTATTTTCTAATACGTTCAAAAGATTGATGACCACTGTTTCATCTAAACCAAATTCTCTTTTCGCATTTTCACCAGTTTTTCCAGCATAAGGTATAAATTGATATAAATACTCATCGCTAGATGCCAGACACCACATTTTCAACCCGAAACGTACTGGCTTCCCTTTCAAAAACATTTTCGCTGAATGGCGGCCGAAGTAGGGTACCATTTGCTCATCAATTGATAAGTGATGTCTAAAAACACCATACTTAAAGAAATTGCTGTTCAAGAGATCAACCAGCGGTCTTACTTTCGCAAATTTGTCTGCCTTGTCTAATTGATTGTTATCTGCAAGATGAATGTCCTACTTTATGTCGAGAAATTTGTTTGGAGACATTGCATTTTTCACAAATTGAATACCTTTATCTTCATCAGATGACCTGTAAAGTTTTACACCATTTGTCCCAATGTTGCGTTTTCGCAACGCTATGTTTCAAATCTGTTTGAGAAATATTTCCGGAAAAAAAGGGATTGATTTTTTTCCAAAATAATGTTACGTGAAGTATCTTTTATATGAAACCTCTTAATGATAAATGAAATAGTAAGCTGTATGTTATTTAATTTAAACTTAGATACACAAGTTTTTTTCTTGAAAATTCAAAATTGAAAATGCGATTACCCGCTCCCAAAATGTTTATTGGGTTGTTTAAATATTTATTAACGCAATGCTACTGACAGTACATCCAAAATTATTAAGTATTATTACGAAAAAAATTTTTTATTTTGGTGTTGCGTTAACGCAACTATGGGAATAAATGGGTTAAATCTTTACAGAAATTCGTAAATGCAAAAACTGTTCAATTAAACAATAATACAACATTAAAATAACTGACATATACCCAGTAATTTCTTTTAGAAAGCAAAAACTACAATTAGAATAAAAAAATAATCTATTTATTTGTTTCTAGATTTGGTTTTTTTACTACTATACACTTTACTTTATCTGTATATGTTGTAAATTGCTCTTCGATTGAAGAAAATTTAGGCAGAAATATAAACGACTTCAAATCGTATTATACTAGGTGCCACCAAGAAGTTTCCGAAATTTGAATCCAGCGCGCTAAGGGATGGTAGTACAACTCTATAGCGCTAAATGGTATAATATACGTCTATAGTAAGTCAGTCTGTCAGATGGTACTTTGCTAGGAGTTATCTTTGGGTTATTCTGCGATATTATAATGTTTGAAAAACGTGCATCAAATTCTGCTTCAAATTTAGTAAAACAGTAGTGGAAACTCTGAAAATGCTTAAACAAGCGTTTGGTAGGGATGCCTTAGGCTAGTTGGAAACTTATGAGTGGTACAACTTTTTAAAAATGGACATGTGTCCATTGTGTGTGTGTTGATGATGATGATGAGCGCTCTCGTCGTCCATCGACAGAAGACACGCCACAGAATGTGGCAAAAGTGCGTGATGCTATCTTGAAAAATCCAAGGAGAACAATCCATGACGTAGGCGTTTGTTTACGTATCCTGTCCGACGAACTCAACATCCAGCGTATTGCTGCGAAGTTTGTGCCAACATTGAACAAAATCGGCGCCGTGTTCACTGCCGAAAGAAATGCGAACTTCAGTACCAGAATCATTACTAGCGACGAATCATGGGCGTACGGGTATGATTTCGTAACAAAGCGGCGGTCATCGCAGTGGAAAACGCCATTGCCACCATGACTGACGAAAGCACTGCAAGTTCGAAGTAACATCAAGTCGATATTGATTTGCTGCTTTGACGCTGATGGCATTGTGCACAAAAAATTTCTCCCACCAAGTGAAACAGTTAATGGACGATTATACTGCTCTGAACTTCGGCGACTAAGAGAAAACGTTCGACGCAAGCGCCCTGCCAAGTGGCGTAATATTTCGTGGATCCTACACCATAACACAGTACTAACCCACACGTCACTTGTTGTGCGTCTGTTTCTAGCCTAAACGAAGATGGCAGTACTACCCCACCCTCCTTGCTCCCCAGCCTGACCCCTTCTAACTTCTTTCTGTTTCCGAAATTGAAACTGAAGCTCAAGGTGGGCCGTTTTAAGACGTTTGAGAATATCCAGACCGAATGGCAGGCAGTGTTGAACACGTTAGCATGCGAAGCCTTCTAGCACTGCTTCCAGTCATGGGCAAGTCGCTATGATTGGTGTATTTATGAGGAAAGAGAGTACTTTGAAAGAGATGGTAATGAATAAGTTGTAAGAAAAATTTATTGTTATGTGCATATAAGCACCTCGTGTGTTCAGCAAGCACAGGCCGGGCTACGCATTGCGTTCTAATACAATTTTTGTGTTCAGTAACACGAGTCTCAACACAAAACTTTGCTTTATGAATGTACACATTATCACGTGAGCATGGAAACCTGTAGAACATTGGTTTCTAAATGGTGCCGATTTTTAACAAAAGCGGCTTTTTGGCCGCCTTTGGTTTTTTATTGCCGGATTCCCCAACACTCATTGTTCTATATATATATATATATATATATATATATATATATATATATATATATATATAATAACTTCGTGACCTTGGTATGATATGGTAAACCTAATCAGTAGGCGATTAAAGGTCTGTATATTACTTCAAAATATATGTATTTAAAAAACTCTACATGTTTCGGCTGTATACGCCTTTTTCAAGAGAATACAAAATATGAATAATAATAATATAATATGTTCATATTTTGTATTCTCTTGAAAAAGGCGTATACAGCCGAAACATGTAGAGTTTTTTAAATACATATATTTTGAAGTAATATACAGACCTTTAATCGCCTACTGATTAGGTTTACTATATATATATATATATATATATATATATATATATATATATATGAAGGTGTAGTTTCCCGGGTTCTTGGCCGCGTGTGAGTTTTGTCCTGAAAAGGACTATTTACTCTACGTTTCAACGAGATCGCACTCGTCATCTTCAGGAGCTAGTCGGTCTGTCGCTGGTTAGAGCTGGAGATCTCCAGCTCTAACCAGCGACTGTATTCTGTATTCTTCTCTTGGCACGTCGTCATTCTTTTGAAGAAGTTTTTGGTGAAGTTGTTTTTTGTTTTTAATTTGTTGTTCTATACCCTCATTGCACCAATCAGGTTTGTTAGTCATTTGCATTGTTCCAACAGCCTCGTCTGCAGCTTCAATAATACATGCTTTTATATGATCATATTCTTCTTCTTCTGTTGTTCGTTCAGTTTCAATTAATTTTTGCTCTAATCTCTTGGCATATAAATATTTGGTACTGTCATGTTCTAAGCTTTTTAAATTATACTTTGTCGTGTCTAACTTATTCTCAGTGAAGTTGTTAGTGTTAGTTGCTGAATGAGATGCCACAAAGGGAATAAATATATTTTCGATTCCAGTAAGCTGTGATCAGATCCACACTCCGCACCTCTCTTTACCCTAACATCTTGTACTTTGATTCCGGAATGTTGTCGAACAATGAGATAATCGATAATTGAGTTAAGTCTTCTAGTTTATTGATACCAAGTATATTTACGTATATCTGTGTGCGCGAAAAAGGTGTTAGTAATCATCAGGTCGAACTGATCACAAAGATTTATTACTCTGTTTCCATTATCGTTAACTGTTTCTTCTCCATGTTTGCCCACTACGTTACTATTTCGTAAAAAACTAAAACGATACATTAAGTCAAGACAAAGAAATAGTAACATAATTTCTTTGAGCACAAAATTCTTGAAATTGTTTGCACGTAGAAGTTTTGATTTTTTTCGTATTTCCCGGAGTTAACTTCTCTATTTCCCGTTTAATTTCGGCACCTGAAGCGTTTTCAAATGGCGGCATTGCGTGAAATGTGACTGCATTTATGAAATTAACACTTTTGTAAAATTATTGACAAATCAACAATTCTCCTTAGTAACTCCAAATCAGTTATTATTAATTGTCATTGCGACAAAAACTACACACGATTTAATTCATGAAATTTTCCATTAAATATAATTCATGCAATAATAACACAGGCCTACATTTTTCAACACTTTGAAAGTTGATTTAAAAATTTTAACTGTTTTCTAGTAATTGGGTAGCGCTGAGTTCAAATCTGCTTTTATTTTTTTTCAAACCAGTAAAATAAAAAAATATAGAAAAAACACGATTTATTTCATTTATAAGCTAGTTTTATATTATATTAAAAAAAATACAAAAATATACACATAGAAACTATTAGAAATAGTTATTTATTCTTTATGCTTCTTAAAAAAACGTTTTCGTTTTTCAAAAAAGCTTCGTTTGGTTGTTTTTCTGTCATATTCAGCTAAAGGAAGATCTCTTCTCAATGTCCAACAGTAATCGGCCATCATTTTTGTGTCCCAGCGCCCTTGGTATCTTTTTTCCATCTCCTTAATATCCTGGTGAAATCTTTCTCCTTGCTCTTCACTCACGTCCCCAAGGTTTTCTGGGAAATAGTCCAAATGGGAATGTAAAAAGTGAATTTTTATGCTCATATTGCAACCAAGAATCCTGAATTTTTCCAGCATATTTTCAACGATCTCAACATAGTTTGTGTCTTTATAATTCCCTAGAAATTTATGTAGAACTTCGTTAAAAGCATGCCATGCATGTTTTTCCTTATCTTCCATCACATTTTCAAATTCTTGATCTTTCACCAAACTCCTAATCTTCGGGCCTACAAAGATTCTCTCCTTTAATTTTGCCTCTGACAGAGTCGGAAATGTTTTACACAAATATTTAAAACAATTTCCTTCTTTGTTTAATGCCTTAACAAATTGTTTCATAAGTCCAAGTTTTATGTGAAGCGGTGGAAGTAACACTTTTTGAGGGTCAATAAGACTTTCGCGAATTACATTTTTGGTTCCAGGCGTTAAAGTCACCCTTTGTGGCCAGTCTCCTTTTATCCAATACTGTTCTCGATTTCTGCTATCCCACTCGCACAGGAAACATGGAAATTTAGTATATCCAGACTGCTGACCCAAGAAAAGGCCTAAAATTTTTAAATCTCCACACACTTCCCAGTTGTAATTTTCATATTGTATTCTTAAAAGTAATTCCTGTAAATTTTCATAGTTTTCCTTTAAATGAACAGAATGGCCGACCGGAACAGAAGCAAAAACATTGCCATTACGTAAAAGAAGAGCTTTAAGGCTCCTTTTTGAAGAGTCGATGAAAAGTCTCCAGTCAGAAGGTGTGTACTCAGGAGCTCCGAGGAAATTTAGTAGATCAGCAATTGCTTGGCAGTACACGAGTGGTGTAAAATATTTTACAAATCCAGCCTCACGATTTCTGTACCAAGAGAAGGTAGTTTCTGGGGCAAGCAATTTTTTTTGTTTCAACCTAGACCCCAGTACTTCAGAAAGATCTCTTGAAAGTCCCAAATCTCTTACTAAATCATTCAGTTCGGCTTGTGAAAATAGCTGAGGTTGGTTTTGACCTGAGGTTGATGGTTCAAAATCACTATCCATCTGTACCGAGCTGGAAGTTGAAGACGTTTCAATATCTTCTTGCAGTACTTTGGGGGGTATAGGTATAGGTACATGATCACTGTGAGGAACTGGTCTGATAGCTGATTTAATATTGTTTGGGTACAAAATATGTTTCAAAGTTTTTCTATTATGCCCCTTAATATCACAAAGACAAAAGTAGCAATCTTCATGATGATTTTGCGGTTCTCTCCAAACCATCGGTATTCCTAAAGGAAGGTTTTTTCTATTCCCTTTGGTCCAATGTCTTAAACCTTCTTCACATACCTTACAAACAACGTGCGGTGCCCAATATTTATCTTGATCTCCTAATTTGATTTTGTAATAAGCATAATATGAATTTTTCACAAATTCACCAATTAGTCTCTTAAACTTTTTCAAGACGAAATATCCACAAATATAACAGAAATCATCTGGTTTGTTTTTGCAAGACCGGCTAGATATATTTTTAAGCAATGTTTATTTATCAAATACCACGCACAACACTAAAGACAAATTAATTTTACTTGTTTACTGATCGACACTCAGAGCTATAATGGAGTAAATGACATTAAAATATACATTTTGTTGGGAGTGATAAACTTGAAATCCTTCTTCGCAGTACTAATAAAGTGAAAGCATAATAAATAGGATTTAGCAGGTAAAAATTCCCGGAAATCTTGTCCAAAATTAATACATGTAATAAAATATTTACATCAGGTAATGAGGCTATTTAACAAATTTCTTTAAAACCACAACAGAAAATCATTTTTGGGTTAATACCTAGAATTTGAAGTAGTACATTCATTTTAAAATGTATTAAAACGCCTATTATAAGTTTTTTTTTTCTTTTTTTCTTTTTCTTTTGTGCAAAAAAAAAATCTGTGTGTAGTAGAGACCAACTGTATTTTAATTAGTTATTGCTATATAAAAACTGAGCTTAACAAACAAAAATCACGTCATCACAAATTTTATGCAGGCCTCTGTAATGAATCGATCATTTTTAATCAATTTTACCTCATGCAAGTTAAACTGAAAAGGACACTTGTGCACTCGGTCAAATTTTCCAAAAATTATCGATAATTTTTATTGTACTTGTTATATTACTTTATAATTTCCATATAACTAATGAATTCTTCCGTATTGTATAGCTTGGCTCGAACTCTATATTTGAGAAGTACCGTTGAAGAAATTTGAGTTACTATATGAAATTGCGATAAAATTAGAGAATCTTGTACAATGTAATAATAGCTTCAGATATTCAAATATCTTTTTAATGAAATAAATATATAATCGTTCAGGATAATATAAAATAATTTTAAAAATTCAATAAACAAATTAATGGTGATCAATAATTTCCATTTCATATTCTATACAGTAATGAAGAAATTCTTTTTCCCAGACTAACACATATAAAAACAACATTATTGCTCTTGAAGTACGAGAAACTACACGCCTCATTCGGAAAATGTGAAAACCACATCGGAATTTTCATACGTATGTATGTCTGGAGTTAACCGCAACCGTACGAGGAAAAAGTTATTACACCAGCAAAAATGAGACGGGCAGGTGTAGTGCGGTCGCTAATTGACCACAAGTGAGTATGATATAAACGTTTATGTTGGCTGGGGTATGTGTTTAATGAAACTGGAGCACAAGAAAGTATAAGCGCTGTTGAACCGTTGTTGTATACCACACAAGCACGCGCTTTTGCTGCTTTGTTCTTATCAAATTACCCGAAGAATTCGCCTGAAAGGAATTTATATTAACTTTGTTTTGGGCTGTGTAAATTAACATTTTACTGATGTAATTTTATTAGTAAATATGTTCGATAATTTATAATTAAGTTCTGCCAAATTTGAAATTATTTATTTATTCGTGTGTGCACATAGTGTATTGATTTTAAATTTTAAACTTAAAGATATTTATTTTCGGCTTGTCTAAACTTGTTTGGCAAAATTCCAAAACTATTTATATTTGCTCCCAATAGAAGTTCGTTATCAAATTATGTTTTCCCAAAATAATTTATATAACTTCTCACTAACATTAATACTAAACTTTTAAATAGTAAATATCCAAGTTTTAGTATGGTTTTAAGTTTGGCTAAAATATTACTTCGGCAACTAAGTAATTGTGAATTTACTTTAAGAATTTTTTTAAATTATTTATCTCCTAATGGCGTATTACTAGTCTTACAATCAGTTAATGCCGTCCATGAGCAATTTTGTTTTAACTTACTAAATTACAACGCTAAGAAAAAAGTAATTAAACTTCTAGTTTCAAAAATCCTTTTATTGTAAATACCACTACAATATTGTTTCGCCATACAATGGCTTCATCAGGTGGATGAAATACTGAATATGTACAATACAAGTTTCAATATTTATGTGAAAATTATTGGGGAAATGTTGGTGGAAATTTTTTTTTTTTTTACAATCTTAAATTTAGTAGAGGGGAGTTGTTTAAATCTACTTGGTCATTTAAAGCTAATCCTAAACTATTGTATCTATTAATTTCTAAGTTTTCTAACAGGTTAAGTTTTTTACTTTTTTCTTGAATGTGTAAAATTTTGAAATCTATATTAAATCTATGATTGATACAATGACTCGCGAAAGTTGAATCTGTTTTCTTTTCTTTATGGCTTCCCTCGTGTTCTTTCATCCTAATTTTGAATGTCCTCCCCGTTTGTCCTATGTATACCTTATTACAATCTTCGCATGTTAACTTATATACACCAGAGTTTGATTCTTTGTCTATTTTATCTTTGTTGTTTTTAATAATGTTCTGTATAGTATTGTCTGTTTTAAATGATATATGTTCGTTATTAAGTTTTTTAATGAAAGTACCAATTTTTTCCGAAATTTTTCCTAAGTAAGTGATTGAATTATAGGAATTAATTATCTTGTATTTTAATTTTGGATAAACTAAGGAAAGGGTTTTAGATTTTTGTTGGCTATTTAGGATGTTATTGAGAATATTTATAGAGTGACCATTGTTTAATGCTATTGTGTATATTCTATTTAGTTCAAGGTCGAAATTACTTTTACTCATAGGTACATGAATTAATCTATATACCATTGATTGGTATGCTGATAATTTGTGTGTTATAGGATGAAAAGAATTAGCGTGTATTGTGGTATCTGTATGTGTTGGTTTATGGTATATAGCGAACTCGTGTTTATTAGTTTTGTGTGATATGGTTAAATCTAGAAAATTAATGCTTTCATTTATTTCTGTTCCTGTAGTAAAATTAATTTTGGGGTGAATAGTGTTGATATAATTATGTAAAGTTTTTAATTGTCTATCTGAACCGTTAAAGCAAATTAATATGTCATCAACATACCTAAACCAATATACACAATTACCAAACAAGGGATGTGTACTAATTATAGTTTCTAAATTATTCATGAAAATTTCCGCTAATAAGGGGCTTAGTGGGCTTCCCATTGCTAGACCCTCTGTTTGTTTATAAAATTTCTTTTTAAATTGAAAATAATTTTGTTCCAGGCACGTTTCTAAGAGCTGTAAAATTTCGGTCTTTGTGACAATGTTCGTGTTTCTACGTTCTAGTTGTAAAGTAATTAAATCTATTACCTCCTGGGGTGGGATACTAGTGAACAAATTCGAAACATCAAAAGAAATGAGTTTACATTTGTTTGGTAATTGGAAGTTTGAAATGTTGTTAATTAATTCCTGGGAATTTTTAACGGAGAACTTAGATTTGACTTTAGTGTGTGTAAGAATTAAATCTGTTAAGTGTTTGGACACATTTCTACAAGGTGCTTTTATGTACGATACTACTGGTCGTATAGGTGTATTTTCTTTATATAGTTTAATTAAACCGTATAATTTGGGAGGTAGGGGATTCATGGTGGTTAATATACGTTTTTGAATGTTATTAAAAAGAGAACCTGATTTTTCTATAGTTTGTTTAATCTGTTTTTGAAATTTGTTAGTATTCAGTATTTCATCCACCTGATGAAGCCATTGTATGGCGAAACAATATTGTAGTGGTATTTACAATTAAAGAATTTTTGAAAGTAGAAGTTTAATTACTTTTTTCTTAGCGTTATAATGAAGTTTCAACAAGTATCTCCATCGTCAATTAACTATTACTAAATTACCACTGAAAATTCTTAAAACTAAGGTCTCACTCAAAAGGAAGGCTCTGCCACCGAAACTATAATAATTTTATATTATTTCCCGACTGATTAGTGTTGTCCAGAAGATGCATAGCCTCGAGGTTGGTATGATCTAAGAATCATTTATCATGAGTCTTGGTGAATTTGAAGATTGTCTGACTACCTGCCTCTATTTCCAGGTCTTTATGAATATGCTTTACTATGCCCCTCATTACTTTGTTTTTAAACCATTGAATTACCTGAATATTGCTCTCTTTGGTACAGCCCCATAACTGGATACCATACCGCTAAGAAATAAGTACTAAACTTCTAGTTTAAATTATTTTTTATTGTGAATCCACTAAAATATTGTTTCGCCATACTATGGCTTCATCAGGTGGATAAAAAACTGAATATTTAAAATACAAGTTTGAATATTTATATACAAATTATTAAGACAAAATGGTGGTGAAAAAATTTTTCCAATTTTAAATTTAGTAGTGGGGAGTTATTTAAATCTAAATAGATTTTGCAGAACTAATAATTTGAATTTTTAAGAAAGTCTAAAGAAAGAAGCAAAACTTTAGCATTCTTTATTAAAATTAAGAGTATACAGGCTGATTCATTTTCGGCCCTCACCATGGGGATCTCGCTTATTATTGGAGATAGAGTATAGGTTTAAATTTGGCAAAGTTGTTAAATTTTGTGTTTGTTATAATTCCGTAAAGAAAATAAACCTGTGACAAATGACCTTCGTTATTTAAAAAAAAAACGCGAAAACGCCATTTTTTTCATTTACCTGTAGCACCGACATTTGGCCTTGTAGAGAAAATATAAAAACACATCCTTGTGGCCATATCTAAACCTCTATCCAGTGGTGTACTCTAAATTTTTATACGACGTTTCGTTTCCTTCTGTCCATCATCAACTATCTAATTTCTTATAGGCGCCATATTGGATTTAGACATCTTCAGAAAGAGTCTTTTTTTCTGATTTCAACCATGTACCACATGCTGACTAAAGTTTCTGACATTAGGTTATATATGAATGAATAAATTATAAGATTAAATAAGGTAGCCATAGAATTTCGATCTGTCAAACATTTCATTTATTGTTCATTAATAATACAAAAATGTCATACACTAACGAAGAGAAACGAGATATGATTATTTTTTATTCTTCGAACCGAAATTCAACAGTAGCGAGTACAAGATATCTACAATTATATCCGGAGCGACAACAGCCTCATCGTACAATTTTTCTAGATCTCGAAAGAAATTTGGTCGAGAATGGATCGTTTACTAAGCTGCGTAATGGTCAAGACAACAGGAATTTAAATAAAAATCGACAACATATTTTACAAATGGTAAATTAAAAGCGTGTTTTCAAATTTCATGTTAATCTTGTATTTTTATAAATAAATAATAATCCATCAATTTCTACACGCGAAGTAGCGTCAGAATTAAACTTGTGTCGGTCCAGAGTTTGGAGAACTTTACATAAAAGTAGGTTTAAACCATACAGGATCCATGATAGCCACTCTTTACTGCCTGGAGATAATTTGAGCAGGCTAGAATATTGTAATTGGTTAATGGGAAGGATAGAAAATGACGAACGTTTTTTAAGCAAAATCATCTGGTCAGATGAAACAAAATTTATAAATTCTGGAATGTTCAACAGAAATACGGAGCACTATTGGGCAGTACAAAATCCCCGACAAAACAGGGCTAGAAGACTACAACATCGTTTTGGAATAAACGTTTGGATGGATATTTTGGCAAATCGTCTCTTAGGAACAGTTATGTATGAAGAACATTTAAATGGAGAGAGATATTTAAACATTTTACGTACATACGTATCTGACTATGTTGAAGACAATATCCCATTAAATCAATTATAATATTTATGGTGGCAACAAGATGGCGCACCAGCACACAATGCAGCTGCTGTTAGAAATTTCTTAAATCAAGAGTTTGCAAACCGTTGGATTGGAAATGGGGGAGTTGTTGAATGGCCTGCGAGATCACCTGATTTAAGTCCGCTAGATTTTTTTTTATGGGGATATGTTAAAAATAATATTTATAAAGTAGATACGCCACAAAACATTGAAGAATTACGAGACGGACTTCAGAATGCCTTCGATGCAGTTCCTAGAAGAACTATACAAAGGACAGTACAAAATGCCAGAAGGCGTGCCCAATTGTGCATTACCGAAGATGGCCAGATAATTGAACATTTACTGTAATTGTATATTGTTTACTTTTCTATGTATTTTTAATGTTTTTGTTATCTTGTACTCGCTACTATTGAATTTCGTTTCGAAGAATAAAAAATACTTATCATATCTCGTTTCTCTTCGTTAGTGTATGACATTTTTGTATTATTAATGAACAATAAATGAAATGTTTGTCAGATTGAAATTCCAAAGGCTACCTTATTTAATCTTATAATTTATTCTTTCAAATAAAACCTAATGTCAAAAACTTTAGTCAGCATGTTGTACATGGTTGAAATCAGAAAATAAAGCTCTTTCTGACGATGTCTAAATCCAATATGGCGCCTATAAGAAATAAGATAGTTGATGATGGCCAGAAAGAAACGAAACGTCGTATAAAAATTTAGAGTACACCACTGGATAGAGGTTTAGAAATGGCCAAAAGGATGTGTTTTTATTTTTTCTCTACAAGGCCAAATGTCGGTGCTACAGGTAAAAGAAGAAAGTTGGGTTTTCGTGTTTTTTTTTTTAATAAGGAAGGTCATTTGTCACAGGTCTATTTTCTTTACGGATTTATAACAAACACAAAATTTAACAACTTTGCCAAATTTAAACCTATACTCTATCTCCAGTAATAAGAGAGATCACCATGGTGAGGGCCGAAAATGAATCAGCCTGTATAAACATTGACAACTTGAAAACTTCAATGTGTCAACAACTGTCATTTAAAATAAAATGAAGGTTAAATCATTGATTCGAAGATAATGTTAGATGCGTTAGACGCGAACAGAAATCGCGGAACTTTTCCAATGTAATTTGAATTTTCCGCTTAAGAAATTAATTCTTCGTGAAAAATAAAATCTTTTATGAACCACTGGCATTATCATTATTATGGCAATTATATTGCTCTCGGTCGACATTCATCCCTCGGGCCAGAAAAATTTACTACCCATAACGCCCTGGGTGCATAAATAACTATATCCATGCATTTTGTACTCATATTTAATAGTCATATTTGCTGTTAAAGTACATTATTTTTCCAAATTTATCACGTTTCAATTTCAGCAAAATAAAATATAATCTAATTAATCGATTTTGTAATTTGTATATAATTAAACAGCTATTATTTCTAAGTATTTTTAATGAAATTTAAGAAAATGTACGTTAAGTAAAGTAACGTTTATTTTACAATTCAAATTAATTCAAGCAAAACTATAATAGTCCTTGTCACATTATTTTTGCTATCACTGACATCTGATTAATGTTCGACAACTACTTTATCACGATTAGTAATGATGAAAATAACTACTTCATCTTAGACAACACTTCTACAGCAAAAACTAGTTTGTTATTGAATTAGATCTGCCACCTTATAGTAAATATTGGTTTTTAACTTTGTCTATAGCTTCTCGAATCGAAATTGATGTTGATAAATCACCCGTTTAAATTTTCTGGATGACTGGATGAAAATAAATTCTTTAAAGTAACCAATCAATATCTCAAAAGAATCATTACGGAAATGTTGCTGCAGTTTGTTAATACTTCGAATTTTTGTTGAACTTTATATACAATTATACCGCTATAATTAATTTAAATAAATATTTTCTATAATATAAACGCATCGTAAACGCCCTGTATATAATATACAACGGATGCTGACGTCATTCTTCCCGAACGTTTAAAACTCTTAATTACTGCTTTTCATTTTACTGTCGGGCATATTTTCATAGCTACTGACTTTATAATGCCACGAGAGGAAAGTTTTTCCCGGTCCCTTCTTCCTAACTTTTATACTCTATTGAACGTGGAACGCAGTTAAAATCGGAAAAGCATAAATTTTTATAGCACATTTGCTAAGAAAATTGTGTCGATTCTTCAGAAAGGTAATTTCAGTTGGAAAAGAATTCCCGACTGGATTGTCCGATATTCGGAGCTTAGAGCAACAATGGTCACTCCATTTCCTTGTTAGTTAGGTCATTGTTACGTTCTAAATTCTATTATGCAAAAATAGTGTGAATTCCTAAGTATCACTTCTCCTTTATGTACGAAATACCTTTCTATTTTCTATTCTGTCGATGTGATCGAGTGTGAAAATGAAAACTTATCGTAGTGTTAAACTAAACAGAACACTTAAACTTTAAGTTAATTTTCGTATTGTAAAGTTTTCCTCCTTTTCTGAATTGTCTGTACTGATTTTAAAGCTATAGTAATTTGTTATAACTTCTATGAATTGATACCTTTTTTAAACTTATACGCATTAAAAAAGAAAACGCAGAAGATATTTATTTATATTTCGCATAATTTGTTGATACATGTATTTAACATTAATTAATTATTTTTTTTATAGTAAACTAGGTCACTCGGTTTTCCAAAAAAAACGTGCCTACAGGTTTTTTCTTAATAAACCATAAACTATTTGCAATTTTTTCAAGCAGTTTTTTTTTATTGAAAGTATCATCCAATACAATTATTCGTTGAACATATTATTCAGATGTCCACCTCGACTAAGTTTGGAGGCATCAATTCGAACATCGATATTTTCAATAACTTTTCGACATGTTTCTGTAGTTATTTCACGAACAGCAACTTGAATGTCGTTCTTTAGATCATTAATTGTTTGTAACTTGTTAGCATACACTCGACTCGACAAAAAATCCCACAAAAGAAATAAAAAATCTAATGGTATTAGATCACATGACTTTGGAGACCAATTGAAATCTGCATTTCGTGAAATTGCACATACAAAAAATTTCGATGGAGATCATGGCATCATATAAGTCGACATTTACATGTAAGAATGTGATTTAATATTCATTAATTCTCACTTGCAGTAAGTTCCAAATGTTAACTATATATACAGAAAGTATAGAAATGAAAAAGCAATGTCTGTCTTCGATGAATACCGTGCATTGAAAAGTTCCAACCAGAACGAAACGCCGTCTGTACGTTTCCTTCCGTTGATTGACTTGTTTTTTCAGTATTTCTTAATTCTTAATTAACCTAATTACCAGGAAGTTCGTTGTCGCGAAAGGGTGTGTTCTGCATACTGGTACAAACTTAGTTTGTCGGATTGTAGTTATGAACACATCATATAAGTCGACATTTACATGTAAGAATGTGATTTAATATTCATTAATTCTCACTTGCAGTAAGTTCCAAATGTTAACTATATATACAGAAAGTATAGAAATGAAAAAGCAATGTCTGTCTTCGAGGAATACCGTGCATTGAAAAGTTCCAACCAGAACGAAACGCCGTCTGTACGTTTCCTCCCGTTGATTGACTTGTTTTTTCAGTATTTCTTAATTCTATGAATGCCGTGTTCATTGAATAATAGATTTTAAGCGTTTTTTTTTGTATTCTATTATTTATTTCAATGTCTTGTCCTCATTGCTTATCTATTTCTACACAACTGTTTACTTGTTCGATTTTTCGCCGTCGATTTGTATGTTCACCGCTTTAACCGATTGCCATCACTTTAGTTTTGCTTTTGTTGACCCTCATTCCATGTTCCTGCGAAGTTTTGTTCCATACTTCCAGATTTCTTTGTAAATCTCTCTCATTCTCTGCCATAATCACTACGTTATCTGCGATGGCGCCTTCAGAGACATTTAATCTTCTTAGATGCCTAATACCCACCTGCCAGTTTTTTATTTTAACTCAGCATTGTTTAATTATTTCGTCAATGAACACTATGTACATTAATCGGCTTCTTGTGTTGATAAAGCACCCGACATTTTGCTCCTGTACACTACACAATTCCTGTTATTTTTATAAATGTTCTTTATTATTCCTATTATCTTGCTATCGACTCGTTTCTCTTGTAATATTTTACAAATCTTCGCTCTTGGTACCCTGTCAAAAGCTTGGTCTAAGTCTATGAATCCAAGATATACAACTTTTCCCTGCTGCGATAACTTCTCGGCTATTGATAATTAATGTAAAACAGAATAATAAACAGTATTCTCCAGCAGACATATTACGAAGCTGACGTTCTTAGCATTCATTTTTACGTCAACTCAAGAGTCTAATTTTGACTAGATGTCCCTTGCTTTATCTTTTTTTTTAGATCAGCTCTTATCTAAGTTTTGCTGTTCATATTGACAAGATCTGCTATCATATCTATTTTCATTGTGGTCTTTTTCCTCCATATCGAAAATTCCTTTAATTGAAAATTCGCAAGCTCTGGTAATAAATTCCTTCAGCCGTTACTAATTTTGAAGCTGTCCTCTTGGTTTTTCTATCCTGATGGCTGCTCTAATCATTCTTCGTTTTGTTTAATAGTCCACCAATAGATAAGTCCTTAAATAGAATCATCACTACATAATAGAAGGTAAGGATCGAATTTGCGCCGTATCTTCCTTCTAGAGCATATTCCACATGTTGTTGTTGTTGTTGTTGGATTGCGATCCATTCGTGTACCAGGTGTCGGCAGCTCAATCGCTCGAGCGACTTTTTGCCTGGTCCATGATCGGTATAGACATATTTAGCTTAGCTGTAAACATCATACTGACAGTCGGTATTTGTAATATCGACTCTGCCAGTATCTGTATGACCTCTTTCAACCTTAAGCCATTGGCTTTCACCCCGAGGATCACAGACATGTTCTCTGCTTTCACAAATAGTTCCAGCTGAGGCAGACCTACGATGGCCTCCATGAAGGCGGTTCCCGTGCTGTTAAAATGAAGATATCTAAACAATTTGTCATTAGTTTGATCAAAAATTGGCAATAATTGATAAACGAAATAGGAAACTTTGGTCCCTATTAATGAAAATATAGAGCAAAACTATAATATTCGTTTTCGTGATGTAAATAAGCACAATACTTTCTGTAGCGTATGCACGTCGACTAACACATATACCCTCTAGGTGACCCGACGTATTTGATAAATAATAATAAACAAATAAAATACCTATACATGTACACTCTTACATATACAAACGCACACGCATACATAAATATATGTTTAGTGTAAAGGCAACAAAACTGTGTATTCCGCATTTGTTTGGCTCGTTCATCTTCACCGTAGACAAGAAATACGACCGCTGCAATCATTCTGCACGTACCTTCGTCAATTTGAGGATCGACTATGATGTTTCCCTTTTCTCTACCTCTCTCTCTCACACTCCTTCATTCTGTCTAGCGTCCTCAATTGTTACGTTTTGGTATGTGTTCTATGAGAGGATACTGTGGCCCAGGACTAACCTTAGACCCGGCCGTGGACGTCAGGATCACGCTCAAGCTAAACCTCCTGGGTGCAGACCTCGGCATCAATGGACAACCTGTTCGACGAGATAGCACTTTCCTTTATAGATTTTTTTTCACCCTTTCCGGTTTTAGAATTTCCAGTTTTGTGTTGTCCTCATGTGTATAGATAAATTGAATTTGTATGAGAGAGAACTATTTCCGATGTCAACTGAACGCGGAAACGACTTTTGCAACAAATAAAATATTTGATAGAAAAATTCTCGATTATATCAAAATATTTATTGTAGGCATAACGTTTCACGTAATATTCTGTGTTATTCGTATTTTGTATTAAAAAACATTGTTAATACTTCAAAGAACTTAATTTTCTCGCAATAATATTACACTACCATAAAACGTTTCTATTGTCAAGGCTTCAATACTGCATTCTAAGAAATTTGATATAAAAGATATGTACTCGAATTCGTGAGATTCCTTTCACAGATCGGTTTTGTTTTATTTGAAGGAAAGATTACTACTTTTGGCATTTCAAAAATATTCTGTTTGTTTTTATTATAGTGTAGAGCTACAGTTTATATTCCGTGTACCGCAAAAGTCTGGCAACAAGGTATTTTTTTTAAACGAATATACTTAAAATTATAAAATTGTGAGGTGCTGAATGGTGTCAGCGACATAGGTTGAGTGATATATCACAAAAATAGCTTATTTATTTCTCTTTTCAAAAATACTAATAAAGTACCACATTACTGAGGAAATACCACATAAAATTGAAGTTGTATTAATCTATTCTTATTTTGTATTATTATTAGTTCATCCCCGGTAGATGGTTAATTTAAAACAAAAAATAGTAGTACCTAAGTACTGAAAAATTGCCAAAAACATAGTACATATACAAAATGTCGGAGTTGATTAAGTCTTAATAGTATTTAACAGCTACAGTGTTTAAAAGTAAATTAAGAATAATGGCAAACTTATCGGAAAAAGAACGAATTCAGACACTAATGTTAATTAGATGTTGATAGAAAACGTACCTATGAAGAAGTAAGTAATCTTTTTAACAATTTAAATCCTTAATATCCTCCTATAAGAAGATCTACAGTTTCGAGAATAAGAAATAAATTTAATTAAACTGATATTGTACAGGATCGTCCAAGGTCTGGCAGACCAAAAACTGCATGCAATGAACATAAGATTTTAGATATCCTACTAGATGTTCAAGCAAATCCTAAAACATCTACATATGAACTGTCAACAAATCATGGTATTAGTAGGAAGCCTGTACAAAACATTTTGCTTAAAAATTAAGTTCCACCCATATCAAATTCAAAACCAACAAGAATTAGCTGAAGATGATTTTGATCGAAGATTAGAGCTTTGTGCAAACGTATTAGAGAAAATTGATGAACAAAATAATTTTTTAGACTTTGTTGTATTCAGTGACGAAACTTCCTTCTGTTTGAACGGTAATGTTAACAAGCATAACTACCGGTATTGGTCAGGTTCTAATCCGCACTGGATGGAGGTTACATTTTTTATGTCTTCGACAATTTTTTTCCTTAGTAATGTGGTACGTTATTAGTATTTTTGAAAAGTGGAAAAAATAGGTTTTTCTCTTGATATATCACTCAATCTATGTTGTTATTTAAAAGAAATTGAAGATGGCGACGGTACGCTAAAAGCTGACGTCATATAAATTTGATATGTCCTCTAGACAATGCAGAATACAATCGCATTCAGGCGCGGCTCGTGATGACGTATTTGGGGGTGCATATACAATGATGCGAGTGTTTCGTGTATTCTCGTGTACTAACTGTAGCGTTCTTAGCATACACCGAAAACACACGAGGCACTCGTATCATTGTACGTGCACCTCCAAATACGTCATCACGAGCCGCGCCTGATCGCATTCATTATCTTACAATTTCATAATTACAAGTTCATTCGTTAAAAAGAAAATACCTTGTTGCCAGACTTTTTCACTACCTGGTATATATATATATATATATATATTTTATATATTAAATCCTAAAAATTTTTGGAAATTCGGCTTATTATTGAATTAAAATGAAGCACTTTTTAACGTTTCGACAACTTATTGTTTATTGTCTTCATCAGAAATCTGTACATAATTAGTTAGAGTTACAACGACAGTAACACATAACATGTTAAAATTTTGAAAAACATTGTTTAATTTTACATTGATAATTTCCCACCTGAAACATACTCTTTCGTATCGTAAATGAGTACACATTTACGATGCGGAAAAGTTTCGCGATCGTCAACTGCCTTCACTTGTGATATTTCAGACGGTGTTTCAACATCTAACACTAACTAGTCCATCGGAGATAGAAAAACAAGTTTCGAATATTGTCGAGAAAAATCCCGAAGCAACTCGGCAGAAATAGCTATCTTGTTTGGAGAAGTCTTCATGAGCAGCTCTTATACGCTTACCATATTCAACTGGTACTACCACACATCATCAAACGGGAAGAACATTTTTTGAGTGATTTTTGCGTGAAGCTGGTGGACGGCCGGACTTCGTCGCAAGCATCTTTTTTACAAATGAAGCCAGTTTTACTAAATATAGAATATTTAATCACACACACACATTAATTACGTTTGGTCTAACAATAATTCTCATGCTATTCTTAAATTCTAACATCAGCAGCGTTTTACCTTAAATATCTGATTAGGCATGGTATGGGACTAGATTCTAGGATTGGTAACTTCATGACAACACTTATCAGAAATAAGATAAAACAATTTTTTAACAGAACCTTTGGAAGAGTTACCTTTAAATCAGAGACGCAACCTATGATATCTGCAAGGTGAAGTTTCACCCCATTTTATTAAAAATTTGTTATCGCTAGTTCAAATATTAATAATTATCAATCGATGGTGAGCGTAAAAATTCCAACTCCTATTTTTGAGATATTTAGGTTAATACATGTATACCTAAAAGCAAGTGTTCTTAATATCTAGCCCAGTCTTAACTAACTGCTTTTGAATAGCAAAAATAAAACAGCATTTTCTTCGCTTTAGACTTTACACTTTACCAAATGCGTTTTTCTCAATTTTATAAATCATTTTTATGTTTTCTTCTTTTGCCGCCAGTTACAATGTTGTAAATAGAATTTTTATTGCACGGAAAACAACTCATTTTAGGACAAAATATCCTTTGAAAATTGGGATAGTGCTCTTTCAAAAATATTTTTAATAATTTCAATCTCAATCGTATACTATACCTTCACTATAATCCTTTAATCCTTCTCTCTCTCTCCATGTAGGTGGGGTGGTGGTAACTTTGAAATCTTAAATAGGAACCTGTATATTTTACCACAGATTCGAATTCTACTTGAAAAAGTACGTTGGATTTGTCTGAAACACGTCAATTCATGACAGATCGCGCTGTAATCGATGAAATTAATTTTTGTATCAATTTCTCACACCAGTATCTATGCATACGATTCTGCAATTCGTATGCAATAATAAATACGTTTTCTTTGTAAATAATCAAAATTAGTTTTAGAAAAACTCCATTCATTTTACAAATTTCGAATAACTAGGAAAATATCACCTGTAGAAATGTAAATTACTGGTTACTTTTAGCGTAACTCAACAATGACGACGTGTACGTCATCACCTTGGGCTGCTTGATTAACCTGAGTCATCTCGTCTCTCACGTGTCAGGGTTCTTCATTTATTTAAGTCCTTTCGCCTGTCGCTTAACAGGATGCTAGATTTCCCCCCGTCTCATCATGTTTCAGTTAAAAATAAGTACTCAGTGATGGCCTTCGACTTCAATGCACTTATTGATCCGCATTTCAAAAGAGTGTAGCCAACTGAGAAGTGTATCTTCTTGAGTTTCGGCAGGAGCATCTCCGATTCGTTAAATCATATTTTCGCGTGTTGTTGGTACTTAATTGTATATTTTTCATTTGATATAACCCCATAAAAAGAAACCTGTCGAAGTAAAATGTAGTAATCTAATAGGCCAATTTACTAAATCAGCTCTACCGAACCAGCGACCATTGAAATTATTACGAAGTACTTCACGTGCTACCAACGACTAGTGTACTGGACAACCAACATGATGAAACCACATGTCCTGCCACACTTCTAAGCTAACGTCTTAAAGTAGTGCTGGCAGTTAATTTTCCAAAATGTCTCCGTACATTTCACCATCCAAGTGGTCTTCAATAATGTGAGGGCCGATGACATTGTTCACAATTGTTCCACACCACACGTTGACAGTCTAAGGGCGCTGGTGTTCAATTTGGCGAATGTATATTGCGTCGACTAACCATTTCGTGATTTGCGTAAAACGCCTCGTCGGAGAACAACAGTTAATGGACAAAATTGGGGTTTTGTTGTAATTGTTCACATGCCCACTGACAAAAAGTTACCCGATTTTGGAAATCTGCGCCATGAAGATAAAGACACATGATATGGATGATATCTATGACGTTCTAAAATTCTGCAAGCACTCGTGCGGAACAGTCCAGAATCGTGAGCTAATTCTCATGTGCTGACATGAGGACTAACAGCCACTGCAGCTAATAGGGCGACTTCATTATTTCCTCCGATGACTGTTGCTCGACGGGTCCAGTACTGACTTGTTTGATAGCACGGTAAAATGAAGCACGTGATCGAATCCTATCCGGAAAACGGTGAGCGTAGAGATTGACAGCATTATCAAGACTTCTGCCAGCTTCTCCATACACCAGAATCATTTCAATTTTCTCTTATACAGTTAAATATGCCATTCTGTAGTAGGTACTGTTTACAGCGTAACAGAAACAGGTCTTTTACTTTTCGAAATTTTGTACGAAATGAGTAAAATAAGTTATTTCTTAAAGTTATTTCTTTCTTTTGTTCTTATTTTGTGTTTTTGGAATTAGAAGAAATACGAGTGAAAGAAATAACATAAATGTTAAATACATACATACTTTGTACATACAAAAACATTTCTATAAACATTATTTTTAACATAAGAATTGGTATTAGAAGAAAAATACATTTTTTTTTATTTGAAAGCACTCCGAAATGTCATTCGCGAAGCAAATCGCGTTGACCAAGTATGCGAAGAAGGACGCCGGTTCTTCAGTTATGATAATAGTATTTCTTGATAAGTCATTTTTCGTGGTATTCTTTTTATTGAAAACTAATTACAGAATCGTATGCATAGGTTCCCAGTGCGAGAAATTGAAAAAAAATTAAGTTCATGGATTACAGCGACATCTATTATAAATTTAAAAAATGTTTCAGCACTACGTACTTTTTCCAATGCAATTCGAATCTGTAATAAAATATACTGATTCCTATTTAAGATTTCAAAGTTACCCCCGCCCCACCTTCATAAAGGGAGAGTAATAGACTAATTCTGGCACTAATATATTTCCTCTATTGAAATATTAGATTTTCGATCAGGACATTTATTCGCGAGCGGCTTATTTTCCGAGATATTTTAAAGTTTCAAGTTAAAAAATATACCCGGTAAATACTTTCAGGATGGCAAAACAAATACCTGGCAGTTAAATAAATTGGGGAGAATTAATTTTTATGGGTCAATTTTATGACAATGAAATATTAATTCATTGTAGGTCAATAAAAGTCGTTTTTTATGAACTGGAAAAATTATGTTTGTTACGATTTGTGTGTGCGTCCTCCGATATTCCCAATTGGTCCATTTATTCATCCAAAAACACTGTTTAGGCGTTCTCGTTTTTACGTCCTTCCAGATACCTTTGTTTTGCATAATATAAAAGTCATCGAACGGAGACTTTCTATTATCTGATTCCTATAATGTCATAAAATACAGCGACATAAACTTTTTTTATCTCCTCTCTGTAGTTCGCTGAAGCGCGGAACCCCTGAAATATATTCTTTAGAGTCTCGTAAAATATGATTTACGATCCGGGTCCGCATAAGTTTGAGGACAAATTAAAAATTCTTAATGTCGGCAAATACGGGAGATTACCCATTTTGTATATCAACACTTCACCTTTATAAATAACGTTTAAAATGTATTCCAATGCTCGAACACTTGGAGCGATCAATGCATCAAACGCATCTGCTGAAGAAATATCAGAATAAAGTTTAATAGAAAAGTACAAAATCGACATCTCCTTCACGTCTAGAGAGACAGTTTGCTTAACGACACTTTCAGATGCAGAAGGCGTAAATCAAAAAGAAAAATCCAATTAAAAGAAATACTTCAAGAGTAATTATTCAGAATAATTTTTCTATTTAGTAAGTAATTTTATTAATTATACTGCTTACAATGACTAAAAGCTGGGTCGTGAGAGAAATTGAAAAATTGTTACTTTTTGTTGAAGAAAAATGTAGTGAACGTGTGAATTTAGGCATGAAAGAGAAGCTGTTTTCAAAATTTTAATATATTTGATTACAATACTGCTATTCAGTATTTGTAATTTTTTTGAATTGTTGATATAGATTACTCTTGTGTGGTAAAATGTTAATATTGTTTAGTTTTTAAGACGTTCGCGACGTAGTAATTTTTCCATACTTCTCTGCGACCCGTAAATAGATTTACAGTTTTTCTTACAGTGCACTACTGGTGGTACGTGAAGGCTATAAGTCATTACTTATTCGCGGTTGCCCTCGTGTACCACCAGTGGCGCACGGTGTTTTATCTAAAGTTTTGTTTATAAATAAATAAACACGTGTCTTAGTGCATACAGTAACTTCTTCGAGATCTACAAAAAAGAATACTGGAAATTGATTTATGATAAAGAAGGTTCTTACTTATTTCGTAAGTGCTGAACCATGAATATCATACAATAAATAAATGTTCAGATGACTGTTAACGTTGCATTTTTTAATAAAGGATTACATTACGTTTCAGTTCATACAACAGTTTATTAGTTTTCTTTATTCAAAATGCCTTACCGATTTTCTTCTCAAGAGTATGCGGACATGCATTTTGTGTATGGCTACTGTAACGGCAGTGCACGTCAAGCAGTTATTGAATACCGACATCGGTTTCCCGATAGGCGCATTCCTCATTACAGAGTGTTTCTGGAAGTACACAGACAATTTCGGGAATTCGGACTGCGTGATTAACTTTTCGACCGAGGAGTAAATTTTCCAGCAAACTTAGAGGAAGAAGCAGTAGCTATTGTTACAAGAGATCCAACTCTCAGTGTACGTCGAATCGCTAGACAACTAGGAGTTCTACGAACGACAGCTTGGCGAATTTTAAAACTTGAGGGCTTATATCCATATCACTATCGAATGCTTGAGGCAGAGCACTATGCTCGTCTAGTTTATTCTACCTGGATATTAAGACAGTCACGGCTTCATTTTCATTTCTGCAGAGCAGTTCTCTAGACAGATGAATCTACGTCCACGAGAAGTGGTGTTACATATCTGACAAACCTGAACAGGTGGTCATATGAAAATCCCAAAACTATACGCCCATCTAAATTTCAACATGAATTTTCTATTAACGTTTGGGCGGCCCTAATCGATGACTTGTTGATTGGTCCTGTCCTTCTCCTGGGAGATTAAATGCGGACAATTATCTTCAATTTCTTATTGACGAACTGCCAGGTATTTTAGAGGATGTCCCACTGAATGTTCGACGAGACATGTGGTTTCACATGGATGGGGCACCACCACATTTCGGAATTGCTGTCCGAAATTGGGTTAACGTCAATTATCCAAGATGGATTAGTCGAGGTAGTCCTGTTGCATGGCCACCCAGATCATCCGATCTTAATCCACTTGACTTTTATTTATGGGGGTACATGAAAAATTAAGTCTACGCGCAAGATTCGAACACAAGAGAGGAGTTGTTGGATCGTATTCAGCTGGCTGCCGAGAAAATTCCACAAAACAAGTATGAAATTCGGATAAGTACTTCTTCTGTTGGCTTACTGTCACAAGCCTGCATTCATCAAGGATGTTGACATTTCGAAAATATTATTAATTGAACTTTTTTAAATAAAATCAGTTTTTATTGACTTTGGGAATTCATTTTTTTCATTATCTGACAATCACATTCATAGATCTGTAACTTTGAAACAAATAAAAATGGATATACAAGTTTTGCGTTTTTGTTACTTGAAATGAAGTCTACTTTACACTCCTAACATTTGAACATAATGATACGGGACACCTTCTATATTTGCTTAATATTATTATTGCTAATGTCAGTACATACAAGTAGTTTCCATCCTTTAAAGTAACAGAAGTTGATATTAATGTTAATATTATCACGGGCTTTTTTTAATGTTAGAAGTAATTGGGCAAAATTTTCTGCATATTCCATGAAAGCTGAAATCCCTGTAATGTGTGGATGGTCTATTCATAGAATCACATGGAATTAATCTCTCTAAATATAGCTACTTTTACAAATATGTCATATATCGCAAACTATTAAGAGACTTACAAATAAACCATTTTTTCTTATAATTTGGTAGTGATTTATTCACTAGTAGAAGGCGGTAATATTTGTTATTAGCTAATCGTTCATTGCGGCTTATACTTGTTCGTTTGTTCATATTACAAAAGATCAAAAGACTTGGAACCCTTACATCACCGATTAGAAAAGTAGTCTATGGATCAAAGATAACAGGCAAAGGCTTTTTTACAACTTTGAAACAAATAAAAATGGATATACAAGTTTTGCGTTTTTGTTACTTGAAATGAAGTCTACTTTACACTCCTAAAATTTGAACATAACGATACGGGACACGTTGTATGTTAAATTTAAAGATTATTATTTTTACGCGCCAATCACTAGTTATGATGTTAAGTGATTTTTTTTCTATATTTAAAGACATACTGTCTAATAAAAGAACGCACTTTACAGAACAAAGTTTAGATTATATTGTAATAATTAATGTGAATAAAATATGTTTACTGTGGTGTGACTAAGCATTGACTTTAGGTGGTATAATTAATTTAAAGTTTATACTTTTTCTATATTTTGAATTTTTTCACTGTAAAAAGTCACTATAAAAAGTATATCTGGAATTAATTTCTATTCAAGTTAATTTAAATTTATTTAAACTCAGTGTTTTATTTACTTTCCTAATGTTAAATTTCCGTATTTACATTCCATTGCCTTTATTGCGACCCGGCGAAATATATTTCACAACTCCGTCTGTTTGCCTTAAAAGACGTACAAAGAGACAACTTTTATCAATACTATCGCGCTATAACATTCATATATACATGTTAAGTTGATCGATTGTACATTGTCGGCACCGATGAATCACACCCGATACGGGATAGCGCCGTTTCCGCTGTCCTGTCATTAGACACTAAACTTTACACTCTTCTGGTACTTTGGGTTTGCTTATACATTTGGAAGAGGTCTCTAAACCTTTGGTACAGCTTTTCCGTACCATATTTTATGAGTTATGCAAGGATATTACCCAGTTCCGGTGCTCTGTCTTTCTTCAACGTACCACATACTTATTTAATCTCCACAATAGTTAACCTTATGGGAGATTCTTACGTGACTATCTTCGTGTTACCGTTACTTGCAATTTATTAACTAAAAGTAACTCTTACGTACAACTTACTCGGAAACTACTGATGTTTCCGAGTTATCTGTAAAAGTATACTTAATTTGCAATTGTGATTTAAAAAAAGCTTCTTTGATGCCAACATTTGTTTCAAATGTAGGTCCAAAGCCAATTTAGTATACCTTTAATGAACTAGAAGTTATTGTTATTTAAAAATTGAAATGAAAAACACAGTAGCGAGTTAGTTTTTTCCGGAGTATATAAAACAATACACTATCATTAAGTGGATAGTTTTAAACAGTATATCTCCATAAAAGAAATATCGATTGTTTATTCTATGAAACATTTTTTTACTACACACTGCATCTCGTTAAGTAATGATTTTATGTTATTATGTACCTTAGTGTAAATTTTAATAGCTAATCGTAACAAAAGTACAATATAGAATGTGAACAAGAAATGTTATTATAAACATTACCGGTAACGACATGCAAAAATTATATTAAAACATGAAAAGTGATCGATAGGAAATTATGCTTTAATATACCGATGCAAGGACACTAATTACTATTACATGCACTCTAAACTCTGCCAAACTGCCGCACTGGCAGAAGCGTAAGATCCCATAAAACGAACGATAACGATGAAATTGTGACCACTTCTCCATTATGTCACTTTTATCGGAGCAGCTAGTACCATATATGCAACGAGAGAGCAACAAAGAGAGAGAAGAAGACAGGAAAAGAGTGAGTGAGAGAGAGAGAGAGAGAGAGAGAAAGTGGCTTCTGCTTGGGTAGCGGTGGTGTCGGTGACGATCATACAATTTCACTATGCCACCACGGCTAGCTAGCTAGATGTAGTCTGCATACAGTTGGTGGAGCGTCGAATGAATGCCCCCTCGCACCATTTCACACAACGGCAATATACATAAATAGCTGAATAAATGCGACAAGACAGATATCATTATGCGGCACCCGCTTTAATTGAGATATATGTCATTCGATACTGGCGACAAGTACCTACGTGCTGTATTCAGTAAAATTTTTACGAAATCGGAAGTGCTAAAATTTTCGCGATATAATGCGTGAAATGTACTGAATAAAATGTCATAATTTAATTATCACAATTTAGTGAAAAATAACTAAGTTTTTAAAAAACTATTGCAAAGTGTATATTAAACTGGATCTTTACGTATAAATAACATCTTAATATGTCACAAAATAACATGTTCTTCGAAGTAACAGCAAACAAGACGTATCCAGAAACTTAGATTGTACAAGTTTGAGGAAACTAGGGGAATAAAGAATAAGTTGTCAGGAAAGTGTGACAAATCAATTGCTATTATTGGATGATGTGCCATTCGTGTATTACAATATGTAATGCATTACACGTTATAACTGCGACAAAAGTATTACATCCACAAATTATTAATATTTACTATTCCAGTTTATAGTTTGGGTGTTCCCGCATTGGTAACACAGGCCTGCGATGGTAAAATTGTCTGGATTTTATACAGTGATTTCAATAGATTTTTTGGTGCTGAAAATGGGAAAATTATTTAAAAAATTCCATCACGTAAGGTTTTTTTACAATCTGGGGTTTTTTGACCTATCTGCATGTATTAGTCTTTTTGTAAAGGACAATTTTGTTAAACCGTTGTTTAAATAAACTAATATAATTTTTTTACTTATGATGATGCAAGAAGTTGATATTCTGAATAAACATACACTAGATTTATGATAAAGAAGTTACAAATAGAAATAATTGAGCATGTCGCAAGACATGACTCATCATCTTCCTGTTACTGCATGTCTACCTCCCCACCTCCACTACAAACATATTGCTATTCTAGACAAAACAGTTAGTTCATTCAATATCTTCTTTACAACTGTGGTGTGAATTTGCGTAATTAGTTGACATTTGTGATTAGTCGCTGAGTTAATTTAATTTTTATTTTACGAGTTTTTTAAAATTAAATTCCAATAGCATCAAGAGGCTGTGTCAATGTACCCAACTCCTTCTGCTATATTTGTGGAAAGTTTACAGTAAAAAAACAACAAAGAAACATTACAGATTTTGTAAAAAAAAGTATATTTTACATATTTTGGTGTGAAATTAGGAGACCAAGACAAACCTTGGGTTCCTCATAAGGTTTGTTCAGTGTGTGTTGAAGAGCTTCGCCAGTGGTCACAAGGAAAAGAACTCTTTTCGCTTTGGAGTGCCTATGGTTTGGAGAGAACCGATCAATCATAGCGATGATTGTTATTTTTGTTCGTGTGTAGTACACGGATTCGATTTAAAAAACAAAAAGGACATCGTTTACCCAAACCTTCGATCCGCAACACGTCCTATACCTCATGGACCAGAAGTACCTGTTCCTTCACTACCAGATACATTAGATGATGTATCTGATGACGAAATGGTTTCACGTACATACGCAAGTGAACTGGATGAGGGAAGTGATTACTATGATACTGGAAGTGATGAGCCAAAACTGTTTGACAATCTGAATTAAATGATTTGGTGAGGGACTTAATCCTTCCTAAGGACTCAGCTGAGCTTTTCGGCTCAAGGTTGAAAGAAAAAAATTTGTTAGCACCTAGCACAACATTTTACTGGTTTAGGAACAGAGAAAAAGAGTTTGCTCGATATTATTCCGAAGAAGATGCACTAGTTTTCTGTAATGATGTACCCGGGCTCATAGAACAATTCCACGTAGAATATAATGTTTCTGAATGGAGACTCTTTATTGATTCTTCAAAAAGGAGCCTTAAGGCCGTTCTTCTACACAATGGAAGTAAATATGCTTCTGTACCAGTGGGACATTCAGTTCATTTAAAAGAGTGTTATGAAAATCTTGAGCTACTTTTAATTAAAATTCGTTACAAGGATCAAGGCTGGACAATTTGTGTTGATTTGAAAGTTCTTTGTTTGTTACTTGGACAACAAAGCAGATATACTAAATATCCTTGTTTTTTATGTGAGTGGGATAGTCGTGATAGAAAGCAGCACTATTGTAAAAAGATGTGGCCACCAAGACAAACCTTACAACCTGGAATGAAAAACATTGAAAGAAAAAGTTTAGTAGACCCGAGCAAAGTTTTGCTTCCTCCATTACATATAAAACTAGGGTTAATGAAACAATTTGTGAAGACATTAAAAAAAGATGGAGAGTGCTTCAAGTATCTTTGCAGCCAGTTTCCTCGCTTGTCAGAAGCAAAGATAAAGGAGGGTGTTTTTGTTGGGCCGGATATAAGATAGCTTATGAAAGATGAAAATTTTGAATCTAAAATGGAGGAAGCAGAAAAAAAAGCATGGATAGCCTTAAAAAATGTGCTTACAAATTTTCTTGGCAACAAAAAACATGAAGATTATAAAAATATTTTGCAAAATATGTTAGAAAAATGTAAAACCCTAGGCTGTAACATGAGTTTGAAGGTGCATTTTCTAGATTCGCATCTCGACTACTTCCCTGAAAATCTTGGTGCAGTAGTGAGGAGCAGGGGGAAAGGTTCCACCAAGACCTAAAAGAGATGGAGAGAAGATACCAAGGAAGATGGAATATAAGCATGATAGCTGATTATTGTTGGATGTTAAAAAGGGATGGTCCACTACGAGATTACAGAAGAAAAAGCACAAAAAGGAGTATGGAAAGACAAAGAAAAAGATATTATAAGGACTTGTAAAGACATAAATAGTATTTTACTGTTTCTTTTCATTAGATTTAATGATATTTGTAAGTAATTTTGTTTTTTATATCCTTTGTAAATAAATTCAAAATGTAACTAAAAATTATTTTTAATTTTAAAAAAATATAATTTCAAGCCTTTTTGTGAAAAATCCTCACGTGATGAAAAACGTGAGAAAAATAGAGTTCATATTTGAATTCAGCGCCCAAAAACACATAAGAATCAGCTATCAAATTTAAAACAATTTTTAGAAAGTTTAAAAACGCAGGCCTGTGTAATTGTTTTCTTAATTACTCATTAAAGTATATGATTGTTTCGGCCTTTACTTGAAGAAATTTTATTATAACTACTATCGGGATAAAATAAAACAAATTTTGATGAATTTCGCTACTTTTTACTGATGAAGCTCGTGTGGAGCGAAACGATCGTCACTGTGTGTAAAGTAAAAAGTAGTGAAATTCATTAAAATTGTTTTATTTTATCCCGATAATACTCATTATAGAAACTAATAAGATAAAAAGTTGTTAAATTTTCTACAACGTTTTGTAGTTTCAATGTGAAATATGTAAAGGATAATTCAATTAATGCTTTAGGATTTTAAAATGAAATTTTGGCAAACCGGCACAATGACTACCTTCATTTATTTGTCAGTTTTGCAGGCTAGGTTATTACAAAACAACATTGGAATATTTAACACACCAAGAATGTCGCGAAATTATTAAAATTTATTATCAAAAACAATGCTCTGTAAAACAAACTTGGCGTAGGCTACGTGTGCTTTATGGTGCACATCATCACCCAAATTAAGAAACAGTTCGTAATGTTGCGAAGACACTTAACCCGTAACTGCCATAGTGCCAATCTTATCGTACTATTACTGTCGTGAGGTCACAGAGACCGCCGTCCAAACATGTTTCAAAAAATCTACTTTTTTAAATTCTTGAACTAGAAACTTTCAAGTTATAGCTATTTATTAATATTATTAATAAAATTAACAGTATATTCCGAAAATTTATTTTATTTTGTTAAAAAAGAATAAATTTGTGCAACACACACTCTTACTAACGTTAAACTAACATATCATAATTTCATAACGAAAATATTTTTTGTTTACTAGAGATTACTTGAATTTATTACGTAGTCTTAAAATATAACCTACGTAAAATATATGTAAATAAAATGTACCAATTTAAACACGATTAACATAAAAACTGCAGACCTTAAACTTTAATAACTTTCTAAGTATCTTTTTTACATTCAAGGCAGATTTTTGACGAACACTCTAAACAAAGCGGCTTACGGCAGCATAAACAAAGATGAAATGTTTTTCGCTTCAGTCTTGATGGACACAAGTAACAAGTTTTTCGTACTGTTAATTTTTCTTCGTAACCATCGGGACGTTCTATTTCTGGTATTCGTAATATCTTGCAGATAGAGTTTCTTAGATCGCGCTTCAACCTTATATTATTGGCTCGTCTTTCCAATTGCGGTCTAACAAGTTGATCGGCCAGTTTTTTCAAGAAATCTGTTTTTTGTAAAATATTATTATTTTTATTTACTTGATATAATATGTGTGCATTAACACGACTTATATCAAGTAGCCTGAAGAAAATTGCCATAGGCCACCTCCGTGTGCGACGACTGGTAGAGTGCACAGCGCATTTTTCATCCAGAGCATCCACTCCTCCTTTACTTGAATTATAAAAAGAAATTATCTCAGGCTTACTTGCTTCTTGATCTATTGCATTAGTATGATGCATAGATGATATCAAAAGAGCGGCTTTGCTCTTTTTGGGGACATACGATAAAAGTGTTAGTTCTTTTGTGAAACCAAAAAGCGAGGATCCTACTAAGCGATTTCTATTAGGTAAAAATTGAATGGGCATTTCCCTTTTATTTTTTTTAATAGTTCCAACATAGGTTAGTCCACTATTTCTAAGTTTTTCTGTCGACTCAATAGACGTAAACCAATTGTCTGCTGTAATGTTGCGGTTGTTATTTTGAATTGGTTGGGATAATCTTATTACCGATTGGGTTGGTTTGGCCATTTTCTTTTGTTCGTCTGAAAGTCCCCTGCCATCTGAATCTTTGCCAGAATATATATAACCATTATAAAAATAATTTGTGCGCGCATCGGTTAAACAAAGAACTTTTATGCCATATTTGCATGGTTTCTGGGGCATGTACATTTTGAATTTACATTTACCTCTAAAGGATACTAACATTTCATCAATACACATATACACTCCGGGACTGTATACTTGTTGACAATTTTTAACAAATATTTCGAATATTTCTGAAATTAGAGCTACAGGGTCACTTTCCTTCCGAACGTGCCTATCGTTAGGATTGTCGAATCGTAAGGCAGTAAGTAAAACAGCAAATCTGTTTTTACTTATCACACAAGGAAAAATTTGCCGACCTGTTCCATCAGTAGCATAAATCATATTTATATCTTCATGGTTGGATTTAAAAATTTCTGTGTAAAAAAGTAATCCCATGAATGCTTTTAACTCAATATCATCTACGCCTTTTAACTCGGCTCTATTTTGGTTTTTATATTCTTCCCTCATAGATCGTATTTTTATGTTTGTCCACTATAAAATTATGTCTAAAATATCTTGTGAAAATAACAACTGCCAGGTTGCTATATAATCTGCTCTATCAATGTGAGCTGAGGGTTTTAGTCCAGGTAATTTCAGTACAATATTATGTTTTTGGGTTCTGGTGTTAGATGAAAATGATTTTGAAGACCACTTATATCTATTTTTTCCATAATAACTTTTTATGCATTCGTTAGCTATAGTATTTGTGTCATCGATATTTTCTTCTCTATTTTCCTTATCAATATCTAATGTGTCCGTCGCACTTTCATCTTCAGACTGTTCCTGTTCTGAATTGGAATTATAATCTGTAAGTTCATAGTAGTCTACTACTTCATTATCACTATCGTCATTACACAACTCGGTATATCACTCAGTTAACTGCTTTTCAAAGTCAGGATCTCCAAATTTAACACGTTTTGATGGTCCTGGTAAATCAGACATTTTGTTTCGTACTAACCGTAGTGCGGTCAGGCTGACCGTATTAAAACTTTGAAGTGTACTAGAGCAACGCACATGCAATCTATTATCGCTAGCTTCTAGGATTAAGGCGAGGGGCCACTGCGAGCGAAACGACGCTAAGCGAAACGAACTTCAGATAAACTAAGCTAAGCGAAACGAAGATACCGCGGCCATTAAAGGCGATGTATGTGTGGTTTATATTTTAGTTTGAAAGAGCAGAAGGAAGACGTAGGTCGCGGCGTCCGCGTACAGTTCATAATATGAATCAATTATCTAGGGCGGTGTTAATGAAACTAGTCGCCGAATCGGAGTCTGATGATGCGTTTGGAGATGACCAGTTGTTATTTTGTACAGAAGCCAAACAAAAAAAGTATTGGATGAGTGAATACATGAAAAGACGAGAGGCATTGGAGGAATTTCACAGATTAATCAATGAACTGAATGAAGAAAAATTTAAAAATTACTTCAGAATGACACGTGTTCAATTCTTTGAACTGCATTATATGATCTCTGAAGATATAAAGAAGCGAGACACGAATTTCCGAAAAGCAGTTGGAAGCAAAGAGCGACTAGGGATTTGTTTAAGGTAAGAAAATCATGTTATATAAGTACATTGTATATATAATTATATTATATTACATATCATAATACACATTCTCATGAGTAAAAATGGTATTCCCTAAAGTATTATTGAGGGCATTCAATGGAGTACTTCTGCTGGCGTGGCTATCATTGGAATAGGAGCTGGTTGAACTGTATACATCCTTGCAGTTATCCGGCGTACCCATGGACGTTTGTAGCTCTGCTTCAGCTTCAGAAATGGCGTCAAAAAGTTTTCGCTTCACCAGACGTTGTTGTGCTGGCGATAGTTTCGATATACTTACATACATCGAGTCAAAAAATAATTTCAGACCATCCCGATGTAGAGGAGGATTTAATATGTTTTGCAGCATCTGATGTCTTTCTGTTGACCTTTCTTCACGCTTCTTTGACTCACCTCGCAAGAACTCAAGCGGCTCAGTTTTTGCATAAGCAATGCGTTTCTTTGCTAACAAACCAGCTGTTTGGTAGGATAGCCGCTTCCTTTCATTTTGGTTCACGTTTTCTAGCTCTGGAGGGTAGTTTACCTTATCATTATTGTTTTGTTGAAGAGGCGATGCCTGGTTTGCTATATTGTCGACATCTTCTTCCCCATTTTCACTCTCTTTGTCACAATTTTGGGTATAGTTATCTTCAATACGGTCGTCCATTGTAATATCAAGTAAATGAGATTCCTCATCACCTCTAATATTAGAACTTCGTGGACGGTCCGTCATGTACGAATTAACGAAATTCATCTGGTCTAGAAATTTCCATGGCTTCACTTTCTTCTTCGCCGGGTCACCACTTTTATCCGACTTTTTATTTTTCAAGGCACATCGGTAACCATCACGAAGATTCTTCCATAGCTTTCTTGCTTCATCACCTGTACCAAAAATTGTAATGGTTATAGTAATGATTGTGATTCGAATTATGTGTGTGTGTAACTGCGTATATATAGATTTATTTTGTAAAATACAAGACTAAAATCATTTATTTTTATTTCAGGTATTTGTCTACCGGAAATTCTTACAGAACCATCGCTTATAGCTACCGAGTGAGTCCCAGAACTGTTTCACGATGTGTCAAAGATGTTTGCAGATCTATATGGTTACGTTTACAACCTCAGTATATGTCCTACCCTACAAAAGATTATTTTAAAAATTCGGCAAATGCTTTTAAAAAGAGGTGGAATTTTGATCATTGCATGGCTGCTATTGACGGAAAACATGTAATGATAAAGGCACCGTCAAATTCTGGAAGTTCGTTCTTTAATTATAAGAAAATGTTTTCGATTGTTCTCATGGCATTAGTAGATGCCACCTATAAGTTTCTGGCTATAGATGTTGGGGCGAAGGGTAGATTTAGTGATGGCGGCATTTTTTCAAGTTCGGCTTTAGGGAAAAGACTACAAAAAGGTCAAAACTTACCTGCAGATGCACCGCTATATGACGGAGGAAGACCTATGCCGTTTGTTGTAGTTGGAGATGAAGCTTTTCCATTGATGAAACACCTAACGAGACCATATCCTGGTAGACAGGCTTCCGGTAATCGTAATCTGGAAAATTTTAATTATCGTTTATCGCGTGCACGCAGAATTGTTGAAAATGCGTTTGGAATTTTGGCCGCAAGATGGAGAGTATACAGGACACCATTTGAAATACCAGCTGAAGTAGTTGATGCTGTAGTTAAAGCTACATGTGTATTACACAACTATCTTACGGAAAATGCAACAGATGGGAGTGAAGTTGCGGCAGATTATGCTCATGGTCAACTCCTTGACTATGGACCTGGGAGTGCACACAGCAGAAGGGCTACTTTTGAAGCTCTCTCCATACGAGATTCGTTTATGGAATACTTTAATTCACCACAGGGAAGTGTGCCATGGCGGCAATAATTATACCTACTATTTAAGAAACTTTGTTCATAGGTTTTTACTTCTAATATATGTTTAAACAAATAAATACCATATGCTTATGACTTACCGCTTCCTAGCCCACATTTTAGGGCGATTTCTAGCCATATTTTTGACTTCAAGCCTACGTCACTGTACTCTTTTAAATCAGTGTTGTAAAGCACCTCATATTCCCGAACAATTTCAATTAGTTTCTCTTGCGTTTGAACACATTTTGCAGCCATTGTCGTTGTTGTTTTTGGTCCGACGTGTAATTTATCGTGACTAGCTACGACAAATGTGCGTTTATAACTAAACAATGCCAGCGATGAATTCGCTCGAATCAGAACAGAGCTAAAGCGAGCGAAATTAAATATTTTTTTAATCTTCGCTAGCCTAACTTCTCATCGCTTAGCTTTAGTTGCCGCGTCCGCGTAAGATTACGTTGGAGTTAATTTTTAAAAAACTTAGTTTCGCTCAGCTCAGTTTCGCTTCGCACGTAGTGGCCCCTCGCCTTTAGACTGATTTTTACTTTATTTGAAGGTACTGCGCAGGTCAGAGAAGTGGGGGATACAGATAAAAAGATACAGTGAAATCACAATACGTTGCCGGTCTCTATGACCGCACTACGGTAGTTACGGGTTAAACGTGAGTTTACGTTGCTGTATAATTCAAGAAGAAATGTGAGAAATGCAGACAATGTTGAAGCTGTGAGACAGTATTCGTAATAATCCAAATCTGTCTGTTAGACGCCGTGCTCAGCAATTGGACCTTATATATGGATTAGCTTGGTAGATTTTACTTTTTTAGACTTTGGGTTTCCATCTTTACAAAATCCATCTGATCCAAGAATTGACGCCAGCAGATCATCGTCTTCATCGTGGTTTCGCTGCTTGGATATTAGTGCATTTTTTTCAGCGTATTGTAATCTTCAGCGATGAGGCGCATTTATAGCTAAATGGTTGTAGCGATAAGCACAACTGCAGGATTTGGAGCGAATACAATCCTCACGAATGTGAAGCAACACCCTTGCATCGAGAAAGCTACAATTTGGCTTGCCATTCATTGTTGGTGTCATCGGACCGTATTTCTTTGAAAATGCGCAACGACAACGTGTCTCCGTAAATGTTGTTCGTTATCGGGAAGTGCTACGAATATATCTTCTCAATTATTGTTGCAAACAATCTACAGGAATACTGGTTCCAACAGGACGGCATTACTTGCCGTAACGCTAACGAAACCATAGTTTACTGCAAGGTGACTTTGATGAAAAAGTTATTTCAAGGAATGGTCCTCTTTCCACCACGCTCTTGTGATTTTACGCCGTGTAGCTTCCTTCTGTTGCGTTATGTGAAGTCGAAGGTCTACGGTAACAATCCAACAAGAATTGAGTGTTTGCAAACCAACATCAGAACTGCTGTTCGTGAGATACCGGCTGCAATGTGTGAAAACGTAACGAGAAATTGTACTACTCGAATACGCTATTGTCAACAAAGTCCAAATTTGAATGACATATTTTCAAGACATAATTGTAATAAGATGTTCTTTGGAGTAAAACAAAACATTTTGTGTCGTAGAACAATTTGTACGTTTTATTTCATTTAAAAATCCTAAATTATTAATTGAATCACACTTTGTAACATGTTCGAATGAATAAGTATCAAGACTAAAACACCAAAAGAAACTAAAACCTAGAATAGCAATTTAACAGTCAAATGGTCAAAAAGAAAAAAAAATATTAATAATAACCTAATATATTACAATATCACCTCATTAGCTATAGCATCCTATAAAGTTTTAAACGAGGAACATAATGATGCCAAAATGTAAGAAAAATTGTCGGAAGTAATGTACTTTTATTTTACGAGATGGTAAGTTTGAAAACTTTGACGAGCAAATTGAATCAAAATGTCCCTTTATTTTTTCAATCAAAAAAAAGATCTTTAAAAATGTGATTGATTTTGTTTGTTTTAGCTTAGAAGTGTGTCTTGAAAGTAGTGCTACAATAAGAAATATACTAATATACTAAATATGCTATTCTGATGTAATTAATTTGCAATTGGGTAAGGTTACTATCTAGTGTTTAACAACGGTTCCTGAATTTTTGAAAATCTGAATCTGTAGATTATATGGTAGTAAAAATTTGGGAAGAATTGATGATAATAATAATAATAATAACAATAATAATAATAATAATAACAATAATAATAACAAATCCGCACAGGGTAGCCTAGAGATAGGTTACTGGGGACTAGCGACCCCACGGGTTCCTGAGCTAACCGTTGGGTTGGGTTAGCAGCCCCAATGAGTTACACTTGCTCCAAACACTGGATGAAAAGGATACTGTGGTGGGTCGGAGGAGCAGGATCCAGGTAGGATTAACCAGCAAAGACCGAAACAGCAAATTGGAAATGAAACACAAACATGGCATGCTTCAGTAGAAACAAAGAACGCAGGCGAGGATGTTGTTGAGATACCTTCATCTCAACCCACTTCGTCAACATAACAACTAAAGCGCCGGGCCCTATGGGTCGTGAAAATAACCCCCCCCCCCCTCCCCCTACATGGTGGGAGGTGTTATTATCTGCTAACTAAGAATGAAGCCTGCCATATGGAGGAGAGCTGCATAGTTAGGTTACGGAAAAATACTTGGAAATAAGAAACAATAAACAACAATAATAATAATATTATGATAGTTATGCCAGCCATCTTGTTCTCAAGAACTGATGGGTTACCACACTGGCAACCAAGGACAAATTGAATGTTCGTGTGTGGAGGAAATATTAATAATAATCTTTATTTCCCAATAGATAATTCCATTTCTAGGGCAAATACATTGAAAAAGAAAAAAAAGAGAAGAAAGAAACAGATGCTAAATTACATAAAAATACAAAATATAAGTATGAAATAAAATAAGTAAGTACATACACTAATAAACTAAAACAAAAATTTTAATCTGAACACCTCCCGTAAAAATCTCATTATAAAATAGTTATCGCACATTGGTACATAAAATTAATTGGAGTTCTTAGTAGCGCGTTAGTTCTAGCTCTTGGTGGGTAAAAAGTAGCACTAGATCTGAACGCCATTCCAGCCACGTGAAACGCAATACAGTATAATATTTCAGGAGAGTTTATTCGACCATGAATTAACCTACACATAAATCACGCAGCATTAACATGTCGACGATGTTTTAAGGATTTGAAGTTATGTCTGCCTAGAAGGCGGTTGTAGTCAGTATTTCTTACTGGATATCTACCATTACATCTGAAGGAATGGTATTTCAGACCGTATTTCCGAAGCATACTCCAATATACTCAAAACAAAGGCCTGGTACAGTGATTTCAGAACAGTTAGATCCTGAAACTGACTGGTAGATCTCATAACAAAGCCCAACATCCTAGAAGCAGATCAAATTTGACGCCGATTATTATTAATTTTACGCGTGTAAGATAACGGCATAGCATTTCTGCTCACATTAATCTTTTTTCTGATTTTACTACAGCAATCCGTAAACACATTAATATTATCTTGTGAGACATCAACATCATTTTATAATTCTTCGGATAAGTATAATTTAGTGTTATCAGCGTAGGGCAGCGCAGAACGATTGAAAGATGTGAGATCATCAGTGAAAAGCAGAAAAAAAAGAGGTCCGAGATGGTAAGAGTAAAAGTCGTTAAAAATACATAATTAACTCTATTCACAACGTAGCTTTAACGCAGATGGACTAAAGCCAAAAGCACTCAATTTGTTTTAATATTTTATGGTCAATAGTATTGAAGGCTCGAGAAAGGTCAGTGTACACAACGTCTAGTTGACCATTATTATCCAATACCTCACAAATATTTTCACTATCATTAGATTAGTCACTATCATTAGATTAGTAACGGTGGAACGAAATGGCTAGAATCCATGTTCATGGCTGGATATGTACGGACGAGTTTTATAAAGAATAATATTGTATAAAATCTGCTCAAAAATTTTACTAAAATTTGGCAAAATCGCTATTGGTTTATAATTTTCCAAACACGATACATCATCCTCGTGAACAGGTGTTATTCTAGTTCTCTTAAATCGATCAGGAAAAGCACGCGTTTTCAAAGCCAAATTAATAACAATCTGTAAAGGCTTTGCTAACACTTTACTGGTATTATGAATAAAACAACTGGATATCAAATCATCACCCATTGTTGTCTTATCTGAAAAAGCAGACATAATTGTTTAAATTTCAGTTAGAGATACAGGGTGAAATCTAAAGGCTAGTATGCTTTTGGCAGTATCTGAAACAGTTGTTATGGATTCAGGAAGAAAAGCACCGGAAGAAAATGTCTGCAAAACCATCAACTATACCTTGAGGATCACTAAATTCACATTCATTATAATAAAGTCTCCCAGGGATTCTAGTTCTTCCTTTCCTGTGTTTAATATACTTTCGGAATTGATGGAAGTAATGATCATCCGTTAACCATTAACCTTATTATGATATAATGTGTTGAAAATCCTATAGCTGTACAGCAAAGAAGTGCTTGAAAGCAAAAGAATAAGTGTTGAATAGTTTATATGAATTTTGCTGTAGGATTTTGCTCAATAAATAGATTTTTAAGAAGGGAGATCCTTTATTTTTGAGTCAGCTTGTTATATAATTTAATTATTACCTAATCGATTTGCGCTTAATTGCGTTATATTTATCCTATGAAAAGGAAGGGTGATAGTTGTTTAATTTCTGGTAATAGTATGATGAGGATTTTTAGTAAATTTTACTTGCTTTTCATCGATATAATCAAGGCGGGAAAATTAAAAGAGATGGTATATTAATTATATTTTGGCATTTGAATAGGTTTCTGCAGCTGGTACTTCCAAAATTCCAGTTAAGGCTCTGATATCATCTTTTTGAATTTTAAACATTGCTTCGATTTTACATGAAATCCCACACAACAAAATGCCATATAGCGCTCGACTTTGAACATTTCCAAATTGCAGCCGACAGAGATGGTCCATAATCCCAATTGATATAACTTACTTTACGTGTCGTTTCTAATATTATTTGCGTTTTATCTTCATTTAGTTTCAAAAAATTTCTGTTAAACTGTTTTTCAGTACATATTGTTATGGATTTTTCCCTAAATAATATTTAAAATTTAATTAAAAATAAATGTACATTATTTTTGGATATCTGTGTATATCCTATATGTTATTTCATGTGTGAGATAAAAAACTAGTTTTTATTCGAGGTCGATTTGTTCGAGAAACCTTGGTGAATTCAAGGAGACGAAGTTTTTCCCTAAGACAAGAACATTGTATTTCTTTGAAAAAAAAAAAAAAATATATATATATATATATATATATATATATATACAGGCTGATTCATTTTCGGCCCTCACCATGGGGATCTCTCTTATTATTGGAGATAGAGTATAGGTTTAAATTTGGCAAAGTTGTTAAATTTTGTGTTTGTTATAAATCCGTAAAGAAAATAGTCCTGTGACAAATGACCTTCGTTATTTAAAAAAAAACGCGAAAACCCCATTTTCTTCTTTTACCTGTAGCACCGACATTTGGCCTTGTAGAGAAAAAATAAAAACACATCCTTGTGGCCATTTCTAAACCTCTATCCAGTGGTGTACTCTAAATTTCTATACGACGTTTCGTTTCTTTCTGGCCATCATCAACTATCTAATTTCCTATAGGCGCCATATTGGATTTAGACATCTTCAGAAAGACTTTTTTTTCTGATTTCAACCATGTACCACATGCTGACTATAGTTTTTGACATTAGGTTTTATTTGAAAGAATAAATTATAAGATAAATAAGGTAGCCTTTGGAATTTCAATCTGTCAAACTTTTCATTTATTGTTCATTAATAATAGAAAAATGTCATACACTAACGAAGAGAAACGAGGTGTGATAAGTATTTATTATTCTTCGAAACGAAATTCAACAGTAGCGAGTACAAGATAACAAAAACATTAATAAAAATACATAGAAAAGTAAACAATAAACAATTACAGTAAATGTTCAATTATCTGGCCATCTTCGGTAATGCACAATTGGGCACGCCTTCTGGCATTTTGTACTGCCCTTTGTATAGTTCTTCTAGGAACTGCATCGAAGGCATTCTGAAGTCTGTCTCGTAATTCTTCAATGTTTTGTGGCGCATCTACTTTATAAATATTATTTTTAACATATCCCCATAAAAAAAAAATCTAGCGGACTTAAATCAGGTGATCTCGCAGGCCATTCAACAACTCCCCTATTTCCAATCCAACGGTTTGCAAACTCTTGATTTAAGAAATTTCTAACAACAGCTGCATTGTGTGCTGGTGCGCCATATTGTTGCCACCATAAATATTGTAATTGATTTAATGGGATATTGTCGTCAAGATAGTCAGATACGTATGTACTATGTACGTAAAATGTTTAAATATCTTTCTCCATTTAAATGTTCTTCATACATAACTGGTCCTAAGAAGCGATTTGCCAGAATACCCATTCAAACGTTTATTCCAAAACGATGTTGTGGTCTTCTAGCCCTGTTTTGTCGGGGATTTTGTACTGCCCAATAGTGCTCCGTATTTCTGTTGAACATTCAAGGATTTGTAAATTTTGTTTCATCTGGCCGGATGATTTTGTTTAAAAAATTTTCGTCATTTTCTATCCTCCCCATTAACCAATTACAATATTCTAGCCTTCTCAAATTATCTCCAGGCAGTAAAGAGTGACTAACATGGATCCTGTATGGTTTAAACCTACTTTTATGTAAAGTTCTCCAAACTCTGGACTGGCACAAATTTAATTCTGACGCTACTTCGCGTGTAGAAATTGATGGATTATTATTTATCTATAAAAATACAAGATTAACATGAAATTTGAAAACACGCTTTTAATTTACCATTTGTAAAATATCTTGTCGATTTTCATTTAAATTCCTGTTGTCTTGACCATTACGCGGCTTAGTAAACGATCCATTCTCTACCAAATTTCTGTCGAGATCTAGAAAAATGCTACGATGAGGCTGTTGTCGTTCTGGATATAATTGTAGATATCTTGTACTCGCTACTGTTGACCTTCGGTTCGAAGAATAAAAAATACGTATCACATCTCGTTTCTCTTCGTTAGTGTATGACATTTTTGTATTATTAATGAAAAATAAATGAAATGTTCGACAGATTGAAATTCCATGGCTACCTTATTTAATCTTATAATTTATTCTTTCAAATAAAACCTAATGTCAAAAACTTTAGTCAGCACGTGGTACATGGTTAAAATCAGAAAAAAAACTCTTTCTGAACATGTCTAAATCCAAAATGGCGCCTATAAGAAATTAGATAGTTGATGATGGCCAGAAAGAAACGAAACATCGTATAAAAATTTAGAGTACACCACTGGATAGAGGTTTAGAAATGGCCACAAGGATGTGTTTTTATATTTTCTCTACAAGGCCAAATGTCGGTGCTACAGGTAAAAGAAGAAAATGGGGCTTTCGCGTTTTTTTTTTTTAATAACGAAGGTCATTTGTCACAGGTCTATTTTCTTTACGGATTTATAACAAACACAAAATTTAACAACTTTGCCAAATTTAAACCTATACTCTATCTCCAATAATAAGCGAGATCCCCATGGTAAGGGCCGAAAATGAATCAGCCTGTATATTTAATTTAAATCATGATGATTTGAGTGTGTTAATTAGTTGATGGTGTTATATATTCAATTCCCGTATATTGTTGAGAGTAGTATTCTCGTAATTTGCTGCGTTTAAGATTAAACAACGTGTATTGTAAGTCTCCTAAAACTGTAAGTTTTTTCATAAAATTTTGATTAATATAATAAATATGTATATTTATATTGTATTCAATATTGTTATTTAAGAGATTTATAATTAGTAGAAATAAATAATAAAGAGTATTTTTAAACTTCTACGTAAAAAAATTATAATTGTAAAATTTTGCTCGTTTGGAAGTCAAGGGTATTTTTTCATGTGTTTGATGTTTGCACATGCGTAGATTTGGTCGTGTATTAAATTTGATTATACAGTGTGGTTCTCTGGGGAGAAATTAAAAATAAATTTTGTTATTTTTTATATAAGTTGTTCGGAGTAATTTAGAGGAAGTTTTAATCCACTTAGCTGTCAATTTACAGTGGATATATTTTACCTCATTGTATCATTGTAAGATACTTTATCTTTATACTTTATAAAGATAGATTTTTTTTTTCTTTTTTGATTTCTTTTTGTATTAAATATTCATTTAAATTCTATTTTGTGCTCATTTTATTTCTTATACCTTTACTGATCATTTATTAAAATATAAGTATAAGAAGTCCCATTTTTGGAAGTCAACCGGCTGAGTGTCCTAGTTGGGAAGATTAGTTGTGGATGGTGGCACAATAATTCCAAAAACCACTATTCATAGCAATATGCACTGCCATTTCCTCGACTCAATCTAGCCAGCATCGATGTATCTGTAGAAAATTGAATTACTTTACTTACAGAAACGCTGCCAGAAACATCATTTACATAAATGAAGTCAAGAACGGGACCGAAAACCTATCCTTGAGGAATACCATTTTTGATGAGCAACGGTCTTGAACGCTGATTATATCACTACACAACCGGAAATCTATTTTCAAGATATGAACGAATTAATTTATTCGCCGTTCCTCTGATTCCATTTAAGTCAAGTTTCTTAATTAATGTAGTATGATGCATCGTGTCAAAGATTTTACTCAAGTAACAACTCGCCAAAACTACATCGACGACATGGCCAAATCCGGAAAAAGATCGTATTATTCCATAATTCCAATGTTTATATAATTTAAACTTCATGAGAGGTTTAAGGTTTAAAAGGACTTGTATCTGATGAAAAAACAATTCAGTCAAGTTTATTTAAAGTTTAAAGTCTCGAGATGAGATAGCTTACTAGTAAAGGAGGTTTTTATTGATGGCATATGTTCTTCTGCAAATGTGCAATAAACTACGTCATGACCATAATCATTTGAAGTACGAAATTAGCTAAAGCACTTAAATTTTTTTTTGTACTAAACAGGAGAAAACTGTACAGGAGAAATATCGTAATATCGTAGTGATTTGTGTATCTTAATAGTATCTTATGAGTTATGAATATTTTATACAATTAACTTAATTCACGAAAGTTTTTTTCTCATTTCAGAAACTATAAGTTAATACTAACTTAAAAGAAGATTATCCAGGATCGTACAAAGTTACAACTAAATACTATAATTTAGATGATTAGCCTCCTTGGATTTCGTATTTTAATTACCATAGAACCATGTCTTCGTGGTAAAAGCTTTCCAAATATTTTCACTTAATTATTTTGACTAAACTGGAGATCCACACAAACTTTATTAAAGATCCGTATCATAGTGCACAGGGGAATGACAATAAGCCTTCGGTTCGCGATCAAAAGTTAGCATTTTCCCGTGGATATGAACGAACGAACTAAATCAATACGACAACGTAATGAATTTCGACCATCGATATGAGTTGCATCAGTGATCGCGACAAAACGCACCAGGGTGTGAAATTGGGGAACTGCACATTGCAGTAAAGTATATCCTTCCACGTTCCGTCCCTTTTTTTATTAGATATAGTCCGATTTTGCTCGGACAGCATCATATAAAAATAAATACCGGTATTAAGTGGACGCCCTGGAGGGTGGGTGTATCTGAATTACTGACTCGTGTAACAAAATAAAGAATGACTGGACTTTTTTCGACATCATCTTGTTTAGCAACGCCAAACTTAATATTGAAATACTCGTTCAATGGATTAATATTAAGGATATTAAGGCCATTTTTTATGAAATAGTATGCGAAATGCACAGCTTCATATATAGATTTCTGTATCTTTTGTATTGAATTTATTTATATTTTCTAGATTTGTATTTTGGAAGAACCGATTTGCGTAGGACACACTTACGATATCTTCTAGCATTGCATAACATTTTAGATTTGAATTTGCGCAACCACTAACAAATTTAATAAATCTTAGCTTAAGCTCTAACATATTTCTAAAAAAAAAATGGAAAAAAGTGCAGGATAATTTCAATTTTTACGAAAGAGGATATAAACATTTTGGGAAACAAAAATTTGAAAATAATAATATCGAATAATCGTTTATTAAGAAATAAAGGACGACGTGGAAATTGCCAACATGTTTAATCAATATTTTATATCCAGCATAGAAAAGCTTGTTGTGACTGTTGAGGATACATGCAGGATCCTTTCATATCACTTTAATATTAAGTATTTTTAAATTAATTTAAGAAACGATTAGGTTTCGATTAAGTATAATAACTAACCATTTTTAATTTAAATCAAATTAAATTCAGTATGCAGGCTCATGTATCACATGGTATATGTCTTATGTTTATCATCCGCGGCACATCATATTTACATAAAGCGGTTGGTCCGATCCGAATAATTTTAGGTACAATTGTACACGAGGTCAAACTTATATTATTTCGCCAGCTTTAAACTATGTTTATACAATCTGGGACTCGGGTTAGATTGCTTTTAGGAACAATACTCCATATACTTTCTAGTTAAATTTAGGACAATACCAGTATGCTAAGTTCGGAATGATTTCAACGATCTTTTATTACCAGTAATGGTGGGTTCTTTGTATCATATAATACCGTCAGTCCCAACATGTGCGCGGGATTACAGTATTGCCATTCAAGGTACCTACAATAATTGGATCTTGGTAGTTCAAAGAACCTCCAAACCATTTGGTTTTTATTGTATGAACTTCCCAGGATTTTGTTAAATGTACTGGTTCTAATCGCTGGTTTATTACGGCAATACATACAATATATTCTATCGTCAAAGAAACTAACACGAACAGTTTTCCCATATTTTAAGTTCAATTGAGAACGCCTCTTTGAACAGTTTCTACCAATCATGGTATAGTGAGGACTTTGAATTTTTCATTTGGAGTTTTCTTTATCACAAAAACAAAATCTCAAGTCAGTCTTATCTACAAGTTTAACACAAACAAGTTCGTTATAGTTTATAACTTTATCGGGGTAAACTCCTCATTTAACGAGTAATCAAACACTCATCAGAGTGTTAATTTGTCTCAACATAGACATTCAGCTTATTCATTTAAGTATAAGTTTCTTTTATATATCATCAAACTTAAAGTCATTCAAACAGTGCCGATTCAGTTAATTAATTACAAGACACAAAGTATCACAACAGTCATACTCAGAAGATAAATAGCTTAAGTTGTTAGATATTTAAAATTAAGTGTAATTAGTGTAAATAAATATATTTAGATCAATTGCATTTATTCGGACACTAACCTTTCACCGAAGAAAAAACAATAAAGCGTATACAAACTTACACCTTGTGCGCGGTGAGTTCATTCATTAATCGAGCTGTAATCAAAGGGAACGAGCGACGAAGCATCGTCAACGGATCCGGAACAGCCCGTCCAGTGACGTCTTCCTGTTTGTGGGGGGAATATATATTTTGCCTTTCAACATAATACGATCCATTCACGGTCACAACTTATTCTAACATTTTTCTAAAAAAAATCTCTTAATAAGTTCTTCCGAAAACTCCCCCACCCCTTCTTTCAGACAATCATCTGAAGAAGAACGACATCCACTACTCCGTAAGGAGTAGTGAAGACACGAAAAAATAGTTTCTAGAGATACGGTTGTGCCATCTTTGGAAATACTTCGTTAGTTCTGTATTGGTAATGTAGACAGAGCAAGTACTTCGGTCGTCTGCTAATATGTAGCGGTGAATGTACTTCTATGGCACTGCCGAATTTTTTTTTTTTTCGTGTCTTCACTACTCCTTAGGGGATAACCGCATATGTGATATAACAGAATAAATTGAAACATACATACATTCACAAAAATATTAATATCGAACTTGTATTTGTGTTCTTCACACCAGATTTTTAATAATATTTTATATTATTAAAAATACTTTCATATTATACAAAACTGGTGAGGTTTTTACTCACTTATGTATGTTTCAATTTATTCTGTTACTTTATATTGTTCTTGTGACACACGCTGTTTACTGAACTCTAAATCTCTCCAAAGTTTTGTACAGCCAGATGTAGAAGAAATTTTAGCAAATATTTTTAGATCTGTTGATGAAATAAAAATGGAAAAACAATATCACTTAGTTTCCACTTTATTGGTAAAATACCATAACTATTGTTACAATACAATATCTTCCTCAGATGGGGTTGTATTACAAATTAGTTCTTTACTTAAGACTACATCAAACAAATAGCCTATAACAATAGACCAGATATTATTTAGAATATTCTTATTAAACAAAGTTGCTGGAAAGCTATTAAATTAGTATAATCTAGAGCCAGTATTTAAATGAATAATAAATATAAAACACTTTCTTATACTGGTAAGCTTACCCATAAAATTTCTAAATTCTGAATGAGAAATAATTATAAAAATGCTTTCGAAACAAACAACTCTTTAAATTCAATTATTAAAAACAGTAAACAAAAAGTAGATAAATATAATAAATTGGACAAACTTGCGTGCAGTTCATGCCCTAAATTTTACATAGGCCAGACAGGTTGATCTTTTTCTAAAAGAATCAGGGAGCATGAACGAAGTTATACAGGTGACCGACGGGAACCTGACGTTTTTGAAATGAACAGTACACAGTTTTTACGGAAAATTGTATTTTAATACACAAAATTGTTTGTTATTGCCAGAGATCGGACATTCGCAAAAAATAAGCATTAGTATGGAGGGAGCGTTTATGGAATACGCATGTTCACACTAAAGAAAGTATATTAATATTGTTATACAAATACTATTGCCGCATTATAAAAATTATTTCATTACTATTGGTGATGTAATTGACAGAGTAACTGCATTGTATAAAGTTGATCAAAGAAGCTTCAATCTGTATCTGGTAAAATAATTCTACTTCATACATATTTAAGCATGCGTACATCGATTTTAACAATAATATATAATATAGATAAATTAATTAACAGAAAAATGCACATTTAAAAACATTTTTATCCAGTTAAAAATATTTTTAGATTTTCCTTATTCAATGAATTCATATTATCTATTCTATCTATAATAAAATAATTATGAGAAAATATAATTACGATTATGCGTTTTTAGACATGTTTTGATGTCTATATTCGTCACATTCGTGAATTAATTATCGTAAAAGTAGAAAGAGTCACTTGTTTTTAAAACAATAAGATGTGTGTATATACGATACATGTACAATGTAGATGTACATTTTGCTTTAACCCTTTGAATATATTGGTAGAGCTTTCTTCCAATTTCTTCGGGAGTTTTTTCTAATGCAGACACTATGTCATTAAATTTAGTTATTGCGTCTGTGATAGTAGGTTTTGTTTTACTAAATATTCAAAAGCTTCAGGTACCTTTCCAAAATTAATTTTAATAAAAATTAAATCTCTTTTTATATTTACAGAATCCATTAGTGTCTTGCATTTTTGAGTGCTCTGAGCTGTATTATCTAATTTATCAATGACATTTTTGCTTACATTGAAATAATCAACATAAAAAACAGCAGCGTTTATCCATGTTCTCCTTCTTGTTAATATAGGCTGTGGAGGAAGTTTCAAATTGAGCAGTGTTCTTTGTAAAAGCGTTTGCCGGTTGGCCACTTCATAAATATTTTTTTTAATTTCGCCTACAAGCATATCAACATCGGTAAAATATTTAAAATAGTTACGTGGATTATCTTTGTTAAATAATTTTGTAATAGTCGACCTGCTTTTACCATATATCTGTTTTGAGTAATAAAACATTTTCCTTTGGTCTAGACTCGATGTACATAGAGATTAATGTTTCACATAATAAATTTTTTATTGTTTCGGAAGTTTCATTTTCCAAAATCTTAGATGCTATTAAGTAAGGTTTGGTGGATTTTAGATATTGTAATGTACCCACAATAACATTTGCTCTATGTCGACCTAATGTGTCTGTTGTTTCATCAACACAAACGCAAACATTGTCGCCTAACTCGTGCTTTATTTTGGATATGGTTTTCTGATATATAGAAGTTAAGTAATACTTCCTCAAACTGGATTCATCGGGAACGTGACATCTACAGTACTTTACCAAAAATTGTTTTAGAACAGGGCTGTTTATCTTTCAAAACGGAATATTGGCTGCTACAAATGCTAAGCATAAGTCTGCATAGAATTTTTTATTATCACCATTTTCCAACTGAATGGACAACTCTAAATTTCTCACTCGTGATGCTGATTGATCGGAATGATCAGTCTGATCACCCTGATCACTCTGATCACAAGGAAATTGTTGCAATCTATAATTTTTCTTGCACCTTAGATCTTAAATGTTGATCTATGTGACTCTTTTTGTAGCACTAGCCAGTAAAGAATAAGGTATTACCGATCATACTTAGTTCTTTCCGACATTTTAAAATAATATATATAATATAATAATAATAAAAATAATTTAAACTTTACTAACGCTACGTTTTCCAGGTTGCAAAAATGACTGTCTTAAAACTTACTTTAATGCGTAATATATGTTCATAAATAACCTAAGAAATAAATATTGACAATCGAATGTCTGTATAATGAATAGAGAACGGACACGCTTACCACCCAGTGCAGTACTGGCGAAAGGCTGTATTTCTAAAATATTAAATTTTATTTATATAATTGGAAAACGAACGGGTGGTGATCTATAAAATTACGAAATACATATTTATTTGTTGAAAAGTTGTATTTATAAAGTTTTTAATTTTATTTATATAATTGGAAAACAAACGGGTGGTGATCTATAAAATTACGAAATACATATGTATTTGTTGAAAAGTTGTATTTTTAAAGTTTTTAATTTTATTTCTATAATTGGAACATTTTTATTTGTTCATTTTGTCGTTCAAGTTGAGTAAAGGAGTATTAATATTGACTAGCAATAGTTATGTTTTCTTTAATAGTCTGCCTGTTTTTAACATATACGCAGCACTATCACTGACAAATAAAAGTATTTTTTCTTTGTACGTGGCGTCCGAATGAAGCATTTTTTGCATATTCTCCATAATGGTTTCAGCAACTGTTTCCGATCAACTCTATTTATAACACTTGTTGCTATTACATATGAGTTATAGGGAATAGTTGGATGTAGTACACCAGCTACAACATTTACCACACAGCGTCCTAACATATCCACCGTTTCGTCGGCGCTTATCCATATGTATTGATTTAAAAGATGGCTTCTAATGCGTTCTACTGTTCTCGTATAGCACCTAGAAACATAATATTTGCGTAAAGTTTATTCATCAGGAACATTTCGACCAGTATATTTTTTCAGAAATATTTTTAAAGTACGATTGCTAAGTTTATTTAATGGAATATTAGCCGCCATAAAAGTTTTACAGAGTTCAGATGTGTTTGCGATCCTGAGTGACGAATTTTTGACGATACTTTACGGATTTTGTAATAAATTTCGGAATCACTGACAATGGACATACAATCAGTATGACCGTCAATCCAACTAGCCATTGTTTTACAATGCCGTTCTCGACATTCTTCCATATCATGTCTGAAAAAGTAACTTAAACAATGCTCTAGATCTAAATAAATGAAAACTAAAAATGTGTGCGTAAGTTATTGAAACTGAACGAAATTCAATGCACACTCTTACGTCGAAATAATTGGTAGAAATAGATTCAATCAAACGATATTAAACAGGATCTATCACAAAAATTACAATGTAATTAACAGTTAAAACTATGAAAACAAGAAACTTAGCAGCACTTTATTTATCTTACGAAATATATACTAATAAATAAAATACATTATAAAAACCCCGCTTCTATCTACGCTCATGAAAACACTTTAAAAAACACTATATTCTTCGAATACAATAGCTGGCTTGTCCATTGTTATCGTGGCGAGACCAGGTGTCCAAGTAAGTCAAACAAATACTTCATTGAATTACGCCGGGATGTACTGAGCGACGTTATACACAATTCCAATTGCCGATTGCGTTTTATGGAAATTGCGTCCGTTCTTTAATAATGAAGTTAGTAAATCCTGGGAAAGAATTGTGTACACTTATTTTAGATATATATTTATTTTAGGATCGCATACACATATATGCCTATTATACATTCAAGCAACTTCTCCATTCATTTCATAAAATTATTTTATTTTAAAATGATGACGATTTGTGTTAGAATATTCTATTGTTGCTAAAAAAATAACTACTGGCGCTTAGACACACATCGTTTTTGTGAATGACGTGATACACGTATATTGTACAAAAAAATATATAATAATTTTTATAATAATAAAATATGTTCCCAAAAATGAATCTATGTGCGTGCCTATGTCTCTCACTCATTTTATTCGATGTCGACCTAAATTCTGACCTAAAGTCCGATCTCTAGTCATTGCATGCCATTGTATATTGAATATCACCTGTGAAAGGTTAAGTCTTATTATTGCCTGTTTAAGTTCTATCAATAAGCGGGGTTTGTGAGAGTATACCCGCGATTTCAGATACCCCCCACAAAATAAAATCGCAAGTTCTCAGCTCAGATGATCTCCAGGGTGACGGAACGTCCCCAAAACGTGAAATTATCATTTCTGGGAAAATATGTCGAATCACTTGCATAGGCACACGAGCTTTGTGTGCAGTGGCACCATTCTGTTGGAAAAGAACATTGTTCAACTCCAGTTGCAGTCTGATCAGTTCAGGACGCAAAAAAATTTTCAGCAATGTAGTTGTAACGTTTAGTATTTACCGTAACAGTCCCAGTCACCATTATCGTCTTCGAAATCATAGAGATCACTGATGCCGAATTGAGCAGTTGTGTGTCAAACAACACACGCTCTGAGTGTAGAGGTTTTTCGTGAATGTTACGGGGATTTTCAGAGGACCAGTACTGTAAATTTTGTTTATTAATCATTCCATTCAAATGGAAACGCACCTCGTCATTCATGAAAATGACTACATTCTCATTACCTGCCAAAAGCACTTGCTTTTAACAGATAAAGTAAAGTCCAGTCGCTGCGCATAATCTCTTTCCTCAAGTTTCTGAGCAACATACATCTTATATAGATGAAATTTTAAGTCTCCCTATAAAATTGTGCGCACAGATTCACAAGTCATTCCCAGTTCGAGGCCATGTCTGCGTGCAGACGGCTTAGAGCTACGAATTAGCGTGGCTCTCAGTCTTTCGATGTCTTCTGTTGTTTTTGCTGTCTATCCTGGTAACTTCTTCTTCACGATAGATCTTGTTATCCGTAGATTGTTAACTCAACTGAGAATCGTATGGCGGCTGGGAACGGTACCACGACGCCCACGGTTGAAACGCACACGAAAAGGTTGCTGCACGGTAATATCAGACCCACCATTCTGAACAAATGCATCATACGCAAACTCCCGATGCCGAACCGCCTACTGCTCCATAGCTACTGAAAAGGCATCTAACGCCGTGGTTAGTGACAGATCGTTTGGCTAGTCCCCCTACTGGCAGAGTACTAGCCGTATCAAAAACGTCAGGTTTTAGTCGGTCGCTCTTTATTAATAATAAGAATGACTCATATTATGCAATTCATCTGAGAAAACAAGCCCATAATTTTAACTATAACTTTAAAATTTTACATATAGAAAATAAATCACAAAAATAGAATTTATTAGAAACAATGTAAATTTTGAAAAATAAAAATACGAATCTTTTACTTAATAACCAAACTGAATTCGGTAATTCTCCTATATTAAGCCTATTTTACAACTAAATCTTTATTTTATTTTAGGTTTCCCTTTATTATAATAGTACTCATGTAAATTTAATTCCTTCGTGTAATAAGGTTTAAATCTTGAACATAAAGTAGCCATTATTAAACTATCCTAAGTATTTCTTAATTATAGCACTCGTTTAAGTTTAAATTTGAGGTTTAGTTTGTAATCCAACTCCATCTGAGGAAGACACTGTGTGTCGAAACAATTGTAATGGTATTTTACCAATAAAGTGGACATTAAGTTTTTTCATTTTTATTTCATCAACAGTATGAATTTCCATCAAGTAAAGGCTACTTCGATTCAAAATTCGATTCAAAAGCAAGGACGCTACAACTGGGAAAGAGAAGAGATCATTTATGTAAATATTGGTAAAGTAATGAAAGAAAGACATCCTAGTAAAACATAGATGATATTATGGATAATTTTGAATCCTCGGCTTCTTGTACTACGAAAGAATATTGTTATTTTACATACTTTCTCTTTGAGCTTCAACAGCAACAGAATCAGTACTACAATATGCCATGCTCAAAGTATACTAGATGATATGAATTACTCTCAATATCACTTTTTTAATTTAGTGGTTGCAAAAAATTAGAGATATTTTAGTTGGAGATGTACCCTAAATAGAAAGAAAAATCGTCTGTAGATTAAGACATCATTTTGTTGCTTTGGTGAAGTTCCTACTCACCTTGCAAAGAAGCAAGAGCTTCGCAATTTTGTTGTATATATTCCGTTCAACAGGCGTTGAACAGAATATATTTTACTTTGAAATATTTTAACAGTTTTGAAAGTCTTTCTTTGAATACTGTGGTTAAGTAAAAACTTAAAAAAGGGATAAAACCCCTTATCAGAATTAATGATCGTACCCTAAATACGTATTTCGACAACTTAGTTGTCATCATCAGAAGGTAAAACCACTAATCAAAGTGTCGCACACGGGGTACAGTAAAGATAACACATATAAACTTTACGCGGCGTCCACATATACACTGACTTTGAAATAAAAACCCATAGACTAAAAATTAATAATCTAATATATATATATATATATATATATATATATATATATATATATATATATATATATATATATATATGTCCTTTAAAATAGGTTATTATTGAGCGTTTCGTTTGACCTATATATTTTAAATTACAATCCTTCTAATTAATTTCGTATATACCTGATTTCAAATCTAAATTAACTTTATATTTGGTATTACCTAGGAGGCTTTTGATGGTATTTTTGGACCGAAAAGCAACTTGAAGACCTCGTTCTTTAACAACTCTACTAATGTTCGTGATTGGCTGTTATGGTAAACTCATGTACTTTTTCTCCTGGTTACGTTAATATGTCAAACTTGTAAATTCGCGAATGGTCTTTTTAAATTCGTTTTTCTAATAATTTCATATCTCTCTTTTGTTAACGAAAAGTTTAGTAACCGATTGACTACGAAATTAAAGGAAGCTGTTTCATGTTGAAAATTATAATTTAAATCCGCGGTTATGAATCTATTGACATTGGTTCTTTCCGGAAAATATCGATTTCTATTTTATGTTTATTTATAATTACTAATGTATCTAAAAATGGTATCCTTTCATTGTTTTCCTTTTCGACCGTGAATTTAATAGTCGGAAATTTCAAATTTGACTATTTGACGGCTTTGACATAGAAAAATAATTAATAAATTAATTAGAAAAAGGAATTTAAAAAAGACCATCAGCGAATCTACAAGTTTGATATCTCAACGTAACCAGGAGAAAAAGTACATGTGATTACCATAACACCCAATCACGAAAAACATTAATAGAGTTGTTAAAGAACGAGGTCTCCAAGTTGCTTTTCGGTCCAAAAACTCTATTAAAAGTCTCCTAAACAATACCAAAGATAAAGTTAATTTGGATTTGAAATCACGTAGATTCGAAATTAATTGCGACGATTGTAATTTAAGACATATAGGTCAAACTAAAAGCTTAATAATAACCCGTTTTAAAGAACACATATCACATATTAGATTTAATAGACTAGAAATCTAGCGTGGCTTATCACGCATTACACACAGATAAATGTGTTGTTTAAAGGGTTAAGGCTTGTCAAAGCCATAAATAACACCAAAGGTCTCGACGCATACGAAAGCATACATATCATTAAAAACGAATGTAATACGTTGAACTGGGACAACGGTCCACATATAGTAATTTTTGTCATTTTTAGAGAAGAGGTAGAAAAGGTTGAGAGCGGTAGAATAGAGAATAAACACATTTTTTTAAACATTTTTTTTAAGAGAGGTAAGTTGTCGTAGGTTTTTGTCTGTGGATTTTTATTTTGAAGTCAGTGTATACGTGGGCGCCATGTAGAGTTGTTGTGTGTTAGCTTTACTGTGCCCGATGTGCGATACTTTGATTAGTGGTTTTACCTTCTAATAATGACAACTTAGTTGTCGAAATACGTATTTAGGATACGTTTATTAATTGTGATAAGGGGTTTTACACCTTTGTTTCAGTTCAAACAATGTTATTTGGTTAAGTGAATGGTCATTATTTTATTTTTGTAGATGTCGTGAAGCAAACGATCACTCTGTATACTTTAATTGGCGTGATTTAACAACAAATAATTTACTAGGTAATTTATTGGAAGAGGGTGGCATAATGTAGTGTAGGTCCAGTCAACGGCAACACGTCTTCTTCACTACAACTGTTATATACAGCTACTACATATATACATACATACATATATCGTCTATTGCGAGCAGTACGATTGCGGAGCTCAGACAGTAATGAATAGCGGGCGTCTGATGAATTCAAATCCAGTAGACGACGGAAAACGGTGACCATTAATCAGTATAACTTTGGTCCACACGCGCCCCTTGTTTCAGTATTCCCCATCTCATTACTAAAACATCGCTTTACTTCCCCCGCTAGCGTCCTTCTACTTCCTTCTCCCGCCGCTAACGAATAAAATGTAATGAATAATTTGGAAATTATACTGGGTATTATTGAGGCTGTAGTGGTTGAGGATTTTGATAGCAAATGAGCACGGTAGTGTTGATATATCTATCTTAGGATGGATTTAAATGAGAATTTATTGAATTATTGTGTAGTAGAATTAATTAAGAACATCAAAAATATTACTGAAAATTATAAAAAGACATTTACGGGATAGATGAAACAAACACTGAAATATTAATATGTTACACTACACTGAAAGAAATGTAGTTGTACAGAAACATGTATTTGTAGTGGAGCTATAGTAGATATATACACTGCAACTGCATTTCAATAAGTTATTTTTCTATCGGAAATAGTTACTCATTACTATTATTAAAAAAAAAAAACTTTTACTTAAAAAAAAAATATCCGAATATTTCTAAGCTATCAAAGTTCCCATATTCAAGAACAATACGCCTTCAAATACAAATACCTCTTGATTATAGGGCTTTGCTCTCTAGAGTGTCGCAAAAGTTTTTGAAACAACTATTTGAAACAACTAGGTTAATTTCTCAAATTAAACATTAAACCCTACCGGCGCGGACGGAAATTTTAACACTCAATGCGCTGCGGAGTCCGTGGGACTCCAATATAAAAATATCGTGCTTTTATCGTAATTTTAATGTAAAATAGTTTTTCTTGTATAAATAATCAAAGATATAAAAGGGGACAAAACTTTATATTTACTAGAAATAAACAAGACAAGAAAGTATAAAACTAGAAACAAAAACTTTTTCATTACAAATAAACGTAGTGTTTCTTTGATTTTTTTTACAAAAAAAATAGTAAAAGATAGTAACTTCTCGTATTGAAAACATGTATCGTAAGGTCTAAACTGTAAAAAAAGAGAATATATTTATTTCTAAATTAAAATTGCAAAAAATTGACAACGGCCTAAAACCGCATAGAGAAAAGCAATATGTAGGACTCTTGTAGGTTTTGAATGCATGAAACGCACAATTTTTTAGAACACTGCAAACAAATTAGGTTGCTTGCATTCAATACATAAATAACCGTTTTTTTTTTTTATTTTGAATCGCAAACAGAACAATACTTCCTCTGGTTTCTAGGCAAAACATCTGAGCATCATTTGGTGCCTCATGTGTCATTTTCAAAATTCTGAAAATACAGTCTTTTAGCTCTCTTGGTAAATTTGCTTTCTGTGATCGTTCACGAAGTAATGGTTCATACAATTGTTTGGCCAATAATTTAAGAAAATCGAATCTATCTACTTTATGTGCATTGGAACAAGATTGGTGGATGATATATGCATTTACTGAACACATATCTACGATTCTGTAAAATATAGCCATAGGCCAGCGTCGCGTTCTTCTGCTAGAGGAATACATAGTGGTTTTTTCATCCTCAGCATCAACTCCAGATTTAGTATTATTATAAAAATGCATTAATTTCTGGCAAGCCGTTATCATCCTGTTTGGAGTGATGCATCGACGAAATAAGCACAACACATTTATTTTTCTTTGGTACTCTGGGAAATTAATGTTTTGTTTCTTGTGAAACCATATATTGTTGATCCCATCTTTCTTAATTTGGAGGGTAGAAATTGTTGGGGTATTTCGCGTTTGTTTTTTTTTCAAAGTTCCAACGAAAGTAAGTTTAATTTTGAAAAGATAGTCTGTTAGCTATATTGAATAGTACCAATTATCACCAGTAATATTCCTATTGCTTCCAAATATTGGCTTAGAAAAACGAATAACAGCTTGCGTTGGTATTTTTAAGCTATCGGTTCCTTTACCGCAATAAATATACGTATTGTATATATAATGGGTGCGAGCATCAACTAAGCATTGGACTTTCAAACCATATTTTACGGGTTTGCTTGGTAAATACATTTTAAATTTGCACCTGCCTCTAAAGCCGATCAGCATTTCATCAACAGTTGCATTGGCTCCCAAACAGTAGAAAAGCTTTGTAAATTTTTGTTAAATTTATCAAGGATATGTGAGATCGCAGCAGCAGGATCAGTATTTACTCTTAGAATTCTCTTTTCTTGTGTATCAAACCCAAGGCAAGTCCATAAGACAGTCAACCTTTTTGCTGATATTACCAGCCGAAAAATTTCTCGGCCAGTCCCATCTGTTGAAAAGATTGATTCAATGGCCTCATTACTAGACTTAAAAGCAGCAGTTAATAACAAAAGTCCCAGTAAGCCATTAATTTCAACAACGTTTGTGTCTCTGTATTCTGTGCGTTTCTGATTGTTTGCTTTTACGAAATTCTTGAATTTTTAAATTTGTATAATACACAATGATATCTGGTATATCTTGTGAGAAAATTTACTGCCATGCTTTCAGCGCTTCAATCGTTGGTAAAGCGTTTTTATTTCCTGGCAACTTTAATATATTGTGGGCTGGCATTCTTACATTTCGGGTTGGTTCAGTGGCAGCCCATTTGTATATGTTTTTACTGTAGAAATATTTTTACCTGGATCGCTTATATCACTGTCCTCTTCAGTTTCAATCACCTGCATCTCATCTTGGTCATCAGATTCATTGCCAGACAATTCACTCGCTGTTTCGTGATCACTTGCAATAGCATTTTCGATAGAAATGTTTCTCTCAGAATCGCCATCTTGGTCTGAAAACTCTATGTGACTTTCTTCAAACCATCTTAGCACACATTCCTCAAAGTTGGGCTCTCTCACTTTAACTGTTTTACAATTCCCAGACATTCTTGCTAAATTGAAAATATTACACTAACTGCGTCAGAAAGTTCCACGGACTCTAGGGTTGTTGTTCTACCTATTTGACTTGATAATAGACTGATGACGTTTGCGCATGCGATTGGTCGTCCCACCATACAAAGCTACTGTACAACTCGCGCTACCTGCACTAAAAATATGAAAGTTATTAAATACTTCATACTTCCTAGAGTCCCAGAGTCTCCGCAACGCCAGTTAAGGGTTAAATATAACCGCCATAATACGAATTTAGGGAGAAAAGGTCTACGGTATCTAACTTGGCCTACTTCTCACAAATAACAAATGAAATAATTGACAATAAGGGCCAGGACGATGTTGTAAATCGACCTGTCGAAGAATTCGTTAGAATAGATCATTAAACTTTGATAACTAAGATGAGAACATTTGGTTTCTTTAGTATATTACTTACTTTTTGCAACTTGAATGTATCCAATAAATAGATCGCAATGAATATAGCTTTCCAGTGTATCAAGTAATTTCAGGCGTCGCTCAAGGATTAAATCTTGGGCCAATGCTTTTTCTTCTATTCTTTAACAATTTACTGGACATGCTTCAATGTGCGTTTACGAACGATCTAATTGTTTTCGTTCTATTCGAAACAGAGAATATCTTAATAAACTTCAGACTGATATCGGTAAAATTAAATTCATCCAAACCTATAAATCTATGCCTTGCCGAGGCCGGAATACTTAATGTTAAGTTTAGGGTGGCTTTCAGCCAGGTTAAAACTCAAGTACTTAAATTGATTCCAATAGACATTACAAATTGAATACCATACGATAGAACCGTATCCCAACTTATTAACGATGTAAGCAAAAAACAACCATTTAATAGCAGCCAAGATATTTTCTTAGCTAACTGAATACTGTCATTATTATACGAATATCCCAACAGCTTATTAACCTTTAGATCTCGGTTTCCGAATTGGAACCGCGTCAAGTTAGGTGTAATTGCCAACGTTTCGTCCATTGTTGTAAGAGACATCTTCAGGCTGTACGTAGATATTCGTCGATTCGCAACAGCTTGAAGAATACAAGGACAGCGATCGTCACAACTTATACAGGGGGGACCGGGTCAGATGGTGACCTGCTATTAGCTGGAGAAAATGAGCCAATCGCATTCGTCGTTTTGCTCAGTTTGATTGGCTCATTGTCTCAAACCAATGGCCGGCTACCATCTGACCCGGTCCTCACTATATAAGATGTGATAGTCTCAGTCCTAGCATTCTTCAGGAAAATGTGTATCGTAACTTTAATTGGAAACCTTCGTCTTAAACTAAAATCACTTAGTATGAAAATATCACCGTTAGCATTCAGGTAAAACGTAACATACTAAATGAAATCGAATAATTTAGGAAATTTTGTTAAATACATTTTCATTTGTTTAAAGACGACTTTATTAGAGATCCATTATATTTACGAGAACTATATTTACAGAACGTGTCCTTTCAAGTGTTCATAAAAGCTATCGATTAGTACGTCGATTATGGCATTGTGATATAACCAATTGCTGAAACGATATTCGAAGTATCTCTACGTTCAAAACCATGAATATGAATGGATTAGGACGCTAATGAACACTTGTTATGTATATGTGATTAGCACTAGGCCGTTGTTAGTTAAATCAAAGTGATTTATATCTGAATAGTCTTATAGCTTTTTCTGGTCCATAATCTATTTCTATTTCTAAATAATGATCTTATAAGGAACATCATTAAGCCGGATTATGTGTTTCATTTTAAGTATACTTTTCTTTTTAACGACGATGTTAAAATAGTATATTAAAAAACAAGTTTCATAAGGCACCATTTTGCCGCACGAGATCAGTTTAGAAAACGAGCCGTTTTGGGAGAAAACGATACTGTTTTGGGTTTCATAATGAGTTCATTTCGAACGCAAAATAGAAAAACACATTTTAGACGATGAAAAATATTTTACGTTATCTAACTTTAAGGTAAAGGGTAATGATGGATTCTATACCAAGGATTTCATTGCAGCTCTGGAGAATGCGAAATATAAAAGAAAAGCTAAATTTGAATATAAAATTCTGGTGTGAAACGCTATTTCTCCGGCAGGTGCATCGCAACCATATATAGGACCATATATATACATATATATATATATATGAAAAATTTTGTGAAAAACTTATCTGCGCGGAATGTGCATATATCGATATTTCACTGTTTTTTACAGATCATCAGTGCACCTTATCCGAAGACAGACATGATATTCAGTTCTATACTACGTGTATATATACGAACTGTAATGAACTTCATGTGTATGAGAATTAATAATTATTAAATCTCATTTTACATGCGATTGTCGCTATAATATATATATATATAAGGTGCACTGATGATCTGTAAAAAACAGTGAAATATCGATATATGCACATTCCGCGCAGATAAGTTTTTCACAAAATTTTTCATTTGTACTGACAACTTGTACAGTTGATGTCGCGGCTTGTTGCGTCTACAATCTAGGGCAAAAGTAATTTGCCGAATTGTAGAATTAAATGCAACAAATTATAGCGACAATCGCATGTAAAATGAGATTTATTAATTATTAATTCTCATACACATGAAGTTCATTACAGTTCGTATATATACACGTAGTATAGAAGTGAATATCATGTCTGTCTTCGGATAAGGTGCACTGATGATCTGTAAAAAACAGTGAAATATCGATATATGCACATTCCGCGCAGATAAGTTTTTCACAAAATTTTTCATTTGTACTGACAACTTGTACAGTTGATGTCGCGGCTTGTTGCGTCTACAATCTAGGGCAAAAGTAATTTGCCGAATTGTAGAATTAAATGCAACAAATTATAGCGACAATCGCATGTAAAATGAGATTTATTAATTATTAATTCTCATACACATGAAGTTCATTACAGTTCGTATATATACACGTAGTATAGAAGTGAATATCATGTCTGTCTTCGGATAAGGTGCACTGATGATCTGTAAAAAACAGTGAAATATCGATATATGCACATTCCGCGCAGATAAGTTTTTCACAAAATTTTTCATTTGTACTGACAACTTGTACAGTTGATGTCGCGGCTTGTTGCGTCTACAATCTAGGGCAAAAGTAATTTGCCGAATTGTAGAATTAAATGCAGCAAATTATAGCGACAATCGCATGTAAAATGAGATTTAATAATTATTAATTCTCATACACATGAAGTTCATATATATATATATATATATATATATATATATATATTAATACAGTACCAAGGAATAGGCTTCCACGTTCGGCGCCAATTAATACGGGTCGACGGGGTAATGATATATCTCATTAATTAACAATAATATTTAATTTCTTTAAAATAAATAATTTAATTCAAGATTCAAGCAAGCGGTTAACAATGTGTTCAATAGAGGGCGTATAGTTTTATAACACAGCTGACATCGGTGATATATTACAACTTGTAAAGATGATAATATAAACAAATTATACTTAGCTTTGGTAGGCCTCTTTTAAAGTGCTAAACTTGTCTAAAAAAACATTGTGGGTGCCTTGGTTAAAATGCCGACTAGCTGATTGGTCATGATAATAAGTTTTATATGGGTGCGAATTCAGTATTTGGAGAAAATAACGGTTTTATAAACAAGTAAATTCAAGTGCAAACTCTGGATGTAATAACCAGAATAAAACAAGCAGGTGAATGTTAAATATTACAAGTTTAATCTGTTACTCAATGAATTAAGGTAAGTTATATAACAATTTGCATAACATAAAAATATGAAAAGTCACGTGGTTTGATATACATATTAAGTAGGGTTAAATTCAATAACAAAAATTGTTGTGACTAAAGTAATTAATTTCTATATAACTAAATTCAAATTTAAAAAGAACTGTAATTCTCTGTTATACTGTATATGGATAATTAGGTAATATTTCTAAGAATTTAATTGAAATATGAACGATTAGTTTGACTAATTAAAAATAACAATTTTATGTTTTTAGAGATTAATAAATATATACTCAAATTTACGTCGCTGGTGTTTTCTGAATCGTAGACGGGCAGTGGGAGACTTGAAAGGCAGGAGTGCGGGTTCAGGTATCGATGAAAAGCTTGTAAAAATTTCTAAATTTGGCTTGGCGTCCCCTTGGAAATTGATGTTTTCGTTTTCTACGCTCAGCTTGTTAAGGATGCGGGAATACTTGTAAAAATTATACTTGGTGGATCAGGAGCTTGTTGGAAATCTTTTTGGTGAGGTTTTCTTTTTTAATTTTGATTTTTAAACACTTAATTTCTTCAAAAACTTTTTATACAAATATCACGCGTTCTACCATTTTTTAATTATCAAGCTAACTCTTTTTTGTTTTTCCTCCATCTCCAGGCGTCTTATTTAGAATGTTAGTATACATCTATTTAATCTCGTCAATTTATTGAATCAATTTAAATAAATTACAAATGCTAATCGTTTTATCATTTCGCATAAATTATTCTATGAATTTTACAATAAATATAAATATGTTTTTAATGTTGAAATCTTTGCTAAAATTCCTGTTTACATGTGGGATAATTCCCGCTTCATTTAATTCAAAATTACGTACAGTTCTGTTCATAATTGATGACATATAATTCCAATCAATTAAGTTAAATATCTTCGGTGGAATTAAAAAAGTAAAAGAAAATGACTATGGTGAATGAAAACATGAAATTCAATAGAAATGAGAAACAAATTTGATAAATTAAAAACGCGGTATTAACTTTATTGATATGGCATGAGAAAATTGCAGTTCTAACTATTACTAACTCTTAATATTAACAAATTTAAATTTTACACAGTATTTCTGTTCTAGGGCTCTCCCGTACATGGGTATGCCTCATCACAATATATATATATATATATATATATATATATATATATATATATATATTTATATATATATATATATATATATATATTTATATATATATATATATTGTAGAAAAGCGAATGGTACTTATAATTGCCCCTAAGTTGGGCTGACAAATTGTAGAAAAGCCTGAATGTAACAGCTCCACGTTGGTTCGTCAAATTGTAGAAAAGCAGAATTACAGTGAAGCTGTAATGTAAAATAGGCCTTAAGATACTTACAAAATTAAATGATTAAATATTGAAGCTGATAAGGTAATTTTTATAAAAGTGCATTATAAATATCTATTTAAATATGGTTTCAAATATTACATACAGATGGAGTTATTTGACGTGGTATCTGTTACATGTGTATGATTCAAATAATAAATAATCGTTTAAAAACGATAACCTCAACAGCTTTACATGTGAATAACTTCTTATTGTTTAATTTCTTCTGGGCTCTAATTTATGTTAAATGTCCGGCTTATAAGAACAATGAGACTCTTTCTGTTGTGCATAATAAATACACTTATAATGTGTATAGGTTCGGTGACTCAATAAGAATACGTACAAATGGAGTGGTGAATAAAATAACATGTGATAGTATATTTTAAATGCAATATCAACAAAATGAAACGATTGAGTTAAAGAATAATATAAATGGTTTTATTGATGTATAGATTAGCAGGTAAGTGATTCATATAAAAATAGGATTAATATTAAAATGAATCAAGTCACGTGAAAATATAAACATAGAAAAAATTCTAGGTTAAGAAAAGATAATTCAAGAAAGTGTATTAAATTTAACTAATATACATAAATGCTTCTTTTAAATAAACAACTATATACAGAGGAACTGTATTCTTCCAGTTTTTAATCAAATAATCCTAATTCTAAATGTACCTATAAGGTATATCTTTTTTTAAAAGCTTTGATAGTGGTTTTACTTTATGAATTGAACTAATTTAACATATTCAAAATTTATAGGAGATTTAAGTAATACTTAAGTTTGAAATAGACGGGAATGGGGTAGTCTGGAGTCTTCTTGTGGTTCCAAAAATGCAGGATACAGGTTTAGGCGGGTAATCTGATGGCGTCCCGGTGAAATTAAATTTTCGTTTTATGAGGAACTGGTTGATGTATGGATACGCAAAATTTGTCAAAAAGGTGCTGGATAAACAGGTGATATTTTTATATGTTCGCTGTATAGTTTTTCTATTTTAATTAATGGTTTTTCTTCTTATTTCCAGAGTGGCACTTAATAAAACGTCGACGTGTTTTCGGAATTTTTACAACATATGACGCTAACACTCGTATGTTTTTAATGCTCGCTTCTTATTCGTCTAATTTGTATGTATTAATATAATCTCGCTAATAATTTTAGTGAAAATGACAATTTAATTACTCTAACCATATAGATACTTTACAAAAATTATATATATTGTTCTTGTAAATAAATAATTATCATATGTACATAAAAATCTCATTTCTATGCTGATTTATAGTCGAGATATTTCCCGCCGTTTTTAGTTTGAAAATGGACAGCTTTCTCTAAAGAATATGTGTCATTTATTATTGATCAATTAAGTTGAAATGTCTTCGGTAATACATGATATTGAAATAAAATGACTAAGGCAAATGAAAAGATAAAAATAAATAAATATGTGAATTAATTTTGAACAATTAAAAACGCGAAACCAACTTTATTGATATGACAGACGAAGAATTCAGTTCCAAAAATTTCTTATTTTCTAATATTTACATACTAGCGAACATGATCTGTATCTTACAAAACTAGGGCCTTCCTTCTTATGCGTAAGTTTGCCCTACTACAATATATATATATATATATATATATAGGACATGTTAGTGAGGGAGCCGTCACTGCAACTTTTTATAAAACTGTTACGATTAGAGACAGGATGCCCAAAAACTGATTGGCGATAAAGCCTGGAAAAGATCAACTTTAGACCGGCAGTGTTAGAGGCGCAAAATAAAGGAGATAAAGATCTAGAAAGAAAATACATGTGAGTTCGTCCATGGTAATGAGAAGTAACTACTTTTATTTATATACAATTTATATACTCGTATTTACGCTATTGCTATTCATGCTAATGCCTAAAGATGTTTCAATCGTGCGATATGTAGCATATCGATTTAGTTGAATCAATTAATGTGCAGCATCAAAAGCAGTGGCAACAACAGGCGCCGATAGATGACCTTCACAAAATTCATCCTTGAGAGTGAAGTCTCTGCGTTTAAATCCGGCTAACCAACAGCAAACAGTAACTCTTGGAAGGTGCTTCATTCCCAAAATAAAGTCGGTCGATGTATTGTTTCGGCTTTAAACCACATCGAAAATCATGAAAAATTATTCCTCGAAAATTTTCATGGAAACATTCTATTTTGGCCTGAAAAGCCTTCTCTTAAATGCTATTTAACAAAAAGTAGTTCACTTAAGTACGAACTTTTAATTAAGTTGTTGCTTAGAAATGTAAAATTTGACGAACAAGGCGAAAAACGTGGGCATCACTTAAACTACTATAAATTTTCAAAAATTTTCCTAGCAGTTCTTCACGTAAATATGGTTTAAGAAATACAAAATTTTAAAAAATACTAATTTGGCTAATAAAGATTACAATGAAAATGTTTTGCGTCTTTTAGGATTTCTTTCGTAGACGATCTTTGAGTTATTATTACGTGGTGTGGCTATAAATTAACGACACTATTGCTGTAAAACATTTTCTTTTAACTTTATACATATTTAATTATTATCCCCTTCAATACACACCCGTTCTCTGTCCCTACACCGCCCCATTTGAATTGCTGGAAGTCTTCTTCTCTGAGCTCGCTCATGACGAGTGCCACATTTCCTTTCGCAGTTTCAATAGTCTGAAATCTTGTCCCTTTTAATGCAGATTGGATCTTGAGGAACAGATAAAAGTTACATGGTGCCAGGTCAGGCGAATAAGATAAATTGTCTAACACTGGTATGTTGTACTTACCTAAAAATGTGCTTCTTTTTGTTCGATTGTAAGAATTTTCGGCACCAGTTTGGCACACACTTTTTACCTATCTAAATTCTTATGCAAAATTTGTTTCGCGCATTTTTTCTCAATAACTACAGTTTCAGATCAGGTCTAATCAGTTTTTGACGTGGAAGGGCGTCCAGGACGTAAGTAATTTTCAACGTCTTCTTGGCATTTTGGAAACGCTTTAGCAATCAAATACCCGCGTATGTGATAAGCATTAATTGCCACATGTTTCCTTCAATAAAAGATTGCTACGCACCTTTAGTAATTATCTTAAAACCCTTATACACACTAATGCCCCGGAGATACTAGGTTGAGCTGCTAGCCAATTTAAAGGCGAGCTAGGGATAGGTTCTTTTTAAAAATAGGCGCCACCGTGTTTATAATCTCAACCTGCACAGCTAACACAGAAGCTACCGATGGTAAGCCAAATAAATCCGAGGGGATTAACCAAACAATAACCAAATAAAAGCAAAGAATCGGACACAGTTAATTCGTATATTGGAAAAAATCAGCAAAAGAAATATATAATAAAAATATAAAAGGCAACAAACTTTCTTAAAATTAAAAGAAAAATTAACAAAATGTAATTGAAAGTTAAGTTGTGAAAATTGACAATGTCTTATGAATCACCCGGTATATTAATTCATTAAATTATTGAACAAAATTACATGAGTTTAAACTGCATCAAGTTAAAATTCTAAAATTAGATAATTGTGATTATACTGTAAAATAAACCGAGATTATAATAATTAATAAATTAGTCGATAAATTGATATGCCTTAACCTAGATCAAAAATTGTAATTCATCCGCAGATCTGTAGTTGAATTTTACATAGGTGTTAAACACATAGTATTTAGGATTACTAGATTAGTAATCAAATTGATTAGAAATTACAGTTTAAAGCCATAGTCAAAAAAACAATGTAAAATATATCTCTGGTGTCTCTCAAGGTTATAGCAAAGTAAAAAATAAAATAAATAAATAAAATAAAAGAGTTAAATAGTTCGCTAAGTAATTATGTGAAATTAACTAATTATTATTAATTCAAAATTCAAGAATTTTAGGATTACGTGAATCACCTAAATTTAGACATTAATTTAAATACAAAGAATTATGAGGGTGAGCTGAAAAATTCGGTAACTAAAGTATAACAAAAAACAATATTTCAGTAAAATTAATTTTATTTTTCGACATAATCTCCCTCAAGATCAATACATTTATTTAGTCGATGCTCAAGTTTCTTCACAGTACTAATTTTCCTCGAGCTCCTCAAAACAGGGATCAGCTCCTCATCCGAAGCAAATCTTATACCGCCGAGGTGTTTCTTCAGTTTGGGGAACAGATGATAGTCCGACAGAGCTAAATCCGGCAAATAAGGGGGTGCTCAAGCGTTTGGAACTTTAAATTTGGCCAATTTTTCTTTGACAATCCCATTCGTATGAACTGGAGCATTGTTTTGATAGAAAATAATTTTTTTTATGCTTTCTTCCGGGTATTTTTTTGACGATAGCTGCCTTCAATCGATCCAAAAGTTTAGAATAATATAGTGCAGTAATCGTTTGTGCCTTTGGCAAGTACTCGATAATCAAGATTCCCTTCGCATCCCAGAAAATGGAAGCCATCACCTTTCCTGCCGATAGACTGACATTGGCCTTCTTTGGAGCCTATTCACCACGTTTAGTCCACTGTTTTGATTGCTGTTTATTTTCTGGTGTATTGTGGTGGACCCATGTTTCATCACACGTCACAAATTTGTGCAATACATCTGTTCGATTTTGCCGAAACTGCTCCAAAATGGCTATAGAACATTCCGCTTAGAAATGTCTAATTCAACATTTAAAATGTACGACACCCGTTCTATGGAGATGCGTGTAGCCTCAGGAATATCTTGCAATGTGTATCGGCGATCGGCTTCAACAAATTTCAAAATTTTTTGCACACTTTCTGCAGAAATAGCTGTTTTGACGTCAAGAACAGGGATCGTCATTTACGCTGATACGACCTTTTTTTTAAATTCGTTCACCCATCTGGAAACAGTCTTAAAACAAGAAGCTTCCTCGCCTAACACATTTACCATGTCAACATGAATTTTGTTAGGCGAAGAATACTTTTTCCACGGGTATTTAATCACTGCGCGAATTTAGATATTGTCCATTTCTAACAAGCGACAAACTACTTGACAGATCGGCATGAAGTGTAACGCATATATCATTGAAACATCAAGCTATAGAATAGCATCAAGGATTGCTTTTACATAGCGCCATCTCTTAGTTAGTTATCGTTCAAAGCAGAGTAGTTTTACTCTGCTTTGAATGAGTGTACACAGAAAACTTCTTGACAGATCGACATGAAATGTAACGTGTATATCATTGATACATCAAGCTATACAATAGCATCAAAGATTGCTTTTACATAGCGCCATCTCATAGTTAGTTACCGAATTTTTCAGCTTACCCTCGTATATCAGAATAAATTTTTATAACTATAAAGAAAAATAGGTTCGTGAACTAGTATTTAAAAAATATTATAAAAAGAAATGCTTATAGCGATGAAACGCACGGGAATTAAATTTTATAAAAGTTTAAATAACAACGTATGAACGATAATTATCTAAATAAATGTACGACAATAATCAATTAAATTATTAATTGAAATTACGTGTATCATGTAAAAAATAAAATAACTTAACAGAATTTACCAATACATATACGAATTAAACTTCACTTTATAGGCTGTCTAAATAGCATTAATAGTTCGGAATCATAATGATAAAGACTAAAATATATCTGCAAAGTTCTTTTTCAGGTTTACTGCATAAAGATCGTATACAAAAATACTTCTACGTAAAACGGCACAGATGGTCGTCTCCTGCGTAGAAAATTATCTAATATTCCTCTGTATAGAAATAAATGTCTTTCAAATTAAGTTCTAAAATGGTTTCCACACCAAAATGGAAGTCAGTATCGTATATATAAAAAACGACGGAGGCTAATCACTCATTACTAAGAATCTCTCTTGCCTAAAAGAGAAAATGAAGACCCACGTGATTGATAAAGTCTCCGCTATTATAAACATTAAGGGCAATCGGGTACAATTCTACTCTAAATACAAATAATTAGTACTCTAAATCCGGATAACCGCAGTACTCAAGCACTTTTATTCAAGTCATAAAAAAATTTACAATATCGAAACGCGTATTGTTTCGTTGACCGACCAAGCGAGAAGGACGTAAAAATCCAAAATGAACTAATCCCCGGATACGTAGTTTCTGGTGCATTCGAAAGTTGGAGCTGACATTCAAGAATAAGTGGTGCAGAAAATTAAATATACTAGCGAGACAACAATAAAAATGGACTAATAAAGAAGAAGAATGAATAAAAGGAATATTAATTGCATCGTACTCCAATACTCCTAATTATATGGTCGTTTGTAAGAATTCTACTCAAGACAATAGCCTGAACAATAGGCACAATTGTATTATTGAAAACGCTATTCAAAATAGGAAATAATTATAGCATACGGAAATTCTATCTGTATGTCGAACCGTCCAAAAGAAAATAACAAAGTAAACTAAAAATGCAGGAATGCAGTCTCAGAGGTTTTTCCAAGTTTCATATGAAATTTCACGACCATTCGTTGCTCTACTAAAACACTTATCATTTTTCTTGCAAAACAAAAAAAAATAGATCTTATATAAACAAAAGCCACGGCCAGACTATTATGTCTACAGACATGGGAAGGGCGGCATTTGAAAGAGAAAGGTTCAGGCTACACAGCTTTAGAGTCGTTCGACTTTGGCGCGTGTATAGTTCGTCTGTAGTAGTACCTGCTTCATTATTTTATAGCCGCACCTCGTATACGTAAAAAGAAACCAGGAAAACCTGTTAATTGCATCAAGAGTATTTCTGAAAATAACACGGAAGTCAATAGTTCAATTTATTCTATTATCTCATTCCATAAACATTGAACCTATGTCGTAATTTATTTAGTTGGTTCATTTCCTAAATTATCATCTTGTTCTTGGAACTGGTAAAGTTTAAAAAATTATTTAGACCTTACGAAATGCAGTAATAAACTGTCAATTAAGCATAGGTGGAGTTAACTCCATAATTTTTCGCATAAACATTTTCTAATTTTCACTTTAGTTTGCGAGATCGCCGCGCACTTCGCCAGGTGTATTTTAAATACTGCCGAGAGAACAGAGGACAAAAAAAAAGATCAAAATAAAAAAAGAAAGCAAACGGTAGCGGATTTAATTTGCATGTAAAGTTCCAACTCCCTCGTGAAAACTTTTCAGTTATCTTACGACCGGCAGCTGCTGGAATCAAGGCCGGTTCGTTTACCTGCTGTGTGCTTTTTAATTATTTAAATGAATGTTTTATACTTCTGCATTATACATGTCGCAGATGGGTGAGAGTTGTCGAAGAGGATGACGCTGCCGACGCCACCACCACCGCCGCGGTATCTCCGCGCGTCTACATTATAACACACATACGCAGAAACACATACATACACGTACATATATGTACATAAACGCACACATAACGCCGTCGTCGTTTTGTAATGACGGCGTTTTCCGCCAGGGGCGCTGCCTATGGCGTACAACTGGGGCTGCGCGAATCGACCCAGATGGCGGGTCATTTCCGAACGCCAGTAGTGAACTGAACAGTTAACAGCGAGTTGTCATTGCGAAAAGACGTATGTAAAGAGGTTCACGTATAGAATATAAAAAAAAAAACGCACATGATATAAACAAAACAAAATAAACATTCGTTAATATATCACAGAAACATTATTCTTATACAAATGTAATAAGCAAAGACGATTTCTTTATCGCTTTTTTTTAATTTCCTCTGACTTTTAATCAATTGTATTGTGTCATCGAATTTATGAGTTTTACTTACACATATAAGACAGTGGTAGAGAATAAATAAACTGAATTTGTTGTAAATATATACCATACATAGATATAAAAACACATTTAGCAAAAGGAAACTGAACTAGTATTTGCCCCAAAATTCATATTGAAATAACGTGCGCGCTTATATATCTATATACATTATTAAGTGACTCTGTGCTCTGTACATAGTGTTTATTAAAGTGTAAACTATTTTGCCCTACGGGTTGCGGCACTAGCGTGTTGTGACCAGCGTGCCTGACAAAATTTTCACCGTGGCTGGTGAGTTTTATCCCCTCCTACTGTTACTGAATTTTGATTGTAGTTCTCCAGATATGTGGGCGCAAATAAGGAAGCAATTCCATAACAGGAAGCTCGTTTAAAGTATTTTTTTATATTATTTGTTAGTGAAACGTTGTTAACATTTATAAATTTGAAGTTAAATAATATATCGCGCAAAAAACTTAATTTTGCACAATTTCCTTATCGATTTCAGTAAATTTAATTATCTATGTCTGTCTCATTGCTGATTGTTTCTCATTTGAAACATAAAAATGAAAACTCCTTCGCACTAAATAAAACAGGATAATTTGAACGTTTTAAAAAGTACCCTACTTTTTAAGTTTGAAACATGTACACGATACAATTATTATTAAAATGTTCAGATTTAAATAAAAGATTTTGACTAAATGTAACAATAAATTAAATATTTTCACAACTATATTGCTATCTTCAGGAAATAAAAAAGGAGAAATTTGGTCGAAGTAAAGGTTTAATAAAGTATTTGGGAAGTTGTACACCGAATTTTAATTAATATTAAGTGACAAATTAATTTCGAAACAAATTAGTTGATAAATTAATAAGAAAAATGCATAAAATTTATATGCAAGGATTGAATTTTACAAATTGTAATACATATATAATAATTTAGATGAATAGTATCGCAAACCATTGACTTCCATGACCTAAAAATTAAATAAATAATGGAAATAACTTTGGTTATCATACCGATAACTTTTTTGTTTATTAGATTCTTTTATTAATTAGATACCATATTTTTTGGAATATTTTTAAAATTAGTATTTGTGAGTAACAAAATGTTTACATTTATAGACGAAATGCATATATTTCGAAAACATTTCTGACACATTTCTTGGCATTATTAGTTTGTATATTATGCAAATATGACCCGATTTAGTACATAACTCATAACTATTTTCGGATGTATTTATTTATATACAAGACTTACTAAATGCAAGCCAGGAAGCAATACAGAACCAGTAAATTAGTTTGAGACTTGTATTAGAAAAACCAGACCAATTATATTTATAAGTTCACATATTATCTATCGCAGCATCAATATGTACTATTAATTTAATTTCGTTAGCAAATTTAATTATTTAACGTTGCGAAAGTTAATGGTTTATAAGTGAATGTTTTTGTAACATTTTTCCAATGCACAAACTTTTATATATAATATAAAATATAGGAAATATTTAAAATAGATACGAAAAATATTAAATTGTAAATACGTTATCTTACTAAAATGCATACCAATGATATTGTATATTACACAACACTAAATTGAAAGCCCAAGTTATTAGATGTACTAATATAAATTGGTAAACTATTATTTCTTTACTAAATCTAGTTGTGAATCAAAAACTACTATTAATTTAATTTAGTTAGCAAATTTAATTATTTAACGTTGCGAAAGTTAATGGTTTATAAGTGCATGTTTTTGTAACATTTTTCCAATGTACAAACAAATCTAGTTGTGAATCGAAAACCTTATTATTAATTGAATTATAACTTATAATCAAAGAAACTGTTGAAGTAAATAATTAGGTATATTATGTTATTAATGTAAATAGTCTTTTTATACTAAGATAATAAAAATAGTAATTTTTATCAAAAAGATTTGACAAAACTTCTACTCGAGTTTAAATATATATTCGAATTCTCGGTTGCAACTTGCCTAAATTTAGAATGTCATTGACTTTGAATTCCTTGCTTAATTAACCTTTTACTCAATTGTAATGATTGCTTATTTTCCTTTTGAAATAGTAATTTAAATTTATATCAAACTGTAAATGAAGAATTTGTGTAAAGAACGTAAGAACATAATACAATAAAAATTGATAATTCTCGTCCTGAAAAGTTTACGGTTTGCGTAAAAATTCCAAGCATTGAAAGTCCATTAAATTCTAAAAATGTCATAGGTACTGATTATTGACATAATATATTCACGTTAGAAAACTGTAAATAACATTACATAAGAAATTCCTTAAGTTTTAAATTCACTTAATTACAGCACATGTACTGTGGCAGATTTATAATAATTTAAAATATTATTCATTGGTGAAATATTTTGTTTACTATTGCTTTTATTGCCGTGCTCTTCATTGTTATCTTGAACAACAGTTGACACTAGATTTACATTATTTTATTATTTAGATTGAAAGAAGTATTTACTCTCAAATAAATCTAAAACAAAAGATTCTCAAAATTCCTAATGAATCTGAAAGTCGTTCTTACTTTAAGAAGATTCTTTGAATTTTGATGCAATCATTAGATAAAACTACAAATTTTGTTAATTCTTAAATCATATATAATATTATTTACTTTTTAAGTTATAATATTAAACTTACTGCATTTTTAAAACAGTTTCTAAGCTTCCATTTTTCACTTTTATCTTCTTTCTCAATTTTTTATAAAAAAAATCCAGCAGAGCATGAATTTCGTACACAGTTAGCACCAAATGTTATTTCTAAAGCTAAATTTTAATATTTTTAATTGAATATGCTGTAGACAATTTAAATAAAAAAGATACCAGTATCTTTTTTATTTAAATTATTTTGCATGGCTGAATATTTAAATTGCCATACATATAATAACATTATATTGTCAATCATAAATAATCCTTTTGTAATGGAGGCAATCCATTATCGGTTTCTATTATTATGGATTATACTTGTGTAAATACATATTGCAAATTTAATTTTTACCGCTAAAAACTATGACCGCATTGTTTCCAAATAAGATTCATACATGTTATTGGTAAAAGTTCATGACTAAAACAAATTATTTTAGAGTCTGAATTTCAATTTTTTTCTGCAAATACTCAAATATAATTTGGTATTTCAACTCTATTATCTGTAAATACTAAAGATATTTATTATCTGCTTGTAAAATACATTACATACAAACTATAGTTGATTTGTCTTAAACGAGAAAAGCAAATAAGAAAATTTTTATTTTCTTACTGTAGAGAAAGTGGAACAACTTGAAGACATATGCTCATTTGTCTCTGCTGTTTATTTATATATATATATATATATATATATATATATATATATATATATATACATATTTTCAGTTCAGGCAAAATTTTAGAAATCAGTTAATTGTTTTTGACAATTCCATTCTAAATACTAAATGTTCAAAACAGCGACTGTGGTGCAGTTTGGTCGGCAAACATAAGGAATAATATGATTACGATATTAAAGATTTTGATCATGCAATAAGTTTTGGTTGAAAAATCAAAGTACACGATCTTAGCTTATAAATAAAAACGTAAAACATTTATTTCAACAAAACCTTAGGGATGTAGTTTAACAACCAAATTATTATTCTCATACGCTAATAGTGAACAGAAAGTAACAACGATTTATAAAAACAAAACACTTTTAGACTTCTAACGATGAATATGTACTTACTATTAGAAAGTTGTCACTTCTGCTAATTGAACAATAAGGCTTCAATAAGTTTGCTTCAATTATATATAAGCTGTAGGTTTCTTTAACTAACTAGACAGTACCATTACGATGTTCTTCATTATGAAACCCTATTCAATCAAGAAGTTTCATGAACATAGTGGATGCTGTAGATTTACAAAGGTTAAAATGTCAAGTTTCAAACTGTTGTTTGTGATGTTGAAGCTGTATTTTCCCCTTCATGAGAGCTGGATAGTATATCTCTTATTCGTTATGGTTATTTTTTGAAATACTAGTAGTATTTATTCACTGACCTGCTTTCATCATTAAATAAAAAAGCAACTACACTTCAACAAAGTTTTCTTTCTTGATGTGCTGATAATACAGCTTCTGCAAGTTGCGATTGTATCCGTAAGATGCCCCTGGTTTAGTTTTGCACTTGTTGTGCAGACAGTGATAGTTGTTTTGGCGTTTGTCATTGAGCAGCGCTGAATGCTCTTCTACGCTCTGTTTTAATAACTTCTGTAAGGTGGGAAGGGTGTTGTTTTTGTGAACGTATCTCTCCACTGGTGGCGCACTGACGATTCTATAGTAAGATAAGACACGTGTTTGCGTCTCTGGAGAAATACTTTCACAAATATATGAATTTGTATTGTGTTCTCCTCACTCGATTTTTAATAATATTTTATATTATTAAAAATACTTTTGTTTTCTTGTTAATAAAATATCACAGAATATTATGCTTCATTTTTATTCTCTGGGAGAAAGGGAAGCATTACTTATTTTACCAGATATGAATATATTATTATTCTTCGAAAAATAACGTTTCATCACCATAATAATAACCACTGATTTGTATATATATATATATATATATATATATATATGTATATATATATATATATATATATAAAACAAGCAAGAATGATCGACCCCTCTATAGTATTGAATAATAAATTCGAAACGGGCAAGTGTTCTGTACGCTAATTCCCATTTATTTTCAATATCTCTATAGTTTACAACCAATTCGTTGATTCCTCAGGAGATGCTACAAGGTCAATAAATGCAAGACCTTCAATAAATTAAGACATGCAGAAATAAGAAAATACAGAATCCAGAGTAAAAAAAATAGCAATGACATAAATAGGCATATTAAAATTGATTAAATTTAAATTTAAAATATTAAAGCCAAAACAATACAATATAAATTTGAGAATTAAAAATTTATTAAAGATCTTTTTGAAATTTATATATATATATATATATATATATATATATATATATATATATATATATAACAAATATTCTTTTGAAAAGTCAATCTAGGTTACTTTGAAATTTTGATAGAATAAGACGCAAATATATTAATATGTGTTTGTTGTTCCGTAAACGTAAATCCAAATGACATTTGATAATGTAAATCACAAATATCAGTTAGTGCATAAAATAATCGTGCGTCGATTCTGGTTTAAATAAATAGCTTCTCAGTTTTAAAATGGCTTTCACTTTAGAACATAAAATTTTTTTAGTCCAGGCTTATTTTCAAAGTGGTAATAAAATTGATGGTTTATGGGTTTATTCAGTTCAAGATTGCATGGTAGAATTTCAAGTTGAGTTTCCACATTTTGTAATAGATTATATACAACTTAAGAATACTTTGGATAGAACTTTAAAACTTTTTTCTGAAACTGGTAGTCTCTTAAGAAAATAAGGCAGCGGAGCAGTTAAGAAACGTACATCTCAAGTTGTCAATCGTGGTGAAGAAATAATGGAAAATGAACCACAAACATCTGTTCGACATTTGTCAACAAATAAACCTTTCTGTTGGTACAACTCACAAGTTATTAAAAAACGATATGCAACTTTATCCATACCGTGTCACAGCAGTACAAGAATTGTTAGAAATTGATTACCCACGTAGACTACAGATTTGTAATTGGTTTGTAAATATGAACAATAATGGAGAACTTTCGCAAAGAGTCATCTTTACTGATGAAGCATGGTTTTATAAAACGGGATACCAAAATATAAAATTTTATATTTTGTATTCCTTGAGAAAGGCATCATTAGCCGAAACATGTACATGTAGGATTGTTTTAAATATATAGTTTTTGAAGTAAAACCAGACCATAAATCGCCTACAATTTGAATTTACCATATATATATATATATATATAATATTTTCGTGACCTTGGTATGATATGGTAAATTCAATCAGTCGGCGATTAAAGGTCTGGTTTACTTCAAAGTATATATATTTAAAACAACCCTACATGTTTCGGCAATGATGCCTTTATCAAAGATATAAAATATAAATGACAGAATACAAATGTCAAATATTTGAGTTGCTATGGTTTAAATTATTCAAAGATACATTCCAAGGCATAATTTATTATTATTCAATTGGAATGTATCTTTGAATAATTTAAACCATAGCAACTCAATTATTTGACATTTGTATTCTGTTATTTATATTTTGTATCCTTGATAAAGGCATCATTGCCGAAACATGTAGGGTTGTTTTAAATATATATACTTTGAAGTAAACCAGACCTTTAATCGCCGACTGATTGAATTTACTATATATATATATATATATATATATATATATATATATATATATATATCTTTTCTCTGTTTTTGTTAAAAGATATAAGAGAAAATTACTATATCTTTAACATAGAGTTAGACGTCTCCAATTGAAAAATAATTTTTGTAATGTTAATTCGAATTACAAACAAATTTACTTTGGGTATTTAATCAATATAAGTATAATTTAATAAGTTATAAGTAAAAATAAAATATGACACGTTAATTATGAATTCTTAAATAGTTATAAGTAAAATAATTTTGTAAATATTTGGGCAAAAGGTATCCTCCGAATATTAAATTAACAAAAGAAATGAACTTAACTTAGAGACGAAATATAACAAACAAAAGAAACAAAGAATTAATTTGCACTTATATACCAAAATCTCTAAAAATAAATGTTATAAACATATTTGGTACGAAAACTAGTTAGCAAACTGAAGAATAATAATTGTTCTACCCGATTATTAGATAAATAAATACCTAACAGAAGGTAAATACAAAATTAACTCAACTCCTTTTCTAATTCCCATTTTGTTATCCCGTTAATGTAATACTAGGAGAATATACTGCATAATACCGCAAATTGAGGAAGGACCAGATTTGCAGCCATCAAGGAGAAGCAGCTTGTGAAGCAGCTACCAAACATGACGATAACCTAGTTACGAAAAAGGGGATAGATAAGTAATAGAAATTTTAACAAAAAGAGAATTGAATATATCAAATTTTGAGATAGTTACATAATTTAAAAATCATAAAATAAATTGGAATAAAATTCACCTTATAGTTCATCTGGACTATACAATTTCGGCTGTAAGTAGTCGGCATACAGATAACCACACGTAGAACCGTATTCAAACATATATATTACCACTATTTTATCAAATTTAAGGCTACAAAGCTAGAGATATTGAATATATAATTCGATAATCTGTAATCATTTCAAAAATATACGTGGAATGTTATTATGTGCAGGTGCACTCTGCATTAGAATTGTATTAATTAACGCGATTACTCTTTTTCTGATAAAATTAGCTCTCATGCTGTGTTATTTACTGTGCAATGAATAGGATTTAAATTTTACTTAAAAGTGAACGGTATATTTCCCGATGAACTATACAGTATATTTATACATAGTCCATTAAAACCGTTCCTACATTCAGTGTCATATTTATCTTCAGAAGTATCGCTTGAAAGAGAGAACATTCTGTAAGATAACCGAATCTGGAATAAATATACAAATTAACATATCAAACATTTAATACATAGCATATCTTTAATGCAGCATTAATACTTTCATTGTGATGTTGTACATTTGGTTATTAAAAAAACGATATTTCTAAAAAATAATAGAACTTCATTAAGTAATTTGACAAATAAAATATATGCTCGTACTTACATTTATATTATCGTTTACTTCCAGTAGTTTAATATTATTATAACATTTACCTATCCACAAACACACGTATGCATATTTCTATTACATATTAGTGGTTGCATAATTTATCAATACACTTAAAAGAAGCACATGTTTGAATATCAATTGTGCGCGCAATTTGAAAAATTTAATAACTAGCCTGAGAAGAGTAAGCTCATGCCAAAGTATAAATATTGATTAAAACAAATAAATAATAAAATTTTGACCACAAGAATATATATAGTTAATATTCATTATTAACCGAATGTCTCACCTGTAATTGAATTATTGAATAAATTGAATCCAATGGGAAGTTAATATTTAATTATTATAAAGAATTCAACAATTCCTCTGGAATTAGAACAAATTCATTAAAATTTCAATCCAGACTTCGTTTTATTTATATAGCTTTGAATATGCTCTTGTCAAGTACACGATCTCGATTCGAAGTACATATATAATTTAATCTGTTATGTCATCATGCAGTTTTGTTGTGGCCTAAATTTTACCGAGATGCGTCATTGTACCAGTGTTTTAAATTAAAGTGACGATGTCCTTGTAGTCGCACAAATGGGTCTGAAAAAAGTACGTTGTGGGGTGTTAAAGTGGTGCATTTAGGGAAACGTCATTGAAAATAACGATCTAATAGGGGAAACATTACTATTATATGTATTGCCGTTGGCGAACAGTTGACGAAAACAATACCTTATAAACTATCAAATAAAAATTCATATTTATTTAGCTTCCTATACATTGATTTAATATAAATTAATCTCTCTTTCTATAAAAGAAATATAAAGATTTGGCTTTAAATCTACTTAAATTATTTCCGCTGATAAATCACTTGTTCACGTCAATGTTCCTTTTTTATAGTGTCAATGCCTTAGAGACTTACATAGTTAGACGTTATCTTGAGTTATTTTACGACCGACAGAGAGGATAAGGGAACGGAAAACGCGTAAAGTAATTATATTAGTATGATTTATCAATTACAACTTAGTTAAAATATAAATAATAATGGGCTTAATTTATTAATTAGTTTAATTAATTAATACGTCACCATAGTTGTCCGTCTCATGTTTCTTCAGTGTCTCAATTAATTTTAATAATTAATTATTATTAATTTAATTAATTTTAATTATTATTATTATTAATAATTAATTTTCTTCTTGAACGTTCAAAATTTATTTGTCTTTTTAAGTGGTTTCAGAAAACTATGTGATACAATTTACCTGTCATTTTTTCAGTCTTAACTTTCAGTTTTTACTTCTGTTACAAAAATTTTTAAAATCTGCTTAGATGTTTTTACTTCTTATGTAGTACAGCTCACAAAAATTTCATTTGTATTGGTGTTATTTGGCCATAAAATTTTAGTTATCTTTCGTTTCTTAGAATTTTGGAACTTTTTTGATAATTGAATTGAAAAGAATTTACATATACTATTTTTACGATAACAGATCAGTGACGTCATCAATGTGCGCCACACAACGTTGACAAATCTATTGTTTACATCTTGAAAATAATTGTCATTTGATTTATAGGTTATAGTATGTTTAAAAATATATTCATGATATAATATACCGGTACAGTGTCAAATTAAAGAATAGAATGTAAAGTTTTTATATTTTTTGTTTTTATCACATTATACTCATGAGCTTCTCTTAGGTACAGGTAATAATTGGTACTGCTTGAAAGTAGACTAGTAATGTGTTTCCAAAGCATCTAAATATAGTGTAATATAAAGTCAAATAGTTATTAAAATCAAAACACTATTTTGGCTCTTCATTTCAGAAATATTGAAAGGTAAAAGTACAATTGTAACTTATAAATCTAAAACCACTATTCGTGAGTGATAAATTTTCAATATCAATCTAAATAGCTAATTCTTTACCCCTAAATACATTAATGAAGTATAGCTTTTTCTAGATTTTATGTTTATCCTTGTTTACACGAAAAAAATTATTTCATTTGAGTAAATGTTAAAAAGTTTTCTAATTTGTCAACAAAACTCAAAGAGCAGGTTAAAAAGGTTAATCGCGTGGGCTTAAAACATTAAGCTTAAAACATCATCTACATTTAATATTATCATCTAGCCATGATCTTAGAAAGATATCATCTTGAAAAAAAAACAGGTTTCATCAACAGAAACAAACTGAAATGTATTTTAATTTTTAAAGTGCATATAGTGTTGCAAAAACATTCATTTCAAAACAATATGAGGCAATTCCATTAACGCTAGTTTAGCGTCCGTTTTCTTAAAATGCAGATCAATATTTAGTTGTGAAATACGAAGAATACATAAAAAAAATAATACATAAAAAAATAATACGAGAAAGTGAAATAAGAAATAGTAATACCACTATAGCAAACGCCAATTAAGTTGGCGTGAGGAGGGGTAAGTTCGCGCAGGATTAAAACATCAAATGTCAGATAATTCTAACCTCTGAGCGTGTGTCACTTTATGATCCCCTAGCAAAGACATTATGTTCCGTCAAACATCAATGACAAATGTATTCTGATAATTACTTGAGTAGTGGGGGTGGACGTTTTTAAAAACGGCTTCTGCGCATCCCCTCCTCGCGCCAACTTAATTGGCGCTTGCTATACCTATGTAACGACGACTGACAGATGACAAGTGGGTATCATATGATGATCATACGTGACAACAATGCGAGGAATAGGTAACACTGAAAATACAAATTTTGTAAAATGTTGGAGAAATTATATGTACTACGTTAGTAAATTGAATTTCTTAGGTTTTTGTAGCTGATATTACTGGCTATATCGTGACTTTTATTGTAAAAATACTATAAAACTTCTATTTTTTAATATTTAGTTTTATAAGTGTACTATTATTGTTGCTATTAACGTATTTTTTACATTTTTCAGAGTTTATGTTAATATTATCAGTAAAGCTGTAAGCAGTAAATATAATAGACATATTTAAATATATCTTTGACACACGTATTAATTTGGGGTTCATATTTTACATGACAATCCATGACGTATACTTACTATAGTGTGTTTCTTTAAGAGGTGTAGGATTATAAATTCAAATAAAAACACAAGTGTTAAGGAAATGAGAATTTTTTTAATCAGTAGACAGTTTCATAATTTTAGTGATGGAAAATGATTTCGGGCATATGGCCACCACGGGAACGTCTGAGGCACGTCATTCTGGAGTACTACTTTTGCGAATTTGAATGTACCGTTCGATATTAGTTTCCAAGCCTACAATAGTTGTTAGCGTGAATGCGTAGACCAATGGCTTCGAATAGCTCCACAAAAAATAATCCTGAGGTGTCAAATCACAATTTTGGAGGCCTGTGTAATGGTTCATTTCTGAAGATAATCTTATGACCGAACACTTCTTTCAATAAATAGATCTCAACATGTTGTCTACTATTACTGGCGCAAAATTGTTATTCCCTGCTATTTGTTTAATTAAATTTAATTCAGTTTAGTAATTTTTCGTGTTGAGGGGTATAGTTATTAGCCTGTGTAACATTTTATGAAATACCGCTAGTTTGTGTTGGTTGGGGTGGTTTGATTTCTTATTTATTATAGAATCAGTGTGTGGGGGTTATGGAAAATCGAAAATTCACGTGTGTGGTTGAATTTCGTTATTGTCAAATCTAGAAGATTAATGGAATTATTTATTTCAATTTCCATCGTAAATTTAATATTAAGGTGACTGATATTTATGACGTTGAAATGATTTCTAGTTGCTTATTTGTGTCTGCGAAACACACTATTATGTCGTCTACATCTGTATGAACATGATAACCATTATAGGAATTTTTGGCTCAGGTTGCTATGAAGTAGTTTTTCTATGTGATCTATGAAGAATTCTGATAAAATGGGGCTTAAAGATTTCTCATCGCATAAATAACATTCACCCTAATATTAAATTTACAATGGAAATCGAAATAAATAATTCCATTAACTTTCTGGACCAGACCATAAGCAAATTAAACAATGCACATGAATTTTCGATTTTCCATAAACCCACGCACACTGATTCTATAATAAATAGCAAGTCAAACCACCCCAAGCAACACAAACTAGCAGTATTTCATAACATGTTACAAAGGCTAACAACTTACCCAACACGAAAAATTTTGAATCTGAATTAAATTTAATTAAACAAACAGCAGTGAATAACAATTTTGCCCCAGTGATAGTAGACATGTCGAGGAAGAAACAATTAAAACAGGTTCAAAACTTTACTTTTCCTACACATAATAAAGGACAAAGAAATATATATATATATATATATATATACACACATATATGGTAAACTTAATCAGTCGGCGATTAAAGGTCTGGTTTATTACTTCAAAGTATATATATTTAAAACAACCCTACATGTTTCGGAAATGATGCCTTTATCAAGGATATAAAAAAATATAGATGACAGAATATATATATTTTTATATCCTTGATAAAGGCATCATTGCCGAAACATGTAGGGTTGTTTTAAATATATATACTTTGAAGTAATAAACCAGACCTTTAATCGCCGACTGATTAAGTTTACCATATCATACCAAGTTCACGAATATATATATATATATATATATATATATATATATATATATATATATACAGGTCTTATCTAAGACTTATCTAGGTTACAGTTCAAAGAAAATCAGCACACTGGTAAAAAATAAACTAAACATAAATAATAAAATAAAACAATAACTTTGATATACCACTTTATTCACATGTAATAGTGACCGCGGTTTCGACATACAATGTCATTATCAAACTGCAAAAGTTACAGGCCTACATAGATCTTATAAATGACACAAAAATATATGGGGGTGGTTTATGATGTTATTCAAAATTACTACTATATACTTAACTATTATATACAACATTGGAAAAGAGGTATATATATATATATAAGATCCAACTGGTCGTTAAGAACAATATCTATTGTGTTGTTTCCGCTTTTAAAAATTTCAAGTGACTCTAAAAGATTTAATTTACAACCTTTCTCGGCCAAATGCAATATTTTATGATGATCAAATGTATGCCTTTCTGTAATAAGATGGTTTGCGAATGTTGAATCTGTCTTCTTTAGTTTATATGACCTCATGTGTTCTTTTACCCGTATAATAAAACTTCGACCAGTCTGACCAATATATACACTTTTACAATCATTACAATATAATTTGTACACTCCTGATTTATTATTGATATCTGTTTTGGGTTTTGCGTTAAAAATGAAATTTCTTGTTTTTACATATGGTTTGTAAGCTATACTAACATTACTATTATTTTTTGAAATTAAATTTCCAATTTGCTCGCTTATTTTACCGAAGTAAGTTAACGAGACAAATTGTTTAAAATTAGCACTATCTTTAGGATATACTAAACTAAGGGCCACTTGTAACTGTTTTTTCTTTAGTATACTGTCAATTACGCTACTTTTATAACTATTGTTTACCGCTATTTGTTTTATAGTATTGATTTCACGAACAAAAGATTCATTAGACAAAAGAATATTTAATGATCTATGTATCATAGAATTAAAAAATGAATGTTTGTGTGTCTTAGGGCGTAGTGAATCTTTGGGAATAATGCAATCAGTGAAAGTAGGTTTACGATATATATCAAATTTTAAGCTCTGATCTAATTTGTTTAATTTTAAATCCAGGAAGTTAATACTGTTATTCTCTTCTATTTCTACTGTAAAATTGATATTAGAATGGATTGAATTTATGCAGTTCAGAAATGTTTGTAGTTCTCTATGAGTACCCTTAAAGCAAGCTAGGATGTCGTCTACATACCGATACCAAAATTTAATATGTTTTTTACCTAGTTGTGATGAAAGAATTTTTTCTGTAATATGCTTCTTGAAAATTTCATATAATAGAGGACTTAGAGGTGAGCCCATTGCCAGACCTTGACTTACGGTTACCAGTATTAATAAACATAAATATTTCATTTAAAACTAATAATACCATAGGTAATATTATCAAAAATAATAGAGGAAGAACGAAAACAAGAAAAAAATCGGGAGTCTATGAGCTGAACTGTGGGAGTTGACAAAAATTCTATGTGGATTTCTTTAAAACAAGAGAACACATGAGGTCCTTTCATAATAAAAAATACAGATTCTCATTATGCCAAACATTTGCTAGAATGCAAACATGACTTTAACACCAATTTCAAAATTATACGTACACGGAATAAAAGTGTTTTCTAATTTAGAAGCTTTAGAAACTAATAAATTCAAAATCACAATAGTATATTAAAACGCAAATTTCATGAGGCACCATCTAGGCCTTATGAAACGAGCTTTTGTATTATTTTTTTCTATTTTACATTTTTTACATTAATATTTTGAAATTATTTAATTCAGAGATTCAGAAAGTTCAGAGTTTTATTTTTATATAAAGTATGCAGTTGGTCACATTGATACTTGACATTTTCAAATTTCAATCTTGCTATCCGCGAATTATTTATTAATTGTCGTTAACATAACTTGATATTTTATTTAAAAATTTAAACATTAGTGACATAGAAACTAATATATCTTGTTGTCAATTGTATTCAATATACGTTGTTTGTGTAGCATTCTTCTTTTCTACGTACCTATATCATTCTGTCAAATGTACTTAAATTCTTAAAATCAAATGACAGCAATAAGATATTTACATATGTGTTCGAACAACACCAACATTGAAAATTGAAAGAAATCGTATCGATACTGTTTTTGGGGTCATAATGAGTTCATTACGAATACAAAATAGACTTAGATCACTTAGATCAGTTAGACACTAATATTGTAAATTCAATTAGCACCTACGGTTAGTTAGTATTATATACTTGATAAAGCCAGAGTGCGAGCTAAACTTGTATTTTTGTTAATACAATTCTTCTAAATTTTAATTGAAGCGTTTTGTGCATTTTATTAAGACTGAGTTCTAATTACTTCGAAAAAAATATAATTTTCTTCATCCGAAAATTTAAAAACCCTCCCAAGATTCACATAAAAATTCTGTTTTGTGGTGGTACTTTTGATTTGCACTAAAATGTGTTCAAATTTTATCTTAAGAAAAAGTTTAACCGATAACAACGAGCATTTTTGTTTATTTTATTAACATTTTGTGGTAACTAAATCTTTGTCGCTAAATAGAAGTCATTTTTATTACACTGCTCAACAAAAATGTTAGCTCGATTCATCACTTTATGGAATCATCTTTTACCAACTCGCGATAAAGCATGGATGATGAAATACTTTGCGTAACTTATCTTTGATAAATGTATTTTTATCTAAAAGATTCTATCTTGTAATTAATCAGAGAAAAATATCTCATCTAACATATGAAAAAACCTTTAAGAAAATTATGTTCATATATGAGAAATCAGTGGCTTTAAATTCCAAATAAGCAGTATCTGAAACTTTATACATTATAAATTTAATATTTTATTTATGATTCAGTACACATAGCTCTTAACTTCTTGTATTATTGATGTTTGTATTTGTCAAATATTATCAACATAAAAATACATTTGATAACCACTAATTGACTTAAAGTGTATTTAACAGCTTGAATTGTTAAAGGCATACACGCATTTACACGTATTATTTAACAGTTTCCTGTATCGGTTCTTAAATACTCATAGGGTTGCAACATGATAGGTCTGCTCTGACTGGAGCCTTATGATACACTAAGGTGTAATCGTGGCTAACGTTGCTGCATATAGACTGCTTATTATTATCCCAGAGTTACTTTAAAATATATATTTTTATTAGATTGAGTCGAGCTGGGACCGAAAGACACCATCAATATTACAGGCTGTACCATCATTAAAACCCTGTTCATTAAATCCTTCATTTGATAGATTTATTGTAATCTGTCGAAACTTATTAAATATTATACTTATATATTATACTTATATAATTGATTGATCATCATTTATAGGGACTGGTTATATAAATGTATACCTTATGTGTATTTGTATATTGATTTCAAAAATACTTTTTGTTTTTCAACGTGTTGGAATTTTGGAGGATTTTATTCGTTGTATTTGAATAAGTTTCGACAGATTACAATAAATCTACCAAATGAAGGATTTAATGAACAGGGTTTTAATGATGGTACAGCCTGTAATATTGAAGGTGTTTTTACGGTCCCAGCTCGACTTAATCTAATAAAAATATATATTTTAAAGTAACTCTGGGATAATAATAAGAAATTCTTTCTTAAGTTGGTAGCAATTCTGCAACTTTATGCTAACATGATAATTAGATATATTCCAAGCAGTTTGCTTATAATCAGTTTATCTAAGTATATCCAGAACAAATTGAATTGAATATCGTTACTTTTCACAACGCAGTGTTAGATATTAATATAACCTTTTTGAACTGGCAGTGTGGCTAAAAGTAAAACTAATTGTCATCCCACTGTCACACACGATATTTTGGAAAATGTGAATCAACTCGATGAACGAAATTTTCATATTTCTGTACGTCGTCTATTCCAACTCATCTTGATGATTAGTCTGTTTTTTTAACCTTTCCTGAATCCATTCTAGAACTTTCTTATCAATCTTCTCATGAGAACCAGAAAAGACAGCTATGTACATTTGCGCCCATACAAATTTTCAATTGTCCATCAAATTCGCCCACCTTATTTCTTAAAACTAATCCAGTTTTATAATTTTCTACTACGATTAAACATGGTTTCACCTATCTGCTTATGTTAATTCCACAGAATTATAGCATTGAATCCAATACAACTATAATTATTTCTTTCCAGACCGTCTAATAAATGTAAGTTTAGAGCAAGTAGATTACCTGATTTGTTTCTAGATTCCTTTTTAAAAAGCTATAAAAATAATCCAGAATTTTATAAACAAATTTCAAGAACTACAGGACGCAATTAAAGAGGTAATTGCAAATGTGAAGTTTACCACGATGAGTTCAGTGGGGGACTAGCATTTTAACTATTTTCTTTGAATAATTTTCTTATCACACAATTGTATTATTTGTAATATAGTTAGAATACAACTGTATATCTATTATATTCATAAATGGATCCTTAATTTGAAGTATTTGCGTTTCTGTCGAATAAATAGGTAGATAACGATCTTGTGTCATAAATAAACAATTACTACAGGACTGACCTAACGTTATAATATTGATGAAAGCATTAGTCATTGATGTGAATTCGAAGCGGCATAGACTGCTGCTAACTATAACTTTTGAGTAGTAGTAACCAGTCTAAAGTATTTAGATTTTTTAAAACGTGGTGGAAATCTTTTTTGATAGATAAGACAAAAAAACTTCATAATAATAATAATATAATATAATATAATAATCAGGTAAGAAGCTCCTTACCACACTAATATGTGTAGCCTAAGTATGTGGACGCCTAGTAAAATGTTCGCGATCTTTGCGTTAGCTTTACTGTTCAACAGTACAGGTAACCCCCGTTCTTCGCGAAGGATACGTTCTGGAGATGGTCGCGATAAGCAAAATTTCGCGATCAACGAGGGATTTAAAAAAATCATTTTAAGATTCGATAAAACGCTTTATTAATAAAATAAGTATCAATAATGATAAAAAAAATGTCAAATAACATAATTTTTAATTAACTCATTTTGCTTCGCTTTGCAGAAAGTTTTTTGTTTATAAAGATTGTAATTTTATTTTGGTTATTTATAAGAAAACTGCATCAAATAATATCTTGATATCCAGTTAGTATTTGCATTTGTGAACCCATTTTTTTAGACATAGAAACCCTTTTATTAATTCCGCAATAACAATTTATTGAAAGAACTGGGTTGTGACAATAGAATACTAAATTAATTAATATGAGACGGTGTTTTATTGAGTCAACCACCTTCATTTCCTCTATAATTTATCACATTTTTTGGCAAAAATATTTACATTAAATACTTTTCACACCCATGAGTACACCAATAACTAGCAGTAACTAACTGTTTCCTACACCAATATTTTGAAGTAAAGGATGTAAGTATATGTGATTAGATCGTACTTAAAACAATCGTTTTGTTTATAGAAAACAATTATTTACTTTACTCGATTTATTCCTATTTAACTAATGATAAAATTAAAGTCAAAATCATTTTAATTTGAATGGGCACGCTGAGTGACGCTATCCCGCGTTAGAATATTATTGTTGAAGAGTTACAAAGCAACCTTATACATTTAGCAACCTTGCTAAAGATGGAGGTTAATCTTTAGTACTTACATTTGAGTAGTGGAGCCCTCTATGTCCCAGTATGCAAAACATAAAAGACATCTCTCGTATACGAAACGCTTGTGTTTAACTAATGTACAATATATGAAAATATCACAGAAAGCTGCACATACTAGATGAGAAAAGTCGAATTCAATTAAATTTCCCGTCTATTTAAGTAATATTTTCTATTAAATCGTCGTATGTAACACAAGCTTTTCTTACTACGTCAGCATACTCAACAGCTACTCAGTGTAATTTTTCCTAGAACATAGTTTCATTTTTCACATTGCATTAAGGATAATAATGTAAGAATTTATTGTTTTAAGGTCTGGTTGTAGGCTAATGTATAGAATGAATAGGTGACCCGGTTAGTTTCTCTACTTAATTACTTTATTTTGTTGTTTAAAATTTTACAAATTAACGGTTCTTGAAATCGGGGTTTTAAAGTTTTAAAATATTGCAATATGTATTTGTTTGTCTTTTTCTTGTACACAATACGAGGAAACAACAGCAATTCTTCTTTCAAATATAGTGTAATTTCTCTGGTAATAGTTTTCTTTGACTGGAATATATTTTCGTTTGAATTCTACCTTTGCTATTATAGCATTAAAACTCAGCAATATTGAGCGAATAAAACATCGCTATGTAGGAAAAATAAAAATAAAAAGGAAACCGTAATAATATTAATTACGAACAAGCACGGCACGATCACGTAACTTCCTATTTAAGGTAGTCGGAGGATTATCAAACTGTCTGATCTCTCTCTCTTCTACCACACAATATTATACACACACCAGTGCGGTTCAAAATAAACACATGCGTTAGCGAATGCCCCTCCGACTCGAACTCCGATTCCATTCGAGGAATTACATAAAGCTAATTATGTACGGTTCAAAAAACTTAGGTCCTCCTTCTGAAACCCTTTATAACCTTCAACTCTCTACTAGTAGCACCAACGCCACCACCCCACGGTCCTCGTCGGTCCTCGAAGCCCTTCATCCCACCCCTAAATTTTAATTTCCTTAAGTACGCGCTCGCCTATATCCACCGTTACCGTCCCCCTTTCAGAAATTCGCCCCCGCTTTCAGTTCTCGATCGGAGAACCGCTTAAATCTGTTTGTAAATTTGGCTGAATGTGGTGCACAATTAATACGAGGCACGAGTTTAATGTAAATCTAGGGTAAGTTCTTCGGCGTGCCCTCAGTTATAATTTGGGACTCCGTATTTTGAGAGCGGTACCCTTAATTCGGTGTTCGTGATTTTGTTGTTTGAAAAGTTTTTTATGCCTACGTGTTTAATACATAATCATGCAATTTTGTATCTTTCCTAAACTAATTCGTAAATACAGATCTTTATTTTAGAAGCAAATTAATGTATTTTGGCAAACTAGAAACATTTTTTTTTTAAGTGGAAAGTCTAATCTTCTTTCATGAAATATTTACAAGCTGTTGATATTTAAAATATCTACTGTAAAACAGAAAAAAATAAGAATGCCTATTTAAATCATTTAGAGGTGGGAACGATGGCTTTCAAAAGGACATTAGAAATTTATAGAACATAGCCAAACTAAGGAATAACTTTAGTAGAATGAAGCTAATGATTTGTGGCACAAAGTTAGCTACCCATTCGTGACAATTTCAAACAGCAATACCTAGTTTTTTTTTAAATTTCTTTATTAATGAATGCTGTTTTGTGTATATTTAAAATGACCTAAGGGTTTCTTTAAATATACACAAAGTATAATAAATCTACAGTTTCAAATATTGGTTGTAACCACTTTAATATTATTTCACTATACAATGGCTTCAATAGACTTCATGTGATGGATGAGAAACTGTGACTACAACTATATTTAAAACTATTGATTTACCTACTACTTATTTGTTAACGTATTAAAGTTTTAGCAAGTATCTCCTTCGTCAATCAACGATCTAACAGTAAATCTTAGATCAAGATTAGAGCTCTGTATGAATACCTCCTTAACATAGAAAATTGTATTATTTCCTTCTCAAAAAAGGTATAAAACCCCTTTACCACAATTACTAATCGTATCCTAAATAACTATTTCGACAACTAAGTTGTCATCATCAGTAGGTACAACCACTAATTAAAGTGTCGCACATGGGGCACAGTAAAGCTAACATATACGATAAACGTAACAACTTTACAGGCGTCCACGTATACACTGACTTTAAAATACAAATATATCGACTAAAAATTATGAGAAACTTACCTCTCTTAAGAAAACGCAACCACATGTGTGTATTCTCTCTTTGTGCGTCCTCAACCTTTCTACCTCTTATTCTAAGAATGAATAGAGACAACTAAAAGGAATCGGACCGCTGTCTACATTAATCGCGTTCCGTTTGTTTTTAACGTTATGGATGCTTTCGTATGCGTCAAGATCTCGGGGATTATTGATGGCTTTGACAAGTTTCAACCCTTTAATCGACATATTGTGTTATGTATTTAAAGAATGATTGGCCACATTAGATTTTTCTGGTCTATTGAATTTAATATGTGGTATGTGTTCTTTAAACCGGGTTATTATTGATCATTTCGTTTGGCCTATATATTTCAATTTACAGTCGTCGCAATTAATTTCGTATATACCTGATTTCAAATTGAAATTAACTTTATCTTTGGTATTTCCTAGGAGACTTTTGATGATATTTTCTGACCAAAGGGCAACTTGGAGAGCTCGTTCTTTTAACAACTCTATTAATGTTTTTCGTGATAGGATGGTATGGTAAACACATGATCTTTTTCTCCTGGTTACATTGAGATATCAAACTACTGGATTCGTCTTTTTTAATTTCGTTTTTCTAATTCATTTATTGATTATTTTTATGTCATAGCCATTAATACTTCGCGATATTTTTAATGAGATCTAGTTCTATTTTATATCACTCTTTTTTACCGGAAAATTTAGTAACCGATTGACTGAGAAATTAAAAGAAGCTGTCTTATGTTGAAAACTATGATTTGAATCCGCGATGATGAATCTATTGACAGTGGTTTCTTTCCGGAAAATGTCGATTTCTATTTTATGTTTATTTCTAATTACTAATGCATCTAAAATGGTATCCTATCATTGATTTTCTTTTCCACCGTGAATTTAATAGTCGGAAATTTCAAATTTAACTGATTAACGAACATGTCTAATTCACATTTCCGTGTATTAAAAATTGCGAGAATGTCATCTACGTACCTGATCCAGACTCGTGGGAGTTAATTTGAAGTAGAATTTAAAAATAACGCCAAATATTTCCCAAGAGTCGGGATCGGGTACGTAGACGACATTCTCGCGATTTTTGATACACGGAAATGTGAATTAGACATGTTCGTTAATCAGTTAAATTTGAAATTTCCGACTATTAAATTCACGGTGGAAAAGGAAAACAATTCTAGGATACCATTTTTAGATACAATTAGTAATTAGAAATAAACATAAAATAGAAATCGACATTTTCCGGAAAGAAACCAATGTCAATAGATTCATAATCGCGGATTCAAATCATAGTTTTCAACATAAGACAGCTTCTTTTAATTTCTTAGCCAAATTTTTCGTTAACAAAAAAGAGGTATGTAATAGAACTAGATTTCATTAAAAACAACGAAAAGTATAATGGCTTTGATACAGAAATAATCAATAAATTAATTAGAAAAACGAAATTAAAAAAGACAATCCGCGGATCCACAAGCTTGATATCTCAATGTAACCAGGAGAAAAAGTACATGTGTTTACCATACCATCCTATCACGAAAAATATTAATAGAGTTGTTAAAGAACGAGAAAATACCATCAAAAGTCTCCTAGGGAATGCCAAAGATAAAGTTACTTTGAATTTGAAATCAGGTATATACGAAATTAATTGCGATGATTGTAATTTGAAATATTTAGGACAAACGAAACTATCAATAATAACCCGGTTTAAAGAGCACAAACCACATATTAAATTCAATAGGACTGAAAAATCTAATGTGGTCAATCATTATTTAAATGCAGAACACAATATGTCGATTAAAGCGTTAAAATTTGTCTGTCAAAGCCATCAATAATCCCCGAGATCTTGACGCATAGAAAAGCATTCATATCGTTAAAAACAAACGGATCGGAGGTAATGATTTTGCTTTTTGCGTAACCGTTACAGTGATTAAATAAAATTTATATATATCTTTCACAAGTTCGAACCTCGATATCTCCAAAATAAGGGCCGAAAATAAAAAAAACGTTATTTCGTATTTTTTTGGTTAGAATTCAATCTCGAACACAAATTTTTATTTTTCGCTTCCTAATATAAATCACACTGTAAGTCTAAAAATTATTTAAAAGTAGGATATTTTCTTCTTTCATTGTTTCGACCTTTGCTTGATGTAAATCCATATCACAAATAAATAAAACACGCATAAGATGTTTTAGATTTACACTTTATTAATAAAATAATGACAGTTGTTTCGCTAACACAGTAGCTTCTTCAAATTCAACTTAAGACTAAAGATACATACAATATTTAAATCAGGTAGTTGACCCAAGTTAAAAATCTAGGAACATCCTAGATTTTTAACTTGGGTCAACTACCTGATTTAACGCTGTATATTGTATGTATCTTTAGTCTTAATTTGAATTTGAAGAAGCTACTGTGAAACAGCTGTCATTATTTTATTAATAAAGTGTAAATATTAATTGATTGAACTCTCGCTTGGCACTTGGTGAAACATCTTGATAAATTCACGATGAAAAAGAATACTTGGTTATATGTTTCACTAAATTTTATTTACATAAAATAAGACAATTGTTTCGGACTCTGCAGTCCGCATTGAAAATGGACTGCAGAGTCCGAAACAATTGTCTTATTTTGTGTAGATAAAATTTAGTGAAACATATAACCAAGTGTTCTTTTTCATCGTGAATTTAAAGTGTAAATCTAAAACATTTTATGTGTGTTTTATTTATTTGAGATATTTTCTTATTTTGACATACGTTATTCATTATTTCAAGACAAGAATAAGATACGTTATTCATTATTTCAAGACAAGTAGGTATTAAATTGAAACTCTGTATATAAGCCAGTATGTTGCTTGCGAGTGAATTAAGTTTAGAAGAAAAGTAAAAAAAAAGGATTACAGCAATAATCTGGCTTGTCGTAAATATGCATAACATGAAACCAAATGAAGTAAAGGAAACGGTAACTACATGCAGCCATAAAATTTAAGTTTTTCTACTACGACATAAAGAATTCTCAAAGCTCAAGAGTTAAAGTTGCATAAAATACCAGTCTAGGACAATGGATAAATTCTTTGTGTGGAATTTGATATATTCGTCTTATAAAAGAATTTTTTTTTGCTTTAAAACTTTAATACTACAGTATGTTCTACAATAAGGAATCTTTCTATTTGAACTTAAATATGTGCTTGTATGTATACATAGAAGCAGAATTATACATTATACGTTTCCTTAAGTTTTCGTTAGTTATTTTCCCAGAACGGCCACATAAATTTTGTTTAGTTTATAATAGTTTTTAATTGGATTTTGTGACTAAGTAAAAACAAAAAAAAAGCATAAATCCGTCATATAGATATTCGTACCGTAACTACTAAAACTAACAGGCCCATACACACACACACACACACACGCTAAACTGTATTATCTTTATTGTGCCCTATGTGCAACAATGTTAATTTTTCCTAATCAAATTAACAAACATTAACGACTTTTTAGTTTGCTGATGATTTGGTGGTATACGCAAATACCGAAAAGGACCTGCAAACAAACTTGGTAATTTGGGAAACAGCACTGAAAAAGAGAAACATGAAAATTAACGCAGACAAAACTAAAGTGATCGCGATAGGGAAAAACCATAAACAGTTAACAATTAAAGTAGGAGGAAAGGACATCGAACAAGTTGAAACATTTAAATACTTAGGAGTAAACATTCATAGAGAAGGGAAAGAAGACACAGAGATTAATGGCAGAATTGAAAGCACGACAAAGTTGTACTATACACTCAACAACACTTTCATCAGAAATAGAGAAATTTCAACGAAGACAAAAATGACTGTGTTTAAAACCGTATATAGACCAATACTAACATATGGGTGTGAAAGCTGGATACTAAATAACAAAACAAAATCCAAAATACAAGCGATGGAGATGAGGTATTTAAGAGCAGTCAAAGGAGTAACACGCAAAGACAGCATAAGAAATGAAGTGATAAGGCAAGATCTGAATACAGAACCGATCCTCGAAAATATAGAGAGACAAAAATTGAAATGGTTCGGACACGTCGTTCGTATGGAAGAAACAAGGCAGACAAAGAGAGTATGGAAAGCTAAGACAATACAGAAAAGGAAGAGAGGTAGACCAAAGAATACATGGGACAATACAGTAGCGGAAAACCTGCAAAAGCGTGGAATGACATGGAGAGAAGCAGAAGTTGCGGCAAAAAATAAGAAGGAATGGGAAAAATTCATTTACAATAAAAAATAGAATTAAGTTTCAGAGTGAAAATTAAGTGTATACCTTGACACCCGTAGGGTAATTTCAAAGTTTATTGATTATAATAATAAATAATAATAGTAGACAATACGATGGAAAGAACAGGTAGACAACAAAGAGAAAAGAATTTCGGTAAAGAAAAACGATAGAGTAGCACACAAAACGACTAATTAAGAAAAAAAAGGCTATCCTATTATTATCCAATTACTGGATGTTAGGGCTGGGCGATACCGATGTCTTCGGTATCGGGTAGCGACATCAATCGAGGTATCGATACTTGGCGATGTATCGGGTCTCTGCACGGTATTGATTCCGAGTAATCGAATCGGTAAAGTATCGATAGGTATCGATGCTTTGGAACGATACTTTGGAATTGATACCTAGATTCGATACCTAGCAGGAATCAGTATTCATAACCCGTTTTCTATGTATCCATTGTTTGATATTGGTTTCAAGAAATATAAATCTAATGTAACGATTCTACCACATCGACGATATAAAATTTGCCATATTGTGATATTTTGTTGTTTTTTTTTGTAATAATTATAGTCATGATATGGATATTTGCATAATATAAAATTCGACATCTTTTCAAATATACGAGGAATGTCCCTAGTATAGTAGGCGTTGAAATAAACATTACACAACAACACCATTTATTCGCTGCTTATCTGTCAAACAAAGTGCCAAAGTTGAGTTGTATAGCTGTACTTGTTAAAAAGTTGTCTTGAGTTAAAATAGAAGCTGTTCAAAGATTTTGAAAAATAGAGAAAAACAAACACGCTGTCATTAAATATCTACAAAAGAAAGGTTTAGCGCCACAACAAATTTATGAAGATATGGTTAGTGTACTTGGTGATGTTGCGCCTTCATATCAGGTGATGAAGAATTGGTCTCGAGAATTTCGATGTGGAAGAACAACTTGCGAACATGCAAAAGGTGCTGCTCGACCCTAAACTGTGTGTACTCAGGAAAATGTTCATCGTGTCTGTGACTAGATTAAACAAGATGGTTAACTAGTAGACGTTTAGCAGAGATAACAGGCTTTTCAAACGGTGCAATTTGAACAATAATCAATGACTGTTTGGGACTTCATAAGATGTCTGCAAGTTGGTACCTCAAATGTTGACACCCGAACAAAAGCGAGAGAGAGAGTCACGACTTCAGATGCGAAATTAAAATTGTTTAACAGTGATCAAAAAAAATTTCTGGATCGCTTTGTTACCGTTGATGAAACCTGAGTTCACCATTTCCATCCCAAAGCAAGGGGTGGCGACATCGAGGATCTCCACCACTACGTAAGTTTAGGGTCCAACCCTCGGGTAAGATTATGGTCACCATTTTCTGAGATGCCAAGGGAATTTTATTGATTACCTGGAACGAGTACATACAATCACGGGCCAGTATTACGCTACACTAATTAATTAACTTCGTGATCGCATCAATGAAAAGAGAAGAGGAAAGTTGGCGCGTGGAATTTTGTTGCATCAGGATAATTCTCCAGTGCATAAGTGCTTTGTTTCGTTAAGTGCAATTAACAATACAGGTTTCGAGCTGATGGACCATCCGCCATACTCACCTGACCTAGCTCCTAGTGATTTTTATTTATTTTCAAAGCTAAAGGAAAGTCTTCGAGGGACCAAATTTAATACCGATGACGAGGTTATGACAGCAGTTGAAGAATTCTTCTGTAATCAAAACCCTGAGTTTTTCAAAAAGGTGTAAATATGTTAGAACATAGGTGGAATAAGTGTCTTCAAGTGCAATGTGATTATTTTGAAAAATAATATTGTTTTTTATGTTAGGGACAATAAATATTGTACATCCTTCGTATAATATATATAATGCATACATACTTAAAAATTCTTTACTTAAAAAGTTATTGCATCCTTTATGTTTATTTAAAAAGAATCACAAAGTAAGCTACCCCATACATCGCTAGGTATCGATACTTAGCGAGTACTGGAATCGGTAAAGTATCGATAGGTATCCATGCTTTGGAATCGATGCCTTGGAATCGATACTTTCGAATCGATGCCTGCGAATCGATAACTTCGTTATCTGAGATATTGGGGAATTGATAATAATAGTTACGGTATCGGGTATTGGACGATGTATCGATACTTCGCCCAGCCCTACTAGATGTCTTCTCGAATCTGCTGGGTAAAATAATTTTGTTAATTAAAATTGTTATTAAATCAAAAACTTTTAAGTAATATCAAAAATATTATTAAATGTTAAATGCGGAGAACACAAGTACATATTTATGCGAAAATTGTTATCTAGACGCGTAAACACGTTTCATCCTGCGATGTACTCGTTAGTGCAATGTAACAGATAGACTACCTACCTCAACAAAGACTCACCTACCATATAAAGTCACGGCGTAAAATACAGCTTGGAAGAAAATCTAGCGCGTCCATTGATTAATGTCAATACAGAAACGCCAACCCAACCAGCGCCATCTCCATGACAAGTACAACACTTGGCAAATTGTTTCCATCGGACGAATACAGTGGTAACAGACGTGGATCTCTACTATAACTCCAACAGCTCCGAGAACGTACTTAACAAAAACACTTCGAAACATGCTTGAGTGCGTAAAACCTCACAATTTCTATAAAATAAAAATAAAATATTTAAAAATTTTTTTTGTTTTGTTTCTACACACATCAAAATAATCTAGGAGGCAAGCCTTTATTTGCTAGTATTTTGCGAGCATTTATATAATACATGATTTGTAATGTCATTTTAAACGTTAATAGAGTTTGTGGCTGGTGTTATTTATTTGCTAGTATTTTGCGAGCATTTATATAATACATGATTTGTAATGTAATTTTAAACGTTAATAGAGTTTGTCGCTGGTGTTTCGACAATTTAAGTGACAATAAGGTATTATTAACTGAAAAATAAGTCGAAATTTAAAAAATGTAAGATTTGTTGATTTGTCATACTGAGATTTTTGTGTATATTTTGCGATTAATTTTCTTTTCCAGTTTCCTTAGCATTAATTGAGAATGACGAGACATCGTTTAGACCGCGATACGCAATTGAAAGCTATTGGAATGTTTGAAAGTGGTTTATCTCAAAGGGCCGATGCAGAAGCTCTCAACGCGTCAAAAACTATCACCGATTCATGATTCAAGACTTTGTGCATCAAGAAACCGCAACGTTACGGCGACAGAATTAGTAATTCGGCTTTACGACACTTATAAAACAGTGAGGAATAGACTCCATGCAAATGGTCTTAAGTCGTGCTCTGAGAGTTCATGGTTTGTCGAGAGGAAATCACGGAAGAAAATTTTACAATGGGCGCAGCAACATTTAAATTGGGATCAACAAAACTGAGCATCTGTTTTGTTTTCTGACGAATCTCGATTTTGTTTGCGGTCAGATACAAGAAGAACGAGAGTGTGGAGACGTCCTGGGAATGCCGAACGATTAGCTACATCTCAAACTCTTCACTGCTTCCAAGGAGGTAATGTAATGGTATGGGGTTGAATATCTGTTGGTGGAAGAACTGACCTCGTTATTTTGGATCGGTAATTAAACGCCATTGACTATGGGGACATTATCCTTGAGAACGTTGTGCTACCATATGCTGACAGAAGTAGTGAAAATTTTCAACCCATGCACCACAATGCACATCCGCATACTGCAGGTATCATGCGTGCATTTCTTAAAAACCACGAAATTAATGTTTTGCCATGGTTAGCGCAATCGTTTCATTTAAATCCCATAGAGCACGTATGAGATTTGCTACAAAGAAGCATACTGCGTCAAAATCTAGTCTTTGAAACAAAACAACAATTGTATTAGTGTCTTATAGAACAGTGGAATGCAATCAATCAACAAGAACTAGACCACTTGATTATGAGTATGCCAAACAGGTACAGAAAGGAAGTCAACACTCGTGGAGGTCCCAGAGGGTACTGACATTACACTCATTGTCACAAGTTGTTAATTGTCATTGTTACTTTTTTAAATAAGTTTTGTAAAAATTTATTAATTTTAAAAATTCTAGTAAACAGACATTTCTCATTAACTATTCGTAACTGTTTCTCAAAGTAAACAACTAATGATGGTCGACTTATATCTTCACATATAACAAACAATTATTCAAAGGTATTTTTAATAATATAAAATATTATTAAAAATACCTTTGTATTATACAAAACTGGTGGGGTTTACCTACTCATGTATGTTTCAATTATTCTGAAACAATTATTCACCTATGTGGAGCAGAAATGCATTTCCCCTTGTCCCCTAGATTATTTTGATGTGTGTATTATTATTTATGCTTTTATGACAATATCAATACAGCACGTCGCGAAAGACTAGACTATAATATCTTTCCCAAACAGATAGCTCTTTTTTAATTAAAAATTTCCTAGCAAAGAATGTAAAAACTCATTACTGGTAAATGTATTTGTAATTGGCAATTGACATACTTACTTAATAATATTAAATTGGTTACTTAAGGTAAAAGTCAATATGGAAGAAAATGTCTAACAAACAAAAAACAAAGAAATTGTAATTAAAGAACAAAAGAGAACTAGCTCGCTGATAACTTTCAATGAATAATATAATGTAACATTATGAACACCTGGTACTAAGATAACGGTATCGATTTCTTACATGAATCAGAAAATATATATTTTTCTGTTCGTGATTTCGACCACATGTAGAATACATTCTTATTTAGTCCTTTAAGTGTAAAAAATCGTTCAAATAGATACACATATACGTGTTAGTAATCTGACCTAATAAGAAATCAACGAATTTATAGCTACGAGTATAGTTTAAAATTATCTTCTAAATTTGGTATTAAAAAAATAGGGAATCAAATAAAACGCAATACGGCGTCGATAAATACGTCTGTTTAAGGTTCTCGTAAAACGTAGTAACAAATGTCACTCAAGTGGACCCTATTCAAGTAAATAAATAATCTATTCTGACTTTCTACTGACGTAGGATACCGTTTTGTTGATTTTTCTCTTTTAAAATATTTCGTGTACATTCTACATTATTTTGGAATGCCTTCAAATTAAAATACATATTGCAACTGGAATTTCTTAACCGATTTAAACATACTTAAATAAAAGATAATAAATATTTTACAAAGAGTGTGCTTATACAATTGTAAAGCGATTGGCTTTTGCAAACTGAAAGTTTTCTGAACTGGTTTTCCAATATGTGTATTAGAAATAAATAAATAAATAAAACACACATAAGATGTTTTAGATTTACACTTTATTAATAAGATAATGACAGATGTTTCGCTAACACAGTAGCTTCTTCAAATTCAACTTAAGACTAAAGATACATACAATATACAACGTTAAATCAGGTAGTTGACCCAAGTTACAATTCTAGGAACTATTACATTTATATTTATTGCTTCTTGAAAACTATACTATATTCAACTTGTGTGAGGTTTAGGTTTAATAATATAACATAAGCAACTAAGAAACAATATTTCAATGGGTGAACAGATTCAACAGTGGTGATGAATTCAAGTCTAATTTATCGTTTAGTAACATTTCTGAGATTTTGAGTTTATTAATTTCTAAAGACTCTAAACAATTTAGTTTTCTACCTTTATTTTCTACATGTATAATATCGAATTGTAAATTGAATTCATGTTCATTCTCTATTAAATGATTAGAGTAGGTTGAGTCAGTTTTCTTTTTGATATAAGAATGATAGTGGTCTTGGATTCGTTTTTTAAACGTTCTACCTGTCTGTCCGATATATGTTTTGGTACATGATCCACATGATAACTTATAGACTCCTGATTTATTGTCTTTGGTAGTTTTTTCTTTATTATTTTTAATATATTTGGCTAGATCATTACGAGTATTAGTTTTATAAGCGATATTAATGTTTTCTTTTTTAAGGAATTTTGATAATTTAAGTTGCTGTTGACCTGTGTAAGTAAATGATTTAAACTGCTTGTCTGACTCCACTTTAATGATCGGGTACACCTCCTTTAATAATTTATTGACAGATTTTTTACAAATTAATTTATCTATTAGATTTGAGTCATATCCATTGCGTATCCATTATAAAACAAATCGCTCACAACAATGGATATGAGCCAAATCTAATAGATAAATTAATTTTAAAAAAATCTGTCAATAAATTATTAAAGGAGGTGTACCCGATCATTAAAGTGGAGTCAGACAAGCAGTTTAAATCATTTACTTACGTAGGTCAACAGCAACTTAAATTATCAAAATTCCTTAAAAAAGAAAACATTAATATCGCTTATAAAACTAATAATAATCTAGCCAAATATATTAAAAATAATAAAGAAAAAACTACCAAAGACAATAAATCAGGAGTCTATAAGTTATCATGCGGATCATGTACCAAAACATATATTGGACAGACAGGTAGAACGTTTAAAAAACGAATCCAAGACCACTATCATTCTTATATCAATAAGAAAACTGACTCAACCTACTCTAATCATTTAATAGAGAATGAACACGAATTTAATTTACAATTCGATATTATACATGTAGAAAATAAAGGTAGAAAACTAAATTGTTTCGAGTCTTTAGAAATTAATAAACTCAAAAACTTGAATTCATCCCCACTGTTAAATCTGTTCACCCATTGAAATATTGTTTCTTAGTTGCTTATGTTATATTATTAAACTTAAACCTCACACAAGAGGACATAGTATAGTTTTCAAAAAGCAATAAATATAAATGTAATAGTTCCTAGAATTTTAACTTTGGTCAACTACCTGATTTAACGCTGTATATTGTATGTATCTTTAATCTTAAGTTGATTTTGAAGAAGCTACTGTGTTAGCGAAACAGCTGTCATTATCTTATTAATAAAGTGAAAATCTAAAACATCTTATGTGTGTTTTATTTATTTGTGATATGGATTTACATCAAGCAAAGGCCGAAACAATGAAAGAATGTGTATTAGAGTTAGAGATAGCAAAAATTTATATATGACTTGTTCATAATTAGATAGATAGATAGATTACTTGATTACTTTCAGATCTGTTGTTGTCCTTATGTTTTATTAGATTACATTATCTAGCTTTATTCCTTTAATTGAACCTAGAAACTTTGAAAGGGAAGTCAATTTGACGCTTGGTTCTTTTTTCTGGAATTGCTTGACTCATTTACATCAACGCGTCGTTCCATTTTTCATCGCTCTACCTCTTGGCTTTTTGTCCGTGCTTGCCATCTTTGCTTTGCTGGTCTATTATCTTTCATATGAAATAAATGTCCGAACCATCTTAATTGCTGTTTCTCTATAGAGCCTAGAAGTGAATCCACTCCTCCCTTACCCAGACATTTCTAATACTATCGCTCCTTGTAATTCCCTTGACGCCTCGTAGGTATCTCATTTCAGCCGCCTGCATTTTACTTTTCATTTGATTGGATAGAATTCAGTTTCATTTCCGTATATCAAGATTTGTTTGTATATCGTTTTGTACACCGTAAGCTTGGCCTTCTTCGAAATCTCTTTCTTTCTTATAAGCGGTTTATTCAGACAGTGATATATTTTAGCTGCCGCCCCAAGTCTATCGTTTATTTCCACTTCCATTTTTCCATTGTGATCTACTGTTAATCCCACATACTTAAAAGCTTGTACCTGTTCTAATACCGTCCCATTCAATTCTACTTCTGCACACACATTTTCTTTACCAATTACCATTATTTTTGTTTTATCTATATTTACGTTCCTGGCCTGCAGCACTTCTGCCAGTATATTTAAATTTTGTTACAAGTCATATTTCTTACTAGGTCGTCTGCGAAAGCGCTCTCTGCTATTTCCACTAGTCCTAGGTTATAGTTGCCTACTTTTTCTTTCCTTAGCTTATGCTTTACTTCTTATATGGCTTCAATTCATATGGCTGGTCAAGTCGATACTGACCAGGACTCTTTAAGCCTGTACAAATATATAGCCCTCGCTCTGTTTCACCAGGCTCTCTGCACTTTAGCTTTCGAAATTTCAGATGGCTTAGCTGATCAGATTTCCTCATCTAAAATAAAATTCACTTGTTTATCATAGTGTAGGCGCCCACACCTTTACGGATTTACTAAAATCTAACGCGGCCAATAATTATTTAAATACAGAACACAATATGTCGATTAAAGGGTCAAAGCCATCAATAATTCCCGAGATCTTGACGCATACGAAAGCATTCATTTCGTTAAAAACAAACGGAATGCGATTAATGTAGACAACGGCCCGATTCCTTATAGTTGTCTCTTTTTATTCTGAGAATAAGGGGTAGAAAGGTTGAGGGCGTACATAGAGAGAATAAGCACATGTGATTGTCGTTTCCTTAAGAGAGGTAAGTTTGTCGTAATTTTTAGTCGACATATTTTTATTTTAAAGTCAGTGTATACGTGGACGTCGTGTAAAGTTGTTGTGTGTTCAGATGTGCTAGCTTTACTGTGCCCCATGTGCGACACCTTGATTAGGGGTTTTACCTACTGATGATTACAACTTAGTTGTCGAAATCGTATTTAGGATACGATTAGTAATTGTGGTAAGGGGTTATGTACCTTTTTTAAGTTTTTACTTAACCACAGCCTCCAAAGAAAGACTTTTCAAGAATTATGGTGTAAGTATTAACGTTGAGTCTGTCCTCCACAATATATAACGCTCCTGGCCCTATCGCACTAATCCATGCCCAGACATTAATAGAAAGGCGGCCGGATGAATTAATTTGTTGCGTGTATCTTTCTACAAAACGGCTATTTATTGGACTATAAACCTTCACCTTGCCATTATAATGTAATTTTAATGTTTTCTCATTTGAAAACACCATATTATTCCAAAGATGTTCTTCTTGGAGAAACTGAAGCGCAAGAGAGAAAAGGTTTTCTTTTGCAGTATAATAATTGCCCGGCTCTGATCTTACAATCCGGCGAGACGCTGTTAATCGGGACGCTGGAAAGCGAGGTCTTACAGCAGTACTCATCAGGTTTTGCCGTAAATATTCAATTAATTCAATATCTTCTGTTACGATTGATGCTTACGGTCGACCTGATCCATTTCTTCGTGTTACCGTACCCTCATGCCAATCATTTATTTTTTTATTCGCCATATCGTACCCACTCCTACCCCAAATTCTGCTACTAAATCAGTCACTATCCTGCCACCTTCAAGGTACGCGACTATTCTAGCCTTATCCGCGGCATCCAAATGCGGCATTGCAGCAAAAATTATTTGAATGTGAGTGAGACAAATGAAAAATTGACAGACAATTAACAAGTCCCAATTCTCTTCCACTCTTAGAAAAGAAATCATTCAAAGTATGCTTCTACTTTCTGAAAATTTGTGAAAACGGTTTCGGGGGCATTTTCCAGAGTTAAATGTAAAACACTTAGAAATTAATGCTGTAAATCTTTACTTTGTGATATTGCATATTGCAACAATAATTAATAAAACACGTATACTTTGTTATATCACTATATTAATATAGTGATATAACAAAGTATACATGTTTTATTAATTGTTGTAAAACACTTAGCGTTCTTTGGATATCTGTTTCATGGGGAATATCCATAACTTCTTCTTCCGAACTGCTCGAATCCAGATTATCAGTTTCACTTGTAATGCTGTTCAAAATCTCTGCATCAGTAGTAGTATCGCTAACTATTACTGCGTCAATGCGAACATAATCCTGGAAAGATTCTCCTTCCACCTCCACACCCAGTTCCAAAAGTAGATTCCATAAATGTTCTAATTCATCACACTCCTTTACAATATTTGTTTTTAGTTCTGATAAGGGCAGTAAATCTTCATCGTTCCAACATGAATTTCGTCCAAATCCAGCTATTCGGAAACAATTTTTTAGGGGAAAACTGGCTTAAAATTTTCATGAAATGTCGGAATTTTTGATTAGATTAAAGAAGAGTTTGGACATAACATATTGTAATGGTAATGGCAATATGGACATACAATATTACGAATTCGATTTAGAGAAAAATTCAAATTAAATAGAAGTTGATTTAGGAAGAGTCGACTGCAGTTTTATAATTCCTACGCTATTTGCAGATTTAAAATGATTAAAATGTAATTTCTTAGCCAGCATTCCCCAAATATTTTCTATTGGATTTAAATCGGAACAACGCACAGGCCAGGCAAATAAGTTGATGTTATTTTCCTCTAACCAGCTCTTTATAATTCTAGGCGTGTGCGCTAGGAAGTTGTTATGTAGTAAAATATAATTATTTCCATATAGTTAAGTGACAGATGAGAGCATTACATTTTCTACTATATTTTTATATTTATTAAAATTGAATCGATTTTCCATTCGCCAGCATTCACCAGGGCCTTGAACGCTAATCCATCCCCCATACACTGATAGAGAAACGGCCAATGGAGTGAACATTATTGACATAGTTTTCCTCATTCGCTGGTCTATAAACTCCATTTTTAGAGAACCGAAAGATTTTGTCGTCGGTGAAGATAATATTTTTCCAGAGAACTTCATTTTTATTCATAAAGTAATTAGAAAATTCTAATAGTCCTTCCCTATACTCTCGCGTTAATTCTATTTTATTTGCTGTTACATCATTTTTAATCCATATTTTTTTTACGCGACGCGTGCTTTAGAGTGCAATAAAGAAAATTTTGTTTGTTAAACCATGTCAACAGCTGTATTTTTTGCATTAAATGTTGAAGTAAATTCTCGTATTGTTCATGTGTTGGGATCTTGGTACGACCTAAATTAAAACTCCCTTCGAACATGTTGTCAATAAGCCATTTAAAATAAGTGTTGTGCGAGCTCGTTTTACTCACATTTAAAGATTGCGCCACTGTTGGGCGCACATACGGATGGTGTCAATAATGTGAATGCACAAGATTTTTCAACTTTATTCAAATGTATCCTCATAGTAAAATGAATAAGTTAAAATAAGTAGTAAGTGTAAATAATTATGCCAATATAAATATTAAACGGACGTTACACAAATTGGCGTGCCATAAAACTTGATTTAAAAGGTAGAAAAGAAAGTGCTGGCTAAATTATGATCGCAACCGCACATACATATGACTAGAGCTTCTAAAAGTTTTTTAAATTATTTCAGATAATACTTATACTATTGCTACAGACTACGATGAGCTAAAATTACTGACTTGCTTTATATTTAATAGGTGGTTATAAATTTATAATTTCTTCCGAATACAAAAGTTACCTGATTAATTCTCATTCTTTCGGTACAAGCAGGATTTAACTAAAGTATCTTAAAAATTTGAAAAAATTAACTATTTTTAATGTGAAATCTCTTCTTTTCGTAATCCAGTATGTGTTTATGTCAGCCAGATCCACAGTAACTAAGTTTACTACCATCACTCAATATATCGATGAAGTTATTGACTCTCAAGAACAAGTTGTTGTCGTATACGCCGACTTTCCAATTGCTTTCGTTGCAGTGACATCTTAAAAAAGCTTATTTATTTTACTATGCCTCCTGGCTTTCAGTAATGGAAGGTCATTTATCAAATAGATTAAATGAGATCTTTACAATGAGTATTATTCTTTGGATCTGCAATTTGCCATCATGAATATATACAACTGTTATATACATATCTATCATATATAGTATTAGAATACGAAGGCATGATTTATTATTACTATACTGGAATGTATCTTTGAATAATTTTATCCATGGCAACTACAAATGTATAAGTATGACATTAATATACTGTCAGCCGAAAAATTCCAAGAATTTATCAATTAATATATTAAATGAACGGCTAAGAAATTATCTAAATAATCATATAGTTATGGAGTAATAATTAGCAATTTCTAGCCTTCGAAACTGACATCTGCTTTCAAAACTGACATCTACTTTCAAAACTGACATCTGCTTTCAAAACTGACATCTGTTTTCAAAACTGATATCTGCTTTCAATAACTGACATTTGATTGAAATAACTGATATCTGCTTCCAAAACTGACATCTGCTTTCAAAACTGACTTCTACTTTCAAAACTGACATCTACTTTCAATAACTGACATCTGAGTCATTAACATTGTCATCTTGTAATGCGTTTCTAATTAGCTTCAACCAAGGTCTATCGTGGCTTAATTGGTTAAAGCGACGGTCCGGCAAACCGTAGACTTAGGTTCAAGTCCCAACGGAGACAAAATTTTTCAATTAAATTTCGTATGACTTGCGTTGTAATTTGTAGACAGCAATGTTTACATTCACATTTACTTCACAATTACGTATTAATTTGTTAATATTTATAAATATTTAATATAAAAGCCGAGAAACTCCAAGAATTTATCAATTGATACATATATTTATATATATAACGAACAGCTAAGAAATTATCTAAACACTTATATTAATATGTATATACCTGTTTCTTTTTTCAGGTATGCTGAAGTTCTATCTTCAATTGTGTGCATTTTTAAATTTTGTTTGTGTGTTTGCTGTTAATGTTATTGACGTGTTCCACTTTATCTTGAAGTACGATGTCTCGTCTATTTTCTGAAATTATTATTATTATGGCGTTGAGTTATCTCGCACTTCCTCAGCCTGTAGCCGGGAAACATTTTACTTTACCCACATATCTGAGGGTATGAGTTCGTTGGTACACAGCTGATGTTGTGCTGTTGGTATACGTCATAGAATGTTAATTACTAAGCTCTATAATGTATTATTATTGATATTATTATATTAACGTTAAAAACATATTGGGCGGAAGGAAATGTTGTTTCTTACAAATGTTTGCAACTTTGTTGTATGTATTATGGAAATCTTTTGATATTTATTTAGTAAAAAATAACCAAAAATTTATAAAATGTGTTTCAACTAAATTCTTATCTAAATACATACTATTCCAATTAAATACTTGGAAGAATAGAAGTAAACCATTAGCTAACCTAAACTCGATATAAAGCTCTCTCGTCTCCATTATAAAATTTACTTCATTAGTGAAATTTCAATTTATTACAAACTTCTACGGTAGTCGGCAGTATACGAAGTAACACTTTATTTCAGATTTAACGAGAAAAGTTACATATCGTATCATGATTCTTCGCGCACAGGTTTAATTAAAAATGAAAAATACGCCAAGACAGCCGCCAGAGTACACCCGTACGTTCAACCGAACAATACGCGTCTCTGAAAAGACGAATGAAGTCTGAAATTAAATCCGCTGACCAACGAGACGGGAAAGAGCGGAAAACACATGTGCATATGACACGCCATGCCGCGAATTCTTATGAATAATTAACAAATGCACCAACACGATGTCTACAATTTTGATCTATAATGTATATACCTACTTACATACACATGTACCATACGTAGATAGTATATCGCAATGTTATTTTCTAAATGCTTATGTATACATTAACATCATCACAGTCAAGGCATTTCAAATATTTAAAACATTAGGTTATGATTATTATTGGATTTATTTTACTCTCTAAGGCATTCTTTATTTGCCTGTAAGAAATGTACATTTAAGAAACTGGTTATATTTCGATTAGGAGGATTTCTCCTATAATTATTGTGCTTTTATTCTGATGAATGCCTTAAGAAAAGAAAAGGTTTACAATGATAGTTTTCTAGCTAAATTATCTCATAAAATGAAAGACAAGCTTCAAATAAATAACATGTGACTTTCACTAAAAATAGTGTATGCTGAGAGCACTTTCTTTAGAAGATTTAGATTTAGACTTACGTTATTTGAGGTGGCCATAAAGTCCACTGCGACCGTTCTAGTTCTATTGCGGTCCTCACATCTCGTTAGAGTACTTTCTCCAGCCATGGTCTTTTAATTAAGCTCGGCAACTCTGATAGTGTTTTTTAGATATAGTTCGCCTTTTACATTTACAAAAATTGTCATATTTTTGACTTAATGATTATATACTCAGATTTATAGGGTCATATTTGACAGGTAGAGCAAACTATGTTACCTACAGTGGGTATAAATCTATATTTTTTTACGCGACTTCTGGAGTTCCGCAATTTGCCAACTTGGTCCCTCTTATGTTTAATATATTTATCAATGCAGTGTGCAGGCTTATGCAGATGACCTTAAAATATATCGCACTATTACTAACGTAACTGATGTGGAGTTTTTGTAAAAGAACATAAATACCATCTACAGTTGGTGTCATATGAATAAATTTAATTTCCTATTTCCAAGTCTTGTGTTATGATTTTCACAAGGAAAATAAATTATGTAAACTCTCTTTATTACATCTATAATACTGTTATAGAAAAACGAATCTATAAAAGGATATCAAAGGATCTTAGTGTTACATTCGACAGTAAGTTGACTATCTTAAAGATTAGTAGATCTGCTGTTAAGTCTTTGAACCTTATTATTAGAGTGTCCCAAAATTTCCATAATGTTGGTACTATACAATCTCTTTACTTCACGAGTGTCATTACTAAGTTGGAATATGTATCTATCGTTTGGTACCCAATCTATGACCTGACCTACACGTGAATCAAATTGCGTTCAGCGTGCATTTTCGTTGCAGGTTGGACGACGTCTATCCAGAACAAAATATAAACTGCGGGGGGATTTATTAATTGTGAGGTATGGATTGGAAATGCTAGCAGTGCAAAGACAAAGGAAGAGCGCATTACTGGCGACGAATCTCCTAAATAAATTGACTCAGCATCGCTGTTGGTGATATTATGTATTACTCCTAGACACTCGCAATAATAAAATCCCGTTTCTTTATGAACAAATTAGTGCTATTATTTTTGTACATATGTATTAAAAATTTGCCAAATTTATAGCAATTTCAAACTGGGAGCTTACTTTAGAATAACCCTATATACACTCATGGACAAAATTATCGAATAGTTTAAATTTAAATTTTTTTTTGTATATATAAATTTTAATGAAAGAAAAACATTATACAAGAAAAAACTGTTTATTTTTTATTGTTTATTTAACGATATTAATTTTTAATTAGTAGAAAATAATTTAAAAAATTATTATAAATTTTATGAAAATTTAGGATAATTATTGTAAACTTAAATGCAAATCGGTTAAGCAAATACTAATCCTTTGATTGAAATCAGAGCATAGCTAATAACGAGTATTTCCACCTCGAGCTCTAATTACTGCTTGCATCCTTCTGAACATGCTACCAATTAGAGTTTGAATATATTCTTGAGGAATTGCGTTCCATTCATATTGTGTTGCAAATCGAAGTTTTTCTATTGTATTTGGAACAGGATTTCTTTGTCGCAAGCGGCGTTTTAGCTGATCCCACACGTGTTCAATGGGATTCAGGTCTGGGCTATACGGTCTTTGAATCTGAGCTGCATCAAGGTAATTAGTCACTATGCCAGCTGCGTGTGGTCGAGCGTTATCGTCCATAAGTACGAATCTGTCGTATTCAGTGTGGCCCACAGATAGCAAAATATGATCTTGGAGGATGTTTTCGATATACCAGTCACTAGTTATATTTCCATTGGCTTCCACAAGTTTGGTGCATCCATCCCAACTTATGCCTCCCCAAAAAGTTATGCCACCATCTCCAAAAACTAAGAGTTTGTATGAGATTGCAGCTGCTCCTCTCCAACTCTTCTATAGACATGATTTCTACCATCTAGCTCACATAATTAAATTCTAGTCTCATCAGTGAATAGAATATTTTTCCAATTCCTGAAATTCCACTGAGCATGTGTTCTGGCAAATTGTAATCGACGAGTTTTGTGATTTTGGAGAAGAAGATTTTGGCGGGCCGTCTTGGCTTTAAACCTACTTCTTTTAGTCTTCGTAACCGTTCTCGAAATAACATTACAATGTCTTACATTTAGTAACTCATTTTTGAGATATGTGGATGTCAATATACAATTTCGCGTAGAATTTAGTGTCAAAAAACGATCATTAATTTCTTTTGTGTACCTTTTGCCCCCTTGGCCGGGTCTTCGTACGAAATTTCCAGTCTCTTGATACCTTTTTAAAATATACGATACTGTAGATTGACCTCTCCTGAGACGTCGTGCTATATCTTTTTGTCTATATCTTTTATCATACATAGTTACAATTTGTGCCGCTTCAACTCCACTGCAGTAGCTAACTGCATAAAGCTTGTTTTTAAGAGAAAGCAAGAAACGAAAATCACTAACACTTACTTAATTTCACCACAAATAAGTTAAATCACATTAATTCGTAAATGATGTGAGGAATCTTTAAATGACGCAACGCGCGACAGACAATATACGTCATTAAAATCATTAAAATAAGTTAAACGCCAAAATATTTTAAGTCAACTTGAATATATTCACCTACTAAATCAATAATATCAGCACATATATAACTTTACGGCGATAATTTAACATTATATTTGAGTAATAGAGATAACAAAAAATATTTGATAATTTTGTCCATGAGTATATAAGAATCGTCAGTTGCTACATCCAATACTTCGGTAATGTAATGCATCACGCGATCCGCTGATCTAAGTGCAATAGAAAATGAGTTGAATATCACTGGGGATAGGGGGCAAAGGATTATTTGGAAACTGTGCAATTTGTTGTAGTGAAATAGATCCATTCATCATTAAATATTTAAAATATACATTACTATTTAGTCTAAAAGTGTTTTTCATCTACTATCGATAAGCAATAAATATATTAGTTTTCATGCCGCATCTGTGTTTCTTCTTTGTGTTGCAATGTCTATAAACAGAACTGTATATATACTTTCCTTCCTATATTTTCGATTTGCTCTAGCCATATTTTCTAATCGTCCATAATTTAACAAACTATTGAAAATTATCCGCGTATGTACTTCTATGTAACATGTATTCCATCGATCCGAACTCCAAATGCAATTCCACCGAGATTATAACTAAATCACTTACGGAATTAAATGCGGGCATTCGTTTTTTTTCCTTCCTCCCTCTGCTCGCCATCTGATTGTGTGCACGGGCGAACTTTTCACCGAAAAGCGATTTTTGACATGATTACTATTATATATATATATATATATATATATATATATATATATATATATATATATGTATACGTATATGAAATGTGTGTGGATGCGTTATGGGCATTATAATAATTAAACTATTGATTCAGAAGCGAACTGCATGCGATCGATACCTGCAGCAATGGAATCAGTTGATAAAAGTTCGACTATGTCGTGAGAGGAAATGGTTTTGTTATTATGAACTTGAACGTTAGATTGTAAAAGAACACGCTAACGAGAAATCTAAACTAGTCAAGAAACCGTATGAATTTTCACTCCTTTATTTCATCAGTGATATAGAAGAAAATTTCTACCAAAAGGTTTATAATAAATAAACGTATTCATTTTTTTTGTATTCTATTTTCGTTATGGGCATTATAATAATGAAGCGATCGATACCTGCAGCAATGGAATCAGTTGACAAAAGTTCGACTAAGTCGGGAGAGGAAATGGTTTTGTTATTATGAACTTGAACATTAGATTGTAAAAGAACACGCTAACGAGAAATCTAAACTTGTCAAGAAACTGTACGAATTTTTATTCCTTTATTTCATGAGTAATATAGAAGAAAATTTCTACTAAAGGGTCTGGATGAATAAACGTATTAATTTTTTTTGTATTCAATTTTCAAAAGCAAATTAATATCTCAGCAATTTTCTGAACACCAATTTCTTGAAAGGAATTTAACCAAATCTCTCGTAAACACTCTTAATTTTTGAATGTTAATAAAATGCTATATTTTATTACTTTCGTAAGAAAGTTTTGGATTTTATTTTAGGTTATAACCATAGGTTGGATTATATGTAAAACGCATATTAACTAGCGATCGGTACCGACTTTAAATTTCTCGCACCGTGTTAGATTTATTCTAACGTATTGATGTTGAGTCTTTCTCAGTTTATTTTGGTACAAAAACTGTAAAAACCAATAAAAAGTTAATATTTTTATTGGTTTTTACAGTTCTTGTTTTATTTTTAATTTAAAAATACGATGCAGTTATTGTAATAAAATATATTTTTGTGATTATGGCAAATGAAAAACGTTTACTATTTTTTGAACTGTTTTTTTTTAGTGAAAAACTACAAAATAAGCAGTACAACAATTATCAAACTAAATATGAATCAACCATCTAATACATGTCGTACAAGACGATCTTCTTGGTGTATTTCTACTCTAGAGTCTATATCGTTAAGCCTAGTAGCCTGTGCCAAAGAGTGGAAACGACGTTCCGACATAGTAGTTGCAATATATTTTGGAACTGTCCCATCTGTACTCCAAAATTCTGTATTAAAATGTTGGGCTCTTTTTATACTAGCAAGAGTCCAATAAATGCGCTTATTTCCTCAAAATCTGTTGGTGTGTAATGTTTCATCTAATTGGTGGTACTCAAGATGCTGCCCTTCTTCAAGAGAACCTGGATCATGTCACAAATTGGTGCTCTTCAAACAAATTAAATTTAAACATCGACAAATGCTGTTTCATATCTTTCACCAAAAAACCCAATAGATATCTTTCCAATTATTCTATTAATAATATTGCAATCGACCTAAAAACACATGTCAACAATCTTGGAGTTATTTTTGATGAAAGGCTGACCTTCGCTGATAATCTTTCCCAAGTCACTACGTCAGCATATCGATAATTGCGTTTAATTATCCGTACGTGTAAGGACTTCGACAACATAGCTTCACTCAAGTCTCTTTTTTATGCGCTAGTTGTTAGCAAGTTAGAATATGCCGTTGTCGTGTGGTATCCAATATATGACTGCTATATTAATGCTGTTGAATCCATGCAGCGTAAGTTTCTAAAGTATTTAAGTTATAAAGTTGATGGAGCATACCCTCCTCGTGGTTTGGACTACATGTTACTCTTGGATCGTCATGGAGTTGAATCGCTGGAAGCAAGACGACATCTAATTAGTTCAAATTTTATCAAAAATGTAATTCTTTATAAAATCGATTCAGCTGATTTGCTTGCAGAAGTGAATTTTCGAGTACCTCGTCCAAACTCAAGAGTGAATGAACTTCCAACGGCTAGAACAAATATATTGCTGAGGGCTCCCATGGTGCATTCTGTCAAGAACTTCAACAGTTTAAATAATTTTTCTGCAGACATGTTCGTAGATTTGTTTCTTCTATTAATGTTTTTTCTTTTCTTTCACTATTCTTTTATATTTAGGCAGTTTGATTATAGCGAGGTTCAAACTCGATTAAGCAATGTTTTTTGTCGGTAAATAAAAAAATACGCAATAAATTTAAGTATGACCGGTTTTATTATAAAGTTGGGCTCAATACAATTTGTTTACATCATCAGTGGAATATGATATCGCGCAAATATTTGCCTTTTTCTTTGATGCAAAGTTGGGCTCGTTTTTTGGAATTTTCCATGACTTTTTTCAATGTTTCGGTCAATATGGCAGCGATTTCTCGTCGAATATTAAGTTTGAGCGCTTCGAGAGTCTTTAGCTGGTCAGCATACACCTTTCCCTTCAAATATCCCCACAAAAAAAAAGTCCAGTGGCGTCAGGTCAGGTGAACGCGGCGGCCAGAAGAAATCACCATTTTTTGATACTAAACGGCCTGGGAATATTTCGTTCAACAATTCGATGGTTAGACGAGATGTATGAGCCGTAGCACCATCCTGCTGGAACCAGTGGTCTTCCAGGCCGTTGTTCTCGATCTCTGGACGCAACAAATCATTCACCATAGCCCGATAACGGGCACCATTCACCGAAATTGCTTCGCCATCGTCATCTTCGAAAAAGAACGGTCCAATGATGCAATCCGAGCACATTCCGCACCAAACTGTCACACGTTTGTCATGGAGAGGCTGCTCATGATATTTTTCTGGATTTGTGTCGCCCCAAATACGATAATTCTGTTTGTTTACATTGCCATTCAAGTCAAAATGTGCTTCGTCGCTCATGATGATTTTGTTCCAAAAATCATCTTCACTTCTCTCCAAATTTCGCATCGTTTTAGCGTATTCCAATCGTCTGGGGTAATCTCCCGGCTTCAGTTCGTGCACCATTTGTATTTTGTATGGGAACAACTTTAAATTTACTGATGCCAAAGTCTGAGCATGGCGCGAAGTCGACACATTTCGGCTCTCAGCTAAAAGATCCTGTGCAATGGCGATGTTTGTGTTCGACCGTGCTCTGCGCCGTATAGTGCCACGCAACACATTACTTAGCACACCACTGGACTTGAATTTTGAATATAATGCTCGAATTGTATTCGGATTATGTGCTTTCTTTCCAGGAAATTTTACACGAAATTTACGTTGAGTCAAAATAATTGACTTCTGATTTTCAATGTATAATTCTACGATATCAGAACGCTCGGTTAGCGTGTACTGAGACATGGTGAAAATTCTACTGAAGTCTAGTTTCTAAAATGCCATACATTTCGGTGCTGTCACTAAACCTGTCAAAATTAAGACCGGTTCACATAGCTTAATCGAGTTTGAACCTCACTGTATTATTGAATTATGTTTTGTTTTTAATTCTTTTTCACACATATATTATAATTATTATTTGTTTATGTTGTCTGTATTGGCGTGACCTGTTGGATAATTAATAAATATTATTATTATTGTTATATATTATATATTATATATATTACATATTATATAGTGAGGTTCCTACATCATATGCCGCACCCACATTTCGACCCTAATGCTTCTCTATTCTTGCAATCGTCCCCTTCCATGGCTCTATCTATCATGATTTGATATGTGTATTAATGTATTAATTATAAATTATAATAATGCTTTTAATCGATAATTAATGTAATAAAACTGTCGTTAGATAATTATATGATTTGTTTATCGTAAGTGTTCAGCCTTCTTAACTACATATTGAAATAAGTAAATGCGAATTTTAGTGCATACTTCCAACCTTTACTTATAATGTTAGTTCACGTTTCAGTAACCTGAACTATCATTTTGCCAATATTTAGAAATCTTGATTTTCTAGGAGCACTTCAGGTACATTTGCTTGCTAGGCATAATTTTTAATATAAGATAAATAACAATATCCTAATATAAAAGTCAGTTTAGTGTGTCAATTCGATATCAAAATTATTTTCCAGAATCGGAATCTTATATCACACACATGAATACATGCAAGTACTCTTCTACATGTATGTATTCATTCAACAATTTCAATTTTTTTCTCTCATACTTCAAAAGCCATGTTTCTTGTCGGTTTGTTAAGTTACAAAACATCGACCCGAAAAAGAGAAGCCTTTCATTTATTTACTTTGTCTCTATTTTTTTTTTTTTTTGGATGGACTGACAGGAAGGTAAATTAAATTAGAGAATCAGGCCAAGTGTCAATTGATATGTCGGAGTAACAGAAACGCACAACGAAATACGCCTCAGTCAATGTGAATTCAATGCAAGCGTTTGTCTTTTATATTGAGTGTATTACGCCATGCTGGTGGCTTCTTATAAACTAATATTAATGATTCTATTAAAGTCATCCCGTTCGTTCGCCCGTTTTTATCAGTATTAGACGCACATGTGACACTGGTCTGGTTACGAAATGACGGTGAAGATTGACAATTAGATAACTAATGCGTTCACGAGGGAAATAATAAAAAATAAGTCTTGTAATTAAGATAAAATGCTATGAAAATAAAGTAAATTTAATGAAAATTCAATGAGGCGTTTAATTGATAACTTTTACTCTTTTACATATTAAATATTTGAAGTAGAACATCAATATTTTAATTTATTAAGATAAATATACATTTATCATCTTGACACATATGATGTAATAGAAATTGTTTAGTTATAAGGTAATTATTAGGTAATTATTAATAATTACTATTAATTAATTATAACAAAATATAAATAAATAAGTTTCAGATGGCGGACTATAATATTGCAGATAATTAAAATAAAATGTATTGAAGCAGTTCCATAATTTAATCTTGTGTTTTTTTCGAACATTTAGAATTGTCATATACTAATTTCTTTTTAATATTTCCTTTGTCGTATTCAAGAGTCAGAGGCATCTTTTGTTTATTTTCTTGACAATAGTCTTTTAGTAGCAACTCCTTATATAAAAGTAATTAATTAAAATACTTTCTCGGATGGGTTTTGTATTTTACTGTCTTAATTTTGATGTAGCAAAATGTATGTAATTCTTAATTAAATTCTTCTCTACAGTGGCTTCACTTGTGGTTTGTTTTTACGTACTACGTTACGAACTACGTATTTGATCGTATAAAAGCATGGAGTTTGCGAAATTTCGGTCTCTTGTATTTAGTCATCAATTAGAACTCGCAAAACATCCGGGGGCTTAATTCATTTGATAACGGGATTGTAATGACTTGTTAAAAGTATCTAATTACATAGCTTATGAGGTTTTTATTAATTATAATTAAAGACGGCAGACTATGTGCCCGGGTGACAAGAATCATTTCACCATGTGTACTAAATATTGTTTTGGATACTATAATATAAATATGTTTTGAAGGTGCATCTGTTATTGCCAATAATACCACTTTTTCTTTAGAATAAATGTTTCGTTCATTGTTAGAAATACAAAATAATGTTTTCTTTTATTTTGATTTAGAACTGTAAAATATATGTTCAAATTCTGTTATCTCTTTGATAAATGCATGTATGGAAATATTTAGGAAACTAGATATAAACTATAACTATATAACTACTAAATATATGTTTTTCTGCTCTGATATGTAAACAAAGCGAGAGGAATGAAAAATAATATTTAGTACAGATGGTGAAATGATTCTTTTCACCATGCACCGGGCACATAGTCTGCCGTCTTTAATTATAATAAATATAAGCGACAGAAGGATATAGTGAGATATCAGAAGTGTCGTTTATCGCGGTATTTAGCGGTTTTTTATCATTTCCATCTGAGACTACGTGACCGTGGGTGTTCCAATTTCTTTTCGACGCAAGACCATTAACCCTATTGCAGGCGAGTTTTTCCATGATGTCCATCTGTAATGGCATTGTTTCTTCATTGTAATTTATTTTTGCTACATTTTTCTTTCTTGAATTTGAAAAGGGTTCATGCAAGAGACCTAAAATTCCTTATACAGAACTTAAAGTTACTGTTTTGGGCATAAAACTTCCTTGGATGAATTCCATATTCACGGATTTTGGTGGATAAATGATTGGTAGAAGCTGAGCTGAGTGTGTACCATTGTCAGGACGAGTTGTAAATAAGCAACAAGTATACCACTAAATAAGGAAGCCTTTAATAATGAAATTAACACAATTAAAATAATAGCAAAAAATAATGGTTACAACCCAGATATCATCGATAAGTTGATAACACATAAAGAAAGGAAAATACTTCAAAAAAAAATTGTTATACCCAGAAATAAACGAATTAAAGAAACCTAGTTGGCATGTAATCACCTATATCCCTCCCATAACACAGAAAATAAACAAATTAATAAAGAAACTCAACATTAACATAGTGTGGATAAATAAAGTAAATTTAGGTACATTGTTGAATAATACTAAAGATAAAATAGATAACTTAGATAAATCAGGAGTATATTCCATAAAATGCCAGAATTGTGAAGCTATTTATATCGGACAGAGTGGCAGATGTATTAATAAACGGCTAACAGAACATATTAGAGATATAAAATATAGTGTTAAACACACAGGGTTCGCAGAACATTGTATAGACCAGAACCACTTACCCGATATAAATAGCTGTAACCTCATTCATAATGTAGTAAAAAGTAAAAAGTTAAATATATTAGAGATTTTTTAAATTAAAAAAGCCCAAAAACAAAATCGAGTTATCACAAACACGCAATTAGAATTCATAAATACCCCCTACAGCGATGCAATTTTAAATATCAATTACCCACATTCTCCCACCCATAATGAACACAGGTATATAAGTTAACCTTAAGTAGAGTAAGTTTAGTTTTAGATAGCTCTTTGATAATGGCCTAATAGCCGAAACAATTGTTAGTATATCTAATTAAAGAAGTCGTGAAACTTAGCCAAGTGTTTTATTTTCGAATAATTAATCAAATAATCAAAATTTTGTCAACAATATTCTTTACTCAGACGCAGCTACTTTTTGCCTTACCGGTGAAGTAAACAGACATAACTGCAGATACTGGTCATCGGAAAATCCATCTTGGTTTTTGGAGCACCATACGCAGTACCCCCCAAAGGTTAATGTATGGGTTGGCATTCTAGGCGATCATATTATCGGTCCCTTTTTCATCAATGGCAATTTAACTTCGGCTCTGTATTTGCAGTTATTGCAAAATGAAATAATACCTGCTAGTGCTACGCTCTATCCTTATGAAAACGATGAACACCTGCCCAATGACAGTCTCTGGTTCCAGCAAGATGGCGCCCCACCACATTATGGTGTAAATGTTCGTCAATATCTGGACAACGTTTTTCCCCACAGATGATTGGAAGACGAGGAACCATTGAATGGCCAGCCCGTTCGCCAGATTTAAGTCCTTTAGATTATTTTCTTTGGGGATACGTAAAAAACAAAGTTTACAAAGAAAAGCCCGATAACATCGAAGATTTACAAATGCGAATTACCAGAACGATACAAGAAATTCCCCGAGATTTTTGACAGAATTCTGTTCGGGGTTTTGTAAATCGATTGGGTCATTGTCAAATTACTAATGGACGACAATTTGAACACTTACTTTAATTTACTTTGTTATTAATTTGTTTAATTTTTCTTGTTAAAAAGTTAATAAAATGAATTTAAAAAAAAAATATTATTGTAAAGAGAAAAGAAACCTCTATCGAATGGAAGAGCAAAATTTACCAGTTCCCATTAAAAAGAAATGCGCGAACAAGCGTATCTAAAAAAAACAATTGAAGAAAAAAAAAACAAATAATCACAAATGTAGATCAAAATATCTTAACAAACTTTTATATTGAACACAATTCCCTAAAATGAATATTAACACAATATGACAATATGACAATAAATCACCGTCTCCATACTTTTAACTAAGCCTGTATGTATGACTGGACCCAAACAGAAACAGTACTGTCATTCATGTATGTATGACATGGCAGTCAACATATTAAGTGAGTTAGCATCTCAACCGAAGATGTCAGGGGCAATCTTGTTGTTGGTTACGTTAGTAAGTTAATAATGTAGTACGTTGTGTAGAAAAACGCATGAACTAGTGCTTGAGAAAACAAGTAGCAATACTTCATAAATATTTTTGAAAACAGCATATCTAGATTAGATTACTTTAATTGATTACAGAGTCTATTCAACTGCAATCTTTCTAAATCTATTGTGGTTGTCATGTTTTTTTACTGGCCCTGTTTTTTTGATCAGGCTTAGTAGTTTTGAAATCGGTATTTTTAAATATAGTTTCGCTTTAGAATATTTAATTACCACAATAGAGCATAATTCAATTACTTTTTAAAATAAACTAATTAATACTGAAAAATCTAAATAATAAATTAAGTATATTTATTAACTTTTTTTTTAAGTTTTTCTAAATAAATAAAATGGAAACGTAAGGGGTATTTCTAGCGACATTTTTTTCTTTTAATACGTTTATACAAATATAATTTTCTTTAACTAAATTTGTATTAATAAAGACATTTCGATAGGTAATTTTAAATCAAATAAAGATTAATAAAATATAGATATCATATACTATATAAAGCAAAATTAGTTTATTTTTTAATAAGCTAAAATATACCTGCCGAAGTATATTTCAACAAACAGATGTATTCACTGTTTGTTTTACCTTAATACTCATACATTTTCGATGCATTAACAGTGAATTGTTGGAAAAACAAATAGGCTATTGTATAATGCATACTGATATATTTTTCCAAAAAATGTTCGTTGTTTTAGTGGTATTTTTAAAATGTTTATTTGCATTGGAAATAGATTCCGTTGTAAACTGAATTGGAAATATATCTCATTAATACTTAATTTATCTTAATAGCAGAATTCTGATACAGTTTTAAAATTTAATTTCTTTTACTAATTCAATAATAATATTAATATTGAATAATATCATATAAGAACGAAGCAAAGGGACCGAGTAAGAGATGGCATTTGATATGAGAGTTTGATTTTCAAAGTAAGTGATTAGATTTGGAAAATTTCCAAAGTGTTCCTGAAGAAGGTACAACTTATTTTTTAAATTTGGAATTTGTTTTAGTTCCTTGCACTCAGAAATACTTCGAGCATCATCATTTAAACACATAACGACATTTTGTAAACTATCGAAATTCTTTGCATCAAAACTAGTAGCTTCCAATCATGTTCCCCAACTAGTTATTACTGTAGAAGGGTGTCACTGACAAAGAAGAAAATTCTTCCCTGTATAGAGCTGCTCTCAATGGTGCTTTTCTGAAAACTTTTTTAAAAACAGAGACAAGTCTATCGACTTCCGAAAAGGTGTCTCTGGGGAACATATCCTAATATGCTGCATATTACTTGTGTAGCACATGCTCTCCACAGAATCTGTGAATATATCAGAGACAACTTTCTGGATGTTGATAGACTTGTAACCGCTTTTAAAGAAGTTTTCAGAAAAATACCATTGAGAGTAGCTCTTTACGAAGAAAAACTTCCATCATTGTCACTGCCTCCATCTCCAGTAATAACTAGATGGGGAACATGGTTGGAAGCTACTAGTTTTTATGCAAAGAATTTTGATAGTTTGGAAAATGTCGTTACATCTTTAAATGACGATGCTCAAAGTATTTCTAAGTGCAAGGAACTAATACAAATCCCAAATTTAAAAAATCAGTTGTACTTTCATCCGGAACACTTTGGAAATTTGCCAAAACTAATCACTTATTTTGAATATCAAAATCTAAAATTAAATGATGAATTAACCACATTAAATGTGGTTATTAGTAATTTGAAAAATATTCCAAATGACTTCGGATGTGGGCTTCGGCAAAAGTTAGACACAGTTTTTAATAGAAATACAGATTTAATAACATTGCGGCAATTTTGTATGGGGCCAATGCCTCAAAATCTAACTCCTAGATGCGCTGAAATAAATTAATATTTCAAATAAATAAATAAAACACACATAAGATGTTTTAGATTTACACTTTATTAATAAGATGATGACAGCTGTTTCGCTAACACAGTAGCTTCTTCAAATTCAACTTAAGACTAAAGATACATACAATATACAGCGTTAAATCAGGTAGTTGACCCAAGTTAAAATTCTAGGAACTATTACATTTATATTTATTGCTTTTTGAAAACTATACTATGTCCTACTTGTGTGAGGTTTAAGTTTAATAATATAACATAAGCAACTAAGAAACAATATTTCAATGGATGAACAGATTTAACAGTGGGGATGAATTCAAGTATAATTTATCGTTTAGTAACATTTCTGAGTTTTTGAGTTTATTAATTTCTAAAGACTCTAAACCATTTAGTTTTCTACCTTTATTTTCTACATGTATAATATCGGATTGTAAATTTAATTCATGTTCGTTCTCTATTAAATGATTAGAGTAGGTTGAGTCAGTTTTCTTATTGATATAAGAATGATAGTGGTCTTGGATTCGTTTTCTAAACATTCTACCTGTCTGTCCGATATATGTTTTGGTACATGATCCACATGATAACTTATAGACTCCTGATTTATTGTCTTTGGTAGTTTTTTAGGTATTAGGTAGTTAAGTTATCATGTGGATTATGTACCAAAACATATATCGGACAGAGGTAGAACGTTTAAAAAACGAATCCAAGACCACTATCATTCTTATATCAATAAGAAAACTGACTCAACCTACTCTAATCATTTAATAGAGAACGAGCATGAATTCAATTTACAATTCGATATTGAATTCATCCCCACTGTTAAATCTGTTCACCCATTGAAATATTGTTTCTTAGTTGCTTATGTTATATTATTAAACTTAAACCTCACACAAGTAGGACATAGTATAGTTTTCAAAAAGCAATAAATATAAATGTAATAGTTCCTAGAATTTTAACTTGGGTCAACTACCTGATTTAACGCTGTATATTGTATGTATCTTTAGTCTTAAGTTGAATTTGAAGATGCTACTGTGTTAGCGAAATAGCTATCATTATCTTATTAATAAAGTGTAAATCTAAAACATCTTATGTGTGTTTTATTTATTTATTTGTGATACGGATTTACATCAAGCAAAGGTCGAAACAATGAAAGAAAAGGATATTTCAAGTATGCTCCTATAACCAGTTGTGATGAAAGGACGTTTTCTATCTGCAAGGATGTGCTTTATTCAAGAAGAACGAATTTTACAGAAGAGAACCTTGAGAAAGTATTGCTAGTTAATATTAATACTCCTTTGCCCAACTTAAACTACAAAATGAACCAATAAAAATGTATTTCGTATTCTATAGATCATCATATAGAAATGACATTTTCTATCTAGGCTGTATTTCATTCGAAAAGAACACATTTTACAGAAGAGAACCTTGAGAAAGTAATACTAGTTAATATTAATACTCCTTTACTCAATTTGAACTACAAAATTAACAAATAAAAATGTATGTCGTGTTTTATAGATCACACCCTTTTGTTTTCCAATTATATAAATAAAACAAAACTCTTTAAAAATACAAATTTTCAATAGTACGCCCGTGGGCGATAGGTCATGGGTCGATCGTGTCCGGTCCCTACTGATTACGTAACAACACCAATGAATCTAATCTTAACATAATAAATTTCCCGTCTTATATCGATTTCTCATTGGCTGACATTAGCGATGAAAGTAAAGGACAATTTTTGTACTAAATACTGCACTTACTGCCTCTTTATAAAGCTTTCCGTCTACAATAAATATTTATGAACATAAATATACAGGCAGTGCAAATGCATTTAAGAGAATGAAACTGCACGTACCGACTACTGCCCCCGCATATTTCAAAATACGTTGGGTGATTCAACCCTCCCGAACGTCTGCGGTTGGTGGTAGGTAATTTGCAGAGCGTTGGGGGAAAGGAAACAGAACGACTGGCAGCGGCAGCAAGTTATGCTTATGATCGAACTTAGACAAGTTTGATTAATGATTCCCGGGGTTCTTGCATTAATTTTGATGCATGTAACATTAAAAACCACATTATCCGGGACTGCTGTCATCTCCACAAAGTAAACGCATTCGTCGACGGGTCATGCTTGAATTGTTTCCAATGACTGTTCCATCACGCTTTTCTATTGAGACTGCAACGATGATGTATGTTCAGCTGATATTTATGAGAGTGATTCTCCAGTATTACTACTATTCTTACTACTATGTACTAACTCATATGTGTGTGTGTGTGTGTGACTACGGATGCGCCCAATAAGAGAAAATAAAATAAAAGATTTGCAACCATCGTTCCGGGTCTATTCTCCTGAAGCAGACGGGCAGAATTGTTATGAATTGCTCGTGTGATTAATGAAAATATTGGTGAATTTCTAAAGGAATAATATTTCAAGTAGATATTTAAAAATGTGTGTATGTCTCAATAGATTTTTCGATTATGATAAATGTGTTGAAAATCATTAATATTACAAGCGTATGTTATAGTTTCAGTAAACTCATAACATGTCATTTTTATTTACTTTTCCGATGATGTTTCTATCGTAATCTCTTGAAATACGCTATCCCTTAAAAACTTGCAAATTTATCATGTCCGCTATGCACAAGATTTTTAAAATGGGTGTCTGTTATGAATTATGTTAAAGTAGATGGTTATGTCTTTCTGTCAAATACGGAATCCCCAAGTTTCTCTCTCATTAAGCATAGCATAGATCTGCTTCTTAAATGCACAAGTGATTTCTACTTATTTTCCAGCATTTTAGTAATTATTTAATATTTCGATCTTTTTTGTTCTAATCGATAGAACTAATTTGATTTTTAAATACTTGCCGGTAAGGAAAGAAACATTTACAAAACTTAAAAATAAAACCTTAATTTACATACACATTCTTAAGGTCAGGAATATCGAAGATGATATGTAATATAAATAGAATATTTGAGAAAAAAACTACCAAAATTTTCGTAATATTCGTAACAAACAACAGCAATATAAGCTGTATTTACTTTCCTTTATTTAAAATAATTCTATAGATATTCTGCATTTTATCGTCTGACCTAGAAATATAAATTCTTTATTGATGATTCCGTTAATATCGGAAAAACAGATTAGTAGGGACTTGATGTTACTTTTGACTTGATAGGTTTTCTTTAGCCAATGCGAAAATGGAGACTTCCATTATGACGATTGTTGTGTTTTGGCATCATATCCATAAAATATGACGAAAGTTGGAACTTTTGTCATCTGTGACGACGTTAGACACAAAAAACATCATTCTTGCGATGTTGTGTCTCTTTAGCAGTCCTGGCATGAACTTTGTTGCTCTCTTTCTCATGTTCAATTCTTTCAATAAAATTCACTAATATCTACCATAAGATAATACCACAATGTTACAGATACCTTAGATGGTTAAGATGTTACAGAGACTAGCATGCCCAGGTATCACAGGGCCATGAGAACAACTCCTATCGCTGCATTGGAGGTGATTTGGTAATTTTACGGCCCCATATGCAAGGAAAAGCAATGTCAGCAGCCTACAGACTAATGCAATGCCAGATAACTATAAACCTAGTCCACGGCACTGACCTAGATAAAAGAACTCAAGGCAGATCCCATTACAAGGAAACCTAGTGATGCTATGATACATAAATTCAATTTTGAACTACCTAGTCATATTAGCTGGGGATTAGGGCGGAATATATTGTTACAAGTTCTCAGCGATTTATTGATCGGCTTTGGTATATTCCGCTTTAATATATCGTATCGCTACGTCATCAGCTTCTTCGGGAAGAATTTTAAAAAAGGAGATGCGCACAATGTCCCACGAACACATCCGTTGTGTAGCTCTGGGAAATTAGTAGTAGTACCTTGTGTATATATGATACCGTTTAGCAGCTTGAATATGTTTTATTGAATTAGTTGGATTACTAGAGTTTGCGGAGGTTATTTTACCGCAATTCTAAAGAGCCTTCCGTGTCTCCATTTTCGCATTTCATTTCTTTTACCGTCTAATTTTCCGTCTACAGTGTTTTATTCTTTTTGGGGGAAACACCAGAAGAATTGAAATCGTTTGGAAACCTTTACCATCCAGCTGATCTGGATCGGAGACTTCATTTTGCAGAAGGGACCGTTTTGAGCGACACCGGAGAGCAATAGCCCAGAGCAGCTAAGTAATACTAAGTAATGCAACTTAATTACTTCGAAACGGCTGTTTGTTCATTCCTCTAACAACAAAAACTTGCATCGAGCCATAAGGCGATAAGAGAGAGAAGAAAAGCAAACGATGGCTGCACAAAATATTTAAATTCGCCAAGTTATATCGTCTTTTTCTTACTTACTTTTTTTTTTGCTTTGTGGACCGTAATTTTTATGTACGAATACTTTTATTAAATTAGTTCACACTACCTTTAAATTTTCAGATTAATTTATCATAAATATTATTGAGGAATATTCACAATTAGAAATTTGTAAATTCAGTTTATTTAAAAGTTTAGGCATAAGAATGCAAATCCTTTTTTGTTATAATTCATTTACGTTGCCAAATATGTATTATTAACTTTATGTAATTAAGCAAAGAAATAATTATTTTGTGAACGTTTTGCATAAGATTTTGTGTACATGTATTCCGTGCTTACATTTGTAACACCCTGTATGATAAGGAGTTAAAAAAACAAATTTGGATACCTTGAACATTAAGCTAAAGAAAAGGTACTCTTGTTCATTGTCGATAAAATGAACCGTTTTCGAGGAAAAAAAAATAAAAGAATTAATGTTTTATTTCTGTTAAAAAGAACCATGTTTTTAATTTTTTTTGTCTGCAGCAAAGTGTGATACAAAAGTCTGAAATAAAACTGTTTTCAGTACTAAAAAACGCATTGTTTTTACAAACGTTACTATGGTACCCACGAATTAATAAATATCTTGCATTGACGTGTAAATTTTAAATCTTGTAATCCTTCATATTGTTAACACGTTGATCCTTTACTTCGATACTAATTTATTGAATTTTGAATATCTTCGTAAATTTAATTTGATAATGGGATACACATTTAGTGAGTATGCAGATATGCATCTTATGTACGGTCTTGCATCTTGCAATGCTTTGGAAGCAAGAAGGTTGTATGAAGAAAGATATCCCAATCGCAATATTCCAAATCAGAAAACATTTCAGCGACTTCCTTCAGAACGCTTTTCGGGATTCAATAGAGCATTTGCCATTTGCAACCCGCCAAAGCATGTATTTTATGCATGATGGGGCCCCACCTCATTTTAGCGTTGCTGTACGCGACCACCTGAATAACGTCTATCCAAACCGTTGGATAGGCAGAGGAGGTCCCATTGCCTGGCCTCCACGGTCTCCCGACCTAACGCCAATGGATTTTCACCTGTGGGGTCATCTCAAAACCTTGGTGTATTCCTCTCCGGTTGATACTTGGGAGGAACTTTTACAGAGAATCACATTTCATTGTAATGTGATAAGAAACAATACTGGGTTGTTGTGGCGAGTACAGCAGTCCTCTATTCGTCGTGCCCGCGAGTGTATCAGAGTTCACGGAGCCCATGTTGAACCCACTTATGATGTTTTTAATTGATTATTTCTAATTAGCGTATTTAGGTTCAATCGTTGCAAGCTTTAGTGAGTACATTTCTAAACATAATTTTTGTTAAGGTGCCTTTCTGGGACAAAAGTGCATTTCTAAGAATCTTTGTAATTTTGCCGTATTAAATAACCTAAACTAATACTTTTTTGTTCCTGGAATGACTTTTGTATCACACTTTGTTGCAGACAAAAAAAAATAAAAAACATGGTTCTTTTTAATAGAAATAAAACATTAATTCTTTTATTTTTTTTCCTCGAAAACGGTTCATTTTATCGACAATGAACAAGAGTACCTTTTCTTTAGCTTAATGTTCAAGGTATCCAAATTTGTTTTTTTAACTCCTTATCATACAGGGTGTTAAAAATGTAAGCATTAAAACGTACAACCTAGTCCGCCCCTGGTAAACTAAACATGCTAATTTAAATTTAAGGGCAGTATTTTAAGAGATCCTTACTACTGTTTACCATATTAAATTTTCATTAAGTTATAAAAAAGTAGTTTAAAAGTTATTCAAGAAAAATTGATTTCCAGTGGCGTCGTTTAGGAGGCCGTATCTCCGTAGGGAGGGCCGCTAGGAAAAAAAATATGGGAACTTGTCATCTTATTTTTTAATGTTCTATCTGAATCCGAGAGACTTCCCACATTTTCCCGCACACATTGTATATATAAGGGATAACAAATCCGCTTCTTGTTTATGCCATTTGTAAGGATTAGTAAACGTTTAAATTATATATAAATTACCGAAAACTGAATATTTAACTCGTATTAATTAATTAATGTCGCAGCGAACAAGGCACTGCAAATATCGCATAAATAATTGACCACCATGAAGGGCACTTCCTTACATCAAGAGTAGCATCAGAAAGGGTTAAAGAGGAAGTGGTATATGTATCAGTAATAGTATTAGCAGAAAGACAGGAAAGGGGGCGTCAGGGATAAGTTACGAATGAGTAAGGGACGGTGTCGACTGTCGAGGCACAAAGACAGAGAAGAAGGGAGACCCGGGGTAATGCAGAGATAGATAGGCGGTTGATCTAAAGCAAGTGCGGTGATAAACGTGGATGCTGAGACCGCAGAGGCGGCTGAAGACTGATGTTTGTTGTTGGATCCGTGATTTATAACGACCAACCACCACAAACAATGCCGGTCTCGGGTGAAACCCCTACATCAGCATCAATATAAGATGCACGGGGCGCAACAAATAGGAAGCGCCGAATTTCCTGCCTTAAACTTTACACTTAATACAATTTTCAGCACAATAGCCCCGGCACAGAAAGAGAAGATAATTCATCTCATTATATTGTGCCCAATAAGTTAACAACGCGTCGGTAATGAATCGTCTTGTATCAATTTATCTCTTACAGTAAACTATTAATTCCGGCTTCACTGTGCGCGAGGACGCATTAACAACACCTATTTCCATTCATCCACTTAATCTTCCAAGTCATTATGGCAAACTATTCGCTGAAAAGGTATATTATGCATTAAACGTGACGTGCACTTTTTTTTTAAGACAAAGTAGTAGAATGAACCAAAAGATATTTTCTGTAGAAATGTTCTGTAAAAATTATGATACAGTTTGATTTTATAACAGTATGATACTAATAGCAGAAGTATTTGTTGCCCTAAAATCCATGTAGGAATACATAAACATCGATTATTTAATAAAGTCTAATATAACCAGAGTTAATATTGAAAAAAATTACATAACATTTATTGACATAATTCGAATATACTGTCTTGGTAAAATGAATGTAAAATGTTATGTAAATTATTATATTTCTTTACGTTCTTGTTTATAATTGTTAATAACTTAGAATTTAAATCATGCTATATGTACCAATTTATAATAGAATATTTTTAAGTTACAGTAAGCTTCATAATCAATACTTGCATTTTGCAAAATTTCTTAAATACATAAATATTGTTTTTGTACCAGTTACGATGTACGTAAAATTTTATACAAAGATAACGTGAATTGTAAAGAAAACACGGAGTCAGACGGTAAAAAAAGGAAGACTTGAAAATAAGAACGCATTTCAAATATGAAACATTATTAGAAAGAAATATTAAAGAAAACGTAAATCAGAACAAAAGTTTTTAGATACGGAATATTATTTGGAAGAGTATTTTAATTTAAAATGTATTTGAAAAAGAATTGACGTCACGGGGCATATACCGTGTGTCCCAATTTCGATGCTCACCATTGGTATCTCGGTTATTAGAAGATATAGAACAACGGTTAAATGGGGAATGTTTTGCAGAATTCAATACTCGCGGCAAATCTCATTTCAAATTTGATCTAACTTTTTAAATTTTTAAAATATTTTGAAAAATCAAAAATTTGCCGATTTCGTTATTCCTCAATAACTCGATAACGCTTAGTCTGACCTCTTTTAAAGTTTTACATTGTTGAGACACTTTTTTAAAACAAATTATTTGATACAAACAGAAACCCTCGATTGTCATTTGTTTTTAAGTTATTACCACTATCTTTTGTTTTTCATATGGCGGCCATATTGGATTTTGGGTTTGTTGGTAGTCCTCAAAATGTGCTTTTCAACGATGTATAACATGCCTGAAAAATTTTTATTTATAAGGAAAATATTAATAAAAACGTAAATTAATCTTTAATATCAAATTAGTAGGCTGAAAAATTAAACACCAATGTCAAATGAAAATGAAAAGATATTCTAAGTATAGCAAACGCCAATTAAGTTGGCGCGAGGAGGGGTAAGTTCGCGCAGGATTAAAAGTAGTGGGGAGAATTGTATTTGGTTTTACATCAAATGTCAGATAATTCTAACCTCTGAGCGTGTATCACTAGCAAAGACATTATGTTCCGTCAAACGTCAATGACAAATGTATTCTGACAATGAAACAAAACGATAACCTGTCAAAGTACAATTAGTGCTGCAGAGATAAGTTAATTAAAACTACTTGTAGTTAGTGATAAGTAATTATTGTCAAGTATTAAGATTTATAAGTATTGATAATGGCGCATACATATTCAAACGAAGAAAAAGTTGATATGTTGGAAGTGTATTTCAAAGCAAATAGAAACACTAAAAATGCGTGCACGAGTTATGCAGAGCGTTTTCCAGAAAGACAACAGCCACACAGGACAATTTTTAGAAGACTAGTTAGCAAATTAAAAAACTTTGGAAGCTTCGAACAAAAACGAGCTAACTATGAAGTTAATAATGCTGATACACGTCTAAATAATATTTTGCAGAACGTTAGGAATAATCCCAGCACATCAGTTCGTTGTGTGACACGAGAAACAGGGATTTCAAAATCTACTGTTCACAGAACCTTGACGAAAAGCAAGTATTACCCTTACAAACCAACAATTGTACAAGGTTTAAGTGATAATGACAATCTCCGACGATTACAGTTTAGCAGGTGGTACCTTCAAAAATGTGAATATGACGCTAATTTTCCTAGGAAAATACTATGGACAGATGAAACACGATTTACCAATTGTGGAGTGTTCAATAGGAATAACTATCATCATTGGTCTACTGAAAATCCACATTTGGTAAATCAAAGAAGATTTCAAGTTCGATTTGGTTTTAATGTATGGTGCGGTTTAATTGGTATGACATTTTGTTTACATTTTTTTTTGTTTTTTAAACTCTTTTTTTCGTTTTAGATAATCAGTTAATAGGTCCTTTCATCTTTGATTACAATTTAACTGGTAACAGATATTTGGAGCTACTAACAAACGAGATAATGCCTGCTTTGAGGCAAATTATTAATCCCGAGAACATGCAAAACATCTGGTTCCAGCAAGATGGTTGCCCGGCCCATAACACTCGTAACGTGCAACATTTTTTGAGAGAAAACTTTAATGAGAGAGTGATTTCAAATAATGGACCCGTGCAATGGCCTGCGAGATCACCCGACCTTACCCCGCTTGACTTTTATTTACGGGGTACCACTAAAAACGAAGTATATGATTTTGAACCGCCAGAAACTCGGGAAATTTTAGAACAAAGAGTACTAGATGTGCTACGATCAGTAAACGGAAACACGCTATGTAGAGTTTGTAACTCTACTCGAACAAGGTGTCAAAATTGTGTGGAACAGAATGGTCGTCATATTGAACAATTTCTTTGAGTGAATGTGAACTTTAAGTTCTGTATCTTTACTTTTTATTTCTATAATTTTTTTATCGTTTCGTTTGTTTACAGTATTACTTAGAATATCTTTTCACTTTCATTTGACATTGGTGTTTAATTTTTCAGCTTACTAATTTCATATTAAAGATTAATTTACGTCTTTATTAATATTTTCCTTATAAATAAAAATTTTTCAGGCATGTTATACATCGTTGAAAAGCACATTTTGAGGACTACCTAACAAACCCAAAATCCAATATGGCCGCCATATGAAAAACAAAAGATAGTGGTAATAACTTAAAAACAAATGACAATCGGGGGTTTCTGTTTGTATCAAATAATTTGTTTTAAAAAAGTGTCTCAACAATGTAAAACTTTAAAAGAGGTATTTGATTTTTCAAAATATTTTAAAAATTTAAAAAGTTAGGTCAAATTTGAAATGAGATTTGCCGCGAGTATTGAATTCTGCAAAACATTCCCCATTTAACCGTTGTTCTATATCTTCTAATAACCGAGATACCAATGGTGAGCACCGAAATTGGGACACACGGTATAAAAAAAATTTCTCAAGGAGAGAGACACTGATCGAAATAACGTTTTCAAGCGGTAGTCAAAATAAAATTTTGTTTTGTATATTGTATTGAATTTAATTCATCTTCAGAATTTTTATATTTTTAATTCAAAGAAAAGTATTACTTTAGTTTTTTAATATAATAAGAAATTTGACAGGCAAATTATGTAACAAAGACACTCAAGACTTTGAAGTACTAAAATTAAATTTACAAGTTTATTTGTTCTATGTGGACATCTTATTTATGGGTGTACAATTTCAATTTCTGTATTAAAACAGACAATAAAATACAGCTTTCGTTAAATTTGCAAGTAGGGAAAAAAATCCCACGACCATTTAAAGATATCTGGGTTTAGAACTCGAAATTTTAAACTCTCGTTAAATATATGAGATACTAATTAAAATATATCGTGTGTTATTGATGATTTGATGTAACCGGGTAAAGTCTCGCTACATAAATATGAAATAACACATTTTTCTTTTGTAATATTATCAACCTTTAATACTATTAAATCCACAAACTTTACCATTTATTCATTTTTAGATAAAAACACTGTTTGATGTTTTAGCATCTTGTAGGGTATAAAGATTGGCGTACTATGTTTTACTAATAATTGACGATATGTAATACACTTGAATATTAATGTATGTTTTGACAAAATGTGAATAATAAATGTATTAAACTTAACATGCTATCGTATTATTTCTCTCCTTATTACATTAGATGCTAGGCCTAGTTGCAAGGAACCCTTTTTGTAAAACAAAAGCCCCGAGAGCAGTTTTAAGAGTCTAAAAATACAAAATATGTGTGTATGATGACTGATGACTCATGTTTAATAAATAAATAATTAACGATTCATACTTAATATATTGGCACCCTTTTTGAAAATCAAAGTTCACAGCAATATGTCACGTACAATCTATAATCTCAGTGATTGTGTTTTAAGAATTTCATGAAATTATTCATTTTGGAATCGATAACAAATTTATTGCAGTTATACTAGGATCACATAACTATTGTAAATCACATTCCTACTAAACACAACACAATAGTGATATTATTTAGGAATAGTATGTAACAGACCTCAGCTTAGGCACATAATAATAGCCTGTGTATCGAGGGATTCGAGGTCGCTGTTAACAATGGTAACCTTGGTAATTAAAATAACTAAAATACCCCAATTATCCTGAATATTGAGATATAGATTTATAAAGTTAAATGATAAGTAATTAATTTATTTAATTACTGTTTAGTTGAGCGCCAAGAAGATTTACTCCTTCTAAGGTATATATGTAATTGTAATTAATACTAATTGCCGGTTAGCTAAAAATCTGCGTAGAGATTTTAATGAGAACTGTATATTAAGTTTGTAAGTTGAAATTGTACTTACGCCTTCTTATCTCAAGGAGTGTATGAAATCGTTGGGTGAAACTATGGAATCCATCTTTTTGTTAATTATTTCAATCAAATTTCCTTTGATTAATATGCTAACTTATAATGAAATTTACTTTATATAATTTGAATGAAACAAAATGATGTTATAAAACATATACATATATATTGACAAAAAGCATATTATTTACTACATATAATCTACAATAAAATTCTTAATCGTTACTTTGAAATGGTACTTAGAAACTATACATACATATAGGACAAAATGAAATAAACTGTAAACTGTTTAGTCTGATCAGATCTTTATAAACAGTAATAGTAATAACTAAGCTTGATATCAAGACGCAATGGCCATATCACTTTAGGACAAAATGAAATAAATTTTATATGTATTGTCAACTGTTTAGTCTGATAAGATCTCTATAAACAGTAATAGTAATAACTAACCTTGATATCAAGACGCAATGGCCATATCACTTTACAAGATCGCTTTCTTTGTAGGTAACGCACTTTCACACTAAGTCCGACCTTTTCATCACGCCTCAAAGAGCCTGGAAACCCCAAACAAAGGCCTTGATGTATAAAACGTGGAATTTTATTGGCCGAACAAGTTATTTCACTTATATGCGTCAAATAACTTTGTTTCGCTCTGTATTTCTTATTACTTACGTACGTATGTACTTATATTGAGGTAAACCGTATCTTTATTATCACTAGAGAACGGACACGCTTACCACATGACGCAAGCCCAGTGCAGTACTGGCGAAAGGCTGTATTTCTAAAATATTTAATTTTATTTATATAATTGGAAAACGAACGGGTGGTGATTTATAAAATTACGAAATACATATGTATTTGTTGAAAAGTTGTATTTTTAAAGTTTTTAATTTTATTTTTATAATAGGAACATTTTTATTTGTTCATTTTGTCGTTCAAGTTGAGTAAAGGAGTATTAATATTGACTAGCAATAGTTTCTCAAGGTTTTGTTCTGTCAATTTTGTTCTCTTTAAATTAAGTGCATCCTTATAAATAGAAAACGTCCTTTCTACATCTCAACTGGTTATAGGTGCATACTGGAAATATTCTTTTATTTCTTCATATTTAGCCGTTAGATTTTGTGGAATTGTCTCCATACATAATTGCTGCAATGTAATTAAATCTGGATTTCTATTAAGAATTGCTTCAAACTTTTGCCGAAGGCCACATCCGAAGTCACTTGGAATACTTTTCAAATTATTAACAGCCACATCTAATGTGGTTAATCCGTCATTTAATTAGAGATTTCGATTTTCAAAATAAGTGATTAGTTTTGGCAATTTTCCAAAGTGTTCGTGAAGAAAGTACAACTGATTTTTTAAATTTTGGATTTGTGTGAGTTCCTTGCACTCACCAATACTTCTATCATCCTCCTTTAGCAGTGTTTCGAAATGTTTTAGACTATCGAAATTCTCAGCATAATAACTAGTAGCTTCCAACCATGTTCCCCATCTAGTTATTACTGGAGTGGGAGGCAGTGACAGAAACGGAAATTTTTCCGTGAAAAGAGCTACTCTCAATGGTGCTTTTCTGAAAACTTTTTTAAAAGCTGCTACAAGTCATCAACTTCCGGAAAAGTGTCTCTGATATATTCACAGATTCTGTGGAGAGCATATGCTACACAAGTAATATGCAGCATATTAGGATATGTTTTCTTCAATAGTCTGCCTGTTTTTAACATATACGCAGCACTATCACTGACAAATAAAAGTATTTTTTCTTTGTACGTGGCGTCCGAATGAAGCATTTTTTGCATATTCTCCTTAATGGTTTCAGCAACTGTTTCCGCATCAACTCTATTTATAACACTTGTTGCTATTACATATGAGTTATAGGGAATAGTTGGATGTAGTACACCAGCTACAACATTTACCACACAGCGTCCTAACATATCCACCGTTTCGTCGGCGCTTATCCATATGTATTGATTTAAAAGATGGCTTCTAATGCGTTCTACTGTTCTCGTATAGCACCTAGAAACATAATATTCGCGTAAAGTTGATTCATCAGGAACATTTCGACCAGTATATTTTTTCAGAAATGTCTTCAAAATTGGATTGTTCAATTTAAATAATGGAATATTAGCTGCCATAAAAGTTTCACAGATTTCTTCGTTAAAATTGTCAGATTCCAACGTGTTCAATTTTTTTTCGTGCTTTAACGATCCTACGTGACGTTTTACCGTTGATTTATTGCAATTTTTCAATAACGTTTCACACACTTCACAATAAATTTCGGAATCACTGGCAATGTACATACAATCAGTATGGCCCTCAATCCAACTCGCCATTGTTTCACGATGCCATTCTCGACGCTCTTCCATTGTCTGAAAAAGTAAGAATATTCTAGATCCAAATAAACGAAATCAAATAACGAAATTTTATGCACACTTACGTGAAAATAATTGGAAGATGTTGCTTAAATGATAAGAAAAGGAATGTACGTGCTATTTCTCTTACGAAATACGATAAACTTATTTATTTTATCTACGTACACGACACCACTGAAAACACTATATTCTCCGAATACAATAGCTGGGTTGTCCATTGTTATCGCTGCGAGACCAGTTGGCCGAGTAAGTCAAACAAATACTTCATTGAATTTCGCCGGGATGTACTGAGCGACGTTATACACAATTCCAATTGCCGATTGCGTTTCATGGAAATTGCATCCGTTCTCTATTATCACTTTATGGGGTCCGCATGAGTGACTTGCTTCACAACTAAAGGCCAAGTGTCTCGTTCCATTCTTCTAGAAACGTTCCAGTGTCTTTTGATCTCGGTGAGTCCCCTAGCTCTCTTCGGATGTTTTCAACCGTTCTTGGAATTCGGATGACATAATATAGTAACGCTGTTGATTCGCATTTATCCTAAATACAATTTTATATCTATTCGAGTTTACACGTGACTGACTATAGGATTTCAACTACAGAAAATGATGTCATTCTATTATGTAATTTGTATGAAAAGATCTCTGATTGAAATGTGAATGTAATATACATGGCGAAATGTATTTCGCAATAATATCTAATGCCGGGAAAAGTATCAATATAGTTATAATTTTATTACTTATTTTATATAAATTAACCTTATACATATATTAATAAAATTATATCAAACTGATATTTAATTTGAAAAATAAGATGCTCGTAAATGCGTACCATTACAAGTAGTAAGCATGATGTGTTATAAATATATTTTTCTACTCCCATATTTTAATTGTATTATTAGATATCCGGGACCTGTACTTTACTGATATTCATTAAGATATACATTTTTCGTTAGGATACAAGTTTACAGCCAATAGGAATCCTACATTCCAATATTCGACCAATAATGTCATGAACATTTGACAAACATAAATTTTGCAAATTCTGTCACCTATTCTATAGCATATTGAACATAGTTGTTATTTGAAATAAATAAATTTTGAATATAAAATGCAATTTTTTTTCGTTATTACAGCTGGTCGTTGAATAGATATTTATGTATTAAGGGAATAAACGACAGTTTTAATCCCGAGACAGTAAGTAATGCCTGAGCGACCGAAGGGAGCGAGGGCATTTTCTGTTGAGGGATTATAGACGTTTATTCCCGAATTACATACAAAACTTTTCTACCGACCTTAAATGTAATAATTTATTTCATTATTAGTTTGCCAGTTGATTGATAGATTGATCTGATGTCATTCAATTAAATTGGTTTGTAATGCAAATGTACATAGTTCCTGGTTACTAAGGTAAAACGAGTTTGTTTGTGTCTTATTTTTTTCCAAAAAAACGCAGTCCGTTTAAGTTATTGTGCAAAAATAAATATTAATGGCAGTGAAGGAGATAATTTTTGCACAAGCACTACTGTAAGCAACCGCCAAGTTAAGATGTCAGATGATTTGTCCATATATAAATATTGTAAACTCATCTAATGTTACTATTACGATTACAAAATAAAATTGATTGATATATTTAAATGCTTCGTCAATCTGACAGTTAAATTAATTTTGACTTAAATAAATGAACCAAAAGTCATTTACTACAGTATTCACTTTATCCCCTAGGGAAAATCAAATATTTTATTCCCTAGAGAATAAAGTAGTCTAAAATATGTCAATTGTCAGATGTATAAGATGATTTATTCTCGGTCGGGCGAAAAAAATAGTATATGCAATTCGCATTTAATGGCTACTGGTGTCATAACCCTCGTACTCATGGCTTAATAGCCATGATTATAATACTCATTGCATAATCTACTATTAAATGATTAAATATTCAATAAAATTATAATAGTTTTTTGTATTAATAAACGTCTTTATAATTACAGTTATTGGAGAGGAAAGTCTGGGCAAGTTTCCTATTATTTATTTGCTACTGACTACCACAAATATTTTAAATAATTACGCACTTCTAAACATACGTACTTAGGACAGTTAAAACCACTGATACAAAATTGTATTTAAAATTATAAAGTATTAGAGAAATTAGCAATGATATCTATTTTAGTCAAATATGTTTTAAATAGTTTAAATTGTGAAATCATTGTGGGAGGTTCTGAAAAAGAAATGCAACCTAAAAATCGAGTGTCTATATTTAAAAATGTTTTCTTTTCTATATCAGATGTTAAATGTCATTTGATCTATCATTTTGAGTCGATAAAGTAGTATTTTAACCCCCCAAGAGTAGATAAAGGAGCACTTTAATAGTAAATGTAGATAAAACAGTTTTTTGTATTTCTATTTAAATTAGAGGAATTACATGGTTTCGCGAGTTGTATTTATGAAAACTTTAACTGTGCAATTAACGTTATACGAAATGTGTATTTTTGGAACAATATCATTTATTTCTTTTTTTGCTGTGATGACATATATGTGTTGGACTGATCCTGTGGTAGTTCCTGTCCACTCAGTATATGCTTCTACACCGCAATTTTGCTAGCGACCGATTCTGCAATGTAAGTCTCGGCTACTTACGATTACTTCCATCCGCCTACGCGCTTGACTGTCACCAGGTTGCTGCCAGAGTTTGCAACCATTGCAGCTGCAGATAGGCGGAAACAATGTCCGGTGTACATTTCTGGATTTTCTAGTTTCAGAAAATCAGCAATCTTTCTGGGAATCCTGTACAAAGTATTTATTATAGGATAAAATAAAACAAATTTTAATGAATTTCATTTTTTAATTGACACTGCAACGATCGTTTCGCTCCAACCTGAGCTTCATCAGACATATAACTAACTTATTTACAAATTTTTTAACACAAGTATACGGTAACAAACACATGTTTTATTTTAAATATTTGAAGGAATGGGTACTTTTTATTACTAAAATGTCTATTCACAAAACTTTCACTTCGGTTTATACAATACTGTTCTTAAGTAATAAAACTAGGGGTTTACATTATATTACAGGGCGGTAAAGAAATTCTATGGAAAAATACAATATGTGACTGTCTGAGTATCAAATAAATAAATTAAGTAAGGGTGAATTATTTGTTTCTAATTGATCATTTAAGATCTTGTCGGTTTTCTTTAATTTATTAATTTCAAGTGACTCTAATAAATTAAGTTTTTTGCCCTTATTTTCTACGTGTAATATTTTAAATTCTTTGTTAAAATTGTGGTTCGTTGAATTAATATGAGACGCATATGAAGAGTCACCTTATTATTTCTAAATGAAGAAAAATGCTGTTTGATGCGTATTTCAAACGATCTGCCTGTCTGTCCGATATACGTCATAGGGCAACTACCGCAGGTTAACTCATAGACTCCTGACTTTTTATTGTTGTTTGTTAAATCTTTATTGTTTTTTATAAATTTAGATAAATTGTTGTTAGTTCTATACGCTGTATTAATGTCAAACTTTCTTAAATATTTACAATTTTTTGTGCTTGAAGAGCCTATAAACGTGATCATGATGATTTTAAATTTTTGGGTATTATTATTTAATATTGGGTAAACTTGTGATATGGCTTTTGTAAGGAGTTTTTATTTAAAATGTTATCTATTATATTACTTTTATATCCATTGTTGATAGCTATTTGTTTAATTAAATTTAACTCTTTCTCAAAATTTGTTTGGTTCAACGGAGTATTGATTAATCTATATATAAGACTGTGATAAGCCGCTAATTTGTGTTGTATCGGATGGCAAGAAGTGTTATGAATAGTTATGTCTGTAGTTGACGGTTTGTGGTAAGTTGCAAAGTTACATTTGTTGTTAATTCTAGTAATCGTTAAATCGAGAAAGTTAATACTATTATATGTTTCCTGTTCCATTGTAAACTTAATATTGTGATGCAATGTATTAATATAATCAAATAATAAATTTAATTGTCTCTTTGTTCCTATGAAACCTAGTAATATATCATCTACGTATCTGTACCAAAATAATACATTTTGAAAAAGAGGATTTTTTGAAATAGAATCTTCAAGATGATCCATAAAAATCTCAGCTAATAACGGACTTAGGGGATTACCCATGATTAAACTTTCTTTGCAAGTGTATATGTTTTCATTAAATTGAAAGTAATTTTGTTCTATGCATATGTTTAGTAAATCAAGAATTTCATTAATAATTATTGGATTTACATTATTTTTATGGAGAAGATCTTTTACTAAAATAACCGTTTTTTTCTGGAGGGATACTAGGGAATAAATTTTGAACGTCAAAGGAAATGAGTTTTGTGTTAGACGTTAAAGTAAAGTCTTTGATTTTGTTTATTAGTACATATGAGTTTTTTACGCTTAATTTAGGTTTAAATCCTGTATATTTAATAATGATATCTATAAGCCTTTTCGAGAGCTTGTAGAACGGAGCTGTCACATATGAAACAACCGGACGAATCGGGTAATTTTCTTTATGCAATTTAATAAGGAAATATAATTTTGAGAGTTGAGGGTTCATAATGATTAAACTATTTTGTTTCTTTTCACTAAAAAGATTGGCAGAATTTCTTATAACTGTTTTTAGAGTTTGTTGAAATTTCTCTGTAGGATCTCTCTTAATTATTTCAAATTTATTCATAACTAAAAACTCCTTCGTTTTATTCAAATAATCTACTCTGTTCATTGCTACAACCGTTTTCCCTTTATTCGCTTGAGTAAAAACTAGCGAATGAGTAGATTTATTCTTTATAGATTTGACAATCTTAAGTTCTCTATTATAATTTATGTTTTCGATTTCCCGTTTAAGGATGTTCGATGCAGCAAATTTATTGGACAAATTATTAGGGGTATCTGTTAATGCGATTTCCGTCTCTACAGCTAAATAATCTAACGTATTACATGTTATTTCAGGTCTTACATTATAATTAAAACCTTTTTCTAATAATGATTTTTCTTCTATTGTGAAATTAATGTCACTTAGATTTTCAAATCTACTAAAGAATTTGTGCTCACTGACTTTATTTTTTATAATATTATTACTAAGTATTTATCCCTACAGCTTGGATGGTACACTTTCTCTGTCTGTAGTTAATAGAAAACTTCTTATTAGGCACGTTTTTCGGACGTCAAGCGATGTATTTTCTCACAATCTTCAATAAACATATTCCCTTTTCTCTATCCGTAATACAAAATTATCGATCTTGCTTCGTTTTCGTATCAAGAAATGGAACGATTATAACCGATTTTCTATCAACAACATACGGCTGACCGACATGCTACATACAAACCCATAATAGCAATAACTTGCAGATTATTTAAGCCAAATATCTATTAAATCTCACTTTGATAAATAAATGGTCATCATTTGCAACTTTTGTCAAGAATTTAATAATATCTTCGGACTCAAAATTTTTGACTTTCTTGACTTGTTTCCCTTAATCATTTTCTTGAAGAAATGCGGTTAACTTGCTATGTTTGAGAACTAATCAACAGTAATTACATAAGTGGTGATAACTTTATTGATAATTTTGAATAGATTTACGAATCTTTGTTGCTTTAGAAATCTTAATAGCAACAAAGATGAGTGGTTATCTTGTTAAAATTATTTTAAAAAAATCACCACGAATGTAATTGGGCGTGATTATTTTTAAACTATGTTGCAAAATGTTAAACAAGTATGTAAGTATCTTTATTAGCCAATCGTAATGAGAAAAAATTTCAAATCGACTAATAGCATCAACTAGCACCAGTAATGTTGATGCTATTGCTCGATTTGAAATTTTTTCTCATTACGATTGACTGACAGGACTGTTTAAAAAATAATCACATATATTTGATAGCTTACTCAAATAACATATTATTTACTATGAAATGTCACAGTTTTAATTAACCAACATTGTATATTTTAGCATGGAATAGCATAATGTTGATGGCTTAACTTGTTTTGATTTATTAGAAAAATATGCCAGTAGCACATGTTCACTCAGGTCCTTGATGTTTTTTGTAATTCTTCACTTCTGGAAACACCTATATTCTCTTTTATATACAATTCGCGACTTCTGGGGCAATAATTTCAACACCGCCTTTTGCGCCTTCTCTTCTACGTCTAGATTTTCAAAATCACTCATTTGTTCATATATTTACTAACTATTTCGTTTCTAGCAAAAGCTTGTACAGTTTGAATAAAACAATTTTTTTTTCAAACAATGAACAAACACCATAGTAATTATTCTTATTGAGATTTTAAACTTCGTTAATTAAATACATTTTTATGTATAAGATTTGATTTTTTTCTGTAATATCTGCTATTAATAGTTATTTATTGTACAAGTGTGTTATGTTACAAATAAGTCACGCGAGAAAATGTTTAGCTCACGAGTCCGCTAGGACGAGTGAGCTACTTTTCTCAAGTGACTTATTTGTAATTAACACACGTGTGCAGTACAAAACTTTATCAACACCTCTTAAGATCCGTTCAAAATGGCTTTTAATGTTTTATAAATTTGACGTTCCATGTCAAATTTAAATTATAAACGACTAATGCAAAAAGTTCATATACAGTAATGCAGTTACTATGGAGAATAAATAATGCAAATCAACAAGCAAACAAAATTAGTGATTGATTAATAATACTGCAGTTAAAAGTTGATGGTAATGGAAGAGTTGCAAGAGGCTGTTTTCATTCCGCTAGAAGTTAAGAAAGAAGCTCAAGCAGCATGTTATAAATTACTGCCAAAAAAATCGAAGGATAATTACGACAACGAATTTCGTCATTTTGAAGAATGGAGAAAACAGCAAAGTATCACTGGAATTAACGAAGAAGTTATGCTGGCGTATTTCCATATTTATAGAAGGAAAATAGCACCTTCTTCATTGTGGACGAAGTATTCCATATTAAGAAGTACTTTGAAAGTGTATATGAATAGTGACATATCGAAATACGGAAAACTGATTTCCTATTTGAAGAGTGAGGCAAGAACCCACAAGTCCAAAAAGGCGAAAATCTTGGAGAGGCTACATATAGAGAAGTTCCTAACAATAAATATTTGATGATGAAGGTATTATTTATTTTCTTATATTTAATTCAAAGTATTTATTCATTATTCGTTCGTGTATTCTATGCAGGTTGCCTTAATAATGGGTATATCAGGTGCGTGTCGTTGTGATGAAATAACTAAGCTGAAAGTTGACGATATAGATGATAAAGGAGGATACTTTTATGTTTCGATATCTGACACAAAGACAAACGTATCTAGAAGTTTCACTGTTATGGCAGAAGGATTTACAACAGATATTCTTGACCTCTACAGAAAATATGTCTGTATGAGACCAAAAGGTATTCCACATGGCAGATTCTTCCTAAATTACAAGAAAGAAAAATGCACTATCCAGCCAGTTGGAATTAACACCATTTCTAAGATACCTCAGAAAGTTGCATCTTTCCTGAACCTACCAGAAGCTCAATTATATACAGGACATAGTCTGAGACGTTCGTCAGCATATCTTCTGGCAAACGCAGGAGCTGATATTACAACAGTTAAACGACATGATGGGTGGAAATCGTCCACTGTGGCAGAAGGTTATATACAAGATTCAGTATCCAACAAGATTGATATAGCCAGAAAGATACAAGGTCCAGGCAGTCTAACGTCCTCGACTTCTGGTCATCAAATTTCTGTTCAGGATACTTCAAATACGTCTTCTAGTATAACTCTAAATTCGAATAACCTGAATGCAGAGTCAGATACAAAGAGGATTTCCGTCAACTTTAATATTAATGTAAATGTTAATTAGTTGCTATTGTTTACCCTTTAGAATTAATATAAATGTGTTAATACTATAGCAGTTTGAATGTCTCTATGCAATCTAAATTTCACCTTGTTTTATCTCACTAGTGAGATAAATGATGTTTTTAACTCACTAGTGAGTTATAAGCTATATAATTGATTTAAAATGGCCATAGTTATAGGTCTATTCTTAGGAGGTGTTGGATAAAAAATATAATTTTAGATACGACGATAAAACTGCATTATCGACCCGAGAAAATTAATTCACACGTGATTTCATCACTGGCAAATTAACAGATTCCGCTCGTCGATAAAATACAATTTTATCGTCTTGTATAAAAAATATCTATTGTTTTATGCAAAAATGAAGTATTTTTATTTACAAAGGTCGTGAAAACCTACGAACTTGACTTCGGTTATATTTTCTTGCAAGATGGAATTATTAAATAACGGTAAATAACAATACATAAAAAATGCATAAATGTACACGTATATTTAGATATTTCTGTTTATATTCATGCAACTTTAAAATTTTGTGGAACACCTCATGCCTCACTCTAATAAATAATTTAATCTGAAAAATTGTACTAGCAAATGTTTAACATTTCACAAACCTTGAAGAATTTACAAGTCGAGCAAACGAATTTGTCAATTATATAGGACAAACAAACAGTCAAATGCACTTCAAATGCAGAATTTATCTAATAAATATTTCACGGCCACAAGAAGTATCTGTTTTAGTCTTACATACATAACTGTATCAATAAACAAATTGTCTGAATATGTAACATATGTTTCAGGCGAAGGAATGAGCAATTTAAAAATCCTCTAGTGTAACTTTTAAATAAACAGAAATAGCCGGGAATTTCAGATATGAATATTTTTTTGTCCTCGAAGTATAGCTATTTTTCTCGTCTGCCTAAGAGAGGTGACGTTTTCATTTATAAATTGCTAATAATGGTTTGATAAAAGTGGAAAATCAAAAATTAACCAGTTTTATTGTTTATGTATAAGTATTTTATTATTATTTTAAACTCTAGCGAGTTTACAGGCTTTCCATTTGCTCGGAAAGGAATTTCTTCCAGTCGAGACCAATTTTTAAGTTAAGAAACAAGAGCAAGTGCGATTAGATCAAATCAAGAGAATAGGGTGTATGGAGAACCAATTAATGATTCATGTCACTTGGTCATTGCAACAGTCAATTCGTGAAAGAGCATTTTTGTGTACCAACCTTGGCCACCTTTGGTCCACTACTTCTTTCAGACTTCAATAACATAGCATAATACTTATTGCTTTTATTTACTCCACGTAGTCGACAAGCATAATTTCTTTACTAAAATTACACACATTACACAAGTGTTAAAGTAGTTTCGCGTTTATGTGTTAGCTTTACTGTGCCCCACGTGCGACACTTTGATTAGTAGTTTTACATACTGATGATGACAACTTCGTTGTCGAAATACGTATTTAGGATACGATTATTAATTGTGGTAAGGGGTTTTATACCTTTTTTGAATAAGAGACTTGTTTAAGAACAAACAAAAATGTTCTACCGGATTCAACATATTTTCAGCTGTACATGGTGTATTCCAACTTGCAGTTAGTTCGGGTAAGTCTTGTCCTAAAACCCAATTGAACGTTTTCAATTTTTTAAGCGGAACAAAGTGCGACAGAGGTAAATTATCCTATTCATCTCATGACTCTTCTGTATCTTCTTTAGGAGACGTCTCTTCGAAATTCATCTCTGCTTGAACTCTTAGTCGACTTCCGGGAGATTGTCCATGCATACGTCATCATTCTCTTCGGAATCTTCATATGTAATTGTCCCATTGGCATTTTCTGGTAGAAATATAGTGATTAAAGTGAGGATTCTTTGATCTGATACTTCTGTTACTGCCTTCTCCAGCTCATCTGCTTTTCATGTACTTTTAATAATGATCTCTGTAAAAGAATATGTGGTAGCTGGTTATAATGCTAAAGTCCTTTTAAAAGTACTGGCAGAAACTGACACTAGACAAATGGTGTTTCTCAAATCACACATAAATACTGAAGTATTAATGAGTAAACATCATGTTATTTTCCAAATCTGCGAGAATTTATAAACTGTTTAATTATACGGTATGCGCCAAAATAAACAACACTGAAATGCGTGCCATTGTTATGCGCATGTCTGCTTTTTGACGTATGATACTAGCAGCGTGTGTTTTTAGCAGTGCAAAGAACGTTGTTATGTGATGTTGTAGTTGAGAATGGGTCTCACGACTGAGGAAAAAGTGTTTATCGTCGAGCATTATTTTCGATCGTACGGAAAAGGCAAACAAGGTGGACCGAGTTTGAAGTTAGTGACGGAAACATATCGCGATCAATTTCATAAAGAGGCACCTACCAACAAAGTTTTGCTTTCTATTGTTGAGAAATTTCGTCGTTCTGGCAGTGTGTTGTGCCAACGGAAGGGAAGGTCTGGCAGGTCAGTAAATGTGAGAACGAATGGGAACCATGGACGTGTCCTCAATCAGGTTTTGAAATCACCGAACCGAAGTCTTCGGCGAACGGCATTTAAGTTGAATATCAGCAGTACGTCGATTCGGCGTTTGTTCAAAGATGTAGGTGGATTTCCGTACCGAATTCAAGTTGGACAACGATTGTCAAACCTAGATATGAATGCCAGGGTTGCGTATTGTGGACAATTTTTGGCTATGTTGTACGAGGATCCAGATTTCTTGAATAATGTGTGGTTCTCAGACGAAAGTCATATTCACTTGGAGGGTTACATCAATAAACAAACAACTCGCTTCCTTGGTTTCGGTAAGCCAGACGTGATTATCCAAAAACCGCTACATAGTGCCGTGTGACGATATGGTGCGCAGTGTCAGCACACGGTGTGATTGGTCCGTATTTCATTGAGGATGATGATGGCACACCTCTTACTGTTACCCAGGAACGTTATAGAAACATTGTGGTAACACCATTTGTCCAAGATCTCAGAGGGTTTTGTCGTGCCAGGGACCTTCGGATGGAAGAGCAGTGGTTTCAACAGGACGGGGCGACCAGTCACACTGCTCGACAATCGATAGCATTGCTGCAGGAAACTTTTGAAGGACGCATCATTTCCCGCAATTCTAATTTCAACTACCCATCACATTCCCCCAATCTTACACCACCGGATGCCTACGTATGGGGTATGTTAAAGGAGCAAGTCTTCAGCGGTACAGACCCACCCAGAACTGTTAATCATTTACATGAGAAGATCGTCTCCTTTTTCAGGAATATGCAGCAACCTGTGTTCTCGAATATGTTTGACAATCTGCGTAACCGTTATGAGCAGTGCCTTCAACGCCATGGCGCACATTTTGAACATGTATGCTATAGACATAATAATGTATAAGTAATAAATAATATACTTCAGTAATTTCAGTGTTGTTTATTTTGGCGCATACCGTACTTACTTCCAGTTCGCCACGTTCCAGTTTTTTAAAATCACAGAATGGATATTGAAGCACAAATTCTCGACACTCTTGTAGAATCAACAACAAACGAATGCAAACGGTTAGAAGTGTCATTCAAAGTCATAAACAACTACCGTGATCTATTCGGAAGGGTTAGAAATTTTGCAATTATGAAAATAAACAGGTACCTACAAACCTGTTTATTTTCATAATTGCAAAATTTCTTTTGAAAGGCCTTTAGCTTTATATGGGTTAATAAGGCATATTAATAGGAAAGAAGACCAATTATGTCGAGATATAAAAAAATTAGACCAGCGAGTCGAATCGTACTGCCAAGGCCTTGGCAACATTTGGCCGATATTATCTTTCACAGGTAATTGCTATACTGGTATATCAAATAGCGTGATTCAATAGACACCTCTATATTTTTCGACAAAAATATTTTTTTTATTTAGTATCAACTTCTGTCCGTCTTATTATAACACCTTTTAGCATTGAATGTTTGTTCAGGTCCATTGTCCTTATCCGGTTGAAATCCACTTTGATCATCTACAAAGGTAGGTTCTTCAGTCTATTCTCACAAATAATTTCATTTATGAACAGAGGAAAAAAGATCAAATGAAAAGCTCTGGAAATCTTCTTGGAGGAACAAATATAATTATTAGGAAACACTGGTATTTTAACAATGGAAAAAGAAGATTCTTGTCTTCTTTTTCATTGACGATCACTTTCTAATTGGAAAAAATATATACAATAAGAGTGTATACAAGTAAATAAAATAAAAAATAAGAAATGTGTTATCAAATTTAAGTTCTAATATGAATACATTATAACTAAGTACTACTCTTACTATATGAAAGTTAACCGACGGGTATTACTCCTCCTCTGATATCCTATATTTGAGGAATATGATATCAAACTTTACGAAGTGAGACGTTTTTGTTTCTAAAGCGATATTGTATTTGAAACAAATTACGATTAACTGAAACCAAATCGATCAGAATGAACTATTGATTTTAATTACTTCTTATCTATATCGCTGGAATTCTTAAATATCATTTCATAAAGCTACTGAAATCACTGCTTCAGTACGTTTGATTTATTTATCTTTTATGTGGTGGTCTTTATATAATAAGAAAAAAGGAAAAAAAGACGTGCGGCTGTCAATAATCCTACACCATAAAAAAATATACGTTTCTTTTATATAAAAAAATTGAAACGCTAAAAGCTATTTAGATAAGGATCCTTATCTGTGTCATAAGTTTGAAAAATCGACTGTTTTAATGCGTTATCTTGGCGACTGTCTCAAATATCCCCTTCATATAATGTACATATGTCAACGTCAAATAAAATAACTACACTTAACCGGGGCTGATTGTGGGCGACGACCGGGCTCCATTTAAAATGTACTCCTTTTATATAATATCTTCTGTGAAATAGAATTCTGTAATATGAACTTAAATTTGATTATAGTGTATGTTCTGCGCTGAATGAACATTTAACAGTAATGCTATATACTTTAGATAGTAATGAAACTATTACTGCTTTGATATGTTTGAACGACATGAGTTATTCAAAGTGAAATAGACAAAAATATTTTTAATAATATCGAAGATATTTCTTTGGAGACTGTGGTTAAGTAAAAACTTAAAAAAGATATGAAACCTCTTAGCGCAGTTAATAATCGTATTTGAAACACGTATATCGGCAACTAAGTTGTCATCCTCAGTAGACAAAACCTTGATAATCGCAGTGTTGTACTTAGGGCGTAATAAAGCTAACACAAAGAATCACAAACATACACGCCTTGTAAAGCGTTTCGCGATTTTTTCTGTTCATTTTACTCTGCCCCTTGTACAACACTGTGATTATTGGCGTTACCTACTGAGGATGACAACTTAGTTGTCAAAATGCGTACTTAGGATACGATTGTTAATTGTTGTAAGGAGTTTTATATCTTTTTTAAGATCAAAAATCTTATTAAAAGGCGGGTGCGGAGAACACAACGCAAATTAATATTTGTACGAAAATTGCTATACAATCGTGCAGAGACGTGTTTCGTCCTGCTATAGAATCATCAGTGCATGATGCTGGTATAGACAAAATTCACCACATCGCATACAATCAAGTCATGAAAGACAGCATGGAAGCTCAGCATATTAAAAATGTTTTTAAGCGAAGTTAAGCGAAAATTTTATGTATCAATTTATGTTATATTTTCACTTCGATATACACAAATATTATTTTTAATCGTCTTTGATAATATAATTACTAATTAATGGAAATAACAATTTAATATAATGCCCCGGGATTTATAAATACTTTAATTGAATTTGATTAAATCGGTAAATGTGACTTATTCCGTAAACGTTAAGTGAAAATAACACATGTTATAATCTAGGTTTAAACGTGGATACGTATTTTGACAACTAAGATATCATCATCACCAGTAGAAAAATATTACACTTACACCCTTAGCACTATACCACCGACATATTAATGGTATGCTTTGCCTGCCTAAAGTGTTTGCTTACTTATCGAAATACCTACCCAGGATTCGAGTTACATTGTGGTAATATTTACTTTATTAATTTTATTTTAATCAGATATATGTAGCAATGCTTGCGAATATTTCAGTATATACCGCTTTTTGGAATATTAATATATTCTAAAATAGGATAGATTTTATTCAAACTACGTATAAAAGTGATTTGATACTTTTATAAATAGCCACAAGTTCAGTTTTCTTTTTTTGGTTCCGAATAACACTACACTAACATTAATACAATTTCGATGATGAAATTTCCTGAATGGCTAATCAGTAAATATTTTATTAAGGTTTGACGAAGAAACAAATACAATTTCGAAACGTTACGTAGCAATAAATCGTTTTATTTGATTATACATTGACTCAAATTCTGTTTTTATTAACAGTGAAATTATATATATAGACTATTAAGTATTATCGACCGTACTGTATGAGTAAAAATTAATTAACGGGTGAGCGGTCTGTCAAGTAAAAAAAAAACTCCTTTATTTCACTCTATATTTCATAACGAATTTGTTACTTCCTCAGGAGTGTAATTGAGAGTTAAAATTCAGCAAACAACGGCACTAAAAATGTTAAAATTAATCAATTTTAAAACATTAAATTAATATGATGTTGGTTTATCGTCAACCTTTTAAAAACAAATATAAAAAAAATAAACCAACATCATATTAATTTAATGTTTTAAATTTGATTAATTTGAACATGTATAGTGTCGTTGTTAGCTGAATTTTAACTTTCAATTACACTCCTGAGGAATTAACAAATTCGTTATGAAATATAGAGTGAAATAAAGGAGTTTTTTTTTTACTTGACAGACCGCTCACCCGTTAATAATTTTTGCTTATATATATATATATATATATATATATATATATATATATATATATATATACATTCACTAATATTTGGATTATCGGTCTGTTTACATTAAAAAAATCATATGTTCTTTCTCAATATTATGTCTTAATCAGGAGATGCTACAAAAGTGCAATACACACCTTACTCTTATACTATTACATTCAAAAAAGAAAACATACAGATAAGCGTTGGTTGTCTTATTAATTCATTTACACATAATTGTAATTAGAAACTCACAAATAAAAACCTGAACATTAGATTTTTAAGCCACAACTAAAACTGTAATATTTGAACTTGACCTTTTTTACCCGCATGTCGGCATAATATGTATGTGAAAATAAATCTATCCTAATTTCTACGTTGTATATACAAAAATCTATCTATATACATTATGTTTTTGTACCTAAAATAAATTCCCTGGTTACAGTGTTATCCACACGACATTACTAATATTCAAAATGACTATTTATTCTCCGTGTAATAAATTTGAATAAACTACACTTAAACTATGGGTGTCCGTTTTAAAATTTAACGTGCTTTTTTCTTTCTGAATGTGTATCATTTCAAGTACTAGTCTGTTTTTATAATGATATTTCCTTCCCAGAATTTGAATATTGTCAATTAAAATTGTGATTATGATTACTAAAATGTAATGACAAAGCACAAGATTCCAATTCTGCAATCACTTTTATGTTGACTAATCCGTTGTTTGAATAGTTGTTACGTTTGCCCTATGTAGCAATCTCCACACTCTTGACATGGTATTTTACAAACGACATTGTTTTGATTTAAAATGGGTGTTTTGTCTTCGGTTCGTGTAAATAAAGCTTGTAATGTTATTATGTTATATTTGGCTAATTGTAAATTACTGTTACTTATTTTTTTTTAAACTGTTGAACTATTTGATCAGTTAATTTTTTATATAAGGAATTCTTCTGTAAATTATAATTATACTAATTATATCGTATGCTTCGGGCAGAAATCGTCCAAAAGACAAAAAATAGATGGAGAATGAAGAACAAGTCAGTTAATTTATGTCACCTGCTTCAAGTGACGAAAATCGATTGATTTTTGATATTTGGGAACAAGTACAAATCATTACGTGATAAGTCAGGTGAACACCGGAAAGTGTTCTTATTGGCTAAAAAATCAACGGTTTGACTTGTTGAGTGTGAGCTGACGTTGGCATGTATTGCATTAATCAGCGTGAACGATTCCTTAATTCCCTAAAGTTACAATTGACGCGTGTCCTGAAAATAGCAACGCCTGAACGAATTACTTTCGTAGATTTTAGTTCGCTTTGGATTGTTTGCTTTCCAAGTTTTTTCTGGGATCACGGGCACGGGCTGTAATTGCATGCTAGGTACTGATTCCTTCTTGCCTGACGTTCCGTCCACTATTACAATGCTAATCTTCAGGACTGTGTCCCTTGCAACAGTAGCCGAAGCGTCGGATAAAAGGGAGGAAGTGCATTGGACGTGTTTCCAGTCTGGAATCTCAGAAGCAATTATAGACAACGACCATGAAAGTCTAAATAAATCCAAGTTCAGTAACGAGTAACGATGTTGTAAACTAAATGTGAATGAACTCGGATGAATTATTTTGGTATTTATTTGCACACTTGATACGGCCAAATTTTTGAGCTTCTGCCAAATTGCGTGGGATCCAACTGTGTTCTTCCAAAATCGTGCGTATTGCTTTTATGCCAAAACCCAATAGTGCTTTAATCTAGGTATGTATGTAACATACCGATCTCGTTCCATCATTTCACGCATTAGTGGTAACAACATACGTCGATGGAGGATCTTCATGAAATTCGTCATTGAGATTTGTACGTCCATTCTGAAATTCGGCAAACTAACTCTAAGCACTATTTTTGTATGGTGCCTTGTCTCCGAAGCCAAATAAAGTCGATGCAATGATGCAATCTTTCAACGTTAAATCATATTTGAAATCTTAAAAAATTGTAACTCGAAAATTTTCATGCGATTTTCATTTTGACACTAATACGTGCGCCAAAATAAACAACACTGAAATTACTGAAGTATATTATTTATTACTTATACATTATTATGTCTATAGAATACATGTTCAAAATGTGCGCCATGGCGTTGTAGGCACTGCTCATAACGGTTACGCAGATTGTCACACATATTCGAGAACACAGGTTGCTGCATATTCCTGAAAAAGGAGACAATGGCACGCATTTCAGTGTTGTTTATTTTGGCGCATACCGTAGTTACTTTCTCTTAAAGGTAACAAAATGATTATTATTGACATCAAGCCGAAATTACGATGGATCATATAAATAATGTATATAATCACTAAGTATAACACGCAGTTATTGAATAGCACTATTCATTCGGTTAACCGCACGTCTGTTTTTGTCGTTGAATTTTGACGCAATTACTTCAATATTACAGTTAAATTCTTTACTTCATGGTCGTAGATAGAAAGGTGAGGAGTTTTTATAATTTATTTTATTTATTAGTTTATATTTCGCAAGATAAATAAAGTACGGTGAGTTAGTTTCTTTTTTTCATTGTTTTAACTGTTAATTACATACTTCGTAATTTTTGTAATAGACCCTGTTTAACATCATTTCATTGAATCTTTATTTAGATCTAGAACATTGCTTAAGTTACTTTTTCGGATATAATACGGAATAACGTCGAGAATGGCATTGTGAAACAATGGCGAGTTGGATAAAGGATCATACTGATTGTATGCCCATTGGCAGTGATTCCAAAATTTACTGCAAAGTCTGTAAAATTTCCTTAAAGAAATCCAAGAAATCGCATGTAAAACGTCACTTAGCACCGCAAACACATACACAGAAAATAGACCCGTTGAAATCTGACAGAAGGCATTAGAAGGCATTAGAAGCTATCTTTCACATCAGTATAGCAAGCGCCAATTAAGTTGGCGCGAGGAGGGGGTGCGCAGAAACCGTTTTTAAAAACGTCCACCCCCACTACTCAAGTAATTGTCAGAATACATTTGTCATTGACGTTTGACAGAACATAATTGCTAGGGGATCATAAAGTGATACAAGCTCAAACGCGAGAAGTAGTTTTTAATGTTTACAATTGTTACGATGCTTATAAAAATATTCTTAAAAACTGTTTATACATTACAATCTCATTATTTATATCAAATTTTGTCTTTTATTAATCTGTTTAATTATGTTTTTTTTCGAAGAGGTTAAAATTATGTGACATTGCCGCCTATGGTATCTTGCAATTGCAATTTGATGTAAAACCAAATACAAATCTTCCCACTACTTCTAATCCAGTGCGAACTTACCCCTTCTTGCGCCAACTTAATTGGCGTTTGCTATACCTATGGATAAGAGCCGACAAAACTGTCGATACATTAAAACGCTTTGTGGTAAATGTTGTAGCTGGTGTACTACATCCAACTATTCCATATAAATCAAATGTAACAGCAACAAAAGTTATAAATACAGTTGATGCGGAAACAGTAACTAAAACCATTTACGAGAATATGCACCAAATGCTTCATTCGGACGATAGTACAAAGAAAAATACTTTTATTTGTCAGGGACAATGCTGCATATATGTTAAAAAATAGGCAGACTATTATAGGAAACATACCCTAATATACTGCATATTACTTGTGTGGCACATGCTCTCCACAGAATCAGTGAATATATCAGAGACACCTTTATGAAATAGAAATAAAACTACGGTTCTAATCTTCACTTTTAATCTTTAATCGTAACACGACAATTGTTTCGCCAGCACAGTGGCTTTCTCAGGTGCTTACATCTAAAGAGTACTTTACAAATTCAATTAAAAAATATATATATAAAATCAAGAAGGTTGGTATTTTTTTACAATGTTTTTAAAGAAATCTATGAATTTACACAAGTATTGTCGGTAGTGAGAAAATGTGGCACATCTGGTCGGCCCTAATTGTATATTATAGGGTACTAAACATGTTTACGTATAAAATTTGTTTAATAAACTACATATACATTTATATTATCGTCTAAACAGATTTTAAGTAAATACATTTAATAAAGGCGAGGTATTTAAATCTAATTGGTCTTTTAAAAAAATTTGTTAGTGTTTTAATTTATTGATTTCGAAACTTTCCAGTAAATTTAATTTGTTGCCTTTATTTTCTAAAAGCAGAATTTGAAAATCTTTATCGAAAGTGTGGTTTTCTTCTAATAGATGATTCGCAAAAGTGGAATCTTGTTTTTTATTTTTATTTATAAAAATGTATTTCGTGTTTTATAGATCACCACCCGTTTGTATTTCAATTATACAAATAAAATTAAAACTCTTTAAAAATACAAATTTTCAATAGTACGCCAGTGGGCGTGAGTCATCAGCCTCTCGTGTCCGATAACTAGTTATCACTAGATTCAAGTAATTTTCCTATACAAAATTCCAAACTGAAGAAGAAAAACATTATTAATAAATTCAAGTATTTTCTTTCAAAACGGGCGTAAGAAAAATAGTTTCAAGAAATTCTATCATAATAGTGACCAGTTTTTCTTTATAAATTCCAAAAAATTATAGAATGAAATTATTCGAAAATTCTTTATTAAAGAATCGATGTCACAAGCGTGTTTACTAAGAAAATTCATTAAAAATAGCATTTATTTTGCTTCTGTTGTTGAAATATATTGAAAAATTTATTTAAAACCGATTATTATTTATTTAAAAATTATTATATAAAGCTGACCTTACAATGTATTACTAAATACATGAATGAATTATATCCTTAAGTAGAAACTAAAATGGTAGAAAATGTGTTTGACGACATATTATTTTCCGAAACAATATTTTTCGGCAACCAGAGCAAATTAAAAAGGCAAACGCTAAGAAAATTACGAAAACAAATACAGCAACAGCGAACGGTTTGCTCGAACAATGGAACAGTGGAAATGTTAAATTACGCGAAACAATGGTGGGAGTAACAATTATTACAACAAACAAACAAGAGGAAGGAGGGTAGCGATCGAAATAATCGCCGTTCACCGTCACAATAATAGTAACTTGTGCTATTTGAAATATTGATAATGGTTAAATTTAATAATACGGGCGCTAAAAAGCATTTCGAAGTTACCGACCGACTAGTGAGCGTTATTATAGTCAATATGTTTCGCCAGTTCGACATTGTTGCTGTTCGCATTGGATTGCGATATTAAAGTAATTGAATTGGATATGTATTAAATATGCCGACAAACTAATTATTTGCACAAAGAGAAGAGAATTCATAATGAGCAATATCAGAACAATCAATGCGTCCGTAATTACGTTACAGCTATTGTAGAATATTTAACGTCATGTTCTATGAATTAGAAATTGTACAGATCAAATTATATTTTGGGAAAATTTTCTATTATATTTTGTTAAATTTGTTTATTTTTCTGTTTTTATTATAACTAACTGCTTTTCAGATGGCTGCCGAGGTATTCGAGATACTTCGTAAATGAATTAATTATATTATTTAAAAGTCACAAAGAGCGGTGAGTATTGAAATTAGACAAAGTCTATCTAACAATTTTTTCCTAATATCTAGCATATATGTTCAGTAGATAAGTGTCCAGCGACACACTCCACGTTAACCTGATCACTTTGTTCACGTGATTTTAGTACGCTTAGAACTATTTCTAGGAACTGCACTGGCACTACGGTTTTAGTTTCTTAAGCCTCCGAACAAGTCCCTTGTTGTTGAGTAGCGAGATCACTTCGACATTTTTGTGGTTTTCCAATCTCTTCTGGTGTTTGCCTGCAAACGTCGTCCAAATGGATGTCTTCATTTCGGATGTACCAGGGTGCAATGACCATGCCTCGAAGTACTTTATTCTGGATGACTAATTCTAAGCAAAAATGATTCTACTCGCTTTTCCTAACGGTTCCTGAAATATCCGATTTTGAAGTTGACACTTCGTATGGATAGATGCTAAAAAATGTTGATTGTCAGTTAGTTAATTGTCATAATTGACAGTTGTTTTCTTTTAATTGCTTCATCTGTCTTAACATCATTCATGTAATTTATTCAAATGAAGAATACGCGGACATGACTTTCGTGTATGGATATTACGACGGTAGTACCACAGCCTCAGTTAGGGAATATTAACGACGATACCCAAACCGCTGTCTTCCAGACAAGCAAACGTTTGGAGGAACGTTCACAACACTTCGACTAACAGGAACGTTCCCTAAACCGACTTGAGAAAGAGAACTTATGCGAAAAAACAACGCCGCAGAAGTGCTTGAAGTTGTTGAGAATGATCCTGGTGTTAGTACTATAAGAACTTCTGTGCTTAATGGACAAACTAGGATGGCTTTGCAAGACACTGTGCGAGAAAACGGATTGCATCCCTATCATTACCAATCTATACAAGAAGTTCTCCCCCAGAATCTTCTCCAAAGAATTCGTCTTTGTGAATGGTGCAACTATTTGGATCTTTCCAGAACTCTTTTCTGTGACGAAGCTACATTTACAAGAGATGGAATCAACAATTTCCACAACGAACATGTGTGGGCAATCGAAAACCCTCGTGCTGTTCGAGAAACCTACTTCCAGAGCAGACTCTCCGTAAAAGCTTGGGCTGGAATAATTAGTAATGAAGTTATCGAACCCACATATCTTCGACGGAAATTTAAACAACGAAATGCACCGAGCTTTTTTGAAGAATTATCCACCTCTACTATTTGAGGCATTCCTCTTTAAATCAGAACGATGATTTTGGTTTTATATTATGGTGCTTCGGCGCATTATGGATGAGGTGTCACTAATATCCTCAATGAACACTATCCAAATTGTTGGATAGGTCGTGGTGGTCCCATTGCTTTGCCACCGCGATCTCCGAATTTCAACCAACTAGATTTTTTCATATGAGGACATGTGAAGACACTTAGCTATTCAACTGGAAAGCCTAATAATAGGGACCAACTCATCCAGAAGATTCATGCAGCATTTTATGAGGTGCAAAATAATATGGAGAACTACAACTGAAAACGAGAGCTCCGACGGAGGACTGAGTAATGCATTGCAGAAGGCGGTTGTCAGATTGAGCAGCTTTAATAATTACACTGTCATTACGCACTTCTTAAATTAAGATAAATTTTTTTCTAATCCCTCTAGTAATTTACTTCATCTTTAAACCACGATATTTCAAGAACCGTTAGGAATTCAGGAAAAGTGAATAGAATCATTTTTTGCTTAAAATTAGAAATTGAATTGATATACGAAATATCTCTAATACCGGCTGCCACCCGGTATATTGAGTTGTTAAATTTAAATTTATTATAACATATATTTGTTATGTTGCTGCATATTGCTCGAAGGATTACACGGTAAAAATTTGTTTCTTCTTCGGCGTGTTTTGCGAAATACGATCAGAATGGAATAATAAAACGTATATTATCTATACATTTTTGCCATTTTATTTAGGATAAAATAGAAGGAATAGAAGCTGAAGGTGAAATATGTATTGTGCGTCTCTGCTGTAAGTAAAGAGGTTCATTCGCGTAACATCCCACCAGCGGCGCGTCCTAGCGCATATACATATTTTGTCAGTTGCCATCCGAACACCGTTCAGTGCACTTTACTGGTTTACGATTATAAATAATAATTTTATATATATAATTATATATATATATATATATATATACATATATATATATATATATATATATAATAACTTCGTGACCTTGGTATGATATGGTAAACCTAATCAGTAGGCGATTAAAGGTCTGTATATTACTTCAAAATATATGTATTTAAAGTTTTTTAAATACATATATTTTGAAGTAATATACAGACCTTTAATCGCCTACTGATTAGGTTTACTATATATATATATATATATATATATATATATATATATATATATATATATATATATATATTATATATAATGTCACATATAGCCAGAAAGAGACCGTTTTACGATGTAGCTCATAAATTTATAAAGGGACTTCCGGATTTATTGTGCGATGGTAGTATAATACAGCGTAAAGCCTAATGTGCTCAAAGAAATTTCAGTGCGAAAGACATGTAAATAGTGTAATACATAATCGCAAAAAAACAGTGGCAAAACATTTTTGTTTCATTTATGTGTAACTTTCATATCGTGTAATGTACCGTTTAAGTTAGTAGATAACGAATCAAGAAATTTTCTTCCGTAGCTCATATTATCTATAAACAAATTTAAAAAAATAAATAAGTATATACATTTTAATAATAATCAAACATTCATACCCCGTGAACAACCAGGAAATAATAGACTCCACAAAATACGGCCAATTATTGACCATTTCAATAGAATGTTTTCCTATGTTTTCTTAGGTTTTAACTATGGAATTATGTATGTTTTAGGCAAAAATAAAATAATCATGCATTTAAGGGTTAAAATCAACTTGACTGTAAAATATATGATTCAATTGGACATTACAAAGTATACGGACTTGTTTGAGCATAAAGTGGTCTAAGATTCTATGAGCAGGATATGATGAACTTTAGTAGACTTGATGGGCAAAGTCGTGGATGCGGTGCATCCAGAATTCAACATTACAGAGAATGGATGATTATTTTGGAATTATGGTGTGTTTTTTAGTTCTTTACATATTATACAGGCTGTTTAGAATGTAATCTGAAATTTTGTTGTGGGCGATTTTTCATTCAATTTTAACAAAAGTTCCTATAAGCATGTGTGATAAGTTTTGTCATTAATGAAATACAAGGTACTCAATGTTTTTATTATTTTAATAGAAGCAACAACATTGTGACAAATAAAACATAAAAGTAGTACATTCCAAAGATGTTCAAAATGTGCACCTCTAGCTAAAATACAAGCTTCCAATCGACGTCTAGTGGATTGCCGAATCCCTTCGAAAATGCGAGAAATGTTGCGAATAATATTGCAGCCTTCTATGATGTGATTATGAAGATCTAAATTTAAAATTGGGCTTGTACAAACGAGCGATTTTAAATATCCTCACACACAAAAATCTAGAGGATTGTGGTCAGGTGACCTTGGGGGCCATGCGTGTGGGGATCCTCGTCCTATCCAACAGTTTGAATAAACTTTATTCAAAAACTCTCGTACGATTAATGCAAAATGTGGAGGTACATCGTCATGCATGAACCACAAACGCCTACTAATTATGACAAGTACATCTTCCAAAAGAACAGGAAGCTCATTTTCTAGAAAATAAAGATATGTATCACTGTTCAATCGTTGAGGAAGGAAAAATGGTCGTATTAAATAATTGTAGATAATACTAAACCAAACGTTGACCGAAAACGTTTGCTTGTTGGAATCGTGCTGCAACTGTGACATGTAGATTTTCATCAGCCCACTTATGGTATTTAAGAAAACTTATAATACTATGCCTTGAGAAGTTGTCTTAATCTGTAAACAATACAGTGGCAGCAAAATTGGGAATGTTTGCAATTTTTCTTAAAACCCATTGGCAATACTGCATACGGCTGCTGCGGTTAGTCATTAGATAACAAATCTTGAACACGTTGAATATGATATGGATGCAATAAATTTTCTTTAAGAATATTCCAAACAATTTTGTGACTAACATTTACTTGTTGTGCAATTTTTCTGGTACTCGTTTGTGGATGATCGTCAATAATTTGAAGAACCTCATCTTAAAGTTGAGGAGTTCTCTCATTTCTAGGTCGTCCAATAATATCCCTCGAGCTTGCAAAACTTCCAGTTTCTTGTAAACGAAGATGCAGTTTAGTAAACGTTTTAGAAGGTGGTAACACTGGGCATACATACGTCTAGCTTCTAAGGCATTACAATTGGCTAATTCATACAAAAAATGCATATTAGCCATTTCAGTATTAGTAAACGCAGGCACAGTCAAACAATTTAAACTAAACACAAACGAAAGCAGAACTAGTACTACAACGAAATTAGAATGATGCGTTGGTTTTTAGGTTTGACACAGTAATTGTCAACATTCCAAAAGCCACTTACAACAAACATGTTCAAGAATTTAGTGTTAAACTAGAAGACGTTCACAACAATCCTTCTGTGAGTGTTTTTGTGCGTTCAAGTGTTACACTGTTTTTTCTACTGAAGATGACAACGTGGTTGTAGAAACACGTATTTAGAATCATTAAATTCTAATTGTGGTAAGGGTTTTTTAATTTTATTTTATTCATGTTCTTTCTTGTTAGTTTTCGAAACCATTAGCGTCACTAACAAAAAATTGTCGTCTAAATAAATTTCACTTAGTCAGAGCTCGTTTATTACAAAAAAAAGAAATAAAAAACCCTATATCATTAACGACAAAGCTTATCACACATGTATATAGGAACTTTTCGTCTTAAAATTCAAAGACGAATCGCCCAAAACAAAATTTCAGATTACTTTCGAAACATCCTGTATATTATAAATAATATATTATATATGATATATTATATATTATATATTATATATTATATATTATATATTATATATTATATATTATATATTATATATTATATATTATATATTATATATTATATATTATATATTATATATTATATATTATATATTATATATTATATATTATATATTATATATTATATTTTACGGTTATAGCTTATACAGATTGTTTAAAGTTATTTTTATTTATGTATAATACACTCACAAAACTACTAAGATTTACGAAAATCTGAACTAGACACTCGGAAACCTTTTCTTGTTAATCGACAAGTACTATATAATTTTAGCTTCGATACGAACAAAATTTTCGCTAATTAATTCAATAATTAATTTAACAAGTTGCCGGAAGGAATTTACAGAGGATAAAAAACTTCTGCTTCCTTGTGTTGATTTTCGGAATTTGCCACGTATAAGAAATAATCTTTATTATTAATCTGAACCTATAATAATATGCTTATAATCTAGTTCCAAGTAATAAATTAACGGACAATCGTAATGAATTTGGATACTCACACGGTAAATCGCTTCGTCAGTAATTCATGGCAAATATAAAAAATAATATTTGTATATATGAATTAATACCAAAAATATTTTAGATTATTAATTAATTGTTAAACCAACTGCCAAATTATTTAAGCAACATACTTTTTTATTAATTAAAAATACGAAGTTGATTTGACGCGAGAATGACTTTTCTATTAAATACTATATTAAGATAAAAAATATACATTTTATTTTCCAATACTATACAGTTAGCCAAACGATTTTTTTAAAACGTCTAAGAAGGAAGCTCATCAAAATAGACATTGCTTGCGGCTATAATGTTTTCGCTTGTCCCGAGTTTATTTCCGTCAAGCTTTTCCTTCAAGCTTGGGAACTAAAGAAATCACACGCAGCTAGATCTACCGAATATGAGCAGCAATTTGTATCCTAATTCTAGAAATTTAATTGGTGCTATAGCGGATGAATGACAGGGCGTGGAACAATTTTCTTTCCGAATAAATGCGGCTGTTCTTTCTTCAGTTCCGCATCAGAATCTGTCAGTACATCAACATAATATTGGACGGTTATTGCACTTCTCTCGCATAACCGTTTATTAAAAACTACGCATTTGGAATCTCAAAAAATCGTGGCCATAATCTTATTGTCCGAGAAAACAATTTCTGCCATTTTCGGAACATGTAGCCTAAAATTACTTTCGGATGAGACTGAAGATGCGCGAGCGATGACATTACAAAAATACTGAACACCTTAAAAACATTGAGCAGTCGCAGCAGTCGGCAGCGGGAGCAATGTACGTACAAGACCACTACGAAACACACAGATCAAATGCCTGGTATCGACTGACAAATAATCGATAAACGTTTGTGGCTTGTATAGTACACGGATTTATACTACTAGCTGTTTCTCTCATTTATGAGGTGGCTCTCTTTCTAATTACTAAAATGTGTTTCTGCGCCAGTCTCATCCGAAAGTAATTTTACTCTATATCAGAAAAAATTCATTGTTTTGACAGTGGTTTTGTTGCTGAAATATAGTTGTGTTTCTTTAGGTTTATTCTGCGGTGATATATGAAAAAATTATACTGGATTTCGTTTGAATTTAGCCATATAGCCATTTGAAATTGTAATACGAATTCGCATTTGTTCAACAATATTAAAAATGGCAACCATTTCTTTATATTTAACTATTAATGCAAGATATTGTATACGCGTTCAAATGAGATGTTTACGGCATTAGTTATCTAACTCATTACAATAATCTTTATACAATCAACTCCCTTTTTTACCAAGGGTTACAGGTTAAGGGTTACAACTTGCACTTTATGAACTTTATCCACTTTTTCTGTTCTAAACGAGCTTTTTTGCTTCTGACCAGGTTTTGATACAAAATATGAATTTTATTAATCATTTTTGGAGAAATCCCTATAAATACGTTTCCGTATTTTCTCTGCTCATGTGTGACCACTTTTGAAAGCAGTAAACCACTTACAAATTATTCTACAGGAAGGAGTAGATCCTTTAAAGTATTTCTGTAATTTAATTCTTCAATATCTTTGACGGGTTTTTCCACGTAAAATATAATGTTTACTCAGCGCACGAATTTTTTTTTTCTCTATTAACACAGACATAACAAATAGTTTTCTTTAAGCGATTGTAATAACTTATCAGTCTGAGAGATTTTGATGAAATTTTGACAGTAGACTCCCAGAACATGGCTAAAGTCAACAATGTGCTCATCATGGCTAAAAGTGTTGCCAACTTTTGAAAAGCTTCTCTCCCGTCAAATGATCCTGGCATATAAGTAATATAATTATAAAATTAATTAAAACAAGTGTTAAATTTATAATCAGAAATATTCGTTATCAAATTCAACGTGAAACAAATTTAATTTGAAGAAAAGTTTTAAAAAAGCTGCATTTTTACAAGACATAGGAATCTACAGCGATCTAAACATTATCCTTTAGGTTTTCGAGGCATGAAATATACGTTCTAAAATTAATTAATTAATTAATATTAACTTCTTAAATTATTTAAAATCCTGTAACTCCAATCATAAATTCTTAGAACAGAGTTTCTAATAATACTAAACACTTAAACTAAGCAACCGCTTCAGATGAATAACAAAAGAACATGAAATAATAATTAATTAAATAATAATTAAAAAAACTCTAAGAAAAATTAAGAACATGAACCTACTTCTATGTGAAAATTTCATACTTAATATCGATTCCAAATAAGAATGGACCAGATGACGCTGCAATATGAGTAAAATTTACACAGGACTTTCAAAAACGTAGAACATATAGTTAGTTCAATATGTGAGGTTTTCTACCTACTAACTTATATAAAAGATTATTTTTAACGTTCGTTTATTAACATATTTATTATTTAGAAAGCTTAGACTTTAAAAATTTTATTCAAGCAATAAGCGCAAATATATACCAATGCAAGATATTAGACTTATGTAAAATATTTCAATCAATATCTTATAATCTGTTATTTATTGTTTGAAGGTGTTGCATCTACAACAAATTTGTGCGTAAATAGAGTGAAAATGTGTTAAAATTAACACAGGATAAATATTTACATCCTACTTTGATTTTACCAGAGAACAAAATTATTGTGTATTAGACTAAATAAATAAAACTAATAAATTTAAAGGATTGATGGTGACAGTGTATTATAATTTTCATAATATTTGTGTATCATTTAACATTAGCGCTTGCTTAACAATTATAGCATTTTACAAAATACAGTTAGTTTAATAGTCTCTATAATGAGAGACCAATAAAGAAATTCATTTAACTGCACATAATTTGCATATAAATTTTTATATAATTAAAAATGATATTTATTTAAAGATATTTTCATTTTACAAAAATAAGTAAGTACATATTAAAAAGGGTAAAACAGCAGTTTAGCGCCCGTGGATAGGTAAAACGTAAGCATTATTTCAGTTTATGTATATGGTTAAACGTGTGTTCGTTCCTTTATTCCAAGTTATGGCTGATTAATACTTACTTTGTTGCTTATATATGGGATAAATTGCTGCTATGTAACAATTATTTTTCTTTTGCTTTTAGCAGAAATTTGGTTTGATTAAGGTTTTAACCATAACTATGTCTCCATTAGATAATATCATTTCGTTTAATTAATACGTTGTTTCCTGTGAGTTTTTTTCCACTTGAATCCTAGTTCCTTTTGGATTCTCCAAAGTGATTTTCGTTTTAAATGAGGTAAACTGGCATCCTCTTTAATAGCTTCACATATTTTTGTGCAAGTTGGTAACTCATTTTTAAAGAAAAATGTATGCACGTGCCTTCTAATCGTACTTTTTGATACTTCAACTAATTTATTGTAAGCAACTCGGTAACTTCGTTTTCTTAAAGGAGAATGTGTAACTCCAGACATTTCAATTTCCTTGATAATGTCAAACATAGTATTCCTACTAATCCCTACTTCCCTTGAAGTTTGATGAATAGCAGCTGTTTTAGATATATTAGCTTTATTCTTAAAATACACGTTATAAGCCATCTGCCTTTGTCCACCTTTTACATATTTTTCTTTACGATTTTTTGATGGACCTGGTAAAGCTGCATCATACATGTTCTAAACCGTTTGCGATTATATAAAATAAATAAATTAATGAAAATGATAAAATATCTTTAGAAAATGAGTTTTTCACTTTATAATCTCTATAAAGAAGTATTTCTAACGAATATTAATAATAAATAGCACCATAAACAACTACTAGAACACGGAATTGACTAGCGCACAGAGAAATACTGATCAGTATTGACAGCAAAAAGAAAATTTAACAGAATACAATAAATTTGATTTTGCCTGCATAAAAGCAACCTCTATTTTAGCCAATCACAAGCCCTATCTTCCCAACGGTTGATTTTTATTTGGAATGCCACATAATCACGTTTTTTTTGCAGTGATACCATGGCTAATTTAAAAAATTTTACTGAAATTCTAAATTTTAATAGGTCCAAAAAAAGAATTTATTTGAAAGTAGATCAGGGAACCATAGTAGTAATTCAATATGCTCTGTAGGGAACGTCTATCGATTTTGTAAAATATTATTTAAAAACGCATTAAGATTTCAGGAGTTATGTGCAGGGCATCCGTCTTACTAAAATCAAACTAAACTTCACTTCTTTAAAGTTAAATCGTTTCTACAGAACTGGTATGATATTGCCTTCGAGCAATTTCATATAGATATTCCAATTTACATAACCAGTGATGAAAAACTCGATTGTAATGAAATGAGAATTTATGCGCGACAAATATCGAGAAATTGCGGAATTGTTGCCGAATAATGTGTATGAAATGCATGTTTATGAAATGATGTTTTGCCAGAAAAAGAATCAAAAAATAATTTATCGCCGCGATCTTTATTCATTATTATCTCTCCCTTAATATTTCATTTGACATAGTAATCATCAGGGAATATTTTCTGGGTGGGGTAATTGATTAAAAACCGATAAACGATGTTTATGTTTGTTTAGAGTATTTTGAACTGTTGTAACACTGTCGAATGTTGATATAGTAAGATTTAGTTCTTCATAAGAATGTATTTGAATTGACATACCTTTTAGAATAATTTCCATTTCTTCAAAACATCGCGCTGCCCTGAGAATTATCTTCGCGTTAAGTATTGGTGGCTCTAGATATTAATTACAGAAAAATCTTTAGTTACAGAACTACTAACCTAAATTACAATATCCTAAATAATTTATTTTCAAGGACATAATAATCCACTTCAAATTGAAACATACAATTACGCATTTTGTTTATTAAGATGCAATACGTACTGGTGATTGTATTGCAACCAACTTCTTACACAGTTTTGTATGTCGATTTGTGTTACTAATGAATGTAATGAGGCGGTATTATACACTGTAATAAAATGTATAGGTGCAGCAAATCGTTACTGTCATATACCTTGCTTGTTCGACAGCGTGTCAATATGTAAAAGCATCAGGAGGATAGAACTTTCAATATTCAACAGAGAATTTATTTTCTGTTATAATTCATGAAATAAAGATGCAGTGTACGAGGTGCATTCAAGTTCTAAGGCCTCCGATTTTTTTTCTCCAGACTGGAAAGAGATAGAAGCATGTGCATTGTTTTAAAATGAGCGTGCGTTCGTTGTCAATACGTCACAGAGATGGCAGCAATGTACGGCAGATGGAATTGTAGCGGCAGCGTCGAGAATGAGAAATGTTTTAGATACTTAAAATGGCTACGTTTTCCTTACTTGAACAGCGTGCAATCATTCATTTTCTGAATTTGCGTGTTGTGACACCAATTGAAATTCATCGACAGTTGAAGGAGACATGTGGTGATGGAGTTATGGATGTGTCGAAAGTGCGTTCGTGGGTGCGACAGTTTAATGAAGGCAGAACATCGTGTGACAACAAACCGAAACAACCTCGGGCTCGCACAAGCCGGTCTGACGACATGATCGAGAAAGTGGAGAGACTTGTTTTGGGAGATCGCCGAATGACAGTTGAACAGATCGCCTCCAGTGTTAGCATTTCCGTGAGTTCTGTGCACACAATCCTGCATGACGACCTGAAAATGCGAAAAGTGTCCTCCAGGTGGGTGCCACGAATGCTGACGGACGACCACAAGGCTGCTCGTGTGGCATGTTGCCAAGCAATGTTGACGCGCAACCAAGGCATGAATGGGACTTTCTTTTCGTCGATTGTGACAATGGATGAGACGTGGATGCCATTTTTCAATCCAGAAACAAAGCGCCAGTCATCTCAATGGAAGCACACAGATTCACCACCACCAAAAAAATTTCGGGTAACCGCCAGTGCTGAAAAAATGATGGTATCCATGTTCTGGGACAGTGAGGGCGTAATCCTTACCCATTGTGTTCCAAAGGGCACTACGGTGACAGGTGCATCCTACGAAAATGTTTTGAAGAACAAGTTCCTTCCTGCACTGCAACAAAAACGTCCGGGAAAGGCTGCGCGTGTGCTGTTTCACCAAGACAACGCACCCGCACATCGGGCTAACGTTACGCAACAGTTTCTTCGTGAAAACAACTTTGAAGTGATTTCTCATGCTCCCTACTAACCTGACCTGTCTCCTAGTGACTTTTGGCTGTTTCCAACAATGAAAGACACTGTCCGTGGCCGCACATTCACCAGCCGTGCTGCTATTGCTTCAGCGATTTTCCAGTGGTCGAAACGGACTCCTAAAGAAGCCTTCGCCGCGGCCATGGAATCATGGCGTCGACGTTGGAAAAAATGTGTACGTCTGCAGGGAGATTACGTCGAGAAGTAACATAGTTTCATAGTTTTCGGGTGAGTAGTTAGTTAGAAAAAAAATCGGAAGCCTTAGAACTTGAATGCACCTCGTATTATATTTCATTCAATGGAACATGCTATATATGTCCTATATCTACTATGCCTTCAAAAACTTTCCTGATTAGAATAGGCTGTTTTTTAAGTATTTTCTTTAGTAAGATTGACGACATTGCGATACTTTTAAATTGTACTGTAAATTATGACAGCTGTCAGTGACAAGCGTAAATTAGAAAACCTTGCATTTGATTGTATTATTATATTATTAACAAGTTAGAGTTACAACACAAAAGTTTATAAAAGATAGTTACTTTAGAACTGGTCGAAAATTAGATAATGGAGAATGGGTTTATTCCATTAATCAGTCCTGGCATGATTTCGGGCAAAAGTTTCTTAATCTACCAGTTACTCATGCACAGCTGCTAAGTCATGTTCGTGGTTTCATTCAAAAATTTCGTGAAACAGGGGAATAACTCGTAAACCTGTCTGTGGAGCACCTAAAAGCCGAACCACATATTGCATAGAGGATATTCTACGTCGAATATATAACTCATCTAAACAGTCAGTTGCAAAGCCTTCTCAAGGAGTTCGTTTGTTAGTGGGAACATGCCATACCGTAAAGATGTTTGCAAATGAAATTCTAGCATTTTTTGAACTCACGCAGGTAGACTTTGGTACGAAAACACAGTACTGTTTGTGGTTTTTATAAAATATAAATAATAATAACATTCTTCATTTTTGGTTATATAAATAAGCAAACCATGAGAATGTGGTCGACCGAAAACCCTCACGAATTCATAGAAACGGTATTATATCCACAAAAAAATAGACTCTTAGCAGTTTCAGGGAGACGAATTATTAGGCCTATATTTTTTTAACTAAACCGTAACTGCTGAAGTATACCAAAATGAATTATTTCAACCTTTTATAAAGCACTTCATAATGACGTATTTACAGAAGGATTCCTTCAGCAAAATAATACACCGGCACACAAATCTGGAAATACAATAGCTTTCTTAAAACAATTTCTCCTAGAGCTCCGGATCTTACAATTTTAGAGTATTTTATTTTTCCATATTTAAAGAATACCATTTTTAACACCATGTATCACACAACCGCAGAGCTTCGCAATGCTATTAGGAATTCCTATGCTGACATAACCCCACAACTCCCGGTAAATGTCTTTGTCTTCAAAATAATTGACAACACTTTCAGCATAACCTTTAGTACCAATATCTTTTAAATTTAACTAATATAATACAAATTTTCAATAAAGTTAAATTTTTTATTTTTGTATGTCAAAAGTTAATGCAGGGTAGGTAAACTGGCCGACAAAAAAACTGCCCAACTCATTTTTTTGCATTGTAAAATGGGTTATCGATCTTTCAAAAATAGCTTATGAATTTTTATAGCTTATAAATAAAATATACCGACAGATAATATACATACACTGACATTTTGCATCTAAATAACCTTCAAAACTTAAAAACTGATTCACGACGTGTTAATTTTGTTAAAGTATTACCAAACGTCACTGCTTTCGCCAATGCAGATGCTTGTCCAGGTAGAGACGTGTAAATAATTCTTAGCGCTTTGTAAGAATGAAAGATATTTAATTATCAACCGACTTGTCATTGGAGATGAAACGCGCCTCGATCATTATGATCAATAAGTGAAACAAGAGTCGATGCAGTGAAATGATGACGGTTCCAGACACTCCAGGATGTTTGAAGTCACCCCTTCTGCAGGAAAAATGATAGCAAGTCTTTTTTGGGACTGTTAAAGCATTTTGTTGATTAATCTCGCGCTCTTGTTAAACCTTCACTTTGGCACAATGCATGAATCCCGCGTTCTTCTTCCTCCTGACAGAATCTACATGCCGTTTATTCTGTCAAGCCCATATTATTCAGATGTTTGTTGATCTTACAATGTCCCCTTCGCCTGTAAACTTAGGCGAATATTCTCTAAAGAACTGTTTTACCTAGAGAGTTCGTCCACCCAGATCCACTTTCAGCCCACTTATTCATGGCTGTTTTATGAATTGTTTTTTGCATTGCCAGAGGAAAGCTATGAAGGCTGTAGACGAGACCTGTCAAGTCAATTCGTCCGCCTTCTTATTGGACTTGCGGCCTTCGTGCCCCGGTGTCCAGACTAATGTCACTTTCATGTGATCGCCGAGATCGTTTAGGTCACGCACAATCCCATACAAGTTCAGATTTAACTAGAATCCAGTACCTTTAACTTTGCTTAGCTGTCAGAGAAGATTAGTATCTCTACTTCGGGTGACTTGGATCATTGTCCTCTCTTTGAGCCCACTTATTCCAGCTCCAACCCCTTGTTCTGTTTTAGAGCTCGGTTTTTATCCACTGGTTCCTACTTGGAATAACTGTTTTATATTTCTTGTCAAAGTTGCATTTTTTAACTATGGCATCACTTGGCTTCACTGTAATGGGATTTGCCTGAAGTTCCTCTATCAACTTACGATGGTCAGTGTCGTGGAGTCGACTTATAGTTGTTTGGCCTTCCATTAGTCTGTAGGCTCTGACCTTGATATTTATTGTTATGGATATACACCTTCAGCGCAGCTATAGGTGTTAAGGCTCATGGTACCTGTGATATACACCTAGAGATGTTTTGTATCCCACTTAGCGGCCTACTGACTCTTTTTTGCTTAGTTTTTGACCACCATGCGCCTGCTCTATAGCTTATCATAAGTCAAATTACCATTGTGTATAGCCTTAGAGTCATTTTAGGACTAAGTCCTCAGTTTTTCGACATATTCGCTTACACCTGCCCAAGGCAATAGTTGCTTTATTTGTGGTTTTTGTGTAAGCTTCCTTGGCAAATGGCATTTCCGTATTTTCTATCACTAGTGGCTATAAGTTTTGTAGCTCTCCCATTTTTTGTGAATGCGACTGTTTGTCTTTTCTGAGCGTTTACGGATATCCGCTCTTTTTGCATCAGTCGTACTATATTTAGGGCAGTTGCGATCGTTCTGAAATAACTCCTCCAAAACATCCCCGGACGACGATTGCTAAGTCATCTACGTATCTTAGGCATTGCAAGCCTTCGCTGGATAGTCTCTCAAGTAGATCATCTTGTAAGATCGCCCACAAAAGAGGTCCCCTGTGTGCAACCCACGCCCCCTATGGTCTCAATGGTGGCTTCACCTATAGAGGACGTTATTATCCTCCTTTCTAGGCACGCACTTACCCATCTACTCACATCACTGGTGCTACTTCTTCCCTTTCTAAGGCCTCAAAAAGAATTTGTTGTAGCATTATTAAATACTCCTTCTATAACTATAAAAATAGCTACCGCTATTACTTGTTTGTCCTCAATCGACTTCAAAAGTAGTCTGTAAATCTTTTCGGTTGGTATGCATACTGTTTATTACTTAGGGATCGTTCCGCTAGGAATTTATCACTTATGTATCTGTCTCGCAGTCGCTCTAGAGATTTTCATTAAGAAATACGATAGACTGATTTAGTCTATATGACTTAGGAGTTAGATCCGCCAACCTACCCGCTTGTGTAGGTAGACGACCTTGATTTGTTGATCTATTAAACTAAATGAATTTTAATGATGCATTTATCATTTGATCTTTTCTCATTAAGCATTTTAGTGTTTCCAGTACGTGCAAGATAATGAACATACTGTACTGAACAATCAATTGACCGTAACCACTTACGCGAATCAAGCATCAATCACTTATACGAGGGACAAGTTGAAATTATAGAGAATACAAAACACGGTTATTATTTTCTAGAATTTTATTTTAAATATGTTCAAAGTAATTCCTTCAGCAATGATACAATTAACCATTCTTTCTTTCCACTGTTTAAAAGCTCCCAACAAATCTGCTTTCGGCATACCTTCAAAATAAGCGTGAACCGCGGTATCAAACTCTTCTTCAGACCTTCTACACCGCAAATTGCCTTTAAGCCCCAATAATAGCCAAAAGTCACACATTGCTAAATAAGGTGAGTACGGCGGATGTTCTATTACTTTTATATTTTTCCAGCCAAAAACTGAAGAGTTAAAACTGCTGTATGTAACGATGCATTATCATGGTGGACCATATTTCCCTTGTCTGGAACTTTAACTGAACACTTCAGGCAAATATTCTTTAGTGTACCACTTAGCTGTAACTGCCTTTTGTCCATCTAGCTTAATTGCATTTACTAGGCCTATACTTCTGAAGAATACCGCATATTTAATCTTTTTCATAGCTCTCTGATTCTTAGTTATAGCAGGAGCTTCCTCATCTTCGTGAATCAATACACGGTTCTTTTGGCGGGTAGGAAGGTCGAAGAAGGGAATATAAGTTTCGTCTCTCAATATTTTAGAAAAATTTGGTGCTCGCCACTATTTAAGAAATTTAAAGTTTCATGGCAAATTCTTGCACGCTCTGCATTTTAGAAGTCAGAAAGGTGATGCTGCGCAAAACGACTTACCACTTTTTTAAATGCAAGTGATCGTGAATAATTGCTTCAGCAGCCAAGGATCCAATCTTGAGTTGATTCTCTATTACTGGATAATTGGCTTTATTGTCCTCTTCAATTATTTTTTTAACAGTTTTTGTCGGTAACAGCCGTAGGAGAACGACCTGCTTCATTTTGATGCTGGACAGCCTTTCTTTCGCTCCTTATGCCATAGGTAAATTGTAGCCAAGGAAGGTGCTTGTTCACTAAAAACTGAATCTTAACTCCCTTTGCACTCATAAGTAGAGCAGGCCATTTTCCGTGTGCGCCATTAGCGCCGGTATGGGAATGTAATTCGTAATATATTAGAATATGCGATAGAATAGGCAAGCAACATGAGCTTGTTAATGATATAAGTATAGGAGTAGAGACATTTATTCTATCAGAAATAATTAAATATACATTTGGTATTCTGATATTAAAGTAATATGCATAAACACACGAAAAATAAGAATAGTACATATTCTAGCAGCGTTGTATGTACCTATAAATAAAATGGAAAATGTATGAAATCAGTGATTGTGTGCACGATAGACAATTTAAAAAAACAGTTACCGTTTTAAACGTCTTCCAAGGATTGACAAACTGGAGAAACTCGATTGTATATTTTCAACATCAGGTGCGTTTCTAAGGTTATTTCTGAAAAACATGTCCGCATTGACGAAAAAATATGTTTATATTCGGAAAACGAGCGTTCTACATCTAGTGATGTTATATTCGCATAATCAAAATACTTTTTAAGCAACTTAACGCATCTGTAGACGTGCCCTCACAAACCCGTGTTAAGGTGTCAAAATCTGCATTTCTGTCTAAAACACTTTCAAATTTAATTAGAACACTTTCACTTTTTGCATCTTCTACAGCACACCGTTGTGCGTGAACATCTTTAACGATTTGCAGTGATTCCTCTAACGACAGCGACGAATTTTCTAATTTTGTTATTGCTTCTTCTAGTCCAAGTAATTCTCACGAATACTTTGTAAATCCATTTTAATCTGGGCATCTTGAAATTTTTTCTGGCTTGTATTGATAGCTGCACTTTCTTTCGGATCGAATGATAAAACCACGTCCTTAATTTTTTCAAAATGTTCATTATAGTAAAACCCCGCCCGTAACCATGTACCCCAACGTGTCAGAATCGGCTGTGGTGGCTCAGGGGTATGGGGACACAATTCGTGTGAAATTTCCGAATACGTTTTGGAGATTTCAGGAATACTGCCTTTGTACTCGATATTAAAGCATCTACCTCTGGATAACATCTACGAACCTGTTCTGCCACAAGGTGTAGAGCATGGAGTTTACAAGTAATATGTATCAAGTTAGGACAATATTTTCTAAGAGACCGGCCTACAGAACACATGGTTGCGGCACCATCGGTCATAAACATTAATACTTGGTCTTTCGAAAGTTTTAATTTTTCTAGCACCTCTGAAATTTTTCCGGCATTACATTGTTCTAGTCGTCTGGATGCTAATAAAATTGAAGACGTTGGTTGATGTGGTTCCATATTACGTGCCATCACATTAACTAGAGATTGTTTTTTGGTGTCAGTTGTTTCTTCGACACATAACCACAGTTTTTTATTTTTCAGTTCGGCTTTGATTTTATTTTCAACCTGTTTACGCACCGATGGTAAATTCCTTCGTAACGTTGTCGTGCTCGGTAATGTTTGATTCGCGTATTTATTCCAAAATGAAATAAATGAATCATTACTTTACAAGGTAAACGGCAGTGTACACAATCATAGTTACACATAGTTCATGTATAAACTGTTTTGTAATTTTGTAATTTTGTTATTATTGTGCTTCGAACTGCTTACGTGTTTTTTACAATGTGTTTTTCACCAACACATAAGATATGTATTGCCCACGAAACATTTAATTTTTGAGCCATCGTATATTAAGTCCGGGAAATCCATAATAAACTTATTCACTTAGTCTGACAAAGGTCGTTTTCTCGATTTATATGACGACGACATTTTATTACGTATGCTTACACTTACATGCAGTCTAAGCAAGTACCAAACACATACTGAATGCTTTCTATTAGTTCTGATGCAACATAATCATCCTCGCATCGGCGCACATGGCGCGCACGGAAATTGATCTGCTCTACTCCTAAGCGCTTAAACCTCTTTTAAAATAATAATAAATTATGATTCTAAAGTGCTCTCTGGTTAATTCCATTTGCTTTTACTTTTAAAAAATAAGTAGCTGAGTTGTAACGAACGTATCTTCAACAATAAAACGTCAAATGACAGATAAAGAGTTGCTCTAATAAACACTGTATGATTGTTTTTCACAGTCTACTAGATTTTCTGATTCTCAATAAATTTAGCTTATCCCTGATATTTATAATTGAAAAATGTGTCGATATACATTATTCATAAAATCATAATTAATGACGAATTTGAGGTTGTAATTTAATTATAATATGAACATTATTCATATAAAAATTTGATCTAAATATTTTATCGTAATAGAGAGATTCAAAATTGCGATTATGATTCGTACAGCATTATAATAAATTTCTTATTCTTAAATCACGCCATTCAGCTATATTGCTCATAAACTTTCGAGAACCGACAGAAAGTCAATATACACTGAATAGACGTAAAAGAGATAATTCATATTATATAAATACAATATCGTAAAATGTGATAGCAACCACTATATTTTTATGCAGTGTTGTTTCGTTTTTTTATTAGAGTATTAAAATATTTTATGTCAAATAATTTGTACCAATTCTGTTTATTCTCGACACGCTAGTTCACTTTGATCTTCTATTCCGTGTAATTTGCACGTTATGAAACGTTATTAAATACGATTTTTATGGATAGCTAAAATTCACATACGATAATAACACTGATATACAAAATATAACTTTCTGAATGTTACGTGAATTAAAGAAGGTGATTCCTATGGAAATTTACCAGGTTATTCCGGATCTGCTTTCTAAATTTTTCCAGCATATAAGATTTTAGAGTAAAACGGGTTCGAAATTTAATTTCAATTTCAATATAATTTTTTAAGGAACAATGTAGTTACAGCTGCGGCCACTACAAACTCAGACAGAGTGAGAAATAATAAATGTTGGCTTTGTAACATGGCCTTAATATTGAAGTTTATAAAATATCACCTAACTGAAAGAAAGTCAGTGGCGTATAAAATAAAAAATTTGAAAAATGGAAAAATTTAAATGCAAATAACGTTTTGCAACAATATATGCGTTTTAAAAAAGAAAATACATTCCAATTTGTTTTTCTTGATGAAATCTAGCTTTTTCAAGATGGAAGCTCCCAAAAACCACGGCAAGATGAGAATATTAAATCTGTAAAAGCAAATCAAATTGGTGGCTAAAGGAATTAATTACTTAAAAGATATGGTATGGGAAAAATACTGTCCGCGTCAAAGACAGTCTTATAACGATTTTGACATTAATTTAGTTTTGTAAGTAAGTCTTTTGTCAATATTAATAGCCATGAATATAAGATTATGCATCTGTCATTATTATGTTAGTATGATGCAACAAATATTGCTGATGACATAGTCATAACTGCTAAAACTGAGAAAGATCTACAGAAGAATTTGGACATGTGGAACATGACACTCAAGAAGAACGGAATGAAGATGAATGGTAATAAGTAGAGCAGACAAATTTCCGTGCGCGCCATGTGAGGATGATTGTATTGCATCAGAACTAATAAAAAGCATTCAGTACGTGTTTGGTACTTGCTTAGACTCCATGTAAGTGTAAGCATACGTAATAAAATGTCGTCGACACATAAATCGTGAAAACGAACGTTGTCAGACGCAGTGAATAAGTTTATTATGGATTTCCCGGACTTAATATACGCTGGCCCAAAAATTAAATGTTTAGTGTGCAATACATATCTAATGTGTTGGTCAAAAACACATTGTAAAGAACTCTTGACAAATTCAGATCAACAACTAAGTCATTTAAATCTAGCTGGTTTATTTTATGCGTTATGTGGTTCCACGGTCATGTCATCGAAGTCAGGGCCCATTTCGTTGTTTTCTTGGCCCTCAACGTCATCTAGTAGATCAGAATCCAGAGGCCATGAATCTGGTGGAGATGATTTAGGAAGGTTCGTAGTATTGTGTAGCACAGGTCTTATACACATAAGACCAGCTCTCAACGGGCGATACCCGGCAACAGCGTATCCCCTCTACGCGCGGTAGCTTACATTACCATACATTGCAGAGTTATGAATTTAGTAAGACTTAAACCGCGCAAGGATATAGTCGTTTGCATATTCGTTCTGTATACGTAATTTGCCCATTTGTTTCAGATATAATAACGTCGTTATATCTCCAGGTTATTATTATTGTATTCTTAGCTGCTACGCAAAAATAATTTTAAGTAATAAAAAAACAATAACGTTTTCTAAAAGATAAAAGTAAAAAAATCAATAATTCTGCAAAATAAATTTTAATTCTAAGAAAGTCACTAAATATAGGATTCGAAAATACCGCCCTCTCTCCCCAAACAATAGCCGAGCCTATTGTAAAACTCCCGCCTCACTCCCTCGAGATTTCTAGGGGTTATTGTCTCGAAAATTCTAAACAGTTGAACTTGCAACTGTTGCAACCTTTACGTTTGCATAGCTAGATACGAATGACGGGCAATCTATTGCTCTCGATCATCGGACTTATGTATGCGCACGCGGAGTGGCATCGTACATACGTTGCCACATCGCATTACGTTCCATACGTATATTGTTGCGTATGTCCCGTAGCGGGTTGGACCTATCGGTATACGTGATCAGCTGCAACAAGACGTACCCGGTGCTTGATTCGCTAAAGAACTGTTAGATATTAGTAACGGAAAAATTGAAGTCGATGCATTAAACGAATTATATTACACTGTGTCAACAGATTGTTGCATTATTACACAAACAATTGACGAATTGGTTAGCAACATTTTCCCGAATATCGCGCATAATTTCACAAACCACCAATGGCTATGCGAACGAGCAATATTTACAACCAAAAACGATGACGTTAATGCAATAACTACGGCCGTTCAAAATCAAATATCTCGCAGTTCAAGATTATATCTCAGGTCATTGTGTTATGAATAAAGGCGAAGTTGTTAATCATGCTGTTGAATTCCTGAAGGCAAGTTCCGATATTTTACTTAAATTCTTGACTTGCTTCATACGACAGCAATTTTAATTGTACAAAATTAGCAATATGTCTCTCTTCAAAACCAATTACAAAAAAAAATGACGGGTGATCAACAAGTACTGATAATATATTCGGATACAAAATTACATAAGATTCTGTGAGAATTATGTCTGTAACAAAATCTTAGTATACCAGTGCAATTCACAAACGTAACTCTGTCAAAACATTATTGTGCTCGTATTAGATGCAAACGCATATACGATATATGTATGCATGTATATACATATCCACTCATTCGTTTGATCCGATGAATGGTTTTGATTTAATTTCAGAAACAGGGAGAACATCAAAGCTCGAAGCCGCGGCAAATTAGGTCACAAGGTATTGATTTTTAAGAACTGCAATACGTATTTATAAGGTTTCCAATATTTAATAACCATTTGTATGCCATTAATTAAGAGTTGACGATAAGAGATTACTGTTGCATTTATGTTAAAATCTACTAAATAATAAATACTGACTTGATAGGAATTTTAGAATAGCGTGAGAAATTTAAAGAATGTTGGAATGCAATAATATTGAGGAACTATGATTGGTTTAAAACAATCAGTAGACGAGTGGGAATTAAAACGTAACTAAATTTTGTAATTTTAATTCATCGAACCGAATGAATACTAATTATTCGGAGTAACAAACAAAAATAAACGTTTGCCATTTAGAATGAGTGCATCGTTTTTCAAAATATTCTCCTTAATGATCGATGTACTTCGGTACACCTTTGAACCAATTCTGACAGCACTTTTTCCATTTCGACTGAGGTATCTCAAAAATATTCATTTGAGCGAATTAACTGCCTCTTCTTGTGACCACGTAGTTTAGCTTCATGAAAGGCAACAAAAGGGAATCATTGGGTGCCAAATCAGAGGTGTACGGCCGACGACCTATCAATTCGATGTTACAATATCTCGCTGTTCTATGAGCATGCGTGACTGGCTCAGCGGAAATAATAAAATTTTGGTGTATGACCTCAAAGACACTATCATCTAGTCTCTCAGTTAGTTCAGTCGCGTTTGTTTGTGCGCTGCCGAGTGAATTTCTTATCGAGAAAATGACACTGGAAATAGGTGGCTTATATGGAGGCATACAGAACCTTATGTACCTCAATTTTATGTTTGGGTATATGTTGATTCAATTTAGTCATAGAATACGTAGCCTTAAGTTTACGTATATAAAATTTAATTTCGTTTGTAAACGAGTACTCAAGGCCTTGCGTATACGTATGATTTTTGCCTGTATTCTTTTCTTAAATTTTTTTGTACTCTAATATATGCAGTCTGGTCTTAGACCGCATCGTACAAGAGTTTTTGACTCTTGATTTTGCATTTGATATTGATATTGCAATTTATAATTAAATTATGTTGATGATTAACCCTTATATCTTTATTTAAACTATATTATTATATAATATAATTTAATTATATACAGGACTTCACCCCTTTCAAATAGTGTAGAAACATATCCCGGTTTTCTTTTCTATATTATCTGTAAATTTTATTATCGATCAAAATGTTTATAATAAGCTTCGTTCATTATATTTAAAGTGGATCGTTTTATTTTACTTCATAGCAGTTGCTGTATTCAGAATTACTTTGTCCTTTCCTTAGTGGGTTCGTTAGTGCAGGTACGTTTTCCGCGATTTAAACAGCTCTTAAATCACGGTGGCGTCCTTTTTAATTTATAATCAGCTTATCAACGTTTCGACAAGAATTTCACGGCTATTTTCACTGAGCTTTACGTCGTTGGCACTGGCTGGCTGCTGTCAATTTAAGATCACCCACCTACGCAAGGTAAGTCCAACATTGGTATTATGAATAATTATTCCAAACAAACAAAGATATCATTAGATCCCTTGTGGGACAGTATTCCTCGTATTAATCAAGATATTTTGCGTTATTGCTCTGTTGTATAACGGAAATTATGATAAATTGATTATAAATTTATGAATATACGCTTTAAATTTCAATTCTTTAATCTATGAACTTCAAGATTTACCGTGTTTCGTGATCTATAGAGACCTTTATTCATTACATAAATTATCAAACTCTTCATGATACATTTTTTCTTGATATCACAAAATAAAAAGAAAATTAATTATTCTTTAACAAAATAAACGTTTAAAATAAATAAAATTAAGAATGTATACGCTTTATAAGTGATGAAAATTAAAAATGTATTTCAAAAATTAAAGAAAACACCGATCAATGACATCGCCCGCAATATAATATCTTTTCTTTTCGTTAAACGGTCTTTTAGTTCGAGCGCGCTAGGTGATTTTCAGATCTAGAAAAATCTTCTCTGAAACCCCTTTTCAACCGTAGACCTGTATTCTAAAAAGCCGTGTTCTTTTGTCAATTTTGAATGTTTTGTCGCACCTTATAACCAATTAGATTTGGTTAGTGACGATGTATTATATATTTGATTGGCTTCGTATGATTTAAAAAAATAAGGTAGCTTATCTTTATCATACTTCTTCTTTTCTTGTCGCATTTACAAAATTCAATGTCTTCTTTCTGTGTCTAGCGCATATTAAAAAAAAACTATGAACTCGTATTTTAAAATACGTCAAAAGAAGTTTCACTCCAAATGCGTTATTTTGCATCTTTCATTTCAATTTTTACCAGACTGTATATATTCTAGTGATACATAACCTCTAAATATAACTAAATGTCATCTTTATTTTTGCTTCCATTTTTTCTTAAAATAAATGTAAATCTGTAATAAAAAAATTATTTAAACATTGTAATGTGTTTCCAAAGTTTATCAATACTACCGACCCTTTATTGATGGCTTGTTGTACCTGACTGTAATGGATATTAGATATGACGTTTGTCATAAATGTCATTAAAATACATTTCATGCAATATTTACGTTTATTACAATGTTATATCGTCTTTCAGGTCGTTTTTGTTTGTTGTATAACATTGGATTGTTGAAGTATGAGCTTGATTCCATTCGATTTTACATAAAAAATTGACCATTTAGATAATTAATCGTATTATTTGAACGATAGGAAACAGTGGATCCTTTTAGAAAGAAAAACTTGCTAGCTGTATATTAGACATGGATTTGTGCTACCATAAATGGTCTTTGACATACCTTTTGTATTTAATTTTGGTACGTAAGCATGTATTTCTGTAAATTTAAAGTGTCACATTGCTAAATCGTAACATAACCAACCATAACATTTTATACGTAATATACAGATGTATTTGATACACAATCTGTTTAATTACATTTATGCCCATTACAAAAGTCTAAGTAAAAATCTCTTTACATAACGGCATTTAATTTATCCTACGATTATTATATTGGGGTATTTAAAATCCAGTTCGTTTCTAGTACGTTTCGTTGATGTTTATGTTTCATTTAGTTTACTTAATTTGGCTTTGAAGTGAATTACATAGCAATATGTAATCAACTTTAATGGGACCCAAGTATCATATTCCCAGTGCTTTCGTCAGAAATTTATTAGAAACATCCTCGCTGCATAAGGACACAAAGTTTTCAAAATCAAGTAAAGGTTTATGTAATACTGTAACAATTATGTAATGAGTGTTCTATTAATGAAGTGAATGTCATGCTGTCTCCAAAATGATTTGATAACACGGGTCAACACAAAATTTGACTTTGACTTTAAAGCATGAAATTTCGATATTTTAGGTCGTAATTAGACGAAAAAAAATATGACATGAAAAAGTTAGCTTTTGTATTTAGGAGACCGATTGAACGATATTTTTCAAAATCTGTGGTTTTAATTTTTAATTGAAGATGAAACCATTCAAATAAATATGTTTATTAAGCTTTACTATCAAAATAACTTACAAAAAAGTGGAAAATAATTTAAAAGTGCACGTTTTTAGTTTTTCTTTTATGTTCATAAGAACTTTCTCTCAATAAACCCCAAATAGAGTCTCCCATCATGTTTTCATTGTATTGGCCTTGACAACGTTGTTCGAAGCTCATAATGTCCTGATGAAAACGTTCTCCTTGCTCTTCTGAATACGCTCCCATGTTGTTTTTAAATTTATCTAAATGAACATGCAGCATATGTACTTTTAATGACATCCTTCAGCCCATGGCCTTAAAATTTTTTAGCATATCCGCAACTAACTTTTCGTAGTTTTCAACTTTGTTATTTCCTAAAAATCCAGAAACTACTGCTTTAAAACTGTTCCAACTCGCTTTTCGAGTACAATTCAGCAACGTTGGAAATTTTTCATCGGCGAAAATCTGTCTAATTTGCGGACCAACAAAAACCCCAGCTTTAACTTTTGCTTCTGATAACTTCGGAAAAAACTTTGTCAAGTATCCAAAAGCTTCTGAAATTTCATCCAGCTTTTTAACAAATTGTTTCATCAACCCTAACTTAATGTGCAGAGCTGGCATTAACACTTTTTCCGCTTCAACAATCGGCTCAAATGTTACGTTTTGTTTTCCGACACAAAGTTCTGTTCTTACAGGCCATGACCGTTGAATATGGTGCTTAGTATCCGCTCTGCTATCCCATAAGCACAGATAACACGGATACTTTGTATATCCGCTCTGTAGTCCTATTAAAAATTCCACCATTTTAAAATCTCCAATCATCTGCCAGTTATACTCGCGATACTTTACAGATTCAAGCAAGATTTTAACACTGTCATAATTTTCTTTAAGATGTTCTGAGTGAGTGATTGGAAGACATGGGAATTTATTTCCGTTGTGTAATAAAACAGCTTTTAAGCTTTTTGTAGAGCTGTCAATGTATAAACGCCATTCGCTAGGAACACAGGGTATGCCAATTTCTTCCAACATACCTTTTATATCATTGCAAAAATAACATCCATCTTCTTTTGTGAAAAACGTTGAGAATGTTTCATGCCTAGTCCGCTGAACATCATTAAGCAAATTCCACTGTTTTAAGCGAGAGCCTAAAAGCTCTGCTTTATTTTTTGGCAAATTTAAATATCTTATCAAGTCGTTCTGTAGTAATAAGATGGTGTTTTGGTTGTTCTGGTGTAAGTGAAAACTCCTTATCGGAATTACTTTTATTAGAACTAAGAGATGAGCTACTTTTCTGCGATAATTTTTTCCGTGGCTCAGGTACTGGTCGTGTCAGGTCGTGTGCAATTGGAGCAGAAGAAGATTCAAGGTCAGGATATTGATAGGTTTTGCATTTTTACCTCTACGTCTTTTACTCGGATTCACAATGCAAAAGTAGCAGTCATTGTCGTGGTCTTTTGGTTGTCGCCAGATCCTTGGTATTGCAAATTTCATGGACCTCTTCTCACCTCGATACCAACCTAAAATGTAGAAATAAAAATTAATATGTCTATTATATTTGATTCACCGCTTAATTAAAAATTGCTTACCTTCCAAACATCTTTTGCAATAAGTACAAGCAACATGTGGAGCCCATGGCTTGTCTTGATGCCGAACAGGACAGTCAAAATATGCTTCGTAGGCTTCACAGAGAACGTCAGATGTATTTAGTTCGTATTTTACGTCTCGAACTTCAATAAATTGACCACATATATAACAAAATGCATCAGCATCATATTTACACTTTCGCGACGACATTTTAAGTTTTTCTAAACTTGTACAAAACACCTAATCGTTGTTTATCACTCGAGTGCCATCTAGCGGCACTATGTGAACGTAAAAACCCCACTCTGATCGCGCGGTATTTTTGAATGTATTAAAATTAATTAAAATTTATAAAAAAAATCAAAAATGAGTATTATTAGTATAACTATCACAAAAGCAAACTTTATACCAAAAAAAGCTATTTTCTTTTCGTTTTTATGCATAATTAACCGAAAAATCATAAAATAAACTTTAGGATAAAGAACGAAAATTTTTTTGTAGGGTCGTGTAATTTCACTTTATAAACGCGCCATTTGCCAACGCTTTCAAACAGCTCGAACATATTTTTGTGGCAAGAATCAGACGTACGTCTTTTGAAAAGACTAAATGATTGATAAACCATTAAACTTCATAATTCAGTATGTGTTAAACTTAACGAACACAATATAAAATGTAAATAGTTTATGTACTATATGTCTTATATTCACTCTACAGTAATTTTGTATACTCTTTATTCTTCATCAGGGAAATATTCATACTTCGTTTTATACGAATCTTAAATTTAGTGTATATTACTGTCCCTTCCGAAATATAGTTATGAATTTATTTTTTTTAAATCTACCTCTTTACACTAACTAATCTAAGAAAAAATAATTTCCGGAACACTTTAGTTCTTGACTTCTTAACTTTTAAAAATGACCGGCGACCTTACAGAATTCCATCGCAATTCTCAAAGAACAATGGACTCTTTTTTTAATGAAAAATAGTATCACCCAATTAACCGCTCAGCCCCTAATCTTATTGCTTTGTGCTTTCGTTCCTTTCACTGACCTAAAAGGAAAATTGAAAGAGCGTCAGAGAACTAGTCCTGCAGCTTTTGATAACTGATTTTCTCAAATAATAAAGTGCCGACGACATGGGAAATTGACTTTAATGATTTTTTTTCGTAAAAAGTACAATGAACTATTACTTTGTTACAATGAAGTAGTCGTAAAACTTTCTTCATTTTATTTTTTCGAGTGAGACAAAGTAATGTTACTTCTATATGCTTTTAAATTAAATAATTAGCAAATTATTGTAAACAATTTATACCAAGAAATATAACAGATGAAAAATAGTAGAGGAAAATCGAACTTTTATAGACATAAGGCCAGTTTTTGAAACTATTAAGAGAAAATGTGTATGAAGAATTTTAGCAAAAAATAAATAAATAAAGAGGAACAACTAGGATTAAAAAAAATCGATCGATGACTGATTCATTATCAAATAAATTAATGAAAAACAGAGACCAGCTATATAACAAATATTTTGTCCTAGTGAAATGAAAGATGATTATGTCCTCTAACAAATGGGCTGGCAATGGAACTGCACAACAAAACCGCATTCACTCGCTAAAATTTAAATTTGCTTTTCTAGTTTATGGTCGTATTTATTTTTTATGTTCATACGAAAGCAATTTCTTCATGTTTAATAACGGGTTGGCCATTTAATGTTGCGGTTTTAAAAATCGCGCTATTCCCTTGTATATATAGAAATTAATATAATATATATATTTTTTACACTAGAGGGCCAAGCGCGGTTTACAATAAATATATGAAAAATTTGCCTTGTCAGTTTTCAAGATGGCGTCGTATCCAACGGAAGTGCGTGTGGAATTAATAAAATATTATTATAGAAATGGGGAATCTTTTGCAGCTACGGCAAGACACTTGCGTACTCTATTCGGGAGAAATAACGCACCAACGGAAAACACTATAAAAAGGCAAGAAAAAAAAGATAAATTTAGAAAAGTAACAAAGTATTCGTTATCGTGTTCCATGTCTACTAATCCGACAATATCTTAGGATTGTAGTGAAATTTGAAGCAACAGCATCTGCGGCAGACGAAAGATCAACTGTTAGAGAACGTCAAAAGACCATCCGGGTACCGGAAACCATAGAACGAGTACGGGAGCACTTTACAGCCCAACCTTCAACATCGACCTCAAGAGCATCTCAATAACTTGAAATACCCCGTACAACACTAAGGCGGATCCTAAAGCAAGATCTAAAGATGAAAGCATACAAAATCCAGATCGATCAGCCGTTGAGACCGTTTGATATGGAGTGAAGCAACAATTTTGCGAACGAAATCATCGAACGCATTGAAAATGGCAGCATGTCAATGGAACGAGTGTGGTGGTCGGATGAGTCACATTTCGATGTATCCGGTTATGTGAATAAGCAAAATTGGAGACATTGGGGGACAGAAAATCCACATCTAGCAATTGTTCGTCCTCTTCACCCTCGACGGTTGACTATATGGTGTGCTATCTCGTCTGCAGGAATTATCGGTCCCGTGATTGTCAATGGAACCGTTACTTCGCAAAAATATTATGAAATGCTTAATGAGTCTTTTATTCCCGTGGCGCATGGATTAAATATGGTGAAGAATGCATGGCTTATGCAAGACGGGGCTCGTCCGCATCGCACGGAAGAAGTTTTCAACATTCTTGAAGAACATTTCGGTAACAGAATCATTGGTCTTGACTCTCAACAGTTTACAGGCGGAGGGATAACATGGCCACCATATAGTCCAGACCTCAATCCTTGCGATTTCTACCTGTGGGGATCATTAAAAGATACGGTATATCGCGATGGTATAGACACCCTGGATGACCTTGAAATGGCAATACGGCAGCGAATAGAAGCGATACCGTACGCCACACTTCACGCAGTTTGTGGAGAATTTGAGAAGAGGCTGCGAAATGTTATCGTTACTCGAGGCTCTCACTTCGAAAACCTGATTTATTAAACCGCAGATCTTGTTGTCTAATTGTACAAATGAATCATTTTTTTTAAATTAATGTTTTGTATGTTTAATATGACGTCAAAAACCGCAACCTTAAATGGCCAACCCTGTACATAAAGAAAAGTACTGAAAATGTATAAACATATCGTACAAACATTTGTATTTTTCTTTAGTAGAATACTTTACTATGATCTATGAAATATATAATTGGAATACTTTACATAAAATTTACTTTATTATAACTATTATACAATTCTAAAGTAACTAAAATAATAAACAATAATATAGACATACAAAATTGATATTTTTAATATCGATAATGGTATAAAATAGACATATTTTAAAAATACAATAAAAAGAACATATTTTCTTTATAAAATATTGATGATTTCACTTTTTTTAATTTTCTTATAGTATTTTCGTTCCGTAAATTCCTTCCTAACCTTGTGCAGTACCAAAGAAGTCGTATTTGACACAAACCATCTATTATAGAGCACCAAATAAAATGGTAATGCTATGTGCAAAACATCCACAAAAAAATCTGTTTCAATCATTAAGCCAACTTTTACTTTCATCTCCTACCTTGGGGAAACGCTTCGCACAACGCAGTTGATAATACAGTAATGATTGTGCACTTGATGATATTCCCGTCGAATAAATAAAATAGACAGATAAAAAAAGAGGAAAAATAATTTACCTTTAAATATATCTTTGATCATCGAAGAAACATTTAAGTTTAATTTTGATATATTTTTAATTGTACGGCCCTTTTCTTTGCATATTGATTTTAGTTTTCAAATGTGATTATTAAATAAATCCAGAAAACTCATAATTTTGTTGATATACTTTTTAACAACACAATAATGAGTTTCCTGGGTTTAGTTAATGTTTTTTGAATAAAATAAGGCAATTAAAAAAAGCATGTTTTGCATATAATCCGTACCGATCATGTTTTTTCCTTATTTCATTCACTAATGCTTTTCCTTTTTTTTCTTTCTTTTTACTGTAGATGTATTTAATGTATTTATTTTAGAAAAGAACTGATTTGCTAATCCTTGGTTGTATAATAAATATTTCAATAACTCAATTCATATCGCTATATTGTATTATAATTCTGAACGAACTAACAAAATTAAAATTGTAGAAAATTTCTAAATTATACTCCGAATTTACTCGTTGATAGCGATTAGAAACGAAATTGTACTTGATGGGTAATAAGACGCAAACTGAATTGCAGATAGGTGTTCTACAGGTACTGTAGGTGAAATGTAATATATTACTGGCGTATTTTCTATTGCTTGCAAGTAATCTTTATGGAATATGTGCTTTTCTTACAGTTGAGATTCAGAACTTTTGATATTGACATGATTGTTCGTGCTAAATGTAAAGATGGTACAGCATTCGGTATTAAAATAAAACTTGATTAGAGAGTATATAATTCCAAAGTAAAATGTGTAGCACATATTCTTAACCCTTAAATTCCGAACCATTTAAATTATACGTAAATTCCGAATGGGGGTATATTGTGGACCCCAGCCGTTTTTTATAAATAATAATAACTGCAATAGACTTAAACAATTTATTCATTATTCATTTATTATTTATTATTTATTATTCATTACAAAAACAAGCAAAGTAAAATATTTTTCTATCATTCATTACGAAAATAAGCAAAATAAAATCTTTTTCTACTGAAGTATTGCAAATAATAATTTTTAAATCTAGGGCTCTTCAACGTTGCAGTTAGTGAGGCAAGATACTGCTTTTGCTTCTTTTCTGTGCTGTTCGCAAATAAATTGTTTACATTTGTCACATCTAATCCTGGACTTCTTATCTTGATTTCTGGGACATATATGGCACCTACCTCGTTTTCGTTCCAAATTCTGTTTTGTGAGCAATGTTTTAGGGATGTCAATTTCGCAATTTTTCAAGGCCTCTAAAATGTGTTTTTTTTGGTCTGGTTTTGCAGCACGAATTTTCATGTTGGCGTTCGTAAGTTGATCTCCTAGTTGCAACATAAAATATTTTCTGCGATACAGTTTGTGTTTCATCCAATCGGGATTTCTTGAAATAAATAAAATGAAAGCATTTAGGGCACAAATGTCTAAAATATTCATAAAAATTCTATACGGCCAACGAGCTGTTCGTGTAGCACACGTGTATTCACGAATAAGTTTGTCGGCATTATCAACACCTCCTTTGCTCTTATTATAATGTTCAATCATGATTGGCTTTTTGTGCTCGTTTTGAGAAATAGAGTTATCAGAATGGTGTGTGGATAGCACGTGTACTATTCGTCCTTTCTTAGGTACATAAGCTACCATTGTGACCTCGTCACTAAATGCAAATTTTGAAAACTTTTCTAGCATTCCTGGAACTTTCAGTTCGTATGGTGTATCAGGTTTAGATTTTCGAACAGTGCCGAGTAATGTTAGATTCTTACTCAGTAAAAACTTCGCAAGCTGTACAGATGTGTAAAAATTATCAGTAGTCACACCGCGCCTTGTACCATAAATTGGTTCACACAAGTCTTTTACCACACGATACCCTTGATTTACCTCAGGTTTACCTCCGGGCAATTTACCAGTATAAACTTATAAATTATGTAAGTATGATGTTTCTACATCAGCAAGTGCCCATATCTTTATACCATACCGCGCTGGTTTTGATTTGATGTACTGCCTGAATGGGCACTTGCCTCGGAACGCGACAAGCTTGTCATCGACTGTGGTCTCTTCGTGAGGTTCAAATGACTTCTTGCAATTTTCAACAAAAAGATCCCATACCTCCCTTATTGCTGCTAGATAATCATATGCTTTCTTTCACTTCTACATATTTTGTAGTCGAATCTCAAATAGCGCGAAATTTGCTGAAAACGGTCTCTAGACATGGCAGCGACAAAGAATGAACGTCTAATACTTTTATCAGATGTCCACAACTCGTGAACACTTTGCTTTCTACATCGTAAAGCTCCATATTTCAGCAAGATTCCCACAAAACAATCAAATTCAGTTTTATCTAAGCTCTTCCACTGTCTTGGGGAATTTGGATGTGCACTATTCCATGTAGCAATATCTCGTTCCGCTTCTTCATTTGTAGAGTACAAATTTGTCCTTTTATGTCACCTGTAATAAGTAAATCAAAATAGTCTTTTAGTGTTACAGCATTCTGCACATAATCTGTGGGACCAGGTTTCGCGGTAACTATATTACGTTGGTAGCGCCGTGTAGGCGGTTTTGGTTTACTAATCCATTTCAATCCCGACTTGGCCACAAATTCTTCACTACTTTCTGCTACATCAACTTCAAGTTCACCTACTTCCTCATCACTATCTTCTTCGACTTCTTCCTCCAATTCGTCTTCTGATTCGGATACATTTTCATTTGGAACAAAATCTGTATCTTCTTCATCTAAATCACTGCACTCACTTAAATCACTAGAGTCATAGAAATTTTCAGCTAATCTCTGTGTCTCTGCTTGTGTATATACTCTGGATGTTCTTTTACTGCTCATTTTTCTTGAATTTTCAAACCTTATCTGAAACAAAGCAAATAATGTTATAGTCACACTGATTCCGAATGGGGGGACGTCGTGGCCCACTCACATTTCTATTACATACAAGTTTTCAAGTATAAGATCCTGAACTCGTATTTAAGTAAACATAACCTCACACTATAACTGACACATACCCAGAAGCAGGGTGACCAATAGTTTTTATTAAAAAAAATATACCGAAAACATGGAAGTTGGGGTCCACAGTGTCCCCCTATTCGGAATTTAAGGGTTAAATTCCTACTTCCTATAACAAACTTAAACCCATTACTTCCAAACTAAGTCTTTGATCATAAACATGGATACCTAGGTATTAGTTGTTATGATATACATTCATTTATTACCGACTTTTAAGAATTTCGTGGAAAATAATGTAATTTTTCCACATCCATATTTCCTTTGCCGCACACGATATACAACATTTTAGAGTCATTTCCAAATAATTTATTTGCTGAAAAGAAAATGTACTTATAGCATAATTGAAAGCGTCAATGAGAGTAATTAAATATTTTTTTAAGAAATTGTTAATTTTGGGTAAACAAAGCATTTTTGAGTTAAACAATAAGGCGTGACGTGGCGTATGATGAAATTTCTCGTACATGCATCGTAAAACGAAAAGCATGACCATCGCAAGCAAACCACTCAGATGCAAGCTGGTAATAGAGAACAAACCGGTAGAGCAAGTTATACAAATTAAATACCATGGCATAAACTTGTCTAGTGCTGACGACCCGGCAATAGACTTAATGAGCCAGATTAACAAATCAGCTATAATATCAGGCGGCCTGAGAAAAACTGAGCCAACCCCTATACCCCTATACATGCGTAAAACCGATAATGAAATACGGAATAGAAGTATGAGAAGATACCAGCAACACCAAGAGTATGCCGCGCATCGTAGAAATGACAGTACTAAGAAAGATAGTCGGAAAAACAAGAAGAGATCGCGCAAGAGACATTAACATTAGAGAACAGTGCAATGTACAAGATGTGGTGAGATGGGAAAAGCGGAAAAGAAGAGGCTGGTATAACCACGTGAAAAAGCTGACAGACGACAGACTACCACGCATCGTATTAGAAAGTAGACCAGCAGGCAACCGTCTACCTGCAATGCCACCAAAGTGATGGAGGGACAGCTGGCAATCCACATCAAATTATATTTTACATAAGCAAGCTCGGAATTAACAGATCAACCACATCTCAATACGTAGAAGGAGAAGAGGAAGAAGAAAAATGAAAGATAGAAGTATATATAGCTAATCAGCGAATTTATTCGGATAGATGAAAGGGGATCTAGAAAATTTTATCTGGAAGACGGAGTGAAGCAAAAGCACATAACCACCATTTAGTGAAACACATTTCTCCAAATGCTGAATCCATTTCTTCATTCCATCAATGAAAAAACTTCCTTGATTACTGTTGATCGCATTGCAAACAACAGCCCGAACTTCAGTGTCTGATGAAAAATGTTGACCTTTCGGTACTTTCTTCAACTTTGGGAACAACCAGAAATCTGAAGGTGCCAAATCAGGACCGGACGGAAGGTACGAAGCAACCGTGAATTTTAAGCTCGTCACTGTCTTTATCGTATGGTTGCTGCAATGGGGTCTGGCGTTGTCGTGACGCAAGCAAAAAATTGTTCTTTCCAGCCTTACCCTACAGTTACGATTTCTTAGTGATCGTAAAGTTTTACAGTATCTTATTGACTTAATTCCTTCGGCATGAGTCCTTTAGCATCCCAGAAAATGGTAAGCGTGACTTTCCCTCTGATAAATTTTCGAATTTTGGTACACGTGGAAAATCAGGACAACGATATTTAAATTGACTGACGCTTGTTCTTGGGGTCATAATGATGAACCCAAGCTTCTTCCTTGGTTGTGATCGTCATTAGAGAATCACGTCGATACTAGTTAAGAAGTTCTTGACTAATGTTTTTTCTTTGTCCTTTCATGATATTCGTTAATTGTCGCGAACCCATTTGGTGTAAATTCTTCTGTAATTCGTCCGAACAATATGCCTAATTGAAGAGCAATGTGGTTTTGCATAATCCAGCGATTTTCTTAAATAAGTGCATTCATTTGTCTTTGAGTCTTCTAATGTGTCACTGATTTTGGTCGACCTGATCGCTTTTCGTCAAACGCTTTCATTTCTCCTCTATGATAATTTCACAGAACGTTTAACGCTTCCTGCGCTAAAAATTCTATCGCAGATCGCTGCTTGGTACAATTGGAGGAATCGAACTAACAATAAATAACACTGTTACTCAACGATAGCACAGAGGAAAATGAGACGAAATACTCGAATGTATCATTTGCAGGTTAGAACTTGTTTGTATCCCCATTACTACTCATACAATGCCATTGTTGGAGGCCTTATATATCAATCTGCCATCATAATTATTATTATTAGTCAAACTATTGCACATAATGCAATATTTCGAATCTAAACAATCTACATGTCGTGTAATGAAACCAGCAGATAGTTTCATATTTATTTATTACTTTTTTACTTGTATTTGTATTTTCTTCTAGCTCTAACGAAGCCATGTCACACTAGATAATAAAAAATGAAACAACTCATTAAATATTTTGTTGAGATAAGACTAGATTAATTCTTTATTTTGATTTAATTAGTCAGCTATGTCACAACGACACACATGATTTATTGAATTATAAATAAGAAAGAGCAAGGCATTCGGTACGCGTTAGTCATATAAATTACATATTTCATCGGCCGTGTCCATCGCTAAAAATAATAGGTCTGTCACTTACATCAATTATGAATTCATTCCATATCAATTTTAATTATGGAAGATAATATCGAATGCGAGGAATGCATATTGCCTATGCGAATTATGATTTTTGCATTGCAAATTATCTCTAGTATTTTATCATATTTCCTTTTACACGAAGTGTAATTAACTAGAAGCATGGAGTTTGCAAAATCGATAAGTATACGGTGGAAAAAAAAAATCAGGATTCCTGGACTTTTAAAGTTAGATATTATCTACATATATGGTCATTTTGCTATATAGAGTCATTAGCGTTTCTCGCATTTCAGTTTTAATTCCTAAGTAGTTTTCGTTTGTTAATTTTTTTAATTAATTCTCATCATGTGTTTTCTCACGAAATGTCCTGATCATTTTCCGAGTATATCCGATCCATCCTCACATATTTTTCGGCCATACATTCTTTCCAGTTTTCTGAATCAATGGCATCTTATACCGTTTATTCCTTAACCAATTTCTTTTTAAACGTCATTTCAATGTCTAGTAGTCTATCAATGTAATCAAAGGTTTGCTTGGTCTCTTTGCTCTATCTCACATAATTCTGCTTTATTTATATTTTTGTATTATATAAGAGCTTTATACTGTGTGTATTTTTTAACTTGAAACTTTCAAATATCACGAATAATCAGTGAGCGAAAAAATGTTCAGGTTTAAAATTTAATAATTCGGTGGAGGAAATACATTAATATGCTAGAATTAGTCTCTTTCTCTCCATCCATGTAGGTGGGGCGGAGGTTATTTAGAAATCTTAAATATTTTAGTACAGATTCGAATTCTACTGGAAAGTACATAGGATTTGTCTGAAATCTATCATGGATTGAAAAAACGATCCATGATAGATGGCGCTGTAATCGATGAAATTAATTTTTTTCAATATCTCGCACTGAGAACCTATGCATATTATTCTGCGATTCGTTTTCAATAAAAAAAAATGCTGTTATCATAACTAGAGAGCGGACTGAAGCGATTGAATGACCAATTCCCCCGATTAAACTTTGTGGCGGTCTCAGGTATAGTATATATAGTATTTGCTTGCTTGATTGCATTCGTCGAGCATATGTTGTTATTTCTGTCGTTATTGTGTCTATTCATTCATAAATTCTATTTTACAGTGGCATGCTTCTGGTTTCGTTTGTTTCAGTGTTATTAGGTTACAACTTTTAGTATTTAAAGAAATCCGTGTTATATTGTATATTTATCCTATAATTTTTTATAAATATTATGCTTAACTTACTACCTTATATTTGGAGTAGTTTTCGTTTCTTCTTTTTAGTCCATTTCTTACTATTCTTAGTATTTCTCCTTATTTTCGTTAAATATGGAGAATCCTCGTAGAGCAACCATGGTAGGATATATTAGAGGCCATAGAGATTGGTTGCATATTCGCAATGATATTGAGATATATTGCAGTACCTGTTCATTAAGTTTAAGGCGTCCACAAAAGTGTAATGTGCAGAGACACGTTTCTTCGAAAACTCATCTAGATAACATATATCCATCTGCACCTGACACTTTTAACGAAGAACTGTGTGAAGCTTTCATGGTGGCCAATATCCCATTCAAAAAGCTTAACTATCCAGTCCTGAAGAGGTTTCTTACAAAATATACTGATCGTCATGTACCAGATGAATCTACTTTACGTAAATAAAATTTATCAAAATGTAATTTGAGAATAATTGAAAAAATACGAACCAACCTATCTGGTCATTATATTTAGGTAAGTACAGACGAAACAACAGATGTAATGGGACGATATGTGTTAAATGTAGTTGTTGGTATTCTTCATCCGACAACTTCATACCAACCATACTTAATTGAAACTAAAATATTGCCAGTCGTAAATGATGAAACAGTTGCAAAAGTAATTGATCAATGTATTCATAATATTCTGTCATCGGATAACAACTATAAAGACAAGATTCTAGTATTTTTGACTGATGCGGCAACTTATATGTCAAAAACAGGGAAGTTATTAAAGTAATCTTATCCCAATATGCTACACGTTACCTGTGCAGCAGATGCACTACACAGAGTATGTGAATACATCAGCTGTTATTTTCTAAATGTTGATAAGTTAGTTTCATTATTTAAAAAGATATTTCTCAAAGCTGAGATAAAAAGTTTATGCTATATTTAGCAGAAATCCAGATTTTAATATGTTATATAAATTCTGCACAGAGCCGATTGAAAAATCTACACATTCGAAGTATGGTGCACTTTTGTAACACTTTATTCAGGCACCCATCACCAGTTGTGATCTGGAACGGACATTTTCTACTTTTAAATACGTTTTAATATCTAAAAGAACTAATTGAACACCGGAACACCTTGAAAAAATTTTAGTTGTTCATAGTAATGTTTTACACTTTCAATGTTTCACAGAAAATACATAGTTTTGAATTTTGTTCTTTGAAATTAGTTTTATTCAAAATTCGATACGTAATTCGCTTGTCAGCATTACTTTTGTTTCAGCAGTAGTTGCTGCCGGTTACCAAACCATTTATTACATTTGCTCTGTCGTGCATTGACAGATACATATTAACTGCGTATGTAGGTATGTGCCACTTATGTATCTAGCCACACGTATCAAATTGTTCGAAACTCACGGATCGTTTACAGAAACAAACCTATTGTCAATAAAAGGTGGACGCCTATGAGCTATGAGTCATAAATCTTTCTTCACATGCTTGGTCAACGTGATTTTCTTCACTCGTGATTTATCGGGGTACTTTCAAATTAAAAAAATATATATAATCTTCTTTTAACACCACTTCTTATGTTGAAAATAATTTGTATAAAAATGTTTATGTACTTACAATGTATGTATTTAACGTTTGTTATTTCTTCCATTCGCATTTTTTCTAATTCCAAAAACACAAAATAAACGTACAAAAGAAAGGAATAACTTAATAAGAAACAAACTTATTTAACTCAGTTCAAAGAATATTTCGAAAAGTGAAGACTTGTTTCTGTTACGCTGTTACATTTAGCTGCAAATAACATGAATGATGAAAGACGAAGGAAAGCTGTAATAAGTGATGGGGTGCGTTCTATTATTATTAGAGGTATGAATAGTGGGCACCCATTAACCATCACAGGGCAATAGTTTAGTGTACAACCCAATACTCTAAGAAAATTTATGCCAATTAGCGAAAAACAAATCAAATTAAAAAGAAAAGTGGCGATCATCGAGCAAAATATTAACTATAGAGCAAAAGGAAGCTCTTTGCAATTGAACTGTTAAAGACCATAACACTTCAAAAGTTTAGAACTAAATTATTATAAGAAAATCCTCAATTGCAAAGTAGCATAGCCACAATAAGCAGGGCTTACAGGGAATTTCATTATTCCATGAAACGAATTTCATTTGTACCAGAAAGACGCAACCCACCGGAAAATATTTAAGCAAGATTTGATTATGCTGTTTAGTACAACAGAATAATTGTTGCAAGAGGAAAAATATTTTTATCGATGAGGAGTTCAGGTATATTCGCCAATGGCATATGGTTGATAACAGAAAAATACCAGAGGAACGAAAGTTAAAGCCCAGATAGGAAGAAGAAATTATTCTATTGCTGATGCAATGAATAGTTCTTCACGGTACTTATTTCAAATACAGGACAGACCCTATCATGCAAAACATTTTCGAGAATTATTTTAATAAATCATTTACACGAAGATGATATCCATTTCGTCGTGGATAATGTTAGATTTCATCGAATCGAAGCAATCTGGCAATTTATAAGAGCCCACGGACATTTACATCAGTGGAAATGTTTAAAAACTTAAAAAGGTATATAACCCCTTACCACAATTATTAATCGTATCCTAAATACGTATTTCGACAACTAAGTTGTTATTATCAGTAGGTAAAACCACTAATCAAGGTGTCGCACATGGGGCACAGTAATACTAGCACAACTGATCACGCAACAACTTTACACAGCGTCCACGTATACATAGTGTATACGTGGTGTATTCTTTAGCGTCTTTCTTACGACATAAAGAAATATTAAGATTAATATATAGATTTCGGAAAAGAGGAAGTAGAAGAACCCGCACATTTGGAGGTAAATATTGTAAGAGGTTGTAAATATTCTTTCTACAATTTACGACGCTATTTTATTCGAATTTTTCATAGAAAAAAATAGCCTCGTAAATTGTAGAAAGAATATTTACTATTATATTACTTCGCGAAAACGCAATTAATTTGTACATCTGCCATACTACAGGCAAGCTATATACTACAGGCAAGTTATATTCATCTGTATCCTTTGATGTAACTCAAAGCATCCCCTTAAAAGGTTCTAATTCATGCCTCAACAGCTCAGTGGTCGAGCAATGGTTCGGCAAGCGAGAGGTCGTGGGTTCGATTCCTACTTGTGGGCGAATTTTTTTCTAGGAAAAATTCGAATAAAATAGCGTCGTAAATTGTAGAAAGCATATTTACAATTACATTACTTCACGAAAACGCAATTAATTTGTACATCTGCCGTACTACAGGCAAGATATATTCATCTGTTTCCTTTGATGTAACTCAAAGCATTCCCTTAAAAGTTTCTAATTAACGCCTCAACAACTCAGTGGTCGAGCAGTGATCCGGCAAGCCATAGGTCGTGGGTTCGATTCCTACTTGAAAGCGAATTTTTTTCTATGAAAAATTCGAATAAAATAGCGTCGTAAATTGTAGAAAGAATATTTACAATTACATTACTTCGCGAAAACGCAATTAATTTGTAAGAGGTTCACAAAAGCGCAAAACGGTGTATAATCATAAAAAGTAAGATGAAAAGAATTTCAGTATTAATGAAAAAAACCGCAACAACAACATTCATTAACTTTATCCTCAGTTTGAAATATATTAATTAAATAAAATTTAGAACTGCTTTTGATGTAAATTTAAAGTACAGGTTTGTAGTAGACGTATTCAACATTTTCATGAAAACATTCATTAAAAGACTAATCTAATTAAGTAGTGTTCTTTCAACAAAAAGAAGTTTATGATTCATAATCATTAAGCACCAGTTTTTTAAATTTTAATCGTTACTCTATAAACGTACTTCTCGGGTATTTTCACTGAAATTATTTTCGACGTAATTATATCCAGCCTTCTTTATATTACAATTACTTATCACCATTATCAGCGTCATATTTTAAAAATCACTGAACAGGCCCGTTAATTTAGATTAAACATTTGCCAACGATTTTAAACCAGGTTGATTCCACAAATATACAGGGCAATCCAAATTAAGTGTTCACCATTGGTAACTTTGTTATTATTAAAGATACAAGATTGTTTAAATTAGCAAACTAGTAGTACTTTTAACGCTCTTTAAGATGGAAGAATTTAAAAAAATCAAATGAGCAGCGCGTTTTCGAGTTTTCCCGAAAAATATGTTTTTTTCAAATGGAAACCCCTGTATATTATATCATTTTCTGTTAGAAATTCAATTTTTAAACAAAAAATCTCATAAGAACTTTTTTACTGGGATTAAAAACACTTGAGTTATAATGTATAAACAAAAACAGCTACATAATTTTTATAAACTTTATTTTATACATAAACATATCATTAAAAGAAAATAAAAATCACTGATTTTTTCATAGAAGATGTTCAAAAATACCACCTTGTTGTTCAATACATTTTTGAACACGTTTCTGAACTTGTCGAACTGCTTTTAGTATGGTCCTACCATCTATTTGGTTTATCTTTTCACTAACTGCAATTTTTAGGGCGTTTACGTTTTCGTACCTTTGCTTATAAATCTCTGTCTTTAAATAACTCCATAAAAAAATCAAGCGGTGTTAAATCTAGCGATCGGGGAGGCCACTGAATAGGACCATTTGTTCCTATCCATGAATTGTTAAAAATAGTATTTAAAATTTGATGAGTACCTCTGTAGTTGTGCGCAGGTGCGCCATCCTGCTGAAAATGCAAATTCTGTCTACTTATGAGATCAATATCGTCTAAGAAATTATTCAAAATTTCAGTCAAAAATTCTATGTACCTTTCACCAGTTAGAGTGCCCTCATAAAAGAAAGGACCAACAATCCTTGAACCAATTAAACCGCACCAAGCATTAAAACTGTAACGGACTTGCGGGCGTCTTGGATGTACTAAAAGAAGATTTTCCTTTGACCAGTAATGATGATTTTTTGTATTGTACATTCCAGAATTTGAGAAATTTGATTCATCGGTCCATAAAATATAACGAAAGTTGTTTACATTTTGTCGACAAAAGTTAAGATACCAGTGGCAAAAAAACATTCTTCTCTCTGGATCCCCTGGCAAGAAAACTTGAACTGGTTTGTACTTATAAGGAATGAATTTGTGTTTCTTCAGAATCCTATGCACAGTACCGTGACTCAAATCAGATTCCTTGATAATATCTAGTATGGAATTCTCACGGTTGGCCTCAAAATATGCAAGAACTAGAATTTCCGTGGCCTCGCTTATTATAAAAGTCCTTCTTGTTCTTGTTTTGGCAAAAACACTCTCATTGCCTCTAAATTTTCGGTACAGTCTCAGAAAAAATTGCTCATTTGGTTGTGTTCGGAGTGGATATAATTCAGCGTAGTGTTCTTTTGCCCTCCTAGAGGATTTTCTGCACACTAAATAAGATTCTAACATATCACACTTTTCTGCATGGGTAAAAATCATTTTTTTGTCAAATTAATAACTAGCAAAATGAAATTTATGAGTGAAAGACTAATAAAACTGTACTAATATTTGACGTTTACTAGAAAGAATTAACGTCGTTATCATAGAAACATAGAAATGCACTTGACTTAGCTGTTTTTGTTTATTCACTATAACTCAAGCATTTTTAATCCCAGTAAAAATTTTCTTATAAGATTTTTTGTTTAGAAATTGAATTTATAACAGAAAATGATATAATATACAGGGGTTTCTATTTGAAAAAAACATATTTTTCGGGAAAACTCGAAAACGCGCTGCTCATTTGTTATTTTTAATTCTTCCATCTTAAAGAGCGTTAAAAGTACTACTAGTTTGCTAATTTAAACAATCTTGTATCTTTAATAATAACAAAGTTACCAATGGTGAACACTTAATTTGGATTGCCCTGTATACAAGCATTAAATAAGGAAATCCAGTGGAAACAAGACATCGAATGCAAAATAATTTCTATATCATTGGCGATACGTTCCGCGCTGCCAACATATAATTCAACATTAGACAACGTTTATTGGTTTCATATATTCCGCTTAAATAACTTGGCAAAGCTCTGAATAAATTACATAACTTATAAAGTCATTCGCTTCTTGCGCATTTGCACATAAACTGACCGTTTTAACGACTTGATATTTATATGTACATATGTACAGACTATTGCGAATGGCCGTGAATGCGGTCTATTATACCCGACATACTGCTAATGAATTTTCTATGTGTATGGGTATTTAATGTAATATTTATTAATTCACTAAACGTCTTGTAATATGTTTCATATCGTATAAAAGTCAAGATACAGTGTGAGCAACTCTTGAAGTTGTCACTATAAAAACTTGTATGTATTAGAGCCCACTTCTAAATGTTTAATACATAAGATATTTGAAGCAGAAGTCACTAGTTGTTTACCTTGAACTGTAGTTATTGTATTAATAATAATAATTTTTAATAAATTTCTTGAATATACAAGGATAGGTTTCTTGGATGTCTACTGAAATTAAAAAAGAAGCATCATAATGAAATTCACAAGAAGTAACGTTTGCTTCATCAAACATGTATTAATTTTTGAAATTTCCTAATTTAATTTAATGATTCAATGGCTTCAAATACGACTTGAAATAAAACAAATGACTTAGAACAAGAGATTTTATAATTCATATTAAATATAGAGAGTTGCCGCTGAATAGCATTTAAGCTATGCGAATCTTAAGAATACATATAAATGCCAAACTGAAAATCAAAAAAGAAATTTTTTGTAATTAATTGAAAATTTCCAAATTTTTAGAGCCAAAATGTAGTTAAAGTCGGTCCATATCTTTGTTTATTCTATATTTAGGAAAATACAGCTGATTTAAGCTCATAGATCTGTTAAAAGAATCGAGAAAATCCCTACACTTATTTTTAGACGATGAGGACTAACAATATGTTCACTATAGTATGTTTACGATAAGAACGCCGTTGCGTCATCAATGTGCGTAACACAACGTTGACAAATCAATTGTTTACATCTTGCAAATAATTGACATTTGGTTTATAGGTTATAGAATATTTAAAAACTTCAAAAATCTTGTATACAGATGACAGGTTATACCCTTAAACTGTTTAGAATATTAATATTGTATATTTATTACTCTATATTTAGAAAAATACATAATTTATGTTATTTAATAATCTTCTTCTGCTTTGGGCTGGACGCCAGCACGTTCAGGCACTTGAACACACTGCTCTTTGTACTATCCCCAATAGATCTCTCAGTTCCACTCTGTTAGTCTTGTGTTCTCTATCCTCCTCAGGGGAAGTTTGAGTACATTCGTAGGATCCAATAAATCTCTCCCGAAATATTTCTGTCTGAGTTCCTTCAGTTCCTCACACGTGCATATAACATGAAGGCTAGTTTACTCCTATTTCTCACATCTTCTACACCAGGGCTCGCTAACCAAGCCCATGCGATACAGATGCTTCCTTAAAGGACAATGTCCGTTTATTAAATCGGTAATTATTTTAATTTCTTTTTTGTTACTACGAATTAGGTTGGCTGAAAACCTTCCGTACAGCTCCCTTAGTAGTGTTTTGGTATGAAGTTGACCTTCCTTTAACCTCCATTTCTTTTTATGTTCACTTTCTATCCATAACCAAATCTCCTTTTTAGCGGAATCCTTAGCGATTTCACGTACATGTTCTGGTCCCATGAAGTTCCTATTAGTACCGTATTTGGCCAGTTCGTCGGCTCATTGCCTTTAATTCACTCGTGTTCTGGCACCCATATCAGTGACACATTATTGTCTTGTGCCAGTTTATTAAGGACTTGTTTACAATATTTCACCAACTTAGACCTGGTAGATGGATTCATAATGACTTTCATAGCTACCTGACTATCAGTCATTATGTTGATATTTTTGTTTGCGCAACTGGCTTCCCGAATTTGTTCGGCGCAGGCTGCGACTGCAAACAATTTGGGCTGGAAAACCGCCGTATGTTTTTCCAGACATATCAATATCTTCCTTCTAGGACACATTCCACATATGCCTGCACCTGTCTCCTGACTAGATTGTGATCCAGTGTACCAGGTGCCGGCACCACAATCACCCGAGCGACTTTTTGCATGTTCCCTGGTCGGTATAAATATGTTCAGCTTAGCTGTAAACATAGTCTCAGGTGCTATACTGTCCACCGGCATTTGAAATATTGGCTCTTCCGGTATTAGTTCCTGTGATATCTGTATGGCCTAATACAAACTTATTGGGATACCACACGTAATTGTCCTTCAGCCTCAGGATCGCAGCAATTGTCTCCGCCTTAACAAATAGTTCCAGCGAAGGGCGGCCCACGATGGCCTCCATGGAGGCGGTTCCCATGCTGTTCATAGCTCCCGTGATTCCCAACAGAGCCTGTCGCTGAAGAGTCGTGAGGAACCTCACCGACGATGTCTGCTCCGTACTCCTCCACCAGACAACTGCTCCATAGGTAATCGTTGTTCTTACTACTGCTGTGTATAGCCAGTGTACTACATTTGGTTTTAGTCTTGCCAACAGATCTTCTGCATCTCCAGAAGAGCTGCGGTGCCCTGTCTGCCACTTCGCCACATGTTTCGGCAATGATGCCTTTATCAAGGATATAAAATATAAATGACATTATTCTGTCATTTATATTTTATATCCTTGATAAAGGCATCATTGCCGAAACATGTAGGCTTGTTTTAAATATATATACTTTGAAGTAAACCAGACCGTTAATCGCTGACTGATTGAATTTACCATATCATACCAAGGTCACGAAAATATTATATTTATATATATATATATATATATATATATGTAAATTAATCAATTATTTGAGTTTTTCGGCTTTTATATGAAATATTTACCAATATCGCTCCACTCTACTCATTACGTTTTCGTTTAGGACTGGTTACAGGGTTTCCTTGTTTGGCCATAGAAGAAATCTGATTAATGGTGTTAACATTTATATTAAATGCATTAGCCACTCTCTAAAAATAAATATGCATATTATATAGAAATAAAACAAACAATTCTTAATAAATTACCTCTCGTACACAATTTAACGGTAATAAAGGTCCCTCGTTATCGCGTTCTGCCTCAAAATATGTGATTAGTGACAAAACTAACTCGCTTGCCTGTTTTCCAAGCGGTTTGGGCATGATTTATTAGTTCTAAGAAGAACTGGTTGTGAAATACGAAAAATAAAGATAAATAAAACGAGAAAAATAAAATGAACAATAATAATATAAAACGGTGACAGACAGGTGACAAGCGGATATCATATGCTAATCATGCGTGACAACACTGCGCGGAATAGGTAACACTGAAAATTCAAATTTTATAAAATGTGGGAGAAATTATAAGTACTACGTTAGTAAATTGAATTTCTTAGATTCTTGTACCTGATATTACTGGTTATGACGTGACTGATCACTTATCATAAAAATACTATATACATGTATAGAAGAAACGCGTTAAGTCCAATTGTACGTCATTGATGATGTTTACATGTTGTCATAACTGTATTAGAGAAACTAAAAAAGTTAGTATGTTAAGCTATATTTGAAAGATTTTATTTCATTAATTTAAATATAAAATGTTATAAATTGATGATAATATAGACATTCATGGCAAATAAACTCATAATCTCCGTTTCAACACTAAATGTTTCTTTCATATATTTTTAATAAAGTAATAGTTACTTGCGTTGTTGAAAGATAAGATATCTGCCAAACAAGCCTAGTTTTGTGTACATTTTTCGCGTTTACTTTGATTGTTTAAAACGAGTTCCTTTTAGAACTACATTGTGTTTATTATCCCGCTACGTCATTTGCATATAATTCCGAAAAGTTTCTGCAAACAGTCGAAGCAATTAATTGGTTTCAATATTGTTTTTTATAGTTGACATCTTATAATTTTATAATTGACATCTTGCGGCAACATAGATCGTGCCATCATGGATCTAGTATAACGTACAATTGGATATAACGCGTTTTCTCTATATTAGTATTTATGGAATATAGTCAGCACGTATTCCCCTTTTTATTCCCATTTTTTTGTGGATATCAATATTCCTTCCGTAGTAGTGGTTTGAACGCTAAATTTCTTTTAAAATAAAATTATTATGTTTGTAATAAACCAAAATTCCTTAATCGTTAGCTTTATATAGGGTGTAACAGGACGAGCTTACGTTAGCCGTATCTCAGCAACTAAGCAAGTTCCATATTTGTAAATTTGCAGAGTTATTTTGGGCATGGTGGCAAACTTTTAGAAAATATTAGTACAAATTTTCTATTTCCGGTTTCGCCGAAAGCACAATCAACTTCATTTTTTCAATCAAATAGATTACACAATTTTTTTTCAAACAATTGAATTCAGCAACAAATTTGGCGTATAGATCATTTATTTCGACTGGTGTAAACATTACCGTTTTATAGCTAACTTGTTTTTAATGTAAATTTTATCAAATGCATCGTAGTACTTAGTGACGTATTTCTTCGGTATGCAGAAGAGTTGATGAATGATTATTGGAAGTTAGACAGCTACTAAGATGGGCTATTGAAAATTATTTTCACTTGTGTGCAAATACTATACAGGGTGTTAGTATTTACCGACTTAATATGTTAAATTTCAAACACTAATTATTTCGTAATTTTAAATTGAACAGCCTGTATATTTTTGTCGCAAACGGTAGAAAATTAAATTATTCATCAAATGATATTACATTTCCCTATACCTAAAATGAATATTTAAGGAGCTATTCGCAAATTATGTGAATGTATTCAGAAACTTCGTGTGAGCGCTAAAGGTGGCTATGATAATTCGCCACAGTTTTAGCGTAATGTCTAATTTTCTAATGACAGTTCGATAGCGTGTTAATAAACTTCCTAGTATATCACACAGTTTCTAATCTAGTATACGAAAATGTCACGTTTAGGATTGACAAATCAGGATTACCTGAATTTATTGTTGATTTATGGAGAGTCCGGAAAAATTTTAAGTCGAACATGTGCTTTATTTCGACAAAGGTATCCGGACAGACCAATTCCATCTAAAGATGTAGTGCGACTGTTAGTTAAAAATTGTTTAGAACATGGACAGTTTAGGCCAAAATTTAAAAAAAAAATAATTGATGACGAAGTAGTTGAAATTGGTGTTATGGGATATTTCTATACCAACCCCACTGCATCTCTTCGAGAAGCAGCGACAACTTTGGAAATTTCAACAATGTCCATTCAAAGGGTATTAAAACCCATTTTCATACCAGCAGGTACAGCACTTACATCCGCAGGATTTCTTAAATAGGGTCATTTTTTGTGAATTCTTCACCATAGCTTGTCAGGACGACGAAAATTTTAAGAAGAAAATCATTTGGACAGACGAAGCTAAATTTACCAAAAATTGCCTCTTTAATAAACCTAACAGTCATTTTTGGCCAGCCGAAAATCACCATGTAACGAGAGAAGGAAAGTTGGCAATTTAATGTTTTTTGCGCAATAAAAGATAATCGCATACTTTGTCTACATTTTTATATCGAAAATTTAAATGGCGAAAGGTTTCTAGATATATTGCGCAATATTGTGGAAGAAGAACTTGGTACACTGCCTATTATCGAATCAAATACTGCTTGGTATCAAATGGATGGTGCACCGGCTCACAGCAGAAGAGATGTACACTTATTCTTGGAGAGGTTATTTGACGGAAAGTTTATTGCAAATGCAGGTCCATACTTGTGGCCTCCACGTTCACCAGACTTGACCCCTATGGATTTTTTCCTATGGGGCTATGTTAAGGACAAAGTTTACAGTACTCCGGTGACAACTGCAGAGTACGGCTAACGTAAGCTCGTCCTGTTACACCCTGTATAGCCTCTCCGAGATGTGTGTTATTTAATATCAAGTACCTGATTTTTAATTATTTGCTACCTTACCTTGCTATTGAGTAAATATTGTATTTTATAAATATATTTTACATTTGTAGATTCAGCAACTGACCACGATAATGTCTGTTTAACTATGTCAATTTGCAATACGGTTAATTTATATACACTGCAGTATTGTCTGCTATCGATTACCTTATATTATTACACATATATAGCCCCTGATTTACCCATCCGCGTAGGAATCGTTAGAGTACAAGCCCTGTGTATGTATAATAATCAAAAATAAATAATTTTATTACTATAGCGTCGTGTAAGGTATTTATAACAAATAATACTAAAGGTTGCCACTTTAATAATCTCGATCAACAAGAATCGAATTCACATTGTTCTTTATATAACAAATAATGGTTTAGTTACGTTTAGGATAGTTAAATTTGATTCACACATTTCTTTATTTGGCTAATAATTGTGTTGTGTATTACCACAACATGTTAATTCGGAAGTATCATTTTATTTACATATCAAACGTATGTAAAATCTACCACAATACCAAACTACGAAAAAATAGTTTTTAGTACTTCTACTTCAATTGGATTTATTACTTCAACAGTTAGAGTGTGTACTTCTACACTACATGCATTAGAAACATTTTGCTGTCTGTACAATTACGTTTTTCTCAGTGTGGTTATAACATATAGATAAAAGGTCTACTTTGTAAACTTGATTCTAAAATAGTGAAGATATTCTGACGCTAATATATTAGAGCAGATGATCTAATATATTAACGTTACCGTCAATAAGAAGATAATCGTACGTTTTTTTTAAATCCAAGTTTATTATCATATTATAAATTCCAGATGAACTAGAACCACATATTCTTGTAAATATATATTCTATGAAAACTGGGCACATTTTACATGCCATGCACATCAAAAGTAGTTTGAAATATGTAACATACATTATTAATAAAGTCTAAAAAGGAAAATAAATATTATTTTAGTTGCATTCGATATTAAAGCCTTTTCACAGACTTAACAAACATCACAAACACGTACCCTCCGGCCGAGTTAACGTGTACAGATAGAGAATAAAATTGACTTAACAGCTGTTGTTCAGTTAATCTTTACGTTTATTCCGTCTCCGTGGTCGTATTTTCAAATAATAAAACAGTAAAATAGTTCTGGGTTTGTTTACTTTCGGTGTTTATTGTGATAGTGCTTCACAAATTACTTTTCAGCTTTATAGCTTTGTTGTTACACGTTCGTTCAGGTCATGTTAACCGCAGTTAAATATTATCACTAGTCTACTGAGGTGAAACTTTGTCTGTTGAATACTGATTTTGTTTTAGAATTGTTTGTCTATGCTAAACTATAAATCCCCTAATATATACATATATATATATATATATATATATATATATATATATATATATATATATATACTCTAGTAAAGAGAAGATTTAACCATGAAAGAAATCTGTCGTTTCTTAGATTGATTCTATTGTTTATACATTATAAGTAAAAAGTTTGTCAGAATGAAATCAAACTAAATTTATTAAATAAGTTGTGCTATATGGTAACCGCCCATATTTCGATAGCCTGTAATTTTAATTATTTTCTTACAAAATTGATCACATTTTGAAGATTCCAACATGCATCGTTAATTTTTTCAATCTTTGCTACCTACAAAAGGTACAAGTAATAATAGTCCACAAACACTGACGTTATTAAAATGTTGTTTAATCCAACCACCATCCTCGGATTTACCTTGCGTGGGTGAGTTGATTTAAATTGATAAAGCAGCTAGCCAGTGCCAACGGCATAAATTTCAGTGAGATGACCGTGCGATTTTTATCGCAACGTTGCTATACTGACTAAAAATTTAAAAAAGGTGCCATTGAGATTTAGAAGCATCTTGTCGTAGTGGTCATACGCCATGCGGAGATCTTACATGTGTTAACGAACCCACTAAGAAAGGACTAGGGTAATTATAAAAGAAAACAGGAGGCAATGAGCAGATAAAGTAAACATTCCACCTTAAAGGAAAAGAACTAGGTTTATTATATACGTTCCATTAGTGAATAAAATCTATAAGTTAAACAAATAGTAAGGAAATGTGTTTCCGATAAATTAATAATGGGTGAGGCTGTATATATAATGATTAAATTAATAAGTACATAGTTTAAATAAATTTCTAATCGAACACTTCTTCAACTTCAAGTGCAATCAAGTGCAAAATTCTAGAGTCTAAAACGCTTGTACGTTAATGTATATAAATATTTTAGTTATAAGCATCAAACAACAAAAAAAAAGAAGTACGAAAGGAAAACAAGAAACAGCATACGTATACACAAGATCTTATGTAATCCTTTATAAATAAATTTTTTCTATTTTGCGTTCGAAATGAACTCATTATGAAACCCAAAACAGTATCGAAATGAGCTTCATTTCGATACGCTTTTTTTCATTTTTCAATGTTGGCGTTGTTCGAATACAGAAATAAATATCATTGCTGTCATTTGATTTTAAGAATTTATGTACATTTGACAGATATGATATATGTTCGCATTTTACACAAACAACGTATATTGTATACAATTGTCAACAACATATATATGTTTCTATGTCACTCATGTTTATATTTTTAAATGAAGTATCAAGTAATGTTAACGAAAATTAATAAATAATATGTAATATAATATACTTCGCGGATAGCAAGATTTAAATTTGAAAATGTCAAGTATCAATGTGACCAACTGCATGCTTTATATAAAAATTAAACTCTGAACTTTCAAATTAAATAATTCCAATTTAAGCAATTTATTAATGTAGAAAACGCAAAATAGAAAAAATAGTATAAAAAACTCGTTTCATAAGGCCTTTTGCCGCACTCGCTCTTTAGAAAACTCGCCGCTATCGCGGCTCGTTTTCTAAACTGATCTCGTGCGGCAAAATGGTGCCTTATGAAACCTGTTTTTTAATATACTATTTCCGCTTATCTACGTAAACGTAGATAAGCATATTTAATAACTCAATTAAAATATAGCAAAAACTAAAGAATTTCATTCTCATGCACAAAATTCTTAAACAACTTAATTCTACAAATTTATTTTTATTTAAGTGACAACATTGCCAATATTAAGTACATTAAACTTTTTGCAAAACGAAAATCTTCAATACTAAGACTGTTTACTAAGACTACTAAGTTGAAACTGTTTAGCAAAATTATTGGACGTTCAAAACTAACCGAAATAAAGAAAAATATGAAAGATACTGTGAAAGTTACTACTGTATTTTTCTTTTTTACCAACGCAACTAATTAATGTCTAAGACAGAGATAATTTAATTCTAAGGTGATATAACTTAATAGAATATACAATCTACTGGATGTTGTCGACAAAAAGAAAGAAAGAAGAAGACGAGATGAGATGACTTGTTGATTCTTAATATTTTATGTAGAATTTTCTGAGGGTTAATAAAACAGTCACAATTACGTAATTAAGCCTCGAATCAATCAAATCTACTTATCTGCAATTAATTACAGCTGGTTGTTATTTCTTTCTTCTTGCAGTTTTGGTCCACAAGGTCTCGTAGCGAGCTTTTTTTTTCGAAGAAGTGGATTCTTGAGGTAGATTCCAGACGGTTTCTCCACTTCCGGAGTTTCAACAACTAAAGTAGCGAATCGCACCAGACATTTAGAGATATAACTGGAGACTAAAACCCTGTATACGGTAATTAAGCATTAAAAATAAGGCAACACAAAGATGGAGTCACAAAAGGTCTCAAAAAAAAATTGAGCGGGAAAATTACTCACCTTCAGATAGTCGAAGGGTACAACGAATCTACGGCTTAATCAACCACGACAATTGAACATAAAAATTACGGTGAAACAAGCTCAGCATGCCGCTAATAATCCACCAATTTCAGTATATCATTATTACGCTACTCAATCTTTAGCGGCGTACACACACGTAACACTCGTAAAGCATCGTGCGCATTACTTACGAAATTCTTCTCTCTATAGCCGGTAAAGACACTATACTAACTACTAGTGTTATCCCTCTGGCGATTTGGTGAAGAGCATATCTTCAAAAGTTGTACCTTACACTAGTCTTTTTTTCGTATTGTTCTACTGAAGATGCCAACTTAGTTGGCGAAATACGTATTTAGAAGTTTATTAATTTTTTGTTCGGCAATCAGTTTGAAGGAATTTACACAATACATTTGTTGTCTACGTTGTTTCAAAGAATGTCATTACAATTTCAAAAGGTAATGCTAATTTTAGCGAAGTTAAATATGGAAGTAGTGGAATTATTTTATAAAAACGAATTTCAAATTTGAAATTAATAACATCAAATGAAACAAAATTAATGCATTATAAAATTAAGCGACGATATAGAATATCATTTAAATCATTAAACAAAAGGAATTACCTGCAGGAATAAAAATATCTCTCCTTTTGAATATCTATCGTGAAATTTTTGTGTGTTTATAAAATCAATACTTGATAGAGTTAAATCGGCCCATAGAGGGTTAAAAACTGGAAATAAGCGGATATATATTATCGCGAGGTCATCCACCCCATGACGGTTCAACATCGAAACGAATGTATTGAATTTTTGAAATCATTTTAAACCGCTTAATTTGGATAATCTAAATAGTTCTCGAGCCGAGACAGTAAATTTTATTTTTCGATTTTATTTCCATGCCGGTCATAAATTGAATTGAAATTTCTAGGGACGGACATTAACGAAGACATAATTTAGTGTTTTATTAATATTCATGAGTTCCTATATTGTTTATGATTCATATTAACCAACATTGTTTTGACTGGCATTTTATTAATAGGGTTGTTTTGCTGAACCACAGCGAAGGCGGAATTTTTAAGGGCGCCTCCACATATTATTTTGTAATTTAATATTATTTATTTCTCATATTATAATTAGAGAACGGACACGCTTACCACCCAGTGCAGTACTGGCGAAAGGTTGTATTTCTAAAATATTTAATTTTATTTATATAATTGTAAAACGAACGGGTGGTGATCTATAAAATTACGAAATACATATTTATTTTTTGAAAAGTTGTATTTTTAAAGTTTTTAATTTTATTTCTATAATTGGAACATCTTTATTTGTTTATTTATTTTGTCGCTCAAGTTGAGTAAAGGAGTATTAATATTGGCTAGCAATAGTTTCTCAAGGTTTTCTTCTGTCAATTTTGTTCTCTTTGAATTAAGTACATCCTTATAAATAGAAAACGTCCTTTCTACATCGCAACTGGTTATAGGTGCATACTGGAAATATTCTTTTATTTCTTCATATTTAGCCGTTAGATTTTGTGGAATTGTCTCCATACATAATTGCTGCAATGCAATTAAATCTGGATTTCTATTAAGAATTGCTTCAAACTTTTGCCGAAGGCCACATCCGAAGTCACTTGGAATACTTTTCAAATTATTAACAGCCACATCTAATGTGGTTAATCCGTTATTTAATTTGAGATGAGTAAAGATAGTACAACTGATTTTTTAAATTTGGGATTTGTGTGAGCTTCTTGCACTCACCAATACTTCTAGCATCCTCCTTTAGCAGTGTTACGAAATATTTTAGACTATCGATATTCTCAGCATAATAACTAGTAGCTTCCAGCCATGTTCCCCATCTAGTTATTACTGGAGTGGGAGGCAGTGACAGAGATGGAAATTTTTCCGTGAAAAGAGCTACTCTCAATGGTGCTTTTCTGAAAACTTTTTTAAAAGCTGATACAAGTCTATCAACTTCCAGAAAAGTGTCTCTGATATATTCACAGATTCTATGGAGAGCATGTGCTACACAAGTAATATGCAGCATATTAGGATATGTTTTCTTCAATAGTCTGCCTGTTTTTAACATATACGTAGCACTATCACTGACAAATAAAAGTATTTTTTCTTTGTACGTGGCGTCCGAATGAAGCATTTTTTGCATATTCTCCTTAATGGTTTCAGCAACTGTTTCCGCATCAACTCTATTTATAACACTTGTTGCTATTACATATGAGTTATAGGGAATAGTTGGATGTAGTACACCAGCTACAACATTTACCACACATCGTCCTAACATATCCACCGTTTCGTCGGCGCTTATCCATATGTATTGATTTAAAAGATGGCTTCTAATGCGTTCTACTGTTCTCGTATAGCACCTAGAAACATAATATTTGCATACAGTTGATTCATCAGGAACATTTCGACCAGTATATTTTTTCAGAAATATTTTTAAAGTGGGATTGCTAAGTTTATTTAATGAAATATTAGCCGCCATAAAAGTTTTACAGAGTTCAGATGTGTTTGCGATCCGAAGTGACGAATTTTTGACGATATTTTACGGATTTTGTAATAAATTTTGGAATCACTGACAATGGACATACAATCAGTATGACCGTCAATCCAACTCGCCATTGTTTTACAATGCCGTTCTCGACATTCTTCCATATCATGTCTGAAAAAGTAACTTAAACAATGCTCTAGATCTAAATAAATGAAAACTAAAAATGTGTGCGTAAGTTATTGAAACTGAACGAAATTCAATGCACACTCTTACGTCGAAATAATTGGTAGAAATAGATTCAATCAAACGATATTAAACAGGATCTATCACAAAAATTACGATGTAATTAACAATTAAAACTATGAAAACAAGAAACTTACTCACAGCACTTTATTTATCTTACGAAATATAAACTAATAAATAAAATACATTATAAAAACCCCGCTTCTATCTACGCTCATGAAAACACTTTAAAAAGCACTATATTCTCGGAATACAATAACTGGCTTGTCCATTGTTATCGCGGCGTGACCAGGTGTCCGAGTAAGTCAAACAAATACTTCATTGAATTACGCCGGGATGTACTGAGCGACGTTATTCACAATTCCAATTGCCGATTGCGTTTTATGGAAATTGCGTCCGTTCTCTAATTATAATACATGGCGGAACATGTCTAATGGATGTTCCAATGGGAATTTTAATTTCCGATAAACCTTTCGATTAGCTATGGAATAAAGTGTCCGGCAAATCTCTTCTACAGACTCGCGAATTTTAATCCCTGAATCGTTAAATTAATCTGGTTAAAAATGAATTGAATTCAGCAGCAATATTGCAGAACGGCCCGCAGTGTTTTCTTACTATCTAAATTGTTTCTTGCGATCTCAGACAATGAATATGCCTGGCGGTCAGCAAACTGAGAATGTCGGAAACCAAACCGTTCCGGGAGCACAATACTCTTTCCAAGATAATTTGTTTGACACCGTGTATGCATATATTCCAGCAAAAACAATAATATTCATAACTATTTTGTGTTTTTGTGATTCAGCTGCCCTAGATCAACTAGGAATATTGACCATACAGGGCCAGAATCCTTCTTCAATTTAAGAAACGAGATTATATTTTCTTTTTCGCCTGTGAATGCAGGTGAATGTCCGCTCCAGGCAGATCAGGCAGTCGAAGAACTGCTTGCTCCACTTGGTTCAGTTTTCAGATTGAATAGTTATCGCATCAGTCACAAGTGAATGCATTAGTCGGATAAAAGTAGCAGAAACTTTAGAAACTGAGTTTACAGCTGTAATGAATTTTTTAATTAAGTGTTAAGTGTAAATTTCATGACATGAACATTTTTTTAAGTGCGTTCGATGTATTTTGTTAGCCTAGAAATGAATTTAAAATCATAAATTCTCTATCACCCACCGACTTTTAGTAACAAGCATTTATATTTCGCAAGTATGCGTATATACATGTTGCACCACTTTGTGTAATTTATCAACAATGACAAACGTACCCTGCTAACACGTTCGCTACTGCTCGGCTCATATATGAGTCGGCTGGCTTTATCTTATAGACCACCGTCTCATATATGAGCCGAGGACGTGGCTTTACCTAAAGTGATTTTATTTTGTATGGTCTATTGATAGAAGCTTTAAACTCCGTAGGGGTCTATACGAATGTATGACACATATGTGAGTCAAATGGTCTCTGGATATCTTTTGAAGTTATGTTGTTTTCATATATTCAACTATAGTCTGTTTCACCCAAACTTCGAAGTATTGGGTCTTATGGAGAATAGCCTCTTATTAACTTATAGCGATGCTCATATAACTATCTTTTTTTAACAGTACGACGTTGCATTTATTTTGGCGCACTTTGTCTCTAGGGGAAAATTTTTATTTTGTGTTTGTAATATACTCCCTGTCACTTGAAATTTTCGATCTGTCATCTTTTGTGTATATTTCGTTTTGTTTGATTTTCTTTGATTTTTTCCCTTTATTTGTATTAATTCTTCTTTTTTTTTTAAAACTACTGCAAATTCAATAATATAAACTATTGTAAGTAAAATGGAAATAGTTAATTATTATCACATAAAAATGTAAACTTAGAGGTTGCAGGATGGAAGCCTGTAAAAGAAAGCACCAAGGCGAAACCTTTTCTGTAAGAGAAAAACTTATGATTTATAATTGCTTCACATACTTTGCGAACAGTATGAGTGTTTCCAAGGCAGTCGAAGAGACGGCAAAAGCTTTGGACTGTGGCAAAGGAATTGTGTATTCCATTCGCAAAGAAAAGGAAAACTGTCCCCCTGCGTCTGTAGAAGAAATAAAATGTGCTACTCCCAAGAATACCCGCTTGCATATATACGAAGAACATGTACAAATGCTTGTGAGGCGTAAAGTACACAGTTGGATATGATATTAGGTGCTGTACGTAACGAAGAAGCTATACCTAATTTCTCTAGGTCAACGCTCTACAGATTGTTAAAAGATATTGGTTTTTCATTTGAAAAAATTGGCAAGAAGGTAATGATGATGGATCGAGATGATATTATAAGATGGCGTCAGGCATATTTACGTAACATTAGGAGATATCGCAGCGAAGCGAAAAACATTGTATTTACATATGAATCATGGGTGAATGTCGGACACTTTGTATCCAAAGCATGGACTGACACAACTGTAAGTACCTCTAGAAACGCATTCATTAATGACTTGAGTACTGTTCTAACTCCACCAAAAGGTCGAGGGCAACGATATACTCTTATTCATGCGGGTAATGAGAAAGGATTTGTCACTGGTGCTGAGTACAACTTTCTCTGCAAAAAGAATACTTTAGATGCTCATGATGAGGTATGTGCAGAATTATATGAGAGCTGGTTCCTAGAATGCTTACTACCTAATTTACCTGCGAACTCAGTGATTGCGATCGATAACGCTTCTCATCACAGTCGCAAGCAAGAAAAAATACCAACTACTGCCTCTAAGAAGCAAGAGATTTTCGACTGGTTAAGTGAGAAAGGCATTCCTGTTGAGGAAGGATTACTAAAACGCGATTTGCTACAAATTTTGTCGATACACAAGGATCACTATAATAAATATCTGCTTGATGAAGCAGCTGCTCAGAGGGGACTACCATATTACATTGTACATTAAATCCTATTGAAATGGTATGGGCACAGGTGAAGAATTATATCAAGCACAACAATACTTATTTTAAAACGAAGGAAATACCAATTCTCATAGAAGAAGGTTATAAATATGTTTTAGTTCAGAACTGGCAAAATTCTATCAAACATGTTATGAATGGTAGGGCAACTTACTTTTCTTATTACTACTTTTTCTTAATTTTTTTTTAATTTTTAGTTGAGGACGAGATGTGAAGATTAGATGAAATGCAGGATGATCGTAAAGAATTTATTATTCATTTATCAGCTGGATCTCCTTCTGCTAGCTCTTCAGACATTGATGTATTTTAATTCATTGATTTACTAATTTGTTTATTTATTTTTGATTCACTTGTGAGAATAATATTGTCTTACATGAAAGTTGTGTACACTGTAAATGTCTCATATTTATAAAATAATCCAAAATAAAATTACATTATTGAATTTAAAAAAAATGTCGAAACGATTTTGTTTAATTTATGCACATCTACCTATTTTTGCATTAATGATTTTAACTAAATTGAACGTCTTGTAAATACAGATTTAAGACGAGGGTTTTCTAACCTAAAAGGTAAACAACATGCATTTTGAATGTCAAATCGATAAATCAATATCTTACGTATAGCCAATCTATAAATGAAATGACCCTATTGTTAGAAATTAGGCAACAACAAATGCAATCTCCATAAGAGCAATACTTCGAAGTTTGGGTGACATAGACTATAGTATCATTTCTTCTCTAATAAATCATTATATAAATGTGTAAATAAATATTATTCTGATATGTATTTGTCAAAAAAAAGACGCTTGACTGAGGGTGAGCTACAAGAAGAAACAATAAAAAATTTTGAAGCTGATGAAAATGTTTTTAACTCTGATAAAGATGATGATTCTTTTGAAGAACTATATCAATATTCTGGAAGTGACTGACAATTGTCTTCTCCCGAAAATTCAGGTTCAGTGGCTAATGACAGTGAAAATAATACCGATGACGTAAATAGTGATGATAATGTGGACCAAGGTAAAGAAACCAATATCGATGATGAAGATGAATGGACTGATATAGAGCGATATCCAGAAATATTCGATTTCAATGAACAAGGAGGTATGAAAGTAGATATACCCAAAAATGCATCAGCTCTTCAAATATTTTTCTGCTATTTGATATTGCATTTATTGATAAACTTGTTCATTGGACAAACACTAGGGCACAGCTTTTCTTATCAAAAATGGCTCCGCAGGAAAAATCAAATATACTTAAATGGAAAAATACAACACGAGATAAAATGATGAGATTTTTATCTCTTTGTATTGCCATGCGAAATATAAAATTGCCTAATATGAAGCACTATTGCTCAAGAAATATAGTCTATTATCATCCAATATTTCATAAAACGATGGGACGTAATCGATTTGAACTGATTTTGCATTTCTTGTGTTTTTACGACGATAATGATGAAACAGTAGACGTTTACATAAAATAATCAACGTTTTAAACCATATTGTCAACAACTTAGAAAACGTTTATTATCATGGACAAAATCTATCGTTATATAAAGCTTTATAGCTGTGGCGCGTTCGTCTGTAATTTCGACAGTATATCCCTAACAAAACTGCTAAATATGGGAGCTTGATCCAATGAATTATTAGGAATAATTATTAGTACGCCAGATGGATTTTGCTAAATATTCTTATATATTCTGGTAAGGGTACCACTCAAAACGATGCACTGAGGCAAGGATATGCTGTGGTAGAGAAACTTATGGCGCATTGTGAAGGAAACGGGCATACAATTTTTTGGAATAATTTTTTACACAAGTGTAAGTGTAGGTGTTGCAGAAAAAACACATATTGTTGGCACACTCCGAAAAAATTAGATTCTCCACGACTAGACGAATGTGATGATGTAAAGCGGTATTATCAACAACTCTATCAGGAAACTGCAAGTGAAACTGTCGCTTACATTCCGCGTAGGAATATTGCCATGCTCGGTTAATAAATTGTGCACTTCGGTAATATGCTTCAACAATAAATATAATATTTTCTTGCAATGCGTACATTATTTAGTTAGTAGTATTGTTTATTAAGTAAAAAAAAAGGTATTTGTAAGGAAAAATTATATTGCTAGTCACAAAATGATAAATGTCAAAATGACATTAGATAAATAGTTATAAATAAAAGGCAAGTAGCTTATAATAATCTGCAAGTAGTAGTTACTCAGTGTCTACGGAGATTAAGTTCTATTTGAAACACGTTATACCATGTGTCCCCGGACGGAGTTGACAAGGGGAAAAAAAATTTTATTACTGATTTTACGACAAAAAGTCATTCTTTATAAAAAGTTCTGCTTGTTGAGTAGATAAATTAACCATCGGAAAATCTAAGATTAAATGTACAGAATGTCCAAAAATTAAGATAACATAAAAATGCTTCAACAGAAGAGTATCATTTATTGCATGTTTTGTAGTTTAAGTACAAAATTTCAATTAATTAAAGTCAACAAAAATTACTCTACAACCACTTCCAACTTCCACACATACCTCCGCCCTTTTAATAAATTCACCATAGACTTTGCGTATGGTTTGTGGTACATTTATCTCATTCACTGCATCCTGTATTCGTGCTTTTAGTATTTCCCGATC